>CM024757.1:28858924-29491651 GCA_014218235.1 Colocasia esculenta | reverse complement strand
TGGAAAGATTCAAGAGGATGCTGCCACCCTCTTTTAAGGGGGAGAGCGATCCTTACTAGCTGAGAGTGGATGAGGGAGATTGAAAAGATCTTCCGAGCTATTAGGTGTGCGGATGAGGATAAGGTTACTTTAGCCACCTATGCTTTCAGGTATGTGTTAGTTTGTATGTTTGTATATTTATAGTTTTTGTTTAGATGGTGCTTATGAACGGGTACTGCAGAAAGAGCTGATGTATGGTGGGGTTCATTACTACGTACACGGTTTGAGGACGGGCGGTTAATGTAGCTTGGGACGAGTTCGTGAGGCTCTTTCGGGCCAAGTTCGTCCCCGAGCATATTCAAGATCGTGGAGCAGGAGTTCCTCTTTGACTCAAGGCTCCATGACCGTGCTAGAGTATGAGGCAAGGTTTGCAGACTATCTAAGTATGCACCTCACGTTGTGGCTGATGAGCACAGAAAGGCGAAGAAGTTTGTGATGGGACTCAAAGATCACTGAGGACGAGGCTAGTGGCGTTCGACCATCGCACCTTGGACGAGGCCCTTAGCGCTGCCTGTAGCAGAGGGTGAGATGGAGCAATACCTTGAAGAGAAGAAGGCTTCGCAGAAGAGACCTGCAACTACGTTTCAGTGACAGGACTAGAAGACAGTGGTGTACCAGACACACAGCAGCGATCAGTGGCAGTCGGCAGTACTCATGTACCTTCTGTACGTTCCCCTGGTGTGAAGAAAGTGTCCCCATTGTGGGAAGACACATGGTGGTTCCGAATGTTGGATGGTTGCGGGAAGTGCTTGAAGTGCGGAAGTAGCGACCACAAGATCAAGGATTGTCCGAGACTTCACAGGGAGTCCAGCGTGGAGCGCCAGCCCCAGCAGCGGTAGCAGCAGCAGTGCCAGCTACAGGAAGGCCTCGAGCCCCAGCTCGAGTGTTTGCTTTAGCGCACGAGGACGCCGAGCAGGCGAGTTGTCACCGAAGGTACGGTTTTACTTCTAGGTGTGCACGCTCGGGTTTTGTTTGATATGGGTGCTACTCACTCGTTCATTTTCGAGCGGTTTGCTATGCAGTTAGCCCTAGAGTCAGGCATAGAGTCTGAGGATTTAGAGGTCCCTTTGTCTGTGCACACCCCTGCGGGTACGGTATCGACTAGAAAGTGCATTCCGTCGTTACCTGTGTGCATTGAGGATAGAACCTAGAAGGGTGTTTCTTCTTGCTAAAGATGAAGGACTATGATGTATTCTTGGTCTGGATTGGCTAGAGGAGATCTATGCGTTAGTAGATTGTCGTGGAAAGAGGATTGTTTTCCGCATTCCTGGTGAGGATGAGTTCTCTCATCCCTTGCCAAGGAACTTGGCGGGAAAGTTAGTCATCTCTGCCATGAAGGCGATGCGCATGGTAAACAAGGGTTGTGACGCTTTTTCTTGCCAGCGTGGTATTAGTACCGAGGCTGATGAGTCACCTACTCTTGCAGAGATCGAAGTAGTGCAGGATTTTCAGACGTTTTTCCTGATGATTTGTCTGGTTTGCCACGAATAGAGAGATAGAGTTCACCATAGAGTTGCTTCCGGCACCTCTCCTATCTCGAAGGCTCCATATCGGATGCACCTGCGGAGTTTGCCGAGTTGAGGAGGCAGTTGCAAGAGTTGCTAGTAAGGGATTTATTCGCCCTAGTGTTTCCCCTTGGGGCGCACCTGTATTATTCGTCAAAAAAAGACGGGTCACTTAGGTTATGCATTGACTACAGAAAGCTGAACCAAGTGACTGTGAAGAACAGGTATCCCTTACCTCGTATTGATGATTTGTTTGACCAGTTGCAAGATGCATCAGTCCTTTCTAAGATTGATTTGCGATCTGGTTATCATCAGTTGAGGATTCAGAGTGAGGATGTTCTAAGACGCATTCAAATCCCTTTATAGACATTATGAGTTTTTGGTCCTTCCTTTCGGATTGACCAACGCCCCTGCAGCGTTCATGGATCTCATGAACAGGGTGTTTAGGCCGTATCTAGATAGCTTTGTTGTAGTGTTTATTGATGATGTGCTGTCTACTCTTCGGATGAGGCCACACACCGTCAGCATTTGGGTAGTATTAGAGGTTCTCCGTGAGCACAACTGTATGCTAAGTTCAGCAAGTGCGATTTCTGGTTGCGCGAGGTTCATTTCCTCGGCATGTTATCTCCGTGTCATGTTGCATTGATCCAGCAAAGGTCCAGGCAGTTATGGATTGGGAGACTCCCAAGACCCCTTCGGAGATTCGTAGTTTTCTGGTTTGGCTGGTTACTATCGGCGATTCATTGAGGGATTTTCATCCATCGCCGCCCCATTGACTCAGCTCACCAAAAGGAGTGAAGTTTGTCTGGTCCGAGAAGTGTGAGAGTAGTTTTCAATTGTTGAAGACTAAGCTCACGTCAGCTCCGTGTTAGTCTTGCCGAGCGGTGTAGAGGGTTTTGCTATCTACACGGATGCGTCTCGGATTGGCTTAGGCTGTGTGCTAATGCAGCAGGAAGGGTAGTGGCTATGCTTCTCGTCAGTTGAAGGAGCATGAGAGAACTATCCAATCATGATTTGGAGCTCGCAGCAGTGGTTCATGCACTAAAGATCTGGAGGCACTATCTTTATGGTGTCAGATTTGAGGTGTTTACCGACCACAAGAGCTTGAAGTATCTTTTCTCCCAAAAGGAATTAACCTGAGGCAGAGAAGATGGATTGAGTTCTTGAAGGACTATGACTTCGACCTTCAGTATCTCTTGGGAAGGCGAACGTCGTAGCCGATGCTCTGAGTAGAAAGACCATCTCTCCAGCAGGACTGGAAGATGTTGGAGGATTGGCTTGCGCGTTGTCTGAGTTAGAGCCATCGCTATGCCAGGCTTTCGTAGCTCAGTTATCCCTTAGGTCCTCGGTTTTGGATGAGGTGATCGAGCAACAGAAAGCCGACCCTAGACTTTTAGAGTTAGTGGGCAGGCAGCATTGCTCGTGATGAGGACGGTGTGATTATGTTTCATCACCGTGTTTGTGTCCCTGATTTGGTAGATGTCCGTGAGCATGTGTTAGCGAGGCTCATAGATCGCGGTTCTCTATTCATCCGGTAACACTAAGATGTACCAGGATTTGAAGAGGTCCTTTTGGTGGTCTGGCATGAAGAGGGATGTGTCAGATTATGTATCCGTGTGTTTATGTATCAGCAAGTGAAGGCCGAGCGACAGCGACCATCCGGCCTTATGCAAAGGATGGAGATCCCAGTGTGGAAGTGGGAAGCTGTCACTATGGAATTTGTTTCGGGTTTGCCTCGATCTAGGGGGCAATGACTCGATTTGGGTAGTTGTAGATAGATTCTCGAAGACTGCGCATTTCTTGCCTGTGAAGAAGAAGCAGTCGGTTGAGAGTTTAGCTAGATTGTATGTTAGTAGTGTGGTTAGATTGCATGGTGTGCCGAAGTCGATCATTTCGAATCGAGATCCATGATTTACTTCGAGGTTGTGGAAGGGTCTCAGCATGCGTTAGGTTCGGAGCTGAAGCTCAGTTTGGCATTTCATCCCCAGACAGATGGACAGTCCGAGAGGACTATCCAGACGCTCGAGGATATGTTGAGAGCGTGTGTAATGGATTGGAAGGATGATGGGAGCGTCATCTACCTCTAGGGGAGTTCGCATACAACAACAGATTTCATGTGGAGTATTGGTATGGCTCCATTTAAGGCGTTGTGGAAGGCCTTGTAATCTCCTTTATTTGGGAGGAGACGGGTGATAGGCAGCTGATCGGTCCGGAGTTAGTTCAAGAGTCGGAAAGGTCCAGCTTATCAGGAAGAGGCTTGTTGCGGCGCAGGATAGGCAGAAGAGCTATGCGACAACAGGAGAAAGGATTTGGAGTTCGAGGTGGGTGAACATGTTTCTGAAGATATCACCTACTCTTGGTGTCGTCATATTTGGCAGACATAGTAAGTTGAGCCCTAGATTCATTGGCCCGTATGAGATTCTCAGACGATTGGGCAGCGTGGCATATGAGCTAGCTTTACCCCAGCTTTATCTAGTGTTCATCCCATTTCCACGTTTCTATGCTCATGAAGTATGTCCGAGATCCATCTCATGTGATTAGTCATGAGCCAGTGGAGATTCAGCAAGATTTGTCGTATGGGAGCAACCAGTAGCTATTCTTGACCGGAAGGTTCAGCATCTCCGGAACAAGGGTATTGGGTCGGTGAAAGTTCTATGGCGGAACTTCTCACGAGAGGAGGCTACTTGGGAGCTGAGGATGTGATGAGAAGAAGTATCCCCATTTGTTTGAGTAGTTTGTTTAAACTTTGAGGACGAAGTTTCTTTACGGGGAGAGGTGTAAGGGCCTCGAATTTTGTTGTATTACTTTATTATGTGTAAATAATTCATGCTTGTGTATGCATAGATGTACATATCTACGAACGTATTAACTAGTTATACTTATGTGTAATGTGTATAAATAGATTATAAATATTGCTTGAATTGCATGGTGGTAATGTGTACATGATAGCACTATATTAGCACTGTATTTACGTGAACTATTATGTATTGTGGACAAGCTATGTAATCTGATTTTTGCACTGTATTTACGGGGACTTTAGTTATCTTTAAATTGTTATTTGAATCATGTATGTTAATATGGATGATGAAATGAGAAGTAGTTCTTTTGCTTCCGCTACTCTGTATTATATTTATGAGCATCTCAATCATATGTTATTGGTTGGGTAATGCCCCACTGTGAAACGTTCACTATACTGACGTGGGTTGGTATAACAGTACCAGTATAATGAGGGTCGTCACACCGTCGGTAGAGCTTCCCTTCTATGAGGGTGAAACGCTGAGAATGCAGTCTGATCTTCCGAGCTTCACCTGCTCAGGGGAAGCTCGCCCCTCGAAGCAGATAGGCCAAGAGAGGGTCCATCCAGTTTGGAGCTGGAGGTTGGACCCATGGCTACTACATCCACTTTAGTGCTCCGTGCAGCGAGCTCTTCAATGAATACAGAGCGAGAAGGGGCGATGTCACTGAAGACGCCAGCTTGGCAAGTGCATAGGCTCACACATTTTGCCCGTGGAAGTGTATGACTCGAAGTAAAGGAGGCCTCTGCTCGGCTCTTGACTGTTGAGGTATTGGCTATTTGTGGCTCCCTTGCTTCGAATGTCGTTCACCTGGCGACAACCAATTGGGAGTCACTGAAGGCCCTGAGTCAAAGGGCTCCGAGGTGCCTCGCCATTCGGATTCCGGACAGTAGCACCTCGTATTCGCACATGTTGGAGGCGCAAAGCGAAACGAAGGGTATATTGGAACTCTAAACCCTCCAGAGAGATGAGGACCAGGCCAGCTCTGCTCCTGTGACACATGAGGATCCATCGACGTAGAGCTCCCATGGGGGCTCGTCGGCCAGCGGGGATCTTGTTCAGTAGGGAGGGTACATTCCACGACGAAATCTGCCAATGCTTGTGCTTTAATGGTCGTCCTTGGACGGTAGCTGATATCAAATTGCCTAGCTCGATGGCCCATTTGATGAGCCGGCCGGAAGCTTCCGGTCGTTGTAGAATAGACTTCAGCGCCTGATCGGTGAGAACCGTTATTGTGTGGGCCTGGAAGTAGGGCATGAGCTTCGGGCAGCCGTGACCAGGGCAAGGGCCAGTTTTTCTGCTCGGGGGGTACCTCCTTTTAGTTCTTGAAGGACCCTGCTGATGTAGTAAACGGGACGTGGGCCGCTCCTCCTCTCTGATCAACACCGCGCTGATGGAGTGCTCGGTTACGAAAGGTATACAAACAAGGGCTCCCCGAGCACAGGTTCGAGAGAACAGGTGGGGCCGCGGAGATAGGCCTTCAACTCCGTGAAGGCGGCCTCACAGTCCTCAGTCCACCATACATGCCCCCTTGCTGTGAAGAGCCTGTGGGTCCTCGCAGCAATTTGAAAAAGTTGAAGCTTCTCTCTGCTGCCCGGGACATGAACCGGTTGAGTGCGGCTAACCGTCCAGTCAGACGTTGGACATCGCGTACCTTTTTTGGGCTGCTCATTTCAAGTATTACTTGGATCTTTTCAGGGTTGGCCTCTATTCCTCTATTTGAAATGATGAAACTGAGGAACTTCCCTGAGCGTACCCCAAACGCACACTTGGCTGGGTTGAGCTTCATGTTGTACCTTCGTAAAGTTGCGAAGGTCTCTTCGAGGTCAGAGATGTGGTCGGTGGTCGGAAGCATTTTGACCAACATGTCATCGACATAGACCTCCATATTGCGTCCAACTTGCTGCTCGAACATCTTATTGACCAATCGCTGGTATGTTGCGCCTGCGTTTTTCAGATCAAAGGGCATCCTGGTGAAACAGTATAATTCCGAGTCTGTGACAAACGGGTAGCGTCCTGATCCGAAGGATGCATACTAATCTGTGATAGCCAGAGTATGCCAAAAAGCTGAGGAGCTCGTGCCCGGATGTAGCGCTACTAGCTGATCGATGCAAGGTAGGGGAAATTATCCTTGGGCGTCGCTTTGTTAAGGTCCTTGTAAGCCACACATACGCGCCATTTACTGTGGCTTTGCGTACGAGGACCACGTTGGAGATCCATCTTGGGTATTGGGCTTCCCGAAGGAGCCCAACTGCTCGACTTTTGACAATGTGATCACAGATCACAGTCTGCCGCTCTTGGTTGACAGGTCACCTCCTTTGCTGAAACGGTGGGACCCGTGGATCCAGGCGGAGGTGATGCACCATTACCTCCGGAGGGATGCCTGGCAATTCGTCGTCGGACCATGCGAACACGTCCAGTTAGCTAGCAAGAAACTCCTATACCGCTGCTACTCTGCTTCTGCTAGTAACGCGCCAATGTATAGGACGTGTTCGGGGTTGCTATCAACTTGGACTGGAAGTAGATCTTCGGCAAGAGTTCCGCAACTTGTGGAAGGCTGGTCGGCTAGTGGGGAGAGCAGGTGTTGGAGTCGCGAGTGGCTGCTTGTCCCTTAGAGAAAGGATATAACACCGTCGAGACTCGCGCTGGCATCCAAGCACTTCGCCGACCCCACACGGGGTGGGGAACTTCATTTTCTGATGGAGGGACGAAGGCACCGCCTTGATCCGCCCGATCAGACCTCTACCAAGGATCGCATTGTAGCCAGGCATGTTCCTGATGACCAAGAAATACACCACCTTGGTCACACACTTCGGAGCCGTCCCGAGGGTAATCGGGAGGCGAACTCTACCCATAGGCGGAACCGACACCCGAGAACAGGGGCGATTCTACAGGGGTGAGCTGATAGCTTTTTAGGCCATAAGAAGATAACAGTCGTAAGCCAACACATCGGGGGCACTTCCATTATCTACCAGAATCCTGTGCACATTACAATGATTGATGGTTGTCGAATGACCAACGCATCAGAGTGTGTGGGGTGGTAACCCTACAAGATCTTCGTCTGAGAAGGTTATGGCCCCCTCAGACTGTGCGTGCATGGGACTAGGGGGATAAGGAGCCGGTCGAGGTATCGGCGGTCTGTCCACGACATGCACTCGCCTTGCATAGTCACGTCGACTCTGAGTGCTTTCTCTGCCAGTGCCGAACCTCTGCGATCACGTTAATTTCCTGCCCGTTGGGCTCGTTGTTGATCGACTGCTCGGGAGTCCGTTCTCGGCGTCTGGGGCGGTCTTCATTTCGGCGCACGAACCATTTGAGGTAGCCGCGCTTAATGAGGGATTCAATTTCATCTTTAAGCTGACGGCATTCGGAGGTGTCGTGGTCGTGGTCGCGGTGGAAGTGACAGTACTTGTCCTGGTTGCGCCGCCGGGGATCGGAGCGCATCCTTAGTGGCCACCGAACATATGGTTCGTCCCTGATCTCCGCCAGGATCTGCTCGGGTGCCACTGTCAATGGTGTGTAGTCGGTGAAGGGGCGTGGACGGTGCGGTGAATCGCCGTTGCGCTGCCCTTTCTTTCGATCGCGGTCGGAAACGTTGTCGGAAGGCCAGCAGCCAGACTTTCACACACGCCGCGTGGTGTTGTGCAGTGGAGAGGAGCTCAGCAAGAGTGGAAGGCTGCTGCACCCCCAGCGTCCTCTGCAGGAAACCATCGCGAGTGCCCTGTATCAGGGCACTGGTGGCTAACGGAACATCGAGGCGTGGTGTGACGGAACGCCTCGGCCAAGCCCGTTAAACCGATAACGTACTTGATCCGAGTCCGCCTCCGCGAACGGGCCGAAGCCTCGCAAGGGATACCAAACCACAGTCTGTGTAAACACAAAGGAATACACCACATTTATATATATATCACAAGTTACATAGCCATATTTCCACAAAACTGAAAAGAAGTACAAGAGCCTGGGGATATCCGAGGTACAACTGAAGAAAATAAACAACTAAACTACACTACACTGCTGGAGCTGCTACTATACAACTGGATGGTACCGACCCTACACCGCTACGGCGCGGCTGAACTGGACGACGGTCATGAAACGTCCTCCTCGCTCTCACTTGTGGGGGGTAGGGGTGAGCCTCGCTAGTACTGGCTCAGTAGGGAATTCCCCCAAAACCGAGCAAAACAAAAAACCACAGGTACAAAAGCAATAAACAGTACCAACAATTTATAGAACAGCTAAGTAGGATATAAAAGCTGTTAAAAGTACTCACCGTCTGCCGACTACGAAAAAACTGTAATAATTAAACGGCAAACCAGTACAGGTGTATAAGCTAAAGTAGAGACAGCCAAACACGAGCCACGTGAACTGGTTCGCGACACCAGAAACTGACTCGGACAAGCTAACACCCAGTCTACCTCTCAGTCTCACAGCCATGGACAAAAGGTCCAGCTGCCGCTCCACGTGAAAAAGTCAAGCAACTGTGGAGACCAACCAAACACCACCACTGCGGACCACACGGTCACAGGCCCATGCCTGACACCTCTAGAGATCCTGGCCCAGAGAACTCTCTAGAGTGAGGCACTGGAAAAGGACTAGCTGGGGTCCAGTAGTCTACTGGTGTCCGTACCCCCAACTACGAGCGCGCTACAAATGACTAAAGACAAACACAAGTGTCACTGTCCCACTGTCGTCTTTCCCTTAGCCGGACGTACAACTCAAACCAGGAGTGAGGGTGTTCAGGTCAGACGACACAGACCTCGACGGTACAACACAAGTACCGGGACAAAGCCCCGAGCTAATAGCCTGGTCACAAAGAACCTGGGGCACCCAACTGGAGAGGTAACCACGGTAGGCGTCGTATACTTGCCACGTACACAAAACCACGTGCAAGTCACACACAAACCACGTGAAGTCGCACGTAAACCGCGTGCACTAGTAGTCCACTACACGTGAACACTAAACAGACACGTAAAGAACCAACCAACTGTGTACTCAGTACACTGGTCCAGAAAACACGAGCACTGGGTGTACCACGATTATCGTTGCACCACTTAATACCAACAGATATTCAATATATCAATATTTAAAACAAAAGCATGCAGACGGCAACATCGACTGCCGTCGATGGGATATAAAGGGGAAGGTATCTGGCCGTCTAGTTCCCAGCTGAAGAACCTGGTGTCCACGATGTTGACGCCAAGCTCCTCGACTCCAGTTCTTGCAGAAACCCTAACGGATTCTACATGCATACTTGATAGCCCCGAATGCGTCGTTAACACGCGATAAACAATCTCAATTTATCGGCTTACACTAAAGATGTTAACAATAGTTAAGTGGTGAGAGCCGAGTCGAATCCACAGGGAACGAGATTTTAGAGTTGAAAACGTTGGGTTTAGTTAGGAAAATAGCGTGATGACATTAATACTAAGGTGCACTAAATAAATCTAAACTATGCTAAATAAGTGAAGAAGGAGATAGAGAGGGAATGGGAGAACACAAAACACTATTAAAAGTTATAACTATTAAACAATAACAAAGAGTTTAATACAAAGATTTTATTCTAATTAAAAGTCAATAACAAGTACATTGAAATAAAGAGAAAAGAAATAGAGAGAACTAAAGAGAAAAGAGAGAGAGACAAGAGTGAGAGAATAGAGAGAAAGAGAGAGATAGAGGAGAGAGAGGATAGAAGAGAGAGAGGAACGAGAGAGAGAGAGAGAGAGAGAGAGAGAGAGAGAGAGGCGCGAGAGGAGAGAGGAGAGGGCGCCGAGAGGAGAGAGAGCGCCGAGAGAGGAGAGAGAGGCGCGGGAGACGCCCTCACGTTGCATGCATGCAACGTGAGGGGGAGGGGGAGGCAGCACGGCCTGGGCAGCCGCGTGGGCGCGGGCTGGCCTGGCGGGCGGGCACGAGCAGCAGGGGCGCGGTGCGGCAGGCGGCGGCTGGTGTGGCAGCGGCGGGCTGGCGGGACCCGGCACCGGGGCGGGGCTGCTGGGCGGTCTGCTGCTGTTGCTGGTTCTTGTGCAAAGAAGAGAGAGGCCGGGAGGAAGAAGAGAGAGAAGAAGAAGAGGGGAAGAATAGAGAAGAAAGAAAGGGAAAGGGAGAGAGGAGAGGGAGAGAAAGTAATCGAGAGGGGGATGAGAGAGGGGGTTTTAAAATAGTAGAGAAAGATAGGAAGGGGGAGAGAGAAAATGAAGGAGAGATTTTTAGAAAATAGGAGAGGATATTTTTAAAAGTGAGAAAGTATTTTTGAAAAGAGAGAGAAAATATTTTAAAAATATAGAATCTCATTATTCTCTCTTGCTTTAATCAAATCCATTGGCCCATTAAGCACTTCATAGAATGACCCATTAACCTGCAAATACAACATAAAATTGAATTTAATCAATATCGTCCATGATAATAGAAATCTTATGAATTTATCAAGTGTTAGTCATTGAAATGGCATGATTATTCATGATAATTATGATATTATCAATACTTGATCCCGTAACCATCGAGAAAATATGAGGAAACACTTCCTCTGACATGCATGAATCCCAAAGAACTCAAAACAGCATGATTAATTCGCTAAATTACTCAAACCACCCATATACCCCGCATGGATACCGCTACCCGAAATCGCCATTTCCATGCAGATTCATGTTTTCTAATTACATTATTACGACCTATAGGAATTACCAGGGTCATTCCCTACCTCAGCACATGCTTAAACCTCCCGAATTCTCCCAATCCACGCCGAACCCTCCACGAGCTCCCACGAGAATCACGCCTCGCACTGGCGTTTCCTCGCGCGATTCGTCACCGCCACACGTTCCACGATCTCCCAATTATCCTTTTACCACTCTTAAAAGCATTGGGGAAGCAATAGACATGAAATCCAGGCAAGGGAGAAAGAGAACAGGGTGGAAAACCTGCCCTCGGGTGACCCTATAACCTGTAGATTACACAGGTTGGCGTCAACCCATCTGCCATTTAAGGCAACCGCACCCTAAACGTCCATATCTTATGCCGTTAAGTTCATGCGGTCAACGACAACTTACCTGGACGCCAACAAGTCAACGGGCACACATGGCCGCCAACTCCATCTCAACTGAGCAGGTCCTATTTCATTTCAGGACAAACCTGCACCTTACATGAGTAAACCACACATCCAAACCACACATTCCACACAACCAACTCACACTGGCCTCACAACGGCCATCACAACTATTACACACATGATCCGCAAGGATCAAAAAAGTACGTGACGTTACATTATTATCATCTAAAAAGAAAATTTCGACCTCGAAATTTTGACCTCCGAAAATTTCGACCTCGGAGGCTGCCGGGGCCGGCTGCCCGGCAAGTTGAGCCTGGAGGCCCAAGCAGATGCCCGTCAGCTGCTGCATCTGTCCCCGGAGTTCATCCATCTCCAAGGCAGTTGCAGGCACGATGGCGGCGGGCGCTGGGACGCCCCCGGTCGTGGTAGCAGGGGCTACAGCGACGTCGACGGGGGGAGCGCATTGACGGGAGTCCGCCCGCGACTGGAGGGACCTCGTCATACGACTCCCTATGTTCTGGTTCGAGGATCGTCCGCGAGCCATGACTGTTGTTCCTTCCCACAGACGGTGCCAAAAGTGTGGAGGCTTTTTCTTGCTTGGGCCAAAACCCGCTGGGCCTACACTTGAGAGGGAAGAAGACGGTCGCCGGTAGCGGATGAAGATCTGCAAAAACTAGAATAGGATCAGAGGGGGCCCGGTTGAAGAACCAGGGAGAACCCTCTGATGCCTAAGTCAGCGAGGGACGTGAGAGAAAGGGGGTTCTCGTGTGTGGAGTGCAGGGCTTGTGTGAGCAAGAGTACCTTGGATCACGTACCACTGCATGGAGACTTACCAGTGCCTTTTATAGGCTGGAGTGCTGAGGGAGAGGGACGGAACGTCCCTGATCAATGCCGCAAAGGGCGTGCCTGTTAGCGTCCTCCACGGGGGGTTATGCGTTGAGGCGCCCGTTGAGGAGCTGGGCAGTTAACGCACCACTTGATCGTGGGGCGCGCGTGGCGTAGCCATTGTAACTGTCGTAAGGTGATGAAGGGCCTCTTAGATTCGTCCGGGGAGGAAAGTACCGAACAGGTAGCCTGCTCGGTGAGGCAGACCTGCTGTTCGGTATATGGTGTCCGGGGGCATGGCTTGCTGCCAGTTGCCTGACGCAAGGAAGTACTGCCCGTCCCGAAGGGGTTTCCGGCACAAGCCGAGCAGACCCTGCTCGGAAGGAGGGGCCTTTGTCCGAACAGGCTGGGAGGCACCCGGAGGCGGTTTCTGGGTCCCGCTGGTACCCAAATGACATGGATCCTCGAAGCTGCTCTTAAAACACCATGGCGCCTTGCAATAGGGCCACGTCCGCCTGCCGGACTGGGCCGGGCCATAATGGGCTCAGTGCACGATGGTGGCTAGAAATAGCCACCAAAAAAGAATTATATTATATTAAAGAATATATGGGAATTATATATACAATATATATATATATATATATATATATATATATATCTATATATATATGAATTATGGCACAGAGATTACGTAGGGTATCACTATTCACCCTACGTAACATGGGTTATGTATTAACCCCACCTACGTGTCTAACCCCGGTGAAATCCCCCCGGCCATTGCACCCCCATCACCCATGATTTCACGCACACCTTCTTCCCCTTCGAAGATAAACTCTACATATAAGCCCCCCCCAGTAATCCTTATCCGGACCATCGCCCACTGCTACTGTTATTGCTTTGTCTGCTGCTGCTGCTACAACTTTGTTTGCTGCTGCTCCTACTGCTTTTGTCTATTGTTGTTGCTACTGCTTTGTCTACTGTTGTTGCTTCCACTGAAGCCTGAGGAAGAAGAAGAAGGAAGGAGCTCCAGAAGCTCTGTTTTTATTCCCACTTCTCTCCTGGCTAAGGTAGGAAATCTCGTTTCCTCTTCTCCCTTTTCAATTGTTATTCCCCAAACATCACTGCTCTAAGGACTTGTTAGTGTCAAAGAGAGTCTTGACATTATACCCTCAACCCACCGTTTAAAGCCTCAACCCACTTATTCTGAATGACATAATCCAGTTTTTGTGAACCGCCAGAATCGGTCGACCGACCGATCAATTCGGTGGACTGACCCCCCCCCCTCTTTCAACCACCCAGGAGAGAGAAAGAAGAGAGATGGGGGGCTTATAACCTCCCACTTTCATGGTAAACCATGTACAATTATAGTATAGTCCTTGCTCTTTTATTCCTGCTCATTTATTCCATTCTGTCACGTCCCAATATTTAGCAGCGGAATAAATACCGGGATGTGTGAACGATACAAATAGACGTATTATAGTTGAGCAGTACAGAGTCATGATTAAACATAACAACACATTTGAGATCATAATATTGTCATAAAAGTACTATTTATTCCATTTCAATCCACTAGTTACAACCTTACATAAGAAGAACCAACTAAAGGGTCCATTATTCAAAGGCAAATGTTCACCATTACATAAACTACTCAAACATCTATTCCTAATGCTTCATCTCCTCATATGATGGGTGCTCATCACTATTGCCCTGTCCCATTGGATTCCACGAGATCCTTATCACTACCTGAAATGGACAGGATGATAGGGTGAGCGAACTAGCTCAGTAGGATTTACATCTCAATGTGCGGGCACTAATATACATGATTAACATTTTAAATGGACAGGATAAGAACATGAACATGATGACAATGCATGCATTTCTAACAAGTCGAATGGCAGAATATAACAGATATCATAACAGAACAAATACATAATTTCATACACATTGGACAGGTAATTCAAGATAGAATCGTATCATAAGGATTGGTCATATTCACACAGATATCACATATTCACGTGATCAGACGTATCATATCAAACTTATCATATCATATCAAACGAAGACACATTCCCACAAATCTTGCACACATGTCAGTGTCGTGCTAAGCACCACAAGTCCATACTCTCGCAGTTATAAGTACGTTGGGGTGCTCCTCCCCAGGACCAGACAGAGCCCCTATTGCACAGGCATTAGTCAAATGGACCGAAGTCCCACGTTGTGCTGATCAAACATATACATATTATGGCCACAGAATTTTAATAACAAGCTCATGGTAATATGGACATGATCATTTATAGAGTCAATGTACGACAAAAGCTCGAGAGATTAATTGGACAGCATAACAGCGTATCTTATGTTTCATAATTCATTAATGTCTTAACAAGGGGATGACTAATGATAGATCGTACATGGTACAAGTGCTCTCTATCTCCAAGGTACTTCATGGTACAACCAGCTCGGTCTCTATGAGGGAATCCATAGAGTACAGAGACTTATGGAGGTCTTAAGGAAAAAGATCGCCAGTCTGTAAATACGGAATGACCGGCAAAGAGCTCCCATTTCCCCAAGAAGGGTGTGCCTAATCGTACAAATGTGTAAGTGACGTGTCACAGATCTTTCCTAAACATGTATGCAATTGATGAACGAATAATGTAACATCGGAAAGCACATAAAGATAAAGAAAAACCCATATGCAAATCATGATAGAAAACTTAACTAACATGTCCACGCTAACATGTATTTGTCCACACATTCATATCATGTTCTTATCATGTCAATTTCACCTCAAGCTATATCACAAGATATTAATCAATGAACATAAGATCAATCACATAATACACATTAGAATCATATTCATGTCATTATCATTTTCAAGTGGGTTGATTACTTTTAGGCCAATGCACAGTAAGTGACATGCTTACAGACTAAGAGATTAAATATGCTGACTGACTAGCCAAAAAGTAAAGTCTCGGGTCGGTCTTTGAATCGCGTCCTATATAGTAGACGCTTTTCAAAACACGGTGTACAGTCAAACAGGGCCAACTGTGAAGAAATCTAAATTGCGTCGGCCTACATGGCCGCCTTTTAACTTGAATCGTGATGGGATACCCCGTCGCATTCATGAATATCATTAAAATACTAATATAAAAATCGGCGAAAACCTTTGAGCGGGAAAACCTGTTAAATCGCGTCGGGTGTTCCCGTCGCGGATCAGACAGGCGCAGAAATCCACGTGGTGCGAAGTTTCATGAGGACCGTTGACTGGTCAAACGTTGAAACGCATCGAACGTCACAGTCACAGTTTACTAAATCACGTCGACCAAGGCCGACGCGATACCAGGCGCTGGAATCGCGTCGCCTGGACCAGACGCGGTTCAAACCCAAAACCCAAAAACGCAGGAACTAGTAGTGCTCCTCTTACCATGCTTATATCACTCTATCTACCGACATTTAGATAAAACCTTCAACATGAAACATGACGAGGACAACTAGTAGAAGAACTTTTATGTTTTGGATTGGATCTAATTCGGTCTCAATTTGCATGAAACTTCTGAAGAATGCAAGAAGCCTTAAACATGCGTGATTTCGTTGCAACCTTCATGTCAGGCCTATAACTTGAAATCTAATGACATTTATATAAAACTCTCAACATGAAACATGACGAGCACAACAAGTATAAGAACATTCATGTTTTGGTTTGGATCTAAATTGGTCTCGAATCACATGTAACACATAAAGAACGTAAAAAGCCCTAAACATGTGCAACTTAGGAAAAATGCCTAATACTCGACGGTTACAACATGAAAATTGGGCAAATCAAGTGCATATGAAAGTAGACATGCAGCACTACAAGATGGTATAGGTTTCATTTAGTCTTGACCTGAGATCACCTACCTTTTGGGTTGAAGAAGTCTCGTTCTCCAGACAGTCCTCGTTCAGACCACTTGTTGGAGAACGCTTAATACTCTCGATCTACTGGATGAAAAATAGGCAAACCAGTGGGATTAGGAACTAGACTTGACCCTCTTTCCAGAGGTATAAGCCTTGCACGGTTTGGTTGTGGTTTGACTCACCTTAGGTCGACTCCATGAAGAGCTTTCTGCACAGGTTGATGCAGAACGCAGCAGAGAAGAAGCTCCGAGTTGGGGTGGTTTCCTCCTCCTTTAGGTGCTCAAGAACAGCCTTCCATGACCCCAACAATGTGTATTTTCATCCCCTAGGGTTTCATGGCATGTATATATATGCATCTAGTGTGTTTTGGAAGTCCAATTGGGTGAAGGAAAGGGAAGGTGCGGTTTTGGCCTTCCCCTTCCATATTTTGATGTTTTCTCACCCCAATAGAGTGGGTGAGGCTTTAGGAAACCTTCCACCATGGTTAGCCATGAAATTGGGTTGCCAAGAAAGCCTAATTGCCTTAGGTTTTGCCTTAATTATCTCCTCATATTTTCAGCTCAATTAAGGTTACGAAATTATGCGTATTTTCTTGTTCCAATTTATTCTTGGGCCAAAAGTGATCCATTGGCCCAATTTTGTTAATGGGTCATTAATACATGATGTTGGAAGTCTCTCCAACATGTTTATTTTATTTATGGTCGCGTTATATTTTCGTGTTAACGATTTTCTGACTTAATTTCCTAATTTGCGTAATTCGTCACATTGTGACGTATACAAGGCCAATCAAATTTTTCGCTGCACGAATTTCTTCGTGGAACGCTTAAGGATACTATTTGGGGTTGATTTATAATTTGTACGAAGTTTTCCGAGGTGTTCTTGCACGTACAATAGTGGTACGTCTGTTCTACCATTCCGATAATACAGAAATTGTTTATTTACTATATTCATACTTGAACTTGTTCATGGGTCATAAGTTGTCCATTGGTCTAATTTATTTTATGAACTATCCCCATATATTGTTTGAAGTCCACCCATAAAATTTATTATAATTTAGTTTATGATCACATTTTATACACATGATAATGGATTTTTCAACTTATTTCCTAATTACGATAATAAGTCACAATAACTCTTAATTCTACCCCAAATGGCTTTTATTGACCAAAATTTCTTGATGGATCATTAGAGGATATTATTTGAAGTCCCTCTATGATTTTTATTTAATTTTTTGACTCATCTAAGTATGTGTGATAATGATTTTCTGACTTATTCCTTGATTACGATACTCAGTCGCAAAATGCCTTAAACTTGGACCATAGGATTTTCCTTTGCACAAATTTCTTTGTGGGTCATTAGGAAGTATTATTTAGAGTTGAACTATGATTTTTATGGAATTTTCTAATGGTTTTTGTATGCACGATAATGGCTCACTAATATTAAATTTATTATTTTTAATTTATTTTTAATTTTCTAATTACTGAATTTCCGGGGTGTTACACATTCCCAGGCCCGAAAAAAGTGGTGTGACTCGCATCTGTACAAATCTGGTTTTTACCAGAATCGATCGACCGAAACCAGAGATCGGTCAACCGATATCACCAGTCCGGTCGACCGACTTTGTCTTCCTGGTCGACCGATCCTACAGTCCAACCCATAAACTAGCACTGGCTAGGTCGGTCGCCCGACTTTCCCATTTTGGTCGGTCGATTCTCCCCTAAAACCTAGTAGCTAGCACTGGCTAGGTCGGTCGACCGACTTTCCCATTTCGGTCGACCGATTTTGCTATTCCGGTTGACCGATTCTGTTATTTCGGTCGACCGATTCGACAGTTGAAACCCAGATTCAGTACTGGCTAGGTCGGTCGACCGACCCTTCATGTCCGGTCGACCAATTTAGTGTTTTCGGACGACCGATTTCCTCTTGAGTTTATACATGTTGTTCCAACTTGCTTCTTTCCCATATTTCTTATGTAGCTTTATATTATTTAAACTTGAACCAACCTAACTAGCTAGCCTTACTTTAACTTGCTATCACTGTACTCTCACATTGAACTTACTTTAATATTAATGTTACTTCGAGATCTGTCCGAACTATATTAAAAGACCGATCAAATGGAAATGATGACACTTTGGGTCTTCGGACTCTATTGGACCAATGTCTGTGCAATGTGGTTGATCCAGTCCCGGGAGGAGCACCCGAACTCGACCACTGAATCGGTCAATTCGAATTGTACCCGTCGAGAATGGATCTTTCTGGGTGTTTGACATAACACCACCTACTACTAAATTTAGTATACATTTCAATGAACTGTATTATGACATGAATTTCTTTACTATTTAGTTTCAGACAACTTCTTTTATGATATCTTCATCGAACTGTACTTCAATATCTTTGTTGCATCCTCTTATTGACTGATATACTTATTGTTCCTTTCCTGCTACTGTCCGACTTACTGATATTATAAATGGCAATTTTCTACTGAGCACAATTACTCATAAAATCCTACTTTCCTTTCAGACATCTCAGATAGGTATGACTCGCCAAGGGATTGTATGCCGAGTGATCTATAAATTAGCAAACCTTACTTCTTTTTAGACTCTGTCACTTAAGTTGTTGTATATTTTAACTCTAAACTATCAGCACATGTAATATATTATTCCGCTTCAACTTTCTACGTACATACAAGACTATCCCTGCTTATATTATCTCGATCTTTCTGTCACCTCAAAAAATAGCATATGAGTAGGACGTGACACACTGCATATTAGAATACTGACTTTGTGCCACTTTCACTTAGATTAATCTAGTTATTTTTCGACGCGATACTAACTTACTTGTTTTATTTACTTATTTGAATTAAAAAATGTTCAGACTTTGGTTAGTGAATCTTATTCTCGAAAGTTGGTCCTTTAAGAAGTTATGAGTTGTTTTGTTTTTCTTTGTTTATCTACTGATGGACGATATGAACCCTTACTTTGAGCAATGGGAATGAATAAATCTCATCTAATCAGGTCGGGAGGCATATTACCAATCATTACTTCCTCCAAGGGTTATAATAGAGAAGATACTTTGGAAAATAGTGGTCATTACTTCCTCCAAGGGTTATAATAGAGAAGATACTTTGGAAAATAGTGGTCAACATGAGGCTATGAATGTAAATTTTTTGATGAGGATCCACTGCTCGAAAGACAGTTTTCTTTTTTATGTAGATAGTAGTCATTTGGCATCATATGAACATCGTGACATTGTTGCAGTTGTTATTGAAGACATTAAATTCACCAATGAGGTTACCAATCACATATTGACAGAACACTTGTTAGCAATTGCGACATTAATATCGGCGTTGGTAACATCGACATTAATATCAACGTTGACAACGTCGACATTATATTGTCCACCTGTATCGATCACGAAACTGTCTATGTGACAGTTTCGTGACTAGTTTTAAATTTGTTTAATATGATTATTTATTAAACATTTTATTATTATGATTGTTTTAATAAAATTCCATTTCAACTAATAAGTCCTTCATTTCCATCATATTTTACAGATGTTCGAGAAACATATATATTTACCTTGACACGCAATTGAGACAATAAATGGCGTATAAAAAATGTAAAGTTGATAATAATTTAAAATCCAAACATTTACAACCACTCGAAAAAATTGGGCTATCTCAAAATTTTATATAAATAGGTGTGTTAGACTAATCTTTTTACATATGAATGACATTCTTAACTATAAAATACAAATATGATAAACTTATACATGATACTAATACTTAAAAAAACTATTATATTTGTCATTATTTTATACACCAATCAAAATCTTGTCAAGTAACCCTACCATGGATTCACAAGATCTGAAATATGATACATATCTGAAATTAAAATCAGATTCGGATCAATGCTTTGACCTGAAATAACGGAACCACAACGCAATCAGGGCGAGAGTTTCTGACCCAAAATACGCTTAATTCCGGTTCCAGCTTCAAGGCGTGACCCGGAGCGGCAGAGAGAAAGAAAAAGGGCTCCTCCCCAGATTTCCCCATATCTCGTCTCTCATCTCCCATCGTTCTAGTTCATAAGGGTCGTTTGGTTTCAAGATACACTAAGGATATATTGGAGATATTCCTAAACTCTGTTTGATATGCTCATTTTACACAATATTAAGAGGGGTCAAGGAGAATGAAAATAACCCAAAAAATGAGGGTATAATGAGATTAACTTATTCCATTGGGACCCTAGAATAAGTTAACCTAAATTTTTTATCCCCATTTTAACCTTGTCTCGAGGAAGGGTTTGTCAGGAAGGGTTTAGGATGAGTTTGACTATTTCAATTTGTATAGTCATATTTTGACTATTTAAAGTTGAACTTAGATATTTTATTTTTTAAAAATAATTTCATATTGAGTATATTTTAAATCATATATCTAGCTATCAAATTAAATATTGAAATTGTAAAGAATAGAAAACTAATATAAAAAATACATAGAGACACTACAACATCCCAAGAAAACCAAACAAAATTATGGGCCCACCAAACCGGATTATATCAATTTTTTTTTTAAGAAATGTTGTTTCAATTATTCACATGTGCTTGTGATAGCATCTATGTAGATGTGTAGAACAGTGAAGCACAGCATGTTCTTGTGTTTTTTTTTACTAGAATGAGAACTCAGGATAAAAAATTTCTCAATTTCAAGCAACATTAACATTAAGTTCTATTTATAAATTTGTTATATTTTAATTTCTGACCAAACAGGGTATGAGAATAGTCTCAATCTATGATATAAAGGGCAAAATTGTCTTAAAAATATCTTATCCTCGTTGCTATCCTAATAAAATTTAAAATTGAGATATCTCGGTGTGTAGGGAATAAAAATATCTCAAATTAGAATGAGTAGCGCCTATTCCCTATCTAGCCTATCCCGATACCAAACGGCCAGGGTTTCTTCCAGACCCACCTCTGCAGGGCCGCAGTGGAGATTCCTCCCCTCTGATCGGCGACAATGGCGGCCGGCCATCTTCCTTTGATTCTACGACGCAGTGGAGGTGAAGATCTTGCCTGAGCGTGGTTATTCAGAGGCCAGCCTTTTCTCCGTTTGATGTATCTTCTCCTTGCAACCATGGTGCCGGTGAGCTCTCTCTCTCTCTCCCTCCCTCCCTCTCACCCATCAACGAATCCCCCCCCCCTTCTGTTCGATTTCTGATCTCCTTCTGGGGGTTGGGGGGAGAGCTTGATCTGCCGGGGAGCCTTTCTCCGTTTGATGTATGTTCTCTTCTGCCAAGGCTGCTTCGGTTGTTAAGTTCCGACCAGCTGCCAATGCTTCTGTTTGTTCCCTTGCACCAGATGGATGGTTTGTTTGGGGGGTCCGCAGGGTAGGGCAAAGAAGAAGAAGAGGAACTCATAACTCACCCTGATATTTGGTTCGTGTCAACAGATGGGGTGCACCGTGGAGGGGATGGGATTAGGGTTATCCACTTTGTCTGACAACTCATCTGTCCGTCACTTAGTGGTTCAAGATTTTTTTTTTATATAGTACAAAATAAAAGATCTTCACATGGATTAAAAACCCACCATGGGATGGGGGTTTCTTTACAATGTTTTTTTTTCCTCTTCCTTTTTTCTTGCTTTACATTGCTTTCTAAGGTAGGTGGGTGCATAGACGATGCAAATACTAAATGGATTTGAATGTGTGCGCCCCACAATATGGTTGGTAACAGCCAGATTTAGCATTTATGGTAGACCCATTCTATGTATGAATTAGGGTGCTCACACCCATCTTTTATTGACTTTTTGGCAGCCCTTCATGGGTGTTGCCCTAATCAGAAATCTTAGAATTTTTTTCCCTAATCAAAAATTTATCTTTGCGAGTAGTAAGATCATTGACGAGAATGAGGACGAAATACTTGAAGTTCCTTATGATGAAGCATTTGTATTTTCTTCAGCTTCTGATTAGGTAAGTTGATTTCTTATTTTTGAGTTAGATTTTTTTCATTTTTTTGTTGTTGTTGCGGTAAGAAGCATCTTGAACTTTTTGTGCAGGTGAATCCCAGCTTTGGTAGCATCTTGCCATCTTGAACTTTTTGTGCAAGTAGTTATTGACAAATTTAACACCCTGCAATCATGAAAGGAACAGAGGCATCAGTCGTCAGCTATTCTTTATATAATCATATGTGACTATCTTTTAGCTAAGCAGGTTGAAGATGAGACAAAGCTAATTGTCCTTTTTCCAGGTGTGTGTATCAAACTCTGACTATGGATGCTGACTGTCCATTGTATTTGGGAACACATTTTTTCCTGCAGGAGTACATTGAAAAAAAGTGATAATAATTCTCGGTCTTGTTTTTGTTAGTCTGATGTTTAGTCTTGCAATGTGATTTTTGCCAGTAGCATCCGTGCTTTTATTATTTTTTCAGTTTCCTTTTTTCTTTATTTTTATGGAACCATCAAATTGATCTTACAGAAGCCTATTGTGGATAGACTTACTGAAACTTACGATTCTCCTGCTATGGTATTCATTTCCCCCCCCATTTTTTCCTGTAGGCCCTAAATGTTTGCAGACTTGTAGAGATTTCATTAATTTGATGACATGTTGGTAGATTTTTATCTTAGATGGGCATTCATCATTTTACATGTGAAACTGAGCAACTTGATAAAATACAGTTATAAAACTAGGCATTCATCATCTTTTTGTACTTGATACATTTGTCTGCAGAACTATATATGCTACCAATAACGGATTGTGCTAAAAAAGTTGGTTGGATTGATGTTCACTGTTTTTTTTCCTCTTGTTGATCGATATTTAGAAGCTTCGGATCTGAAGAGTTTGCTTAGTAATTAGCTTGTTTGCCAGCAGCAGAAATGGAGGAAGAGGAGATTAAGGGGAAAAAAGGAAACAAATATGCCTGTTTGGATTTTTGAGGCATGATTTGTTGCTCACAAAAGCTATCTGAACTTTATTATGCTTTCTATATGTAATTTAAAACTCAATTATTCTTTATGTATTCATTCATATCTTTCAGGTATACTAGGAGATAGAAAACGTTTGTTTCGTTCTGTGGCACATGGGGCTTGCCTCCAATCAGACTATCTAGTACTAGTTAGACCCTCCAGAGAGAACCTAGAGATGGACTGTCAATTTTTGTAGGAGGCATCACAGTTTGTCTGATTTTGTATCCAGAATGGTTTATTATCTACACAATTTTGTATGGGCACAATTTTGTATTGATGATGCCCTATAACGCATAGAGCTTTAATGCATACACATGGATGCCTGGACAACAATGATCCTCAACCCAATTAAGAGTTCTTAAATTATTTGATGATCAGTTTATTCTCATGTATTCTAATTAATTACATATTGATTTTGGTGAATAACAAAATGTGACTAACAAAACCTTCTCAAGCTTTCTAACATACATTCTATAAGCTTGTGAGCTCAGGAAAAATCTCAAGGAAAATCAAGCCCATTTGGTAAGTATTAGTACATCTATAACATGTCAAGTTCAGTATGATATTTCTCTAAGTCCACATCGATTTCTATTGAAAATCATAACGATTTCCTTAAAGCTGTAACAATTTGATGTTGTAATGATTTCTTTGAAGAAACACTGTTTGATTACAAACAAATCGTTCCCATAACGATTCCTTAAGTCATCGCATCAATTTCTTAAGACTTCGTAACGGTTTGCTCATCGCAACGATTCCTTAAGTCATCACATCGATTTCTTAAGACTTCATAACGATTTGCTTATCATAACGATTCCTTAAGTCATCGCATCGATTTCTTAAGACTTCGTAACGATTTGCTTATCATAACGATTCCTTAAGTCATCGCATCGATTTCTTAAGACTTCGTAACGGTTTGCTCATCGCAACGATTCCTTAAGTCATCGCATCGATTTCTTAAGACTTCGTAACGATTTGCTTATCATAACGATTCCTTAAGTCATCGCATCGATTTCTTAAGACTTCGTAACGATTTGCTTATCATAACGATTCCTTAAGTCATCGCATCGATTTCTTAAGACTTCGTAACGATTTGTTTCGTGCATCGATTTCTTTAGAGCTCATAATGATTTGCTTCGGGCATCGATTTCTTTAGAGCTCATAACGATTTGTTTCGCGTATCGATTTCTTTAGAGCTCATAACGATTTGTTTCGCTCATCGATTTCTTTAGAGCTCATAACGATTTGCTTTGCGCATCAACTTCTTTAGTAATCATAACGATTTACTTTCTGCAACGATTTCCTAAGTGTTCATAACGATTTCTTCACTGAACACAAGGATTTGCTCTCCATAATGACTTCTTTAGTAAACATAACGATTTGGTTATGTCTTACAACGATTTAGCTAAATTGACTTGATCATAACGATTTCATAAGTCATGATTGTATCGACTTCTTATGTACAACGATTTGCTATTGGTCAAAGCATTGAATAGTCAAAGTCGTCACGCATATCCTTCTGACATCTCTGCATTTAATGTAGACTGAACGTATCTCTGCATGCATGCAGACGATAACGTCTATTATCGTGCTTACTCTGTTTGTATCTTTTAGAATAGCCATTTGGCATTACTATTTCTGTGATTATTTGGTCTAACGTTGACTGACATCAGAGACAACTTAGCTGTCTATCGTTTAAGCTTGAAATATGTGCAGATATCTGATGACAGTCCATCTTACAACGTTGGACAAAATAGAAGCCAAAGAATAACACTGAAGATTTTACGTGCACAAATGGATAAAAGACTGTTGACTAACAGCTTCAAAAAGGCCATTCAGTCTAACGTCTACCAAAGCTAGAGACAACGGACTTCTCAACGTTCAAATTTCAAATAAGAGATATATATAAGCAAGAGTGAAACTCCAGAGAAGACAACCTTTTGGAAAAACACAGGTTCCAAGCAACTGCATTGAAGTTCTCTGCGAGTTCTCTAGAAAAGAGCCAAGCCTCATTTTCCATTAGTCTTAGCTCTTAGCTCTCTGTGCTGTAATAGAAATCTTGAGAGAGAGCCTGTGTAGTTCTGAGAGAGACCATTGTTTAGATCTCCTTCTCTCAGGGCTATTTGCTTCAGATCATGGCTTGTTAAAGCATGATCTAGGGGCGTGTTTTATTGCTTACTTTTTGCTGAGTTATTCCCTTCTGTTGTGAAGGAAGACCTGGTGGGGCATCCAGGGTGTTGTAGTTCCCTTCTGTTGTGAAGGAAGACCTGGTGAGGCATCCAGGGTGTTGTAGTTCCCTTCGTGTGAAGGAAGATCAGCTGAGCTGGGTGTTGTAGTGTCCGTAGGGGGACTGTACCCTAGTTAGTGGAATCCTAAGTTATTGCTCAGAGATTGGACGTAGGACTCCTAAGGAGAGGAGGTCCGAACCAGGATAAACTCTGTGTGTTGTGTGATTGATTTCCTGTGTGTGTTGCTGTTTATTCTAACTTTCACTAACCTTTATTGAAGAACATCTTTGTGTGAATGTTTTAAGTACATGTATTAATCAAATAATTTTTAAAAGAACTATTCTGCCCCCCCCCCCCTTTCTGGGCTCGTCAACTGGGCAACATTATTTGGTTTAATCTGCCCAACCATCTTGTTTGAGCAGATTTGACGTAAGTTCTTGCTATAACTAGCACAGATGAGCATTTTATTGATTTTAAAGATTTTTTACTGTATTATTTGATCTCCCAAACCATCATATTTAACCAGATTTTTGTTGCTATAATCAGCACATGTTGTTTTTTAAAATTTTACTATATTTGAGAAAGCATATAATATAACGGGATACGGATCCACACGTTTTTAGATTTTTACTATATTTAAGAAAGTATACAACATAATAGGATCCGGATCTGATCCGGATCTGAAATTAAATTCGGATCTCAACCTGAAATTGGATCTGAAAATGCTCCTCAAATTTGGATCCGGGTCAGATCCGAATCTCCTGAATTCGGATCTGGGTTTGGATCTCCAAAGTCCGACCTGTTTATAGGGCTATTGTCAAGGAAGCAAATCTCCGTACAGTACACTGTAACATGGAGAGCAGGAAAAGAGAAGGGGGACCTTGCAGCGCCGTTAAAGCATTTCATATGCCGATAATGCTCAAATAATTGAAAGTTATGATTCCTATAATGGCCCTGCTCTTTTGCCCAATGACAGGTCGGTTTCCGGAATTCGAAAGTGAAAGCAAATCGTAGGGGAGGCCCCAAAGAGCCACTCTCCCTCAGCCGAGTGGCTGGATTTCCTCTACGTCTTTTCTCATCTCTCTTATTGGTGTTGGTAGATTACTTCTCTTCTTCTAGTTCCAATTCAATCACTCTCTCGCAATGTGGTTCGGAATTCCACAGTGAAATTTGCATTCGAGCTGGTCATTTTTTTTTCCGACTTCTGTCCTTTTCCCTGTGCTTCAAGTTGAAGTTTTGAACTTTCTTGGAAATTTTTCGTCACTGTTTAAGCTCCAGCTCAGTTTAGAGTTTTGTGGTAGCTTCACTTATTAAATTCGGTTAGCTGTGGGAGTGCAATGTATGGTTAACATTGTAATCTATCTCAGCGTATTATTTTTTGCAAAAAGTGGAATTTGTGTAGATGCACTGCGGATTAGAATACTAACCTTGTGCCATTTTCACTTAGATTAATCTAGTTAAATTTCAACGCGATGCTATCTTGCATATTTCATTTGCTTGTTTGAATTAGAAAGTGTTCAGACTTTGGTTAGTGAATCTTATTCTCGAAAGTTAGTCCTTTGGGAAGTTCTGAGTTGTTCTGTTTTTCTTTGTTCCTCAGCTGATTCCTGGTGGAAGGTACGATCACTTACTTGGAGCAATGGGAAGGAAGAAATCTCATCCAATCAGGTCGGGAGGTGTATTACCGATCATTACTTCCTCCAAGGACTATAGTAGAGAAGAGACTTTGGAAAATGGTGGTCAACATGAGGCTATGGATGTAAAAAATATTGATGGGGATCCGCTGCTTAGAAGACACCTTTTTGTTGATGTAGATAGCAGTCATTGGGCATCAGATGAGCATTTTGACATTGCTGAAGTTGTTCTTGAGGACATTAAATTCACCAATGAAGTTACCAATCACATATTGATAGAACACCTGCAAATGACCTCTAATATCTCTTTGCGATTCAGACTGCCTGACATAGAACATGAAAGCTTAAGGTTGGGCCATTGGCCTGTTTTCTCAGTCGACAATATATTTTTGGAATTTGTTGACTTGGAGATGCAAAGTTCAGAGGATAAATATATGTCCACAGTACTCTTCTCAGGGGTCTTTGATGGGCCACATGACAGTGTATCTGGTCTTGTTCACTTAGTAAGCATGAAGTTTATGACACTGAGACCTGTTTCTCAAATTAGGGTTTTTCATAACATCTCATCTCTTAGGCTGAGAGTTGAAATTATGAGAAATGCTTTTGATGCTTGTGAGTCGCTGCTAGAGGTTGCTAGGCATTCATGGCGGAAGAGTATGATCAACGTTATGTCATGGTTGCGCCCCGAGGTTACTACTTCAGAAGCAAAGTATAGAATTAGGCAATTGGATTTTGATGAAAGTTGCATGCAAGCAGAAGAAGGTGGCAACATGGTTGACAGGGTGCATTCTGTATTTGATGCTGCTTGCTTTTATGAAGCTATCAAGCCCTCCAAGTGAGTCTAAATGCTATCACCCTATCTTTCTACAATAAGAACATGTGCATGCTAGGTGTTAAACATTGTATCTGATGTTCAGCTTGTTTCTTGCATCTTGAACATAACTAACCACAATATAGGTGACATTGGAAACATTGATGTTGTCCACCAAGTCTGTGATCATAACCAATTGAAGGCCATTCATGTTGATCACCTAGTCTGGGATCATAATGAATTGAAGACACCTTTTATTCGTCTATGAAGTTTTTTGATAAAGTGTAGTGGGAAACCTTGATGCACTTTCTTTCTAAGGGCATCAACTGAATTTCACCTTTAACTACCCCATTGTCACTGCCAGTTAAGTAAATGAACTTATATGCATTTTGTGCAGCTTTCCAGCTAGCTATTACATCATCTTGTGCCTGTTCTGACTTGATTTATTTTTCGGAAAAAGTTCTGTGTATTGTTTGCAGGGAGATACTATATTTCATGTTTATTATTGTAACGACTCTGGGATCCGTATCTAGTACTAAAGGATCCAAACCCAATATTGCCTCCCACAAGTCCGAAGGCTTGGAAGAGATATTCTGACGGTCTAAGGAGATTTACAAGTAGTACAAACAATTATAACCAGAAATAAAAATTTCATTAACTATTATCTTATCAGTGTTCCAATTTACAATATGAATACATAATTAAAGTATATCACCTTATGGGGCATACCCCAAGGTGCACAATTTGCAACTCATTACTCACAATTGTCAACTGCTGGTAGAGGAAGGTCTTACCATATAGCTGTGAAGAATCCGTTTGGGGTTGGGAAAATGGAAGGCAAAATCGGTGGGATCGGCCCAAAATCGGTTGATCCAGGATCGGATTGCAGCATGAGGATCCGAGTCTGGGGGGAAGTCCCTGAATTGGCAAGACTTCCAGTTGGATTGGCCAGAATCGAGTTGGATCGACTTGATCGAGCAGGAATCGGCCGATTCCAGATTGATCCAGGCCGATTCTCTTACTTATTTATCTGAATATCATTTAAATAAATGTTAGAATTTGTAGTTTTATTTACTTAAGATATTACATGTAAACAAGAAAGTATCCCCCATTTGAATCCAATAAAAATATCAAAAAATCATATCTCTTACTAATAAAAAGTCAGCTTCCCATCCAAGAAGAAAACTACGATTTTGGTGATTCTATCAAAATAGCGACTTTCTAATCCCTCATATTTTGACCTATTTAAAAATTTCATAATTCAAATAAACCAAATAGAATACTAAAAATTTAAAGTCCGATAAAAAAGTCAAACGTGTATATGATTTCTCCAAGGGAGCCACTCTCATACTGACAACACTTAGTCTGCTTGAGACTTTTTAAGTTTGCTTGAGATCTCTTAAGATTTGGTCAAACCTAAGCTATCATCACCTAAACCTCTCAAGATTTGGTCAAACTTAAGCTATCATCACCCAAACTCATGACACTCGTAAGTTTGGGTGATGATAGCTTAGTTTGACCAAATCCTGAGAGGTCTCAAGCAGACTAAGTGTTGTCAGTAGGAGAGTGACTCTTTTGGAGAAGTTATATACACGTTTGACTTTTTTTACCGGACTTTAGATTTTTAGTAGTCTATTGGGTTTATTTGAATTATGAAAATTTTAAATATGTCAAATTATGAGAGATTAGAAAGTCGTTATTTTGATGGAATTACTAAAATCACGATTTTCTTCTTGGATGGGGGAGTTGACTTTTTATTGGTAAGAGATGTGATTTTTTATATTTTTATTGGATTCAAATGAATGGTACTTCCTTATTTACACTTAATATCTTAAGTAAATGAAACTATAAATTTTAACATTTACTTAAATGGTATCCAGGTAAATAATACACAAAGTCTTATGTTTCTTATACTATGAATCATAATTGTCAAGGCGGACGCCTAGGCGGCGCCTAGGCGCCACTTAAGCGCTAAGGCGCTTCCTTAGCCGCTTAAAAACACCCCGCCTTTTTAAGAGTGAAAAAGGCGCCCCAAGGCGTCGCTAAAGCGGCCAAGGCGCACGCCAGGCATGCCTGGGAGCGCCTAGACCTATTAGGGGTCGGTTTTCAGGTATGTGATCCGGCCCGTGGTAACCTTGGCGGGGGCTGAGTCCAGCCTGATTTCAGGAAACATCTTATTTACCTGAATATCATTTAAGTAAAGTATTCTTTACTTAAGATATTACATGTAAATAAGAAAGTACCCCCCATTTGAATCCAATAAAAATATCAAAAAAATCATCTCTCTTATCAATAAAAAGTCAACTCTCCCATCTAAGAAGAAAATCGCGATTTTGGTGATTCCATCAAAATAACGTCTTTCTAATCCCTCATAATTTGGCTTAACTAAAAATTTTATAATTCAAATAAACCACATGAAATATTAAAAATTTAAAGTCCCGTGAAAATAGTCAAACGTACATGTGACTTCTCCAAGGGATCCACTCTTCTACTGACAACACTTAGTCGGCTTAAGACCTCTCAAGATTAGGTCAAACTTAAATTATTATCACCCAAACTCATGAGAATTGTCATTTTCTAGTTTCTTTTTAATTTTTAGACATATTGTGGGATTATGTAATGGACTCATTTAATTTTTACTTGTTTTAAGTGTGTTAAGATATTGCACTTTCTATTTTTATTTAACATATTTACATGTATGTGTATTTATTGGTTTGTTTTAAAAATTAGAAATTAGTTTTCTGATGATAGAATGATATTTGCACTTCTTGTTCTTATTTATTTGAAGATGTCAATTAAGATTTTTTATGACTTTATGATATATAATGTGAGTTTGTTTACTTGTAATTTAAATTTTGTTGCTTTCATATAATTTTGACCTCTTTGTTGTGACATTTATTTTTTTGCAAGTTTTTGTTGTTGTGATACATAGCTATTATCTATATTTCTCAAATTTATGTATTATTTTAATAATATATTTGCCATATTACGATATGTCATTGTCTTTATGTGTGCCATATTATGATATTTTTATTGAAATTTCATCATCATATATATTTTTAGAGACATAAATATCATATAAGAGGGACACTTGAAAATAGTTCATACTTGGTTCCGTCCTAAACGCCTAGACACTGCTTAGGTGGGCGCCTAAGCGCTTAGGCGATCCGAGACCCTGACTATGCCTTGGTCACCTTGACGCCTTGACAACTATGCTATGAATGCATGTATGAGTGATTTTTGATGCAAATGTTAGTTCTTTCAATTTATTAGATTTCTCCTCATTTTTGTTGTTTTTTCCTGATTTTTTATGAATGTTTTTTCAAAAAAATCTATTTTGTAAACTGGCCAATCCAGGATCGGCTAGACTTCCCTTGGGTTCGTGGGATCTTGCGATCCAATCCTGATCCGGATCAGATCGGTGCCTAGCGATCTGGATCCAATTTCAATTCTGCCTTCCATGGTTGGGAACAAGTTTCCTCACCTTCACCTGAAAGGGAAGTAGGAGAATGAGCCTCATAATTTCATTGGCTCAGTAAGGAAACCCCCAAAGCATGGAGCAAGTCTAAACCATGCCATTTAACAATTAAACATGCGAGAAATTTAACATAAGCTACTGCTGAAAAGAATTATGGTACTGCTAAAAGGAAATATAGCACGTTGTTCCACAATTCTAGTTATTCCGCAGAAAACCTCAAGTCAAAAGGTACGACGCTAGCACTTGGATCAAGGAAATTGGTCCGCGAAGTCAGAACCTGACTTGGATAAGAGTACACAAGTAACCTCTCACTAGTTTCGCAATCAACGACAACATAGTCCAACTGCCGCAGCCGCATCCACTCCTATAAAGGCCGTGGAGACTAACAACACTATAACTCTCACACCTAGCCATACCTTTATAGGTTCCGGGACCCGCAGAGTGAGGCATATGGGAAAATAAGGGACTAGTTGGGGACTAACATGTCTGCCGGTGTCCACTCTCCCAACTAAGGGTGCACTCAAACGACTAAGACCAACCACAAGACGTAGTCCCGACCGTCTTTCCCTTAGCCCAAACGTAGGCTCACAACACATTATAGGGGAGTTCAGGAAGACGAGAAGACCTTGTTAATGCACACAACACTGGGATTAACCCCGAGCACATAGTGCTTGACTGACTCACAAAGAACTTGGGTCCCAACTAGTGAGATATTGTGCGAGTCATCAAGCGTCGGTTCCACAGAATTTGGTAGAAACCATTCCGTAGTTGTTGAACCTCAAAGAAACTCACTGAGAGCGTCGGCCAACCAACACATAGGGTTTGGTCGACCCAAGGTTTGATGGATTGGCGATTCGGTCCGAATCGGGTTCTTCTTGATTCGGTTCGATTCGCATATGATTATTATACATATTATATTTATGTATGTGTGTGTGTATATTACCCATAGGGGAACACAGTTTCCTCTTCATACCTTATTCACATTCCATATCATTTAAATAAATGTTATAATTTGTTGTTTTATTTACTTAAGATATTACATGTAAATAAGGAAGTATCCCCCATTTGAATTCAATAAAAATATCAAAAAAATCATCTCTTACAAAAAAAAGTCAACTCTCCCATCGAAGAAGAAAATCGCGATTTTGGTGATTTTAGCGAAATGCTAACTTTCTAATCTCTCATAATTTGGTCTATCTAAAAATTTGATAATTCAAATAAACCATATAGAACATTAAAAATTCAAAGTCCGGTAAAAAAGTCAAACATGTATGTGACTTCTCCAAGGGAGCCACTCTCCTACTGAAAAAGTCAACAAAATCACCGAAATCACGATTTTCTTCTTCGATGGGAGAGTTGACTTTGTTTTGGTAAGAGAGATGATTTTTTTGATATTTTTATTGGATTCAAATGGGGGGTACTTCCTTATTTACATGTAATATCTTAAGGAATGTAAATAAGATATGAGTTCCATGTCATACTATGTGAATCCCTCACCCCATTCTCATATCTAACATACATATGTTACATATATGCATGCATATATGTCTTATATATACATATATATGTAATATATATTCATTATATACATATATTATATTATATATATATACATGCGAATAGGACCGAATCAGGCGAAGCGCGAATCAGGTTTCCCCTGATCCGCTCCAATTCGCTCGAATCGGCCTGATCCAATTCGCCATGACAAACCATGGGTTGACCGACTAGCAAATTATTCTCCCAAAACAGGTACACTAAAAATATTAGCCGACCGGTATATAAGGTTGGTCAACTGAACCATGACCAGATGCATAACAGGAGCTTACCGGAAACATCCATCGACCGGTATACCATTTTGGTCAACCGATTTCCAGAGCACACACAAACCTGCATTTTATTCATTGCATATTCACTGTACATATACGAGATTATAGCATATGACCATGAAAATCATATAAACTTCTCCCTAACGTGATCCTGAACACAATTTAACTCCTGCAACGTAGTTCCTAACAACTTAAACACTACATGCACATGAAACTTAAACGACAGCCTGTCAACACAAAGATGTACCTAAAACAGTTGGCATGAACCCAAAAACTTTTCGCACTCCCGAAGGATGGCATATGTCCTTCAGAACATAAGAACTTTCTATTTCAATCAAAATCACCACAGACCTGCGTTTTATTCATCACACATGCACTTTACACATATGAAAGTACAGAGATGCCCCACGGCATGCTTTACAGAAGATGCAAAGCATTTAGATAAACATTTTAAACTACTGTACCCATACCAAAGCCTTAAGAGTCGTAATTCAACCTTAAACTTTGTTCAAAATGCTTCCTACGCACAATTCTAACACAATTTAATTTCTGCAGCAAGGTGTCTAACAATTTAAGTACCATATGCATATTCCATAACATGATTCACAGCCCAAACCAACACATCCTCCTGAGAAGACTTTAGAATATATCTTAAGGTTGCGAAATCACTAAAGCGGGGAGTTCTTCCTATTCACACGAAGGAACGACCTGTTGAGGTCTTCACGTAGGTTGGCCGCCTCCTCCTCATGTCATCACCATTAGGCCGATGCAGAGCGCCATGCCATCGCCACCTTGTCCGCCTCCCGCCGTCGGCTGCCGGAGGAGAGGGAGAGGGAGAAGGGGAAGGTACTCAGTCAGAGGAGAGGTGAAGAATGAGGGAGAGAGAACTGCTGTAGTGAGGAAGGCGAGAGAGCTGTCCATAAAGAACACCTAGAGGAGGCAGGTGCATAATAGAAAAATCATCTTATAACCCACTTTATAGACACTTGGTTCTCATATGCTCGACACCCGCCCCTTTTTTTATTGCCATAAAGTCAAACCTGATAACGATGGAGTGCCTCATCCATGGAAGACAAGATCGAAATCGGATTGGGATTGCTAGGCACCGATCCCTTCTGGATCGGATCGCAAGATCCCACGGATCTAAGGGAAGTCTGGCCGATCCTGAATTGGCCAGTCTACAAAATGGATTTTTTTTGAAAAAAATAAGAAAAATTCAGAAAAAATCATGAAAAACAGCAAAAATGAGGGAAAATCTGATAAATTCAAAGAACTAACATTTGCATCAAAAATAAAAAAAGCAATCATACATGCATTCATAGTATATGAAACATAAGATTTGTGTATTATTACTACTATAATAATACAAGAAAAACATAAAATATTAAAGACTTTGTGTATTATTTACCTGAATACCATTTATTTTCCTGAATTCCATTCAATAATGCAATTCCTACTGTCCCATCTTCTTGGATGGGAGAGTTGATTTTTTACCGGACTTTAGTTTTTTAATATTCTATTGGATTTATTTAAATAATGAAAATTTTAGATATGTCAAATTATGAGAGATTAGAAAATCGCTATTTTGATGGAATCACCAAAATCGCGATTTTCTTCTTGGATGAGAGAGTTGTCTTTTTATTAATAAGAGATGATTTTTTTGATATTTTTATTAGATTCAAATAGGGGGTACTTCCTTATTTACATGTAATATCTTAAGTAAATGACTAATATTTACTTAAATGATATTCATATAAGTAAGTAGGAGAATCGGCCTGGATCAGTCTAGAATCGGCCGACCCAGACCGATGTAGGCCGATTCAAACCGATTTTAGTCGACTCTGGCCGATTCAGCTGGAAGTCTAGGCGATTCAGGGACTTTCCCCCAGAATCGGATCCCCAACCGTTGATCTGATTCAGGATCGAGCGATCTTGGGCCGATCCTAGCGATTTTGCCTTCCATGACGTAGGGTCTACTCGTGGGCTCCACAAAAATAGTAAGAAGAATCCACATTATGCAAAAAGCAACACAATCCATCTCTGGTAGGCAACCTCCCCTGAGCAATTCTCCACATGAAGATCTTGACTTTAAGAGGGCTGGCTGGTCTCCAGACTTCCTGCAAAAAAGGCAAAACGAACACCCCTATCCAAACATGCATCATAGGGTAACTTCATTGAGAATGTACCTCCTTTTCGCCATCCCCATCTCCATCTCCAAACATCTTCCCTATTTGAGGACGATAAGGAAGAATGTGCCTCATCAAACTCTTGAATTGATCCTCCTCATCTAGCAGGAGTGGCGCCTAAAGGTTGGAGGCCCCATGCACCTCCAGGGAGATGCATATCAAAAGCCTGGGCCACGGACGTGAGCGGATCCACCGTCAAAGCACAAAGTTGGGAAACAAGGATTCCTAGATAAAATCTCTGCACCATCTGTCTTTCCAAATCTACAATTCCTACCGTCCCCCAACACAATCTCAGACCAGAAGCTATAAGATCTCTACAGGAATAATGCCCCGCCCAGGGTGGAAGTCCTGTGACGCGGTGGAGTCAAGTCCCAGACTATAGAGGAAGAGTAATAGCGACACCTGATAACCTCTGTCCACAACCCTTTCCCTGCCCAGCCTCCAAAGCCACTTACTCAAGAGAGCTGAGTTGAAGTTGTTGACATTCTTCATCCCCAAACCACCCATCTTTTCGGGGAGGGTAATCCTACTCTAGGAGATGCCATGCTATCCTCTAGTGTTTGTCATACTCATTAGAACCATGCCAAAAGAATCTGTACTGTATAGAGTGTAACTTCCTAGCCATAGAGAGAGAGTCTCACGCTCCCCAGGAGAGAGGCGGGGGAGGAGGTTGACTGCATATCTCACCCTGCCAAGTAGCTTCCTCCAAAACAGGGAGGGATAGAAGAGTCCTGCTAAGCCTAATATCTGACTGGGAAGAGAAGCTGCGGTTCCCACCATAATGGTAGAGATGGAATTGACCCTTCTCCTACCGGATGCAATCCTCTGGAAGTACGTAGTATTTTTGTCCCCTTCTTTTATCCATCTGTTCTTGGATCTTTGCCTCCAATAAATTTCCTCCCTAGCCAACACCTCATCAAATTGACTCCGCAAAGAGTCCCTAGTTGACCTGTCTTCCTTATCCATAAGCTCAGCTTCCTCCAAACTGTCAAGAGTAGAAAGATGCTGAATCATCTTGTTCTTCGCCGCCCTTTCTGAGAGGGTTCTACTCGCCCCCCAAGAGTGGAGATGAAGGGCCATCTGCTTCAGCTTCTTCACCAGGGTGCTCATAGCGGAGGAGCTGTACACCGGCCTACTCCATGTCCTTGAGGCAACTTGTACGAAATCTGACTCCTTTAGCCAGACCTACTCAAACCTGAAGCCAATAGACCTGCCATGTTGTTTCGAAGTCTTCAACCAGATGGGCTTATGATCAGATGTGGTCCTGGCCAAGCCAACAACCTAAGCCTGTGGGAAGTGGTCCTCCCAATGAATGGAGACCAGAAACCTATTCAGCCTAGAGCAAACAACCTCAGCCCTCAAGTTGGACCAAGTGTACGCTGCTTGTGACATGCCCAAGTCCACTAGAGCTGCCTTCTGGATGAAGTGAGAGAAGTCTTCCGTCTCTCCCACTGTAGCATAGCCTTCAGACCTCTCTCCATCTGAAACCACCACATTGAAGTCACCTCCAATGCACCACGATCGCCCCGAAGAAGTATGGATTTGAAGCAACTCCTCCCAAAGTTGTCTCTTCTCCTCTCTTCCCTGAGGACCATACACGCCATTGAAGTCCCAAGAGAAGCCACCATGGATAGATCTAAAATGGAGAGACACCGCCCATCTAGAAATGACTTTATAATGAGAAAGCTTCTCCACCTCAAAGGGATTCCAAAGAATAAGGATCCCCCAACCTCCCATTGCTGGAGACCCAACACCCTGCGACAATCTGGTGCCACCGATATCCCTAGTAAGGGCACAACAATCCCCTTCCCACTTAGTTTCTTGAAGACATAATATGTCAACATTGCACCTCTTGATAAGTCACAAACCTCCTCTTTCATCCCCTCCTAACCCCCTAACATTCCATGAAAGGATCCTTATTGATGAATAGAATGTGGACCCTCCTCTTCCTTCCCCTCCAGAGTACCCTGGCCCCTCTTACTCGAGATCTCGCACCTCTTCTAATGCTCGCCCTCCCCCTCCCCACCCCCCCACCTCTTGTTGTTGTTGGTGAATGCTCCTCTCCAACTTTTTCCGCCCCCTCAGAAGCCATACCCACCTGTTATGCCACATCTTTGGCATGCCCCAAGACAAACACCTCCATCTCCCTTAGAACCTCCCGCATATCATCATACCCCACCGAACACCTTCCCCTGGTTTCCCCCTCTTCCAATAACCCTTGAACATCTCCCAGCACCATCAAAGCCCCCGCATCAGCATCCCCTCCTATCTCAGAGTCCTCATTGTGGGCAATTGGAAACTCCCTTGCAGGCACAGCCTCCTTGAGATCGTCTCTCAGTTGAGGTGGCCCCTCTTCATCAAGTGGGAAAGGATCCTCAACCTCGAATCTCAATCATTCTATAGGAGTGCCGAACGCTGGCCCTTCGCCAGCCCCTTGGGCCGTCGGGGACAAATGAGGAGACTGGTCCTGAGTAGCATCTTCCTGGAAGGGTGGAGACGTCTCAATTAGGTGTTGGAGAAAACCAGCGAAAGGGATTTTCGGGCGAGGTGGTAGACGCTGCTCCGGCGTGACCGAACGCAACAAGAGCTCCTTGTCAGATGGACACGGAGACGCGTTCGGTCGTACGGGGAGAGCCGGTCCAGGGCCGCCCAGGCCCAACTCCATCCTTGCTTAGGCTGTGGGGAACCCAAAAGTCCTTGCTAGGGAACAAGAAGGTCATCTGCCAACCTCCCCAGTCCATAGTTGTAGGCGTCGCCGCTTAAGCGCTAAGGCGCTTCCTTAGCTGCTTAAAAACACCCCGCCTTTTTAAGAGTAAAAAAGGGCCCCCAAGGCGTTGCTAAAGCGGCCAAGACGCATGCCAGGCGCGCTTGGGCGCGCTAGGTATCTGTTCCGGCCTGTGGCAACCTTGTCAGGGGCTGAGTCCAGCCCGATTTTAGGAAACGTCTTATTTACCTGAATATCATTTAAGTAAATGTTAGTATTTGTAGTTTCATTTACTTAATATATTTCATGTAAATACGAAAGTATTCTCCATTTGAATCTAATAAAATATCAAAAATCATATCTCTTACCAATATAAAATCAACTCTCCATCCAAGAAAAAAATCGCGATTTTGATGATTCCATCAAATAGTGTCATTCTAATCCTATTAATTTGGCTAACTAAAAAATTCATAATTCAAATAAACCACATGGAATATTAAAAATTTAAAATTCGTAAAAAAAGTCAAACATATATATGACTTCTCCAAGGGACCCACTCTCCTACTGATAACACTTAATCTGTATGTGACATCTTAAGATTTGGTCAAACTTAAACTTTCATCACCCAAACTCATGAAAATTGTCATTTTCTAGTTTCTTTTCGATTTTTAGACATATTGTGGTATTATGTAATGTAATCATTTAGTTTTTACTTGTTTTAAGTGTGTTAAAATATTGCACTTCCTAGTTTTATTTAACATAATTACATGTATGTGTATTTACTGGTTTGTTTTAAAAGTTAAAAATTAGTTTTCTGATGATAGAATGATATTTGCACTTCTTGTTCTTATTTAGTGGCTTATTTATTTGAAGATGTCAATTAGATTTTTACGACTTATGATATATAATGTGAGTTTGTTTACTTGTAATTTAAATTTGTTGCTTCATATAATTTGACCTTTTGTTGTGCATTTTATTTTTTTGCAAGTTTTTTTTGTGTGTGATACAGCTATTGTTTATTTCTCAAATTTATGTATTATTTTAATTATATATCTGCCATATTTAATATGTCATTATCTTTATATCTGTCATATTATGATTTTTTTATTGAATTTTCATTATCATATATATTTTTAGAGACATAAATATCATATAAGAGGGACACTTGAAACAGCTCATACTTGGTTCCATCCTAAACGCCTAGGCACGACTTTTAGGCGATTCGAGACCCCAACTACGCCTTGGTCGCCTTGACGCCTTGACAACTACGCCCCAGTCTAGAATGCCCTGTAGGCTTCCGGAGCCCCTCCTTCAAGGGCGGATTGCTTGTTCCCCCGATAGATGGTTCAACTGCTCCACTAGTGAGTAGTGAACTCTAGGGGTGTAAACAATCCGATCCGAGTCGAGCCGAGTAGCACTTTGCTTGAATTCAGACTCGTTTATTTTTATCAAGTTCGAACTCGACTCGATACTCGTCGAGCAATTATATTTATGTTCGAACTCGGCTCGTTTAACTTTAGAGATATTCAAACTCGACTCGGTTTACTACTCGTTTACACAATCGAGACCAAACTGAATTTAAAACCGAGTTTGATTCGAGTTGGGAAAAATATTATTTTAACATTACAATCATTAAAAATTATTGAAGTTCTCAAGTTCGGGCTCGACTCGTTTACATAAACGAGCGCGATATTGGTCCCGACAAAGAGCCATAAAACGATCCCGACAGCCTGAGCTATTCTGTGCTCGTACTATACTGGGATGGGACCAATGCCACACGAAAATCCCATATTCGATATTGGACTATGGAGGCAGTGAGGATGCGCTGCAGGTGAAGGGGGTGGGGCGGGGTGGGCTTTGGGTCTGGAGGCTTGAGAACCCTACCACGGGGACCTCGGTCAGTGTCTGGCACCGTCGGAATCGCGGCGCGGGAATTTGGACGCAAGGGTGGTGGCACTGCAAGCCGTCGGAATCAACGGAGAACCCCAAGGCTGGAGTCCACATCGTCGGACGTTTGCTCCACTTGGCCACCGTCGAAAGCTTTGTCCGACACCGACGGAGGGTCCACCGTGGTCTCTGGAGGCTCCGGTGGCTGTCGGCGGCCTCCGTTGGCTGCGCTGGACTGTGCTCGACCAAGTAGCAGGGCCACTGCGGCCCTGCGATGTTGCTTTCATTGAAGAAGATGACCTTGTATGCCAACGACCTTAAAAAAATGCGAATATATATATATATATATAGATTTGATTAAAATAAGGTTTTGTGTAAATGTCTTATTTCTATGATTTGTGTAATAAAAACCTTAGAACATTAGATTTTGTGTAGTGTATATACCCTGGCACGATGTATATTTATATTTTGCAGTTTAGTTTTCATGCTCTACATATAACCTTAGAACATTATATTATATTTACACTTCAATAATAATTTTATAAAAATAAATAAAAAATTTATATTCTCATACTTATTATAAAAAAATCTATATATATCACTAAAACTCAGTTTAACCCTGTCACATTAGAGCGCCACGTCAGCAACTTCTCCCCACTCTCTCTTTTCTTCATATTCTCTTTCCTCTCACCCACTCTCTTTGCCTTTCAACTGCCGCTTCTTCCATTTTTAAAAACTAAACCGCTTCACCCGTCTTTCAAAAAATCAATCATATGTTTCATAATTTCATTCGTATAAAGATGCTTTGTACAATCATACCGTTGAAAAATTTGTGCAATCAGGTGTTCAGACCAAATTTTTGTGTCTGATCATATTTTAATGTTTGCATAAATTATAAAAATTTGTATGTGTCTTTATGATATTGTAAAAATAGAAGATGGAGAGAATTAATGAGAATATGATACATTCAGTGAATGTATCACACCCCTCACTCACACTGACATCCATAATTACATTTTAAAAAATATTGTCTTTCTATACATAAAAATTTATCTTATTTTAATTTATTTATGTTATATGTATACTATACTTTAGATTATTTATATCTGTTGTAGTTTCTACAAATCGGTTGAAATCATAGTTTTTAGGTTTCTCATATTATGATATTTTAAATCTGTAATTCTTTTTAAAATAGTTCTAAATATTTTTTTGAATACTTCTTAAAATTTCCATCTGATTTTATGTTTTCTTGTTTCAAAGAAATTTTCTTTGCACTCACCTACTGCAACGGTAGCAGAAGGTTTGGACTCTTCCGGCAGAAGAAAAATAAATAAATATATACTTACTGCAAGTCATACTTCGGTGAAAGATGGAAGATGGTGATATAATATGTTATGTAGAATTAAATTAGGGAGATTGTGTTTTACTTTGTTCATAAACAATTTAAAATTTAAACATTTCGTTGTGTTTTAATATGTTCTACTTAAGGAAGACATAACGTTATTTTTTATGTTATATATTTTAATTTTAATTTAATATCTACTTAAAAATTATCGTGGCACTAAAACTCAATTTAATTCTACCAAATTAGAGCGCCACATGGCAACTCTTCAAAAATTACCTCTACCCTCCCAACTCTCTCTCCTCTCACCTACTATCTCAGTCCACCGTAATCCCTCCCATTCCTTTTTAAAAAAGTAACTAACTTTCCCATTTTCTATGCTAACTTCAGCCGCTTCTTCCGTTTTACAAAAAAACAAACCGTTCCTAAGCAGTTCTCCTCCGAACACCATCGGCCATGGTCGCCTTCTCCAGGCGTCCCCTCACGGTTTTCCCCTCACAGACTATGCTGCCAGACGCCCCTCTGCGTCGGGACGACTCACGGGCTCCTTGAGGCCGTTCGCTTTTGCCTGTCGCCGCTCTCCTCCTCCTTCGGCGTCTGCGATCCCAACGGTGCGGACGCCAAAAAACAAACCGCTCTTATGCAGTTCTCCTTCGACCACCACCGGCCATGGTCGTCTTCTCTAGGCGTGCCCACACGACTTTCCTCTCACAGACTATGCCTGCCAGACGCCCCTCTGCATCGCGACGGCCCACGGGCTCCTTGAGGCCGTGCGCTTTTGCCTGTCGACGCCCTCCTCCTCCTCAGGCGTCTGCAATCCTGACGGTGTAGACGCCAAGGGGTGGACCCCGCTTCACCACGCCGCCGCCGGTGGGTGCCTGGAGGTAGCGCGGCTGCTGCTAAGTTGCTGCTCCTATGCCACCCAGTACGCCCTCACCGCCGACTCGAGGAAGACGACTGTCGGACGCGGAAAAATATTCACCCTCTTTTCTCTTTCTTTTCTTTTCTTTTTCTTTCTTTCTTTTCTGTTTTGTTTTGCAGGCGTGCCAGTCTGTACAACAGACAAATTTGGGGTGTCCATTTATTGAACAACATTTATTCCACGTATTTATTTTATCAGACGATTAGAGTTTCGTGTTCTGGACCTTTCCCCACCGACCGAAGTCGGTGTTGATTTACATCGAGTCGAACTTGAACACCTTTGATTCTCTGTCAAAGAAAGCTTTTTGTCTCTATTTGTTGTGACAACAATGACCTTAATGGTCGCCCTTTATGGGTACACACTCTTGCAAAGAAAATTGAAAACTTTAATATTTGTACACATGTAATTTAAATTATAATTGGTCTTTCAAGACCTATACAAGGGGTCCCGATTATATAATCGGGTCTTCAACACTTCATTTGGTCATGATCCGATTCTTCTGAATTTGCTTCACCCACGATCAGATCGTTGACTTGGATTTCATCACAATGAGACTGTTGGATCGGCAAGATGATCACTGCCAGTTCATTGTGTTTGCTTCATGGCCACCATCATCATTTGATTGTGACAGGACCTTTGAGGGGTCTTGCAAGGACTTTTTCGCAGTTCTCCGCCCTTTGAAGGATTTCGCTGCAACTCTCTGCCCTTTTTGGGACTTCTGCAACTTTTTCTTATCATGATATTTCTGCAAGCATCGGCCGCCATGATCAGAGAATGGAAAACATGCCCAATGTTGTCTTTTGAAGAAGAAATTTGGAGGAGACATGGACAACATTATATTCATAACTGTCTTGGGGGCCCCTTGTCATTTGCTAACATTTCCAGGTACTTCTGCCATTTCCTGGCCTTTCCTGACCTTCTGCCATTAGCTGACATCTTCGGGTTCTTTCCGTCATTTCTTGACTCCCCCGAGTAGTTCCCGGTATCCCCGTCATTGATTGACTTTTCCAACTGCTTCTGCTGTTTCTTGGTCTGCTTGGGCATCGTTGTCATTTCTTGGCTTGCTCGGACATCCCTGCCACTTCTTGGCTTTCCCGGACATCCCTGCCATTTCTTGGCTTCTCGAACATTTCTGCCATTTCTTGGCTTTCTTGGACATCTCTGCCATTTCGTGGCTTTCCCAGACATTCCTGCCATTTCCTGGCTTTCTGGGACATCCCTGCCATTTCTTGGCTTTCCCGGACATCACTGCCATTTCTTGGCTTTCCCGGACATCCCTGCCATTTCCTGGCTTTCTGGGACATCTCTGCCATTTTCTGGCTTTCTCCGACGTTCCTGCCATTTCCTGGCTTTCTCGGACATCCCTGCCATTTCTTGGCTTTCTCGGACATCCCTGCCATTTCTTGGCTTTCTCTGACATCCTTGCAATTTTCTGGCTTTCTGTGACATCCCTGTCATTTCCTGGCTTTCTCGGACGTTCTTGCCATTTCCTAGCTTTCTCGGACATCCCTACCATTTTCTGGCTTTCTCAGACATCCCTGCCATTTCCTGGCTTTCTCGGACGTTCCTGCCATTTCCTGGCTTTCTCGGACATCCATGCCATTTCCTGACTTTCTCGGACATCCCTGCTATTTCCTGACTTTCTGAGACATTTCTTGGCTTTCTCGGACGTTCCTGCCATTTCTTGGCTTTCTCGGACGTTCCTGTCATTTCTTGGCTTTGTCGGACATCCCTGCCATTTTCTGGCTTTCGAAGACATCCCTGCCATTTTCTAGCTTTCTCGGACATCCCTGCCATTTCCTGGTTTTCTCGGACATCCCTGCCATTTCCTGGTTTTCTCGGACATCCCTGCCATTTCTTGGCTTTCTCAGACGTTCCTGCCATTTTCTGGCTTTCTCGGACATCCCTGCTATTTTCTGGATTTTTGGGACATCCCTACCATTTCTTGGCTTTCTCGGACGTTCCTGCCATTTCTTGGCTTTCTCGGACGTTCCTGCCATTTTCTGGCTTTCTCGGACATCCCTGCCATTTCCTGGCTTTCTCGGACATTCCTGCCATTTCTTGGCTTTCTCGGACATCCCTGCCATTTCCTGGCTTTCTGGGACATCCCTGCCATTTTCTGGCTTTCTCGGACAAGGATGGCAAAATCGCGCGGGTCGGGTCGGAGTCGGGCGGGTCGGGGTCGGGTCGGCGGCCTGCGACCCGAGTTGGCGGGGGAACTGGCCAGGATCCGCGGAGTCCCGGTAGTCGGGCCGGATCCGCCGGGGTCGCGCGACTCCGCGACCCGACTCCAAGTGGTCTGTATGTGGTGCAACCGATTCTCTCAGGTTACCTTCAGGATTCTCTTCGGTTAGGGGTTCAGGATCTCCTTATTTACCTGAATATCATTTAAGTAAATGTTATAATTTGTTGTTTCATTTACTTAAGATATTACATGTAAATAAGGTAGTACCCCCCATTTGAATCCAATAAAAATATCAAAAAAATCATATCTCTTACCAATAAAAAGTCAACTCTCCCATCGAAGAAGAAAATCACAATTTCGATGATTTTAGCGAAATGCTAACTTTCTATTCTCTCATAATTTGGCCAATCTAAAAATTTGATAATTCAAATAAACCATATGGAACACTAAAAATTCAAAGTCCGGTAAAAAAAGTCAAACGTGCATATGACTTCTCCAAGGGAGTCACTCTCCTACTGACAGCACTTAGTCTACTTGAGACCTCTCAGGATTTGGTCAAACCTAAATTATCACCACTCAAAGTCATGAGAATTGTCACTTTCTAAGACTTTTTCAATTAGAAAGTGAAAATTTTCATGAGTTTAGGTGATATTACCTTAGGTTTGACCAAATTTTGAGAGCTCTCAAGCTGACTAAGTGTTGTCAGTAGGAGAGTGGCTCCCTTGGAGAAGTCATATGCACGTTTGACTTTTTTTACCGGACTTTGAATTTTTAGTGTTCCATATGGTTTATTTGAATTATCAAATTTTTAGATAGACCAAATTATGAGAGATTAGAAAGTTAGCATTTCGCTAAAATCATCGAAATCGTGATTTTCTTCTTCGATGGAGAGTTGACTTTTTATTGGTAAGAGATATGATTTTTTTGATATTTTTATTGGATTCAAATGGGGGTACTTCTTTATTTACATGTAATATCTTAAGTAAATGAAACAACAAATTATAACATTTACTTAAATGATATTCAGGTAAATAAGGCATCATAGTTACCGTTGCTCTGTATTGTAATATGAACATATGTGTAACTAGACTATAGATATACCCAAAATGTTATATTGTAATAATTTTTACTGATTTTTTTGGATTTTTCCTGATTTTTGTGATTTTTTTGGATTTTTCCTAATTTTTTTTCCATTTTTAAATTTTTTTTTTACTCTGGCCGACCCAGGGTCGGCCAGACTCCATTGGAGTCGGCCGACTCCACCGACCCGACCCGACCTGAGTCGGCTGGGTCCGACTCACCCAGCCGACCCGACTCTGCCATCCATGTTCTCGGACGTTCCTGCCATTTCCTGGCGTTCTCGGACGTTCCTGCCATTTCCTGGCTTTCTCGAACATCCCTGCCATTTTCTGGCTTTCTCGGACATCCCTGCCATTTCCTGGCTTTCTCGGACATCCCCATCATTAACGGACTCTTTCGAGCCTCTCTGGCAAGTGGGGTTAGCCCAGGCCCGACCCAGGAGAGCGCACGCCGCTTCAAAGAAGTGACGTGGGTACCGCTCCACCGAGTCGTGCCAACGACATTCCCGCCTTGAGCTCTGTTGCCTTTAGAGGTTGCTAGGGGCTTTGTGCAATTTTCTGGTCCGACCAAAGACTTCCATGCAATTCTTGAACTTCGTGAGGGTTTACACGTGGTTTTCCCCTAAATCGGAGTATTTCTGCAAATTTTCCCACAACCAGGACATTTATGCAATTTCTGCACCTTTCAGGGGTCTTTCTGCAACTTTCTGGGCAGCAGAGGGACCTTGGGGACTTTTCTACAATTTTCAAACCTCTAGGGGCGTTTCTGTACTTTTCCCCGCAAACTGGGGTATTTCTGCAATTTTCTGCTCTTCAAGGGTTTTTTCTGTAATTCCCACAAATTGGGGGCTTCTATGCAACTTTTCAGGGCAGCAGGGGTTCTTTTGCAATTTTTTTTACCTTCCCGGGGGTTTTCTGCAATTTCTACATCTTTCGGGGTTTTTTTCTGCAATTTTCTCATCCCGGAGGTATTTCTGCAATTTTCTGCTCTTCCTGGGGCTTTTGTGGCATTTCCCACAAACCGAGGGCTTCTGTGCGATTTCCCGGACAGTAGGGATATTCTGTCATTTTTCCCCTTCGCTGAGACATTTCTGCAATTTTGGACAGCAGAGGGTCTTTTCTGCAATTTCTTCATCTTTTGGGGATATTTCTGCAATTTTCCCCAACAGGGGCATATTTACAATTTTCCCGATCCAAAGGGCCCAAGGGAGATCAGGGGGCTAAGGGCCAAGGACCCTAAGGGGCCAAAGGGGAGAGGGTCACCCCCTCCTAAGAGAGGGTCCAAGGACCCCAAGGGGCCAAAGGGACAAGGGGGAGCTCCCACCCCCAAGGAGAGGGAGAGAGGTCCAAGACCCCCTCCAAACTAACACCCCCCTCCTTTTGTAGAAATGAGGGGGGGTGAAGAGGAGGAGGACCGGAGGTGGGGGTTTGAAGAGGAGGGGGTTGGGTAGCAACCGGAGGGGGGGGTGCCTCCGGTTGGGTGGCAACCGGAGGCACCCACCTCTGGTTGGAGCCCCACCGGAGGTACCTCCGGTTGGTTGGGGTACCTCCGGTTGGGCTCCAACCGGAGGTGCCCCATTTGGGTTTTTTGGGTTTTTTTGGTGGGGTTTTTGTTGGGAATTTTCTGGGAATTTCTGGGGGGGTTTTGTTGTGTGGGAATTTGGGTTTTTTTTTTTCTTCTGGAACTTGGGTTTTTGAGGATTCTGTGATTTTTGGGAGATTTTGGGATTTTTTGGGTTTTTTTTTGGGTTTGGGAATTTATGTGATTTCAGATAATTTTGGGGTTTTTTTTGGATTTTTCCTGATTTTTGTGATTTTTTTGGATTTTTCCTAATTTTTTTTCCATTTTTAAATTTTTTTTTTACTCTGGCCGACCCAGGGTCGGCCAGACTCCATTGGAGTCGGCCGACTCCACCGACCCGACCCGACCTGAGTCGGCTGGGTCCGACTCACCCAGCCGACCCGACTCTGCCATCCATGTTCTCGGACGTTCCTGCCATTTCCTGGCGTTCTCGGACGTTCCTGCCATTTCCTGGCTTTCTCGAACATCCCTGCCATTTTCTGGCTTTCTCGGACATCCCTGCCATTTCCTGGCTTTCTCGGACATCCCCATCATTAACGGACTCTTTCGAGCCTCTCTGGCAAGTGGGGTTAGCCCAGGCCCGACCCAGGAGAGCGCACGCCGCTTCAAAGAAGTGACGTGGGTACCGCTCCACCGAGTCGTGCCAACGACATTCCCGCCTTGAGCTCTGTTGCCTTTAGAGGTTGCTAGGGGCTTTGTGCAATTTTCTGGTCCGACCAAAGACTTCCATGCAATTCTTGAACTTCGTGAGGGTTTACACGTGGTTTTCCCCTAAATCGGAGTATTTCTGCAAATTTTCCCACAACCAGGACATTTATGCAATTTCTGCACCTTTCAGGGGTCTTTCTGCAACTTTCTGGGCAGCAGAGGGACCTTGGGGACTTTTCTACAATTTTCAAACCTCTAGGGGCGTTTCTGTACTTTTCCCCGCAAACTGGGGTATTTCTGCAATTTTCTGCTCTTCAAGGGTTTTTTCTGTAATTTCCCACAAATTGGGGGCTTCTATGCAACTTTTCAGGGCAGCAGGGGTTCTTTTGCAAATTTTTTTTACCTTCCCGGGGGTTTTCTGCAATTTCTACATCTTTCGGGGTTTTTTCTGCAATTTTCTCATCCCGGAGGTATTTCTGCAATTTTCTGCTCTTCCTGGGGCTTTTGTGGCATTTCCCACAAACCGAGGGCTTCTGTGCGATTTCCCGGACAGTAGGGATATTTCTGTCATTTTTCCCCTTCGCTGAGACATTTCTGCAATTTTGGACAGCAGAGGGTCTTTTCTGCAATTTCTTCATCTTTTGGGGATATTTCTGCAATTTTCCCCAAACAGGGGCATATTTACAATTTTCCCGATCCAAAGGGCCCAAGGGAGATCAGGGGGGCTAAGGGCCAAGGACCCTAAGGGGCCAAAGGGGAGAGGGTCACCCCCTCCTAAGAGAGGGTCCAAGGACCCCAAAGGGGCCAAAGGGACAAGGGGGAGCTCCCACCCCCAAGGAGAGGGAGAGAGGTCCAAGACCCCCTCCAAACTAACACCCCCCTCCTTTTGTAGAAATGAGGGGGGGTGAAGAGGAGGAGGACCGGAGGTGGGGGTTTGAAGAGGAGGGGGTTGGGTAGCAACCGGAGGGGGGGGTGCCTCCGGTTGGGTGGCAACCGGAGGCACCCACCTCTGGTTGGAGCCCCACCGGAGGTACCTCCGGTTGGTTGGGGTACCTCCGTTGGGCTCCAACCGGAGGTGCCCCATTTGGGTTTTTTGGGTTTTTTTGGTGGGGTTTTTGTTGGGAATTTTCTGGGAATTTCTGGGGGGGTTTTGTTGTGTGGGAATTTGGGTTTTTTTTTTTCTTCTGGAACTTGGGTTTTTGAGGATTTCTGTGATTTTTGGGAGATTTTGGGATTTTTTGGGTTTTTTTTTTGGGTTTTGGGAATTTATGTGATTTCAGATAATTTTGGGGATTTTTTGGGATTTTCTGGAGGAATTTTTGGAAATTTTTAGTGTTTTTTGGGTTTGAAAATATTGGTGTTTTTGGGTTTGGGAAATGGAGGTTTAGTGATTTTTTGGGTGTATTTATGGGATTTTGGCCTTTTTATGGAGGTTTGGGTATTTTTCTGGGTTTTTTGGGTTGAATATTTTTATGTACCAACAATGGCCTACACCCTCACCGCCACCATGTCTGCGTCGCGTCACCAACCATTCTAGCATTTTGGTGTCCAAACGGCACTATACCACCTGATCAAAGGAGAGAGAGATAGCGGGCGTCTTGACATACAGATGTGGTTAGAAACATTATCAATTCTAACATATGTTTCTAATGACTGTGGATTTTATAATAGAAACGAAACATGAACCGGTGCAAATTTGTAGATTATTCAATACCTTTAAATTTACAAATTAACATACAGTTCGTCAAAATATTAATTTAGATATCAGATAAAGATTGTAAAATATTTTAGAATCTCTATTATCAGCACTCATGTTATTGAAAAAAATGTTTTTCTTTGTTTAGAGATTATTTTTGACATTATATTTTTTTAGAATTTTAAAGATTGTGAACTTTCATGGTGGAAGTTTTTGATGCTTACATAAGGAAGGATATAGTGATTGTGAATTTTTCATTAATGAAGTTTTAAAAGAATAATTTTATTTGACACTCCATAATAGTCATCTTATCAAAATTTTAAATACATCTTTTCATTTATATTTTTTATTTTTAAAATATTATAAATATATAACTTCACATATATTAATTAAAATAAACAGTAATTTAAATCTAAAAACATCCCCGTGCATCGGACGGGTAGAGATCTAGTTATGTATATTAACGAGTATGTTAACGAGTATCTTATTGAGTATGTTAATGAGTATCTTAACGAGCACATTATCGAGGATATTAACGAGCTGTTCGCGAACATATTTGGGTCGAGCATAGCTCTGTTGAAGCTTGGCTCGTTTATGAATCGAGCTTATTTTTTTGTTCAAACTCAGCTCGTTAACTTTTAAACGAGCCGAATCGAGTTTTCATTGAGCCGAACTCCGAGTTGTTCGTCGAATGTATCGGCTTGTTTACACCCCTAGTGTCCTCCTTGCCACTGGCGACATGGCCACTGTATTCAGGAAGCACCATAGGCAGCCAGCCCTCCGGCTAGGAGGGCAAACGTATTCGCGATCGGCCACACCTCGGCAAAAGACACAGACAGAGCAGTTTGTATCGGGTGGGGAAGAAGGCCCTGTTCAGGCCTCTCCAACGGTCCGCCCACTAGCCCGGGGCGACCCATTCTTGGCTCTTGATGGATCATCCCTAATTTGAGCAGTGGGTAAGCCTGTCCGGTTTGGCCCCCAAATTTGAAAGCCCCGCCATGTTGAAGTGCCGTTCATCTTCTTCCTCCACCCTTCCTCCACGAAACCCTAACTTTGACGTTGCCGGCGCGTGGGTGCACGAAGGCTCCTTGGAGGCCTCCATCCGCCACAACCGCACCACGAAAACTTCTCCAGCCAGATCCACAGTGACAATTCCCTGGATAGTCGTTGGGTTTGGGACATGGATGGTGGTACTCACCGCAGTTCTTGCTCCCAGCTCCTTGAACCCCAAGGACCCCCTTTCCAAGGCTCCAATGTCCTTGATGACTAATTGAATCCCGTCCTCTTCGCAGAGGAAAATTTGAACCCCTTCCAGAACAATCTTCATCCTACTCCTCTCCAGTTTGGGGAATGTTCCCCGATGAAGACCCCACTGCTCTAGCTTCAACACTGCCTCCCCGACCCTTAGGAAACCGGTGTCTAGTGCTCTACCGGTTCCTTCCTCCGATGGTCCCTAGGTGAAGAACTTCTCATGGCCCACTTGCGACACCGTCCAGCCCTCGCCAACAACCTCGCACAGCCTGGTTTAAATCTGCACCACGGAGGCCTTCCCCTCCAAAACTGTGGCCGCCAAGCACCTTTTGAGCTCCTTCAGTCTCCCTTGTAGTGACTCAGTCGGGAAGGCTCCAGCATTGATCCATCGTCTGCCTCCGACCTTGAGCTGCTTCGAAGAGTCAGGGCCCCTCACCGCAGAAGCATACGAGCAAGTGAAGACCGGTGGTGAACCCTGGGTCTTTGGACAGGAGTGCCGGAGATGACCCCTCAATCCGCACCGGAAGCACGTCGGAGGGGAACTGTCGGCCAGCCGCCGGCCAGGCAGGGGACCCCCCCTCCTCCTCCCCCCCCACCAATGGGACGGGACACTCCGGAAAACCAAGAGCTTCTCTCTCTAGAAAAGTTTAGAGAGAGAACTTGATTAAAGCCAATCTACATGAGCTAGAAATCATTTTAAGGCATTTGACTCCCATTGTAGATAATCGATTAATTAACAACATGCCTAATCGATTAAATGTCTACCCTACAGACTATAAAGAGATGATCAATTAGCAGGCATAATCGACTAAATCCATCCACTAAAAAATCTTAAAACTGCTCATCACCATGATTATGTATGCCTAAAATACCCAGAAATTCAGGGGAACACTCACGGCAAGGTTCGGATAGCAACCTCTGGCCTTCCGAAGGCCAAACCAACTCTGAGACCCGACAACTGAGATCCTAGAAAGCCATAACGCTACAATTATGCTGGTGGATGATTATGCCAAGTTGTCAATTGATATGCATTCTCTACTTTCTTTCTCTCTTTGATTTTAGCCTGCCTTTGCATTATTGTTGAACATGTTTCCTGTCTCTAAAATTTCCATCACTAGTTTCTAGATTCTCAAAATTTATCCATATCGATTCGGTTATTAGCAAATATGGGTCTTTTTTGTGTAAATCCCTTCTGATAAAGGAATACAGGAGGAGTGATGCCAGAAATGAGTATTGCAGTCCCTGTGAAGTAGGAAGTTTGGAGGCAACTTGTTGTGAAACTGCCCCATAATTTCTAATATCACATACTTCCTTCTCTCTTATATGGATCAATGCACACCCTTTATGCTCCTGCTGATAGCTCTATAAATGTTTTGAACTCTCATTAGAACTACTTCTGGATCTCAGCTCCAATAGCATCTTCATTACTGTCTGCCCTTTAGCATTTGTGATTAAATGTAACACCTGAAATCCTAGCTCTATGAATGCTTTGTACTTCTCATTAAAACCTCTTTTGGATCTCAGGTCCAGCAGCATCTTCATTGCTGTCTGCTGTTTTGATGCCACTCCTGAAATACTAGAGTGAAAGATGTATAACGATTCAAGCAAATCAACTTCCCAAAATTAAACCAGGTTGAGAAAACACATCATGCTTTCCAGTCCCAGGATGTTGTTTAGAAGCTATCTCTGGAATGAAACTAGAGATGGTTCCTCAAGGGGATTGAATTGTGTGTTGGATGATATGTCATGTGACACTGTGGGCCATTTGGGAGAAGGGGAATCAAAGAGTCATCAGAAGATAAGACCCCTGATAGGGTGTCCACTTTTTTCTTCTTTCTCCTTTTTTCTCTGTATGGTGAAGGAGTGGCCAAATTATTTTGTAAACAAAATGAAGTGGACAAACTAAATTCTTGGGGCCCTTTGATAACCTGATAACTTATTCTCAGATAAGCTATCCATGGATAAGATATGTCAATTTATGAGGTTTTTGATTTGACAAATAAAATTGTCAGGGCTGAGAACTTTATCATACCTGCAAAGGTGAGATAGAGATATCAGGACTTATCAGCATTTATTGGTGATAAAGTCCTGATAAGCTAATCTGTGTTACTAAATCACTCATCGAGTTAACAGGCCTGATAACTAGCAGTTGTTAGGACTTATCAGGTTATCAAAGTGGCGTTGAACTTTTGCCTTATTCTGTTCGTGTGTCACACTGTCTTGGTGTGGTTGTCCTTTGCATAGAGAGACTTTTGAGGGCACACAAGCACTCTCTCTCCCTCTTATATATAAATTATCTTCTTTTATCTTTTAGTGTGATCGTGGTACATCTCACTTTCAAGAGAAGACTCTTTTTGCCTAAGGTAGCTTTCTAAATAGGTTCTATGTTGGCCATCTCATCATATATGGGATCAAGTATGTACCTTGTCATAGACTCATAATATGTACCTGTCCATTCAGATATAAAGAAGACATCTATATTTTGTAGTTAAATTGATTTTATGGGTTATGGGAAATTCTTCTTAATCTTAGTTATTGGTTCCTTGCTTCAGCATGATAAAGATGTTTCTAGTATTGTCACTTAAAAAGTGATGTAGAAATGGAGGTACAAGAGAGTGAGGGTGTAAACATGGGAAAAAGATGATAAACTAGAGAAAAGAATAAGATAGGACCTATGATGTTGTACTATATTTCAAAGACACCATGCAGGGAGCTTTGCCTTATTCTTAGATTCTCAATTGCCTTCCAGTTTTTTTGTTTCTTGAATTACTATATCACAGTTGCCACATTCTCATGGCAATTCTGTATTTTCGCTAGCACAGCTGAAATCTAATACAAAAAGGATAGAATTGAGTTTAATTTAATCTAACACAACTGACACAAGTAATTTAGATCTTGCAATATAATTTGATGGTTATCTTTTATGTTTAGTTAAATATTTTTGAGAAATAAAGATGTTTCCCATCTGAATATTATGCTCGGTGTTCTTGTTGACAGAAAGGCTCCAGAATTAGAAGATGAACTCCCTGACTTAGTTCCACAACTTAGACCATATCAGCGTCGTGCAGCTTACTGGATGGTTTATCGAGAGAGGGGGATCCCTGATTCTTCAAGCGGAATGATGAAAATTCAGTTGTCTGCTCCTTTCTGTGTGCCAGTTATTTTCCTTGAAGGAAATTCAGGAATGTTCTATAATCCCTTTAGGTAAGATAATTTCTAACCAGGTATGTACTAACCTGTTCCCTATTGTCAGAACAACCTTTTTCGTTTCACTTGAAATTATAGTGTTCTCCAAATAATATGTTATATCTGATGTCCATTCTAAAAGGGTTCCTTCTTCCAGTAACAATTTTCTCATTTCAAGTCCTATTGTGCCAAAAGTCCCTTGAAAGGGTCATTTTTGATCATTAAGTCCTCAGTAGATACCCTTATGGTGTGGTCTGGCTATCCTCAACCCCAACAGCTGCATAACTCCACTCCATTTGTTGGTTGAAAGCCATGTACATGCAGCCACTTGCTGCCATGTGACCCTCCCGATGTTGCTTCTACACTGTTGGAACCTGTTCCTTTTCTCCCTTCCCCTTCTTCTTCCTTCCCCACCACCCAGACCTGCCGAAGTTATCATTAAGTTGCAGGAGAGAGAGGGGTGGGATTTTATTTACCGGGAATGCTGTGTTCTTAGGTAATATATCAAATGTATGCCGAAAATTAAAAGCATCTCCGTCTCTCTAATAAAAATTAGATCTACCCTTGGATTAGTTGAATTGTCTCCATTTAATTTGAACACGATCCTAGTTGTGATTAGATCAGCAAATACTTGATCCAAGTTGTGATTAGACCCTGCTGATCTACGGCTTTCTCCAATTCTCCTATGTATGCATATAGATGAGGTTGGCTGTGGGACATTGTTGAACCCTTCTTCGTGCTTATTCGAAGATCACTAAGTGCACTTAACATGATTTCCCCAAACACCCAATGAATGTCACATGCCCTTGCGAATGGCATAAAGGTGTACGCTTTCAAGGAGCCAAGACAAGAGCAAAAACATGGTCAACTAAGTTAGACACCTCAAGGATTGGCAAACAGCCCCCTAGAGGTTGACCGGATAGCCTAATTAGAAGCAATTGTGCCTCTCAAATCAATTCATTTTGAGGATCTTAAACAGCCCATCAAGGGCGGTCAAAGACAGTTCAAATTGAGGCTATGGTGCCTCTTAAATTAAGTCACTGCAAGGGACAGTCAAGAGCCCTCAAACAGTCCCCTAAATGGGCCTAAACAGGCTACACATGGTTGAAAAAGCCACAACCTGAAGAAGCTTCAGGAAGCAAGGATTCCAAAAGTCAAAGAAGACCTCCAAAAAAGAAAAAAACTCCAAGCAAACAAGGTCTCAAAAAACTACAAGCAGACAGTCAGATAAGTGGCCCTGGTGGGATGCCCACCGGGAGTCCCGGTGGGGTGCCACTGGGAAGGGTCCTCCTGGTTGGTTGCCACCCTGGTGGTCTTCCCGGGCCCCTCTCCTCACTCACCCCCTATAAAAAGGGAGGATGGGGGCTGGCCTAGGCATTCCGGATCCTCTTGAATTTCTGGAGAAGGTATTTGGGGGTTTTGCTAGAAGGCTCCATTCCAAGTTCAAGTTCAAGAAGTCTCTTGGGTTTCTTATGAAGCAAGAAACCTCAGGTCTTTTATATTTATTTATGGCACTTTTTGTAAAAAGTCCTTGTGACACTTTTGTGCAAAAACCTAAGAGATCTTTACTCAAAGGTCATTATGGAGCATGTATTCTTTTGAATGAAATGAAATGAAGAAAAAATATCAATATGTTTGCTCAGTTCATTTTCCTGTTGAAATGGAAAATCAGATATACCCAGAAGTTGTAAGTAATTGCATTTATGCCCCTGAAGAATTATTACAATTCAGAAACACAAAGTATTCTGAATTATGATATCAAAGGCATCAATTCAGAAGTATTCTGAATTATGATATCAAAGGCATCAATTCAGAAATAAAAAGCATTCTGAATTGTAATATTAAAAATATGCGATACATTGCAAACAAACCTTTATGCCCAGGAAAACTACGATCAAACCCTGCCTAGAGGAAGAATCGTAATGGTCTTATTTTTTAAGCAAAATAAGTTCTTATATGAAAATCTGAGGTCAGGTCGCAGTAATATAGCAAAGGTAGAAAGGGATTCTGGCAACTTAGTCAAAGGTATTCAAATTTAATTCGATGTAAATTAACACCGACTCCGATCGGTGGGGAAGTGTCTAGTACACAAAATCCTAAATTGTCTGATGAAACAATCATGCGGGATAGACATGCTGAAATATAGGCACATTAGTCCAATAAATGGACATCCTACTTCCCCGCATAATCAATGTTTTAAACAGAAATGCAACCTATATCCGCAAGTACTATATCTTACATTTGAAAAGTTAATCAACAGGAAAGGGGAAAAATGGATGCAGGAATAGCCATGCCATTGGTCAATTGAGTTTTAGTTTCATAATTTTCACTTTTTAGTTTCTTTTCAATTAGAAAGTGAAAATTCTCTTAGGTTTGACCAAATCCTGAGAGGTCTCAAGCAGGCTAAGTACTGTCAGTAGGAGAGTGGCTCCTTTGGAGAAGTTATATGCACATTTGATTTTTTTTTATCGGACTTTAGATTTTTTGGGGGGGTTTGATAACAAGATAAGAGGATTTATCCCCCTTTTAGCACTAGTTTTAAGTCCATAAATAGTTTGGTAACTGAGATAGGATAAATATGGGTGATAAAATTATCCAGGATAAAAGAGTGATAAAGGGGGAGATAACTATCTCTCACATATGGGGGTGATAAAAGTTATCCATAGAGATAACTTATTTATTATTATTATTGTACTCTTGAAAATCGTGTGTGTACATTTATACACAGGTAAATGGTGTCAAATTAGGGATAAATGGGTGATAACTATACACACTGTGTCACATCACATCACATTAAAAGTTATCCCCTACATAACTATCCTTCATTTAAACCATCTCAAACCAAAAAAAACCCCCTAAACGCGAATAACTTATACCTGATTTACTTATATGCAGTCCCCTTATCTCGTTATCAAAGAGGCCCAATTCTCTTGGGTTTATTTGAATTATGGAATTTTTAGATATGTCAAATTATGAAAGATTAAAAAATCGATATTTTGATGGAATCACTGAAATTACAATTTTCTTCTTGGATGAGAGAGTTGACTTTTTATTTGTAAGAGATGATTTTTCTGATATTTTTTTTGGATTCAAATGGGGGGTATTTCTTTATTTACACGTAATATCTTAAGTAAATAAAACTACAAATATAACATTTACTTAAACATGTTCAGGTAAATAAGACAAGTGGAGGGGATAAGACGTAATTAAGGTCAGCTGAGGGAATCGGGCTACATCAGATGGAATCGAGGTGGATCGTGTGGAATCAAACTGGATCGGCCTAATCCAGTCCGATTCTGCTCGATCACTAAGTGCACTTAACATGATTTCCCCAAACACCCAATGAATGTCACACGCCCTTGCGAATGGCATAAAGGCGTACACTTTCAAGGAGACAAGACGAGCAAAAACATGGTCAACTAAGTAAGACACCTCAAGGATTGGCAAACATCCCCCTAGAGGTTGACCGGATGGTCTAATTAGAAGCAATAGTGCCCCTCAAATCAATTCATTTTGAGGATCTTAAACAGCCCATCAAGGGCGATCAAAGAGAGTTGAAATTGAGGCTATGGTGCCTCTTAAATTAAGTCACTACAAGGGCCCCAAACAAGGGTTCAAACAGTCCCCAAAGACAGTCAAGAGCCCTCAAACAGTCCCCTAAATGGGCCTAAACAGGCCACACATGGTTGAAAAAGCCACAACCTGAAGAAGCTTCAGGAAGCAAGGATTCCAAAAGTCAAAGAAGACCTCAAAAAAAAAAAAACTCCAAGCAAATAAGATCTAAAAAAACTACAAGCAAACAGTCAGATAAGTGGCCCTGGTGGGATGCCACCGGGAGTCCCGATGGGGTGCCACTGGGAAGGGTCCTCCTGGTTGGTTGCCACCCTGGTGGTCTTCCCGGGTTGCCACAAGCTGATTCCGACCCGAATCAGCCGACTTTGCCATCCATGCTTCACAATGGCACTGGTGGAGAGCAACAGCCCCAATAGGGACAGTGTCACCCATGCATGCAGGCTGCCACCATGAGAGGAATGCCCCCTCCCACATCTGCGCCGCCTCCATTAATAAAATTCAAAAAAATGTGTGGGCCTCTGTTATTTTACTCAGCAATGTTGCTTGTTCTCATTCTATCTTCCAAAAAGTTCCTTATTTATTTCAAAATAAGTTTCTGTCTTCCTGCGGACAGCAACTGATCCGATATGTTGGAGCACTGAAATTGGGGGGTAAAATCTATAGTAAGATCCTAGTTTGATGTTCGAGGCATGCTGGTTGCACAAGGTTGGTGGCTATCAGCCAAGTGACATCTCTCAGTTGTTGAAAGAGAAGGAACTAGAATCTCTGCCATTGTTTCAAATGGTCTATTTTAACTTGGCTTGAGTATTCTGTAGTGCTTAGATACCTAATCCTATAGCGCTACTTGTAGCTAAAGATTAGATTGATAATTACCGCCGTGGTTATGCCTCCCTAGTTTTCCATCTCGTCTTTCTTATCCTGGTCTCATCGCTGTTGATCTGTGGCATCATGAGACGCCCATTAATATTGGTTCCATATTCCTCTCTCTCTCTCTGTCTCTCTGATGCCCCCTCCCACCCGCTTTCCCTGCCTCTACAACTCTCTCTTTGCAAATCTCTCTCTCTAGCCCCTCCCACCCTTGGCCCCTTTCTCTCCAATAGCCGCCTATAGACTCCAGCCTTCTCATCTTCTTCCTATGCCTCCTCATGGACCTTATCCCAGTCACATGCTTCCCATAGTCAGCATGGCCAAGCTCTTTGCCGACATCACATGGTCAAGGCCTCCCTCATCACTGCCCCCAGCAACACCCTACTAGTGCTGCTTAGGCAATGCAGAGGCCTTTGTGGTGCTGGATCCCCACATATATATGTGTGTGAAGGCATCAAGGATTCAAGACAATATAGCATAATGGAACAACATGTTAACAAAATCATTAATAATAATAAGACAATCAAACTGAACATACTTGTTAACTTGGATTAAAATGACAATTTTAATTAACCTATTATATTACTAAACAAATAATAAACACACTAATATAGTATTGTATTAAACGATCACTTATCAATTGTCAACCGTAGTCATTGCATCAAAGTAGTTCTAAAAAAAATAGAAAATGATGAAATAGAAATAACAATACACATCTTGATGTCAAAACCCATGTCCTCATCAAGAAGCCCCAGCAAGTGGAGCCCCACTTGTTGTTTCTCTTTCATTAGTGTCGTTATCTTCTTCATCAATCTCATCTTCAGTGTCAATTTCAGCATCTACCCACTCTTGTTCTTCAACATCCTTCCAAATCATCTCCGCATATGAAATTTGAGTCAAAGCACTATTGTTCCAATTTTGTAAACTCGTCCTTGGCCCATTAAGAATTTCAGATACTCCTAATACAACATCAACATCAGCCCACCTATGATCGCTACTATTATGAACTAAGTCACATGGATGGAGAAGTCGGGTCGGGTGGCTGGGTCGGCCCCAGCCGATCCCGATCCGAGTCGGGCTGAGTCGTGTAGTGGACTTTGCAAACTTAGTCCCGTGGGTGGGTGGGTGTTTTCCCCCCCCCCCCCCCCCCCAAGTCAGGTCGGCATGGGGCTCCGAGTCGGCCGACTCGGAGCGGAGTCGGCCGATTTTGCCATCCATGCTAAGTCATTGTGCAAAGACCTCCCAATCATCCCTTCACTACTCCAATCCAACTCTTCGAAGCATATTGGATCATATTTTTTAAGCTTCATTCTTCTATCTTTGAATCTCTCCCTTCAATCGCCAATTATATTGAATATACACAAGATCATCCAGTCTTTTGTACTCATAGAAGGCAAAATCGACCGATTCCGGATTGGATCGGCGTGGGGGGTAACCCCTTAAATGTAATGGAATCTTGGACGGATCGGTCAAAATTGATCCAAATCGGCAAGAATCGTTTGGAATTGGTCAGAATCGGCTAACTCGAATTGAAATCGGCCGATTCTGAAGAAAAAAAATGAAATTAATGTTTCCGGCCCGACTCGGTCGGATCGAGTTGGTAGCGGACCGAATCGGCCGATTAAGACCTATTTGGATCCGATTTAATTGATCCGGCCCGATTTAGGTTGGATTTGGGTTGAGTCTGGGGATCGACCATTCCTAGTTTCATAGAAACCACCCCCTGCCCCTTTTCTTCTCTTCCCCTACCAGCTACCCTCTCTTCTCCATAGATGGCAAAATAGGCCAAATCAAATTGGAATCGGCCGATGTCGATTTGATTTTTGTGGGGGAATGCTCGACCCCCCACAATTTTAAGTGGAATCGGGGTGGATTGAGCTGAATTTTTTTTAAGTAATGGAGTCGGCCTGAATCGGACTAGATCGAGAACCAGATATATATTTATTCACCTGAACATCATTTAAGTAAATGTTTATATTTCATTTACTTAAGATATTATATGTAAATAAGGAAGTAACTATTTGAATCCAATAAAAATATAAAAAATCATATATCTTACTAATAAAAAGTAAACTCTCAATCTAAGAAGAAAATCACGATTTTGGTGATCCAATCAAAATGCTGATTTTCTAATCACTCATAATTTGGTCTAACTAATTCATAATTCAAATAAACCACATAGAATACTAAAAATTCAAAGTCCGGTGAAATAAGTCAAACGTACATGGACTTCTCCAAGAGACTCGCTCTCTTACTGGCCGTACTTAGTCTGATATCATTAGCACCTAATATGTAGTGTTGCAAGAATCTTGATTAGTATTAATTTGTTTGTGTTCTCTCATACTTTATTTGTTATGGAGGTATTATTATTATTATTATTATTTGTTGTTTTGTCCTTTCCATATAATTGTTTTCCTTTTATTGATTTTTTTATTTCCAACTTTCTAGTTGTCAATAAATGATTGCATTGGAAGATACTATTTTGTTGCAAGAATTCTACATAGTAAAATAAGATCAATAGATTACATCAAAGATCTACTTAGCCCCAAAGAATGATACTTGGGACATTTGTTCGTGTTTTCATGGGAAATAGTTCTCGATTTCTTGTAAGTTGTAAGCATCTTTTCCCACCTTTACATGACCTATGACACCTCGAGACATGCAAAGAGGATTTCAAGATCTCGCCAATTCCTTGTTTGGCTATGGATATATCCAATATGTGCAATTAGACTATGGGCCACTTGCTCAGTTTTATGAGCGAGAGGATGAGGGTTCCAAAATGTGAAATTGGCAAGATATTTTTATTTATTTCAAGTTGCAAACTTCTAGATATATCTTTTCTCGATAAAAGTACCCCGATTCGATCCCACCATCCATGCTTCTCTCCTCCAGCACTGTCGACTGCCCCCTCCAGCACTACCGGCCGCCGCCTCTGTCGCCGTCGCCCTCACCAGTCGCCTCTTTCTCATCCTTTTCTTCTTCTTCTTCTTCTTTAAGGTGAGGAATGTTTCAACTTATTAATGTTTAAAAAAAATTAGAAAAATGTAAAAGAAGCATGAAAGGGCTTGCTTTGGGACTTTGGAGTTTGGACAAACAAATTTTATTTATGATTGGTGAAAATAAGACAAAATCACCAATTTTTACTCTGTTTAGGGTTTAAAAATTGGGACTTTTATCTAATTACTTAAACTTAGTTAATCAGTCAGTTAACCTAACTGTGGCATAATCTAAAATTTATGGTGTTTAATTTTGGGGAATTAGGTAAACCCCCAATTTTTACCTTATGGTCTAAAAAATGCGCTTTTATCTAATTACTTTAATTAAATGTCAATTGAGTGTGTTAATCACTCAATTGACCTAATTGTGGCATAATCTAAAATTTAGGGTGTTTAATTTCAGGAAATTAGGTAAAACCCCCAATATTTACACTATTTATGGTTTAAAATTTGGAACTTTTATGTAATTACTTTAATTGAAGGTCAATTGAGTGGGTTAATCACTCAATTGACCTAATTGTGGCAAGATCTAAAATTTAAGGTGTTTAATTTTGGGAAATTTGGTAAAACCCCCAATTTGTACCTTATTTAGGGTTTAAAATTGGGGCTTTTATCTAATTACTTTAATTGAAGGTCAATTGAGTGTCTTAATCACCCAATTGACCTGATTGTAGCATGATCTAAAATATAGGTTGTTTAATTTCGGGAAATTTGGTTTTACCCCATTTAGGGTTTAAAAATCGGGGCTTTTATGTAATTACCTTAATTGAAGGTCAATTGAGCATATTCCTGTTATATGTTTGTGTTTGTATTGTAACATAGTGATGGCTGACTAGGAGGGAGACTTACCTGCACTTCCACAGAGAGAGATAGACATTAGATGGCGTCATGGACATGTGGTTGATTGGGTCAAAAAGAGAGTACAATGTCTTTATTTTAATAAACAGATGAATGGTGGCGTTTACTGCCTGAAGCAGCACATTGCATGCATAGGAGGAAATGTGCAAAAGTGTAATGCGTGCCCCAAAAAGATTGTAAAGGAGATGAGATCATATATGTTGGGGAGAAAAGAATAAAAAGAGATCCGCATTCAGCACCAACAAGAGTTGCATGAGATATCTGGAAGACAGGGAAAGTGGGACAAAGGCCTAATGAAGGATAGGCCAATTTCCTTTGATGATTTTGAAAGTTCTGATGAAGAAAATCTACCACAGGAGGAAAGAGATTTTAGGGAAGCATGTCGTCAGAGTCAGCGCATGTCTAGAGAGGCTTTGAGATCAGGAGGTTCAGGAGGAAGAGGTGGTGGTCGAAGTGCATCTTCAGGAGTAGGAGGAAGAGGGTTTGAAGCTTATGAGACCTCGCAGATTACTATGGACAAATTTTTGTTCAGAAAGGAAACTGTAACATAGCCAACAATCAAGCAAACTATGAAAAGAGCGAAAGCTACAACTAAAGCAGCAAAAAGTGCAGTCAAGAACATTATGAAATGGTTTTTGCATGTAGGAGTCCTAGCATATATAGCATCCAACCCGTACTTCCAAAGTATGTTGGATTCAGTGGGAGATGTTGGGCCAGAATTGAAAGTACCAACCTAAAAATATTTATAGGAAATATTTGGAAGAAGAAATTGAAGAGTTGAAAGAATGAGTTGTCTCTTTTAAAATAGTATGGATGATGAGAGGTTGTAGTATAATGTGTGATGGATGGACATGGACTACAAGGAAGTCCATGATAAACTTCGTTGTATATTGCAATGAGGGGACAATGTTCAAAAAGTCTGTTGATGCAAGTGGGCAAATTAAAAATGTAAACTATTTTTTCAAGCTTATGGATGAAAGGGTTGATGAGATTAGGGAAGAAAATGTGGTTCAAGTTGTGATAGACGATGAAGCTAGCTATAAGACATCAAATAAGAAATTGACGAAGAAAAGAAGACATCTTTATTGGGTACCTTGTGCTGCACATTCCCTAGATTTGATGTTGGAAAACATTGGGAAAGAAAAACATGTTGTTGAGCTGGTGTCCAAGGCCCAGAAGATCACATCCTTTATTTATAGACATAACAAAATCTTACATATGATGAGAACATGCACTGATGGACATGACATCCTTTGTCCAGGCCCAACAAGATTTACCTCCAACTTTGTTGCATTGGAGAGTTTATACAAGTATAGGCATGAGTTGGACATTCTCATTCATAGCACCGATTATTTGGCACATATTGATACTTTGAGAGGAGAACCTAGGGATGTTGCTTATGACATAGCTAGCTTCATTAGAGATCACCGTTTCTGGCAAGGATCTCTTATTATTTGAAATTGGTTGAGCCTAAAGGTACTCAGGAGTCAGGATGGTGGATGGAGTGGAAAAAAATGACATTAGGTACTCATACGAGGCAATGGACAAGGCCAAGGGACAGTTAAAAGAAAAGAACCCCAAGGCATTCCAGAAATGATGGCGTATTATTGACAGGAGATAGGAGTCCACCCCTCACCATGATTTACATGCAGTGGGTAAATGTATTACATTATACTTTTATTCAAGAAATTTTGTATTATGAATTATCATCTTATGTGTGTATAAATTGATGCAGGATATAATCCTAAATATCAATTTAGTAATTCCATGCAAAATGATGGCGAAGTGCTACAAGGAAAAATAAATGTTATCAGTAGATTATGTAGGAGCACTGACGAGCGCCTTGATGCTGTGGTGGAGGTACACCTCTTATACTGATTTGTAGAATAATAAAAGTATACTGATGTCAATTTTTTGCTTTGTCAGATGAATAGATTCAAAATGAAGCTAGACATCTACAGGGATTATGACCTACAACAAGAAGTAGAAAGAATGAGTCTTGGTTAGTATCTAAATTGTGGTATGAAATTTATTGGATTATCCTACATTAGACCAACTAAAAATAGTTTCTTATTTGTGCAACTAAGTTGTGGGTTATGCTGGATTACAAGATTGGACAAACAAATCCCCTTACTAGGATTGCAATTAGAGTATCAAGTCAGACAACTTCTTTTAGCCAGTGTAAGAGGAATTGGAGCTCTTTCTTACTGATCCATACAAAAGTGAGAAACATGCTAACTCTCATGATGTTGGAGAAGTTGGTCTACTGTCATTATAATATAAGACTAAAGATGAAGTGTATCAAGGAAAGACAGAAAAGACGAGTAAAGATTGACGAGCTTATGTAGCAGGCCATGGCCATCTAATACAACAGAGGGTAGAAACACCGCTGGAATCATTGATGTTGATGATTGTTGTTGTTGGATGAAGAACAACCTCTTAATACATGGGTGGAAACAAGAACAGTATGGGATGTCCTAGAATTTGACCCGCGCGATCGCTCAAGTTGAAGGAGAGTTAGTTGGAGTGGAGGCTCGAGACCCAGAGCTTAGAGTTAGGGAGGATTCACCTGCTAGAGAGAGACGACGATACTCTTCAGTCTTCACAGCCAGAGACATAGAGATTGCTTACAAGTCAGCTTTAATTGAGAAGAGCAGCCACGCAAAAAGAGGGGAGAGAATCCAACAATCTAAAAGAAAATCTTACATATATGAGGCAGAAGAAAAGGAAGGTTTTGACTTAGGCAGATGATGATGAGACACTTTCACCTGAGTCGGCGGCGCCACTTGCATGAGCAGCACGACGATTAGTTCGTAGTGATGATTCGACACAGGCCACTAGTGCTTATCATGATGATGACGGGGTTGTTGTTAGGGCCACAAGAGTAGGAGCTGGTCATAGAGATACATGATAGACTGCACTAGGATTTTTGCTGGGCATGGGGCTTACTACAAGCTATGTACTAGAAACAGAACATCAAGGAGGTAGAGGAGAAGGACCAAGGTTCAAGAACAAGGGGATCAGAGTCGGATCGGCCAGCCAAAAATCGATCGCATCGGCCAATCCTGATGTGAGACCGGCCGATCCGGGCAGATCCCAGATGAGGTAGGGGTGGCCGAGGACCCCCTATAAAAATTGGTAAAAAATAGAAAAAAATATGAAAAAATAATAAGTATTGCATTTATTACTGAAATATATGAAAATAAAGTGTATGACACAATGATAGTAATGTATAAAGTAAAACATAATTAACATGTATATGAATCATGCAATCATATATTTGCGTAGAATACCTTATTTACATTGTAGTTTCACTTACTCAAGATCATGGTTTGGCGTGTCGGATCGGATCGGGCCGATTCGGGTGAATCGGTGCGGATCAGGGGAAACCCGATTCGCGATTCGCCTGATTCGGTCCGATTCGCCTGATACCTATTCAGGCAGGGTTGCCAGGTCTCAGGATCCTGTTCAGGTAGGTTTCAGGAACCCCTTATTTACCTGAATATCATTTAAGTAAATGTTATAATTTGTTGTTTCATTTACTTAAGATATTACATGTAAATAAGGAAGTACCCCCCCATTTGAATCCAATAAAAATATCAAAAAAATCATATCTCTTACCAATAAAAAGTCAACTCTCCTATCGAAGAAGAAAATCACGATTTCGGTGATTTTAGCGAAATGCTAACTTTCTAATCTCTCATAATTGGTATATCTAAAAATTGATAATTCAAATAAACCATATAGAATACTAAAAATCTAAAGTCCGGTAAAAAAAGTCAAACATGCATGTGACTTCTCCAAGGGAGCCGCTCTCCTACTGACAGCACTTAGTCTGCTCGAGGCATCTCAGGATTTGGTCAAACTTAAGTTATCATCACCTAAACTCATGAGAATTTTCACTTTCTAATTGAAAAGAAACTAGAAAGTGACAATTCTCATGAGTTTGAGTGATGATAGTTTAGGTTTGACCAAATCCTAAGAGGTTCTCAAATAGACTAAGTACTGTCAGTAGGAGAGCGGCTCCTTGGAGAAGTCACATGCACGTTTGACTTTTTTTACCGGACTTTAGATTTTAGTATTCCATATATTGATTTTTTATCAAATTTTAGATAGACCAATTATGAGAGATTGAAAGTTAGCATTTCGCTAAAATTACCGAAATCGTGATTTTCTTTTTCGATGGGAGAGTGACTTTTTATTGGTAAGAGATATGATTTTTTTGATTTTTATTGGATTCAAATGAGGGGTACTTCCTTATTTACATGTAATATCTTAAGTAAATGTTATAAACAAATTATAACATTTACTTAAATGATATTCAGGTAATAAGGGGATCATGAAACCCTGCCTGAACAGGATCCTGAGACCTGAGAACCCTGCCTGAACAGGTATCAGGCGAATCGGACCGATTCGGGTCCGATTCCATGCGAATCGGACCGAATCAGGGAGAACCTGATTCGGTCCGAATCGCCGATCAGTCAAACCCTGCTCAAGATATTACATGTAAATAAGGAAGTATCCCCCCCCCCCCCCCCCCCCCCCAAATTTGAATCCAATAAAAATATATAAAAAAATCACATGTCTTACTAATAAAAAGTCCACTCTCCCATCTAAGAAGAAAATCACGATTTTGATGATTTCATCAAAATAACGTCTTTTAATCCCTTATAATTTGGCTTATCTAAAAATACATAATTCAAATAAACTCAATAGAACACTAAAATTAAAAGTCCGGTGAAAAAGTTCAAACGTGCATATGACTTCTCCAAGAGCATGGAAGGCAGGATCGAAATCGGATCGGGATCGCCCAGGCCCGATCCCGATCCGATCCGGTCGATTCCCAAGCAGAATCGGCTAGGATCGGCCAGAATCGTAGGAATCGACCTGGATCGGTCATGGCCGATCCGATCCGGAATCGGCCGATTCCGATCCGATCCGGACGATTCTGCCTTCCATGTCCAAGAGAGCTGCTCTCCTACTGACAACAACTAAGTCCTAGTCAGTAGGAGAGTAGAGTGACTCCCTTGGAGAAGTCACATGCACGTTTGACTTTTATCACTGAACTTTGAATTTTTAGTGTTCTATTGAGTTTATTTGAATTATGAAGTTTTTAGATAGGTCAAATTATGAGGAATTAGAAAGATTTTATTTTGAAAGAATCACCAAAATCGTGATTTTCTTCTTAGATGGGAGAATTAACTTTTTATTGATAAGATATGATTTTTTTGATATTTTTATTGGATTCAAATGAATGGTACTTCCTCATTTACATGTAATATTTTAAGTAAATGAAACTAGAAATACTAACATTTACTTAAATGATTTCAGGTAAATAAGGCTTGAAATCGGCTTGGACTCAGTCCCTGGCAGGCGGATCGGATGTTCAGATAAAATGGTAAATAAGGCCTGAAATCGGTTTGGACTCGGCCCCTGGCAGGCTGGCATGGTTACCCCGGATCGGATCGGTGGGCCCAAAATTGACCCGAATCGGCCGACCCGATCCCAATCCGGACGAATTTTGATACCTTGAGAAGGACAAGGGGGATATGAAGACCAACAACGTCATACAACTTATGATTGGCCACCTTGGGAGCCACATTATGAAGATAGATCTTCATGTACATTATGGTAAATAAGGCCTGAAATCGGTTTGGACTCGGCCCCTGGCAGGCTGACAAGGTTACCCCGGATCAGATCGGTGGGCCCAAAATCGACCCGAATCGGCCGACCCGATCCCAATCCGGACGAATTTTGATACCTTGAAAAGGACAAGGGGGATATGAAGACCAACAACGTCATACAACTTATGATTGGCCACCTTGGGAGCCACATTATGAAGATAGATCTTCATGTACATTATGGTAAATAAGGCCTGAAATTGGTTTGGACTCGGCCCCTGGCAGGCTGGCAAGGTTACCCCGTATCGGATCGGTGGGCCCAAAATCGACCCGAATCGGCCGACCCGATCCCAATCCGGACGAATTTTGTTACCTGAGAAGGACAAGGGGGATATGAAGACCAACACGTCATACAGCTTATGACTGGCCACCTTGGGAGCCACATATGAAGATAGATTTTCATGTACTCAATTTTATTTTCAACCTCCCTCTTTACCATATTTAGATCTGAACAGTTCCCTCTTGGAGCACGAGGAGGCTGGGCACCATGGCCTGATATAGATACAAGTGAAGCAACGATAAACCTGTAGGGATATGGTGCAAAGTTTCTTCACAATCTAGGGAAAGTTCTAGCCAAACATATACACTACGAGGGATTCAAAGAGGAATGCATGAGTTAACAAATTCCCTCTTTGTCTTTGAGGCTATGCAGACTAATGAAGCATATGGATAGTCAAATGATGATGGTTCATCACAGTCTGGATGACAATTTTAGATTGTTCTTCTTATAATGTAAGTTTTCATAATCTAAATAAAAAATAAGACCTTTTCATTTCATGTAAGGGATTTCAACTTTCATGTTTATCATAATTATCATTGCTCTGTATTGTAATGTAAATATTTGTATGTGATTTTTACAAAATTGTGAAGTTCTTGAGTTTACTATTTTTTGCATTTTCCTGATTTTCTTGAATTTTTTCCTTATTTTTCTAACATTTTGTAAAAATTAATATGGTCGATTCTGGATCGGCCAGAATCCATGAGAATCAGTCGATCCGATCCCGATCCGATTTAGGGGTCTGATCTGATCCTACCTTCTATGTTTGTGCTCAAGCCTGCTCCTTTTCTTTTGTGGGTCTGAACATACAACAAATATAGTATTTTGATTAATAGTTAATAATATGAAATAATGTTAACATTAAACTAGTCACTACTGTTAAGAGTGCTTATAAATTCAAAAGTGTTCCAATTGCGGTTACAAGTAAATGATGTGCAATAAAGACCAAGAATATGAAATGCTCATGATTGAAGCTCTGGTATCTCGGCACTATAAATACACCACCATTCAACTATTAATAAGAGGTTAGTGTGTTATCTTGAACTCAAAATTAATGTAAAAATGTTGCATAAAAGAAACTAAATATCTGGTTGTTTCTTTTTCTCAGTGCCTTCTTACTAAAAGTGTCCCAAAAAGCCTCTAACAATCATAATATAGCTCCATTCAGTCATCTATTTTTATCTTGAGTGTCTTGGTCTTTCACCATTCTTTAGAGGCAATCAAGGATTGCTGATTCAAACTTTGCAACTAGTTCTGGATTGTCTTCCTTAGCAAGAAAATGCTTTGCAGGATTAATAAAAAGTCCTACTTTGTGTGATGGACAGTACATTTGTGCCTCTCAATGCCTATCAATGATAGCTAAAATAGGCATTTGTGTCTCTTTCCTTATTTCCAAATTTTCAATGACCTTCCACTTGCTTTCTCCGAAGGAATTCTAGATCAAATCAGGGTGCGAGATTGGACCCTTTCGATCCTTATCCGGAATTGGATCGGATCAGTCGAGATTGGCTAGGATCGAGGAAATGGATTGGGGGGGATCGGCCAAGATTTTATTTAATTACATGGGTTTACTGGATATGACATGAAGAGATCCGGATCGGCCCGTTTGGAGCGGAATCGGATCAGCCGATTTCACAATCCATGCTTTCTCCATAGCTGCATAGATGTATCCTATTACCGGTACTTCATCTCCATCAACTAACCTCAATACTTGGACTAGAGGTTGAGAAACTCTCAAAAGAATCCTCCACTTTTTTCCAAAATTCTACTACCAAATCTACGCTTGCAATCTTCTTCTCTTGATTTTGTTTTGCCCACACACTATTACTCCAACCATCAGATACAAATAATTGCCTCAGTATATCTTTGTATATGAACTCTGAAGAGTAAGAAAAGCAGAGGCAAATCTAGTGACAACACATCCAATTATGTCTCTTATATTGGTCATCTTTCTCATTGCTTCAAACAAACATGAATGACTATAGATGAACGAAGTAATTTGTCTAGCTTGAGAGATTGTCTTCTTGTACTTCTTCATCTTGCATATACCTTTAACATTGAATACAAACAATGAGCAACACAAGGAGACCAGTACAATGTCTTTCTTTTATTCCATCAGCAAAGAACCAGCAGCAACATTAGTAGAAACATGAACCCCGCTCTTAGCGTGATGGTTCATCGCTTCATGAAAATGGAATCCCCTTTGCGGAGGCGCGAGTTCGAACTCGCATCCTCGCCTTGTTCCCCTTCTCGTTTCCAACTTATCTACCAAAAAACGAAACATTATTAGTCACCACTTATGCCACATATTCTTCTCCAATTGTTTCAATATGCTTGTGAAGAAGTTGAAATATCAATTGCGCATCCTCTCTTTTGTTTGATGTGTCAATTGATTCTATAAAGTATCTTCCATCTAGACAGTTGACAAGGAATTCATCAAATACCTTCCTCATTTATCGGTCCACCCATCACACATTAGCATGCATCCACAAGTCTTCTAAGAAACTTCATATTCATCATGCAACGCTTTAGTATTCTTCACTTTGGCTTCCAGAGAGGCTTCCTTAACTTGTGAATGCTTGGAGGTCTATGTCTTGGCCCAACTGCCCAATTGCTTCAATCATAACCTCAAATGACTTCTGTTTTGCAACATTGAATGGTATCCAGCCATATAGAACCACCGAGTGACATATTTGTCCACTTTTTTTTCATCTTCCTTCTTATACTGATTTTCTATTGTTGTCCACTACTTCCTTAGGATTTTGTCTCACAAAGGTATTAATAGGCCCTTGAGTTTGTGGTGCTTTCCTCTTCTTTATAAGATCAACAACAACATTGGGATTATTGTTGATGCTTCGTGACCTTTGTTTGTCATCACTTGACTTTCTTCTTCATCACTTTTATCTTCTTCTTCCATGTGTTCCTTTTGTACTTGAAAGTCAATCATGGACTTTTTTCATATGGTTTTATAACTCTATGGCAATTGCTATATTGGTATTTGGACATTTTAACATCATTGTTGAAGCCTCCAATTGTGTTGTTTTTGCCTCTTAATTCCTCCTCCTGATACAAGTCCACATAGGTCACATTCAACCTTATTTTTGTCCAATGGCTCTAGCCAATAGGCATTTTTTCAACCATGGAAGGCAAAATCGCCAGGATCGGCCCAGGATCGCTCAATCTTGGATCGGATTGATGGTTGGGGATTCGATTCTGATGGGAAGTCCCTGAATCGCCTAGACTTCCATCTGGATCGGCGGAGTCGACTAAAATCAGTCTGGATCGGCCTAGATCGGTCTGGTTCGACCGACTCTTAGGCCCATTCCAGACTGATTTACCTGAATATCATTTAAGTAAATGTTAGTATTTGTAGTTTCATTTACTTAAGATCATCATTTGGGGTTGGCTACATGAATTCTTTTCCGTCAAATTATTTGGGGTTGGCTACATGAATTCTTTTCCGTCAAAAATTTCTATCAAGTGCTATAGTCGTGTTTAAACTCAAGAAGTCCAAGTTTTTTCCTTTTCCTAATAACATCGCACACATCTCATTTTAGGCCTCCCCTAACTCTTTTACTAGTATCCACTAAGATTTTGTAACAACTTTTAACCGACGTCTAGTTAGGGCGACGGTGCACGTGTCCAACCACCTAAATCTATTTTCTCTCATTTTTCTATCAATTGGAGCTATCCTCAAATCCTCACGGAAGTGCTCATTCTTAATCTTATCTTTCTTAGTCTTACCACACATCTATCTCAACATCCTCATCTTCGCCACACACATTTTGTTAATGTATTCATTTCTCACTGTTCAACACTCGGTACCATATATACATGGTTTGCCGGATCGGATCGAATTGGTCCGATTCGGCCGAATCGGATCGAATCAGGAGAAACCCGATTCGCCCCGATTCCAATCGAATCAGACCGATTCCCATCCGATTCCCATGCGAATCGGTCCGATCTGGCGAATCGTGGCGGATCAGGAAAAACCGATTCGCCCCGATTCCCCGATGTGTCGAACCTTGCCATATAACAAAGTATGTCTCACTGCCGTTCTATAAAACTCTCCTTTAAGTTTCACTGATATACGACGACGCAGAGGACTCCTGATGCACTTCTCCATTTTTGCCAACCTGCCTTAATTCTGTGTGCTACATCGTCATAAATCTCTCCATTCTCTTGGATGAAAGACCCTAAGTATCGAAAGCTACTACTCTTAGGAATGCCTTGTTCATCAATTTGAACCATATCTTCCTGTAACACCTTTTTATTACTATAATTACAATGCATAAACTCTGACTTACTCCTACTGATTTTAAAACCTTTAGATTCCAAGGCATGTCTCGAACTTTCTAGTTAGCATTTAAACCATCAATACTCTCATCCATTAAGACAATATCATCTGCAAATAACATACACTAAGGGATATCATCATGTAATTGCTTAGTTACCCCGTCTATAACCAGGGCAAAGAGATACGGGCTTAGAGCAAAACCTTGATGCAAACCTACTGTGACCGACAATTCACAAGTCCCTCCAGCAATAGTTCTCACACTAGTAGTGGCATCCTCATACATATCCTGGATCAAGTCAACATATCTTTGAGAAACTCCCTTCTTTGTTAATGTCCACCAAATCAAATCTCTCAGTACTCGATCATATGTCTTCTCCAAATCAAGAAAAACCATATATAAATCTCTTCTCATCTCTCTATACTTCTCAATTAACTACCGTAATAAGAAAATAGCTTCTGTAGTAGATCTACTTGGCATAAAACCAAACTGATTTTTTGATACAGTAGTCTTACATCGCATTCATTTCTCGATTACTCTTTCCCAAAGTTTCATAGTATGACTCATAAGCTTAATTCCACGGTAATTATTACAGTTTTGAATATCCCTTTTGTTTTTATAGAAAGGAACCACGACACTTTTTCTCATTCTTCTGGCATTCCCTGTTCCTTCAAAATTTATTGAAAAATTTAGTTAACCACTTAACCAATGTCTCATGAGCTTTCCATACTTCAATAGGTATGCCATCCGGTCCTAAGACCTTGCGTAATTTCATTTTTCCTAAAGCATCACCCACTTCTGACATCTTAATACGTTTGAATATATTATTTATCACATTTTGTTGACTTATGATTCTCTTTTAAAGAGACATCCTTAAAGCAATCTCTATTAAGTAATTTCTGAAAATAGCTACACCATCTTTTTTTAACCTCTATTCTTTAACTAAAACCTTTTGATCTTCATCCTTAATGTAACGAACATGATCTAGATCTCTACTTTTCTCTTCTGTTAATTTAGTAAGTTTAAATATATCTTTTTCACCCTCTCGGGTTCCTAATTTATTATATAATTCTTTAAACGCCTATGATTTAGCTTCACTAACTATTCCTTTAGCCCTCTTTTTAGCTATTTTATAACCTTCTAAAGTTTGAATATTTTTGTTACTTTGCCAAGCCTTAAAACAATATCTTTTACTGTAATAGTATTTGAATTTTCTCACTCCACCACCAAGTCTCTCTTTCTACATTCTTTTTGCCTTTAGATTCACCTAAGAGTTGTTTTGCTATATTCTTTATACAATTTGCAACATTGTCCATATACATTAACTTCTTTTTCTAAATTTCAAATATTTTCTTTTACTAGATGATTTTTAAATGTTTCCAAATTTTTATTTTTCAAATTCCACGGGAAATTATTTATGATGGTGTTTTAACACGCGAAATTTTCTTTCAAAAATCTTTTGGTTTATCTTTTAGAAAAAAGATTATTTGTTGATTTTCATCTATTTTTGCGGGCGTGCCAGTCTGTTAAAAAACAGGACAATTTTCATTCATCAGCGATTGGGTGTCGTGTACTGGACCATTCCCCGTCGACAAACGACGTTTTATTTACATCGAGAAAGACTCGAATACCTTTGATACATGGCTAGACCTTTGCGATTGAGAACATATCATGAGCGAGAAAGACCCCGTTCACATCAAGTTCATCTTTCCATGTGGAGTTATGGCCAATTCGCCAATGTATCTATCCACATCGGGGACTGTTTTAGAAACATTTGTCAAAACGGGGACAACTTTATCATGTTTTCCCATTTTTTAGGACCGTTCACAAAGATCCCCCTTATAATGGGGACTGATTGCCTCATTCTTCGTGAATTGAGGATTGATTTGTCATCCTTCACTTCTAAGGGCTAATTTGCAATTTCACCCCAAACATGTGGACTGATTCATCATTCCCCTTATTCTAGGGGCCGATTTATGATTTCATCCCAAAAATGGGGACTGATTCATCCTTCCTGTGTTTCTAGGGACTGATTGGCAATTTTGCCCCAAAATAAGGATTGGTTTGCAAAATCCCCCTTAAAACATGGACTGACTCACAGTTTTCTCCATATTTAGGACTGATTTGTAATTTTCCATGTCTTTTAGGACTGATTTACAAAATTTCCTTCAGAATAAGGATTGGTTTGTCGAATATCCCTTATAATGGGGACTGGTTCACAAAAGACTTTTATTTGAGGACTGATTTTAATTCTTGGTCATGTGAGGGTTAATTTGCAATTTTTTTGATAGAGAGGGGTTATTTTGTAATCTTTCTGGGCCCGTATCCTTTTAGGACATCATTTCTGATTTTCAGGAATTTTCTAACATTTATCCACATGTAAACATGGTCTGATTGAAATGATTAGATATCTCGTTATTCATATAAATAAAAAGGATTCAGGGTTTATTTTATAATTTTTTTCTGTGCAGAAGATAATGTGTTTCTTGAACATATATCGCATAGATCATTTCTTTCATCTATTTCCTTCATAGAATGGCACATAGAGGTCCTCTTTCTAAATTCATGAGGACTGGTTCACAAATGACCATCTGCACACCATGGACTTGCCTTGAACCAAATAAGACAATGGGCAAGTTCCAAAACTTTCAAAAGAGAAAAAAAAAGGAAACAGCAAAGAGGAAGGGAGGGGCGACCTCCTCCTCTCTTCTTCCTTCTCTCTGGAGCTTGATGCTTCCTTTCAGAACTTGGAACCTTCAGCACTTCCCGGGAGAAAAAAAAGTCCCCTTTCTTCTTGGAGCTTCTTCCTTTTATAGGAGTTTTGAGGGGGAGGTGGGCACTCCACCGGAGGATTCTTCATCAGCACATCGGGGGGACCTCCACCAGGTATGTCATTTATTTTTTTTGTTTCATGAGGGAGAGAAGGGGCCGGTGGGCGGCCCACAGGTGCGCAGCACCGGTGGGACCCCCCACCGGGCGCGTGGCCTTCGGTGGGGGCCCACAGGGCGCGCGGCCCCGGTGGGCAGCCCACCGGGCGCGGGCGCCCCGGTGGGCGTCCCACCGGGCCTGCGCGGGGCGCTCCATCGGGCGCGGGCGCCCCGGTGGGCGCCCTACCGGGCGCGCGCGGCGCCCCGGTGGGCACTCCACCGGGGCGCGCGCGCACCGGTGGGCGCCCCACCGGGTGCGCAGCGCTGGGCATTGTCCCGGTGGGACTCCCACCGGGCGCAGGGGCCCTGGTGGAGTCCCCACCGGACTGTGCAGCCATCCCCCACTCATATATATATATATAAATAGTCCCTGGCCTTGTCCTTTTCTTCACACGTGGAATTCCTTTTTGGTGCAAGCACACGCTCATTACGTCATTTTCTACAGACATGGGTATTTTGACTTGTCCTTGCGCAAAATACGAGACCACGTAGGACACCTTTGGGACATTCAATCCCGGTTGTACCGGAAACAAGGATTTTTAATTCCGGACAACCCAAAAAACGTGGGATGTAATTCCGAACATTCTGGAAATATCGGATTTAATTCCGTATATCTCGGAGATGCGAGATTTGATTCCGTATATCCCGGAATTATGAAATTCATTTTCTTGGGGCACAAATATTTCTTTTTCTTTTCTGTACCTATTCATTTCAGAACAATAAAAAACAAGTGATTTTATTAATTCACTTATTCCGAAAATTCTAAAACAAATGTTCAAGGGATATCTTTTGTCCGGGCCACGGATAGATATTTTCCTCCTCTGCGTATTCATTCCGAATACTTGAACTGATCGATCGGTGAGATTTTGGTCCGAGCATATTGGGGTTCGCATGATTTCAGCCCCTATTTTACTCGGGATGATTCTCATCCGAAATTCGACCATACGTAGAAATTTATTTCTATTTTTCTGCTGTTGTGCCCATTTTGAAAATTCAGAGGAACGATTTTCTATCTTTCGCTCGTTCCGAAATTTCTGGATAAATGGGTTTGAGGATTATTTTCATCCGGAATTTTGGATAAAATTTTTTCCCTTCATGTCCTTGCTTCAAATATTTAAAACAAGTGTTCCTTTGACATGAGAAAAATTTTCATTCAACAGATGGTGTTTTTTTTAAATTTTGGGATAAGAACATCTATTACTAGTAACCTATGTTGTAGGGCTGAACTCTCTCTAGGGATAACTTTGCAATCTTTACACAAAACTCTATCAGTCTTTCTAATAAGAAAATAATCATTTGACTCTTATGTGTACCACTCTTATATATTATTAGGTGTTCGTCTCTCTTCTTAAAGAAGGTATCAGCAATTACTATATCATACGCTATAACAAAATCAAGAATACTAGTGTCTATGTCATTTCTCTCGCCAAAGCCAAAACCTCTATGAATCCTCTCATATCCTCTATTATTTTTACCCACATGGTCATTAAGATCCCCACTGATAAAATTTTTCTCTTCACTAAGGATATTTTGGATCAATATATCAATAACCTCCCAAAATTGTTTTTTAATGCCCTCTTCTAAACCCATTTGTGGTGCATATGCACTAACTACATTCATAGTAACCTCACCTACAATAAGTTTTATCAAAATAAGTCTCTCCCAGTCTATTAACTTCTCTAACTTTCTCTTTTAAGTCTTTGTCTATTATTATAGCCGCACCATTTCTAGAGTTACTAGTTCCTGTATACCAAATTTTATAACCATCAATATCTTTAGCTTTAGATCATTTCCACCTAGTTTCTTGTAGACATGTTATGCTACTCTCCTATCCTTCATTAACTTACCAACTCTAAACTCTTGCCCGTTAAGGTTCCTATATTCCAAGTAGTTAGATGGATTCTATGTTTTTGGACTAACTTCTTTATTCGTGTTCGCCCAACCCCACACGGGAACCCTTGCCTACTTGACACTGCAATCGGGCGCCATTGCGGCACGTCGCTTTTGGGGAACCGCAATGGCGCCCGATTGCGGTGTCAAGTAGGCAAAGGTTCTCGTGTGGGGTTGGGTGAACACAGGTAAAGAAGTTAGTCCAAAAACATAGGATCCGTCTAGCTATTTGGAATATAGGAATCTTAATATTACATGTAAATAAGGAAGGTATCTTCCATTTGAATCCAATAAAAATATCAAAAAAATTATATCTCTTACTAATAAAAAGTCAACTTTCAAATCCAAGAAGAAAATCGCGATTTTGGTGATTCCATCAAAATAACGACTTTTTAATATCTCATAATTTGACATATCTAAAATTTTTATAATTCAAATAAATCCAATAGAATATTAAAAATCTAAAGTCTGGTAAAAAAGTCAAACGTGTATATGACTTCTCCAAAGGGGTCACTCTCTTACTGACATCACTTAATCTGCTTGAGACCTCTCAAGATTTCGTCAAACCTAAGCTATCATCACCCAAACCTCTCATGATTTGGTCAAACTTAAGATATCATGACCAAATTCTGAGAGGTCTCAAGCAGACTAAGTGCTGTCAATAGGAGAGTGGCTCCTTTGGAGAAGTCATATGCACATTTGACTTTATTTATCGGACTTTAGATTTTTAGTATTGTATTGGATTTATTTGAATTATGAATTTTTAAATATGCCAAATTATGAGAGATTAGAAAGTCGCTATTTTGGTAGAATCACCAAAATCGCAATTTTCTTCTTGGATGAGAGTGTTGACTTTTTATTGGTAAGAGATGTGATTTTATTTATTTATTTATTAGATTCAAATTAGGGATACTTTCTTATTTACATGTAATATCTTAAGTAAATGAAACTACAAATTCTAACATTTACTTAAATGATATTCAGGTAAATAATACACATTCTTTAATATTTTACACTTTTCTTATATTATTATAGTAGTAATAAACTAATAATACACAAAGTCTTATGTTTCATGTACTATGAATGCATGTATGATTGATTTTTGATGTAAATGTTAGTTCTTTCAATTTATCAGATTTTCCCTCATTTTTGTTATTTTTCCTGATTTTTTCTTAATTTTTTTTTAAAAAATCCATTTTGTAGACTGGCTGATCTAGGATCGGCCAGACTTCCCTTGGATCCGTGGGATACAGCGATCCGATCCCGATTTGGATCGGATCGCTGTCTAGCGATCCCGATTCGATTTCGATCATGCCGTCCATGTTTCCAACCAGGATCATTGGATTTGGCCTTCGGTTTGGGGGTTTGACTCTCATCCACACTTGGAGTGCTTCCATCGGTAGACTCTGACATTCTATAAGACAAAAGAAAAACAAAAGCAGAGATAACTTGCATCTTAAATAGTCCATTTGGCACCTCAAATGTTCTATTTTGCACTATGTTAACTTGTACCTTGTATTTATAACACGTGATAGGAAACATTAAAATAAAGTGATAATGCCTTGAATGTTTCACTGTTTCAGCAAGAAGAATATTAAAAAAAAAGAGAGGAGTTGACAGAAAAGGTAAAAATTAATAAATTAGTATGCATAGAACATTGAATGTTACAAAACAATAAAAAATTCATAATTATGGCCAAAATTCCAGTAAGAAGAAATTAAAGAGACAGAGAGAGATGAAAATATGACTAAATAATAGATATAAAACATTGCAATGATCGCATGAAACAAAGCAATAGAACCTGATAAAAACAAAAGTGTGCGACAGTTCAGTAAGATAGAAAAATAAAAATAATGATTTAAAAATATTTATAGTATTATATACATGAAAACAAAATAAAAAACTGACAAAAACCTTCATACAGTCCCGTGGTTGGTGGGGAGGTTGTCTTGCAGCTGCTTGGGAGGAATTTGATAGAGGAAGAGACGGAGGAACAATATGATCTGTGCAGTTGGGAGAAGGGGAAGAGAAGAGAAAAGAGTCCAATTGGCTGTGATTGGGAGAAAAGGAAGAGAAGTGTCCAAATGCCTGCGGGAAGAAAGAAAGAGGCCAAAGGAAGGAAGTTTGATGGTCTCTTTGACTTCCTTTCTATAATAACTTCCTCTTTTTACAAATAAGCCCTCTAAAAATATGGTTTACGCCTTTTTACAACAAAATCACATGCTAAAACAAGGCGAAAGTTTTTCTCGCAGTGGTGGGCAAGGCAGCCTCTAGGGAGGCTGGGAGGGACCAAGGTTTGCCGGATCGGAATCGGGAGGCGAATCGGATTTTTCTTGATCCGATTCGATTCCCCCCGAATCGATCCGAATTGGATCGATTCTCATGGGTATAATATATATTATATATAATATATCATATATATGATATTTATAATGTATAATATATATTACTAAAATGTTATAATAATATTATATATATGAGGCGAATCGGACCGAATTGATGGAATCGAGAATCGGGTTTTCCATGATTCACCCCGATTCGGGAGAATCGGGCCGATCCGATTCGATCCGCCAAACCATGGGAGGGACTAGGCGACCAAGGTGAGCGCCTTTCTGGGCTGCTAGGCGTGTCGTCGTCGCCTTAAAGATGCCTCCTAGTCATCCATGCAAGAGCAATGTTGCACCCTTGCTGCCGTGCAAGAGCAATGTTGCACCCTTGCTGCCGTAGAGGTCGCCCGGGAGGCAAGGATGGGAGTTTCAGTTTCGGTTTTGGGATCGCCCAGGCCTGAAACCGAAACCGCTTCGGTTTCGTTTCAGCTGGTTCGGCCGGTTTCGGTTGGTTTCAGTCGGTTTCGGTCTAGTATCGGACGGTTTCGTTCTGGTTTCGAATGAAACTAATTAAAATATTATTTTTTTCAGTTTTGGAAATGCTACAGCAGTTTCGGCTGGTTTCGTTTCGGTCATGGCCGAAACTGATACGTTTCGGCCAAAATGTATCGGTTTCGGCCGAAACCAACAACCATGCCGGGAGGTGGTTGGAGCAGTGCTCCTGAAAAGTGGTTCTCACAGTTGCCCACCACAGCTTGATGCTCTGGAAGATGTCTACCACTTCCTTTGGGTCATCCATGATAAGAGTGATGTCACCGTCCTTGCCACCATGGAGATCGCCCAGGAGGTGCCTGGTGCGGCCACTGCAGGGAGCGTTGGAAGACAGGTAGGCCTTGACGACAGTGTAAGCATTGCTCAGGCAGAACGTTGAACCCACGAGGCCAGAAGACCCTGCAGCCAGAGAGACATGAACTGGCAAGTGTGAGCGTAGATGAAGAGGAGGCTAGCCACAGTCGAACCCATCTCCAATATCACCCTCTCGGCTTCCGTCCACAACTCAACATATTACTCTTCTTCTCCTTGTCTTCTTTCTTGATCTTCACCTGATACATGCTTGTCGTCGCTCTTGGAAGCAAGGGAAGGATTAATGCATCATGCATGCATATATAGATATAGTCACTAATGTTGCTACTGTTCTTTTGCTTGATGGGCACATCATAGTTATTGCACTGCTGGAGTGTTCCTGCATGTATGTCTTTTTTTTGGCCCCTCCTGCATATGCATGTCACTGTCATGCAGAACACAGTAATCAAATGCTGGGAAAAGTGGGGAAGGCTTTTGGTAGGGATTCTCGGTGTTGCCAATGCTGAGTTTGATTTCAGCATTGGTAACACTGAATTAAGTTCTATGATAACTGGATAATCTCACTAAGTTGGTCAGAAAATTGCCTTACACAGCAGTTTTGTGACTATACCTGCAATTTTTTTCCCGTAATTATTTAATTAATATTTTATGATTTATTATTTAATAAATTTCCCTTTTATCAGCATGCACATGTGATCCTATTTTTTTATTGCCTGTACCAGTTAATATATGGTCTACAATCGAAAGAAAAAGGTTATTCATTCAAATATTGTTTATCCTGCAAGTCTGCGAAACCATGGTTTGCTGGTGCGCCGATTCGGGGCGAATCGGGCTCGCCCTGATGCGCTCCGATTCGCCCCGAATCGGGGCGAATCGACCCGATTCGCCTGGAAACTGTTGGGCAGTCATGGCTGAAGCCCCAGTTTGGCCAGTCCGTCGATTCCCTGGCGGACGGCGGATCCAGGCGGATCACGCTTACGGGCCGGCGTCGATTCGCTCCGATGCGGGCGAATCGAGCCGATTCGCTCCGCCGTGCAAAACCATGTGCGAAACTTTGCTCTGGTAGTGACAGACAAAAGTAGGAGACATCTGTAATTGTCAAAACTAATTTTTTTTGCTCTTCTAAGTTTCTATTTGAAGACAATAAGTAATTAGATAGGCAAAGTAAACTGCAGTGATATACTTGTTGATAGAAATGATAGTTCCTTCATTATGTTGATGCGGAACAGCTATAGATCATATTATCTCAATCTTTGCTATTGATATTAGTAAAGGTATTCTCTTGTCTGATGCACTCACAAATAATTGTCTTCATTCTTCCCCCTGAGAAGAAGAGAATAGTACTTTTCTGCATTAGTTAAGGAAAAATATACCTTTTCAATTTTTGTGTATAGCAAATACAAGATCATGTTCTTTTGGAATCAAGAAACACAAATATAATATCCAAAATCTACACAAGGTCTAGCTACTCATCAATCTGTTTACTTGCCCTTTCAGTGGTGGTGTTTCACTCCATCCCGAGTCATCCTCTTCTTGTGTGTCTGGTGGGATTCTTGCAGGTATGTTCTTGTTGCCACATAGGCTATGTTAATTTGACTAATATCTCAAAGCTAGACTTAATGATTATTGAGATGTGATACATGTCTTATTGTGATGCCAAGGATAGATGAGATGGGTTTGGGAAAGACCGTTGAATTGTTGGCCTGTATCTTTGCCCATCGCAAATCATGCTTGGAGGAATGTATTATTTCAAATAATGAATCCAGAGATCGTGGAAGTCTGATAAAGAGATTGAAACAAGAACGTGTTGAGTGCATCTGTGGGGCTGTGACAGAAAATACCAGGTACAAAGGGCTGTGGGTTCAGTGTGATATTTGCGATGCTTGGCAACATGCAGAGTGCGTTGGTTTTTCTCCCATAGAAAAACCTTCATGTCCACATGAAGAGTCTATGAGCAGACATGGAAAGGACTATTCCTGTAAGAATAGGCAACTTAAAAACAAGAAAGATTCTGCCACCGTAATAAGCACAAGTGAAAATTATACCTGCTCTATATGCTCAGAGCTGATTGATGCAGCTAATTGCACGATAAGCACTGGTGCGACTCTTATAGTCTGTCCTTCTCCCATATTGGCGCAATGGAACTCTGAAATAATTCGGTATGCTTCATCCTTTCATGCTGTTCATGGATTGCTCCATTTTTTTTTTAACTTTTACTTACATTATCCATCATAGTTTTATTTTACATTGGAAGGAACTTGGTTCCAATGCCACTTTGAGATAGGGAATCTTGTACCTAGACGGACAAGATGATGGCAATATATCCATAACAGGAGGAGAAGACTGAATGTAGCAAGTGACGCTTTTACTTTGTGCTCGGCTATGTTGAAGCATAATGTCAATAGGAACTCTCTAGAACTGGGTTGTATGAATTTCTTAGTTTCCCATCAGAATTTGTTTCTATTCTCCTTTTTCAGTTTGGACTGCCTCTTTTGGCCTTGTTGGAGACATCTAGTTTTGTGGTCAGAATCTTGATTACATCTTTTTGACGATGAAATACCCTTGAATTCTGCCTCTAAGTGATGTCCTGTAAAGCAAAGTAACAGGACATATGCAAAAGGAAAAAATATAAGATGGTTTATGCAGACTTTTGACTGGTGCAGTCCAATGCAGTATGTCCTGCCCAGCGACAGATATATCAGTATGAACAATCTTTATCATAGTTTATGTGTCAATAGCATCCTGTCTCTTTAGTTCTCCATAGTTTATGTTATCTGTTTCATTTCTGTAAAGAATAATCCCATATCAAGAGGTGACCAAGATATAATTGTGGTTATAGAAATAGAAGTGGAGTCTTTTCTTCTTATTGCCTTAAGGCCTTGAGTTGGATGGTCCAATTCAAAGAATTCTAAAATTTCCAGTTCAAATAATTATAACAATTTCCATGGCTTCATGGAATGAAATCAGTTCTTCTTTTTGCATGGAGAAGATGGTAATATTTCTACATCATTGCTCAATGCTCTTGCATCTCAGTATTGTTTTTGCTGATGCTGACTAAATTGGAACTGTCAATCATAAGGCTTCACAGTACTGCCTTCTCTAGATTAGCAGATTAAACTGTTCATTGATTTTCAATTGATCTTTGTGTAAATGAAACTGGTTTTATCCACTATGCTACAGCCATATAAAGCCAGGTTCTCTGAAGATTCACATTTACGAGGGTGCTAGGAACTTATCTTCTTCAAGTAATCTAAGAACTGATATGAGTGAGCTGGCAAGCTTTGACATTGTTCTTACGACGTATGATGTGCTGAAAGAAGATCTGTCACATGATTCTGATCGGCATGATGGAGATCGTCGAAGCATGAGATTTCAGAAGAAGTATGTATTCTTTTTATTCTCAGCATTTTCGACTGAAAGTACAGAGACATTTGTTGACACGGGAAATTTTTCCGATCTCATCACTCAATTTATTTTGGATGTGTTCGTTTCGTTTTGTTTTATTTGGTTCATGTATTCACTCATTTCATTTTGCTGTGGATTCTTTTGTATTTGCGGGGCGTGCCAGCCTGTCTAGCAGACAGAAGAAGAGTCCGCACGATGCGGAGGAGGGATTTTGGTGTCCGTGGGACGGACGGGTATGGTGTCCGTGAAACGGACGGGTATGGTGTCCGTGAAACGGACGGGTGCGCCGTTTTTAATCTGAACTCCTTGAGTCCCATGTCTATTCTCATCAGGCGATTAGGGGCTAGTGCTGGACCTCTGTCTCCATCGACCGGAATCGATGTTACATTTACATCGAGTTAAAACTCTTGGTATTATTTAACACCAATTTTTAATCCGAATACCATTCATAGTATAGGACGAGAAAATATGCATGCTTTTTTTAGAAAATCCTAATCATGACATGTTTTTCCTTTCTTTTGATTATTTTGAGATGCTTTTGCTTTGAGTATTTCATTTTGAAATGACTGCCTTTTTAGGGTCCAAAGTGTGATTTTGAGAGGGAACGGGTATATACCCATGGACCTATTTGAGGTCTTTCTTCTTTTTGCAAAGGGTTGGTTGAAAATTTTTATTTGGGAAAACATAAGGATTGATATTATAAACGGGTATATACCCGTGGATATTGATTCTGAACTTGGGGGTATTTATGACCCGGAGTAACACTTCCGTATTAGAAGGATTACTGTGTCAATTTTTTTATATGAGGTTCTTTTACAATGCCCTTTTTGAGCAAAGTCCGAGTTTGAGGCAAAGTTTCGTTTCTCCTCATTTCTCGCTCATGCGGGTATGATTTCCGGAGAACATATGGATGTGTCTCCATGGAGGTTCTTGTCAGATTGTAATTCCTGTCCAAAGTCCATTTCCACGGGTATGGTTCTCGTGGAGGTGCATATGTGCCCCCATTTGGAATACTTGGACACAGTTCTTGTCTTATTCTCTTTTTTCTTTGGATGTGTGTATGTCATTACAATCTTCCTGCATGTGTGGATATGTCCTGGGGAGCCTCTGCTTGGGCAGGGTGTCCTTGTAGGGGTATATTTATGTGGGCGTATGCTTATATCCATGTGTTCTCGGGAGAACCTTTGCCCAGATGGATTTTGCCTTAAGGAGGTATATGTATATAAACACAATTTGCACTTTGTGAATATATTCTCAAACGGTATCTCTATTTGAGCAGAGTATCCGGTAGAAAGGTGCCCCCGTATGAACGGGATCCCTTTTGAGAAACATATACACAATGGGGCATATTTGTGATTATATAGATATGTCCTCGGGCGGAGTTTCTATTTGGGCAGAGGTTCCACTAAGAAACACATTTATATAGGCATGAAGTTTGTGATTATACGGATATGAACTTAGAGGGAACTTTTGTCCGGGTAAGATTCCTCCTAAGAGACATACGCGTATAGGCACAAATTTATGATTCTATGGATATATTCTTAGGGGAGTCTCCATTTGGACAGAGTTTCCCCTAAGGAACATATACATAAGAACATAGATTTGTGAATATACAAATATGTTCTCGGGCAGAACCTCCGCTTGGGCAGAGTTTCCTCTAAGAAACATATACATATAACACGAGTTTGTATTTATATGGATACGTCCCCTAAGAGAGATTTTTGCCTGGGCGAGATTCTCCTCAAGGAACATATTTGTATAATTACAAATTTGCGATCTTTATATATGTGTTCTTGGACGGAACCTTCGCTTGGGCAGAGTTTCGTCTTAAGAAACATATATATATAAGAACACAAATTTGTGAATATACGAATATGTCCTTGGGCAGAACTTCCGCTTGGGCAGAGTCTCCTCAAGAAAACATATACATATAAGCACAAAATCCACCATCCCAGAGACTTGCTCGATGGGCGGGGAGAACATGGGTATTTAAATACCATGTGTCCATAGAGACTTGCTCGATATGGACGGTATTTAAACCCCGGGGAATATCACCCCACAGAGACTTGCTCGATGTGGGGGATGGAGGTTAAGAAGGAATGTCGATGACGATTGCGCCGACAACTCTTCTCTCCGCGCCTGGCCTATCGGGCTAAAAGAAGGGGATTTGTACCTTCGCACACCAAGGGGAATTGGAGAAGGAGAATGAGAGGAGATGGGCAAAATATGCTTGTTTTTTTTTGACAGGGCTTTGCCGGAACAATATCGAAGACCCCCCTTTCTTCATGGAATAGGAGGGGGGTATTTATAGGGGTTTCACCCCTTACATTGCGTGGGAGAGAGAGGAGAGAGCCCCTCCCCCAACCGATGGTGATCGGTTGGGGAGGCTTAACCGATGGTGACCTGAATGAGGTCACCATCGGTTAAGGCTCCTAACCGATGGTGAATCACCATCGGTTAAGGGGCCATCACCCCTTAACCGATGGTGACCTCATCATTGAGGTCACCATCGGTTGGAGTTGCCAACCGATGGTGATTCACCATCGGTTAAGGGGAGTATCCCTTAACCGATGGTGACCTCACATGAGGTCACCATCGGTTGGGGTCCCCTAACCGATGGTGACCTCATGATGAGGTCACCATCGGTTGGGGGAGATCTCCCCCCAACCGATGATGAGTCACCATCGGTTGAAGGGGAGAACCCCTTAACCGATGGTGACCTCATTTTGAGGTCACCATCGGTTAGGGGTTTCCTAACCGATGGAGAGAGAGGGAGGGGGTTTTTTCTCTATAAATACCCCCCCACATCCTCATTTACAAGGCCATCCTTGCCCAAGTGCTGGAGCTTTTCTTCCTCTCTCGGAGTTCTGCCCGACTTCTCGGAGTTCTGCCCGATCGGAGGGTGCTTTTGCAAGCCTTGGAGTTCTTCCTCGAGCTTGTTCTTTGTATTTGTCCTTCGTACTCGGTCTATAGACCTTGTGCTGCCGAATTTCTTCGGCGCTTGTACTCTGGACGGAGACATGTTCTCCTTGTCTTTTCAATTTAACCGGGAATCCGGGCGCCATTTTAAGGGCCGGAACTCCCCTGCTGAACTTTGGGGAAGAATCCCACTGATAAGTTTGTAACTTAAATAACCTTGAGGTCATTTAAATCACAACTTATTTGGCCTCTGAGCAGGCTGTTGATAATATATTGTAACCAGGCACGTTGATAACCAGCATTTAATCTTCATGGCTCAACGACCCTTTTCGTCATATAAGTCACTTGAACGATTGTCCGCCAAAAATAGGCTTCAACTAGCCAAGTCGCCGGACCATTATCTGATGGATTCCATAATTTCTGCTGATATAAATGTGTCACACTTTTACCGTTCAACAACACTCATACAAACTCTGAACACACAAAGAACAAACACCGCCCTCCCCCACCACTCCCCCACCCCCACACCCAAACCCCACGGTCCCCACCCACCTGCCCAACAATCCATGAGGCCAACACTCCAACCCAGACATGCACAAAAGCACCCATGTTGTGGGTGAGTGGAAGTGAGAAGGAAAAAAATAAGTTTTTGTGATTACTATCTACTTCGAAATAAGTTTCTTACTCTCTTATGTTTCTATTCGTTGTAAGCCTAAGAATGTATTTAGTTGTTATTCATGTGGCCATAATTCTTGTTGGGGGCGATTTTATGGATTTTGACCTGCTCTAGCTATTACTGTCGCTAGAAAACAAATTTTACGGAGTGTTGAATGAAAATTGTAGGTATCCCGTCATTCCAACTTTGCTTACACGGATATCTTGGTGGCGACTTTGCTTGGATGAGGCTCAGATGGTAGAGAGCAATGCTGCAGTCGTGACAGAAATGGCTCTCCGATTACGTGCTCAACATCGTTGGTGCATAACAGGAACCCCAATTCAGCGAAGACTTGATGACCTCTATGGACTTTTGCGCTTCCTGAGAGCAAGCCCTTTTGATGTCTATAGGTGGTGGGTTGAAGTCATCAAAGATCCATATGAGGTATATTAGTTTCTTCTTGTTTATAATTGTTGAGGTTTAGTCCCATATTGGAAATCCATGGGAGTTTCATCTCTACATATATCGAGGATTCCCTCAACTCAATGCCTAGGTTTTGGCTTGTAGTTCGAGCATTTAACTTGGTATCTGAGCAGGTTTCATTCTTATAGTTATAGACCCCATGTCATCCCATTACAATTCACGTGACCTTTGCCCTGTATGGAGCCGACATGTGATGGCATGTTGGATAGTCCCACATCGAGTAATGTAGTAGTGGGCCTGTCCTTATAAAGTGTTGCCTTTGTCCCCTCAATGCATAGGTTTACAAGGTGACTCTGTATTAACATGATATCAGATTGGGTTTACCCATTGGATCGTCTCTCCATATATGGGCACTTGCCTTGCCAATGTTGCGCCCCAAACTGGTTGGTTCAGCATGAGGGGGATGTTGTGGTTTAGTTCCATATTGGAAATCCATGGGCCTTTAACATTGGTATGATTGTATCAAAGTATTGAGTTGAGTGAATCCTTTACATATGTAGAGGTGAAACTTCCATAGATTTTCAATATGGGACTAAACCACAACCCCCGCGAACCCCCCGTGCCAAACCAACCAGTTTGGGGTGGCAACACTGGTAAGGACAAGTGTCCACATATGAAGAGATGATCCCTGGTAAACCTGCTCTGATACCATGTTAATGGCCCAATCTCTAACCCAATCCATTAATTTCCAATATGGGACTAAACCACAACATCCTGGCACTGAACCAATGGTTTGGGCTCAACATGGGTAGGACAAAGTGTCCATATATAGAGAGACAATTGGAAATCCGCTTTAATACCTGTGTTAAAGACCCGAACTCTAATCCAACAGTAGGCATTGAGTTGAGGGTCCTCTATATATAGAGATGAAACTCCCATGGATTTCTACTATGGGACTAAACCACAACAATTATGTAATTGCTAGTTGTGTGCCAACTGAGCCTGGCTCAATTGGTGTGGTTGGGGGGGGTGAGTTTGGGGTGAGATTGGGAGAGCCCACGTTTCAACTGCGTGGGCTGTGTTTGAGTTATTTATATGAACTGTGCCCTACCACTTTGTATATGTATTCACATACATGCAGAAACAGACATTCATATACACGTGCATATGTGTCCTGGATTTATACACATGAACGTGTATTATATGTGTACATATTCGGACCATCTATTATGTGCATGGATGAATGCATGTATAATTGATTTTGTGACGGTTTGTGGAATTATTTTTTCTTGAGTTTGCGAAGGACTTTATAATTTATATGTATATCTGTATGTGTGTTTGCTGACTTTGTATATTATTGTTGATCATGGATGCTAATTTTTTTTCCTCTAGATTTTCCTGGCATCTGGATGCAGCTGACTTAATAAATCCTCAGTTCCATGTCCACAGCCATGGCTCTGAATTACATATCTGTTCACCAACTTGCTCAGTTGTTCTTATCTTCTTTTCCTTATTTGCTCTTTCCATCTCGTGCATTTTTAGTAGGTTCCTCCTTACACATCTTTGTCAAGATCATTTTCCAAGTTCCAACCACTGTATAGCTATTCGGTTAGGACAAAAAGGGAAGTTTCATTGCATCTGTCAGATATCCTGTATCTTTATCGAGCTTCTGCATCATAGTCAAATATTTTGGTTTGTCTTCCTAGTTCTGTCTTTTCCAGGAACAGGAATTATTTTTGCTTCCTTTCCTGAAAGTTTATCACTGAATAGGGCTGATGTTAAGTATACTTTATGTTGCAGGAGGAAAGATGTGGTGGCTATGGAATTTGCTCATCGGTTCTTTAAACAAATTATGTGGCGCTCATCAAAGATCCATGTGTCAGATGAGTTGCAACTGCCACCTCAGGAGGACTGTACATCTTGGCTCATTTTCTCTCCTATTGAGGAACATTTCTATCAGAAGCAACATGAGACTTGCTTGAGTATTGCACATGAAGCTATTCAACGGTTCAAAAATGATATTTCTACAAGAAAGTTTGTTTCTGGTATATATCTATTTTTTGTCCCACTTTTGAAAAAGCAAGTCAGTCTCTGTCAAACTTTTCTATTTCTACATTCATTTAGCAAGTAGTGATCTTTTTCACTGTTGTGATGCTTACTGATTTTCAGAATGCAATGCTCCATGTGATGCTTTTCTTTCCCATGCTGATGCGGCAAAGCTTCTTTCACCACTCTTGAAGCTTCGTCAGGCATGTTGTCACCCACAGGTTGGGAGCTCTGGCTTGCGTTCATTACAACAGTCTCCTTTGACTATGGATGAGATACTTGAGGTGAATGCTCTTGCATCATTTTTCCACCTAGCTGTTTCTACTCTCTCTCCAGCCACATGAGTGGGATGATAAGAGGCAGTTCACCATGAAGTTGGACATGGCTGCTATTTTCCATGTGCAGTTTGCCAAGCCCATTGTGTCCAACTTAGTGGTGATCTGGTCTCACTGTTTCCTTTCATTGTTGTGGGGAATAATGAATAATCAGATTTGTTCCAGTTGACACTGTTCTGATATCATGTAGGTACTTATTAGCAAAGCGAAGATTGAAGGAGAGGAGTCTCTAAGGAAAGTTGTTGTTGCATTGAATGGCTTAGCGGCAATAGCTGTGATCGAGAAAGACGACAAGCGAGCAAGGTCATTATATAGAGAAGCATTATCTATAGCTGAGGAGAACTCTGATGATTTCCGTCTTGACCCATTGCTAAGTCTTCATGTACATCATAATCTTGCTGATTTGCTTCCATTGACCTCTGAATACTCACTGAGTCCGGTGAAAGTAGAATCAGAGCTTGAAATGTGTGAAGATAAATCCAGAAAACTTTATGGAGAGTGCTATGTGAAGAAACGGAAAATAAGCAAGGACACTGATTCAGAAGTGGTCGGTGCTATTAATAATAAGTTGGGCAGTTCCAAGAAACTTTGTCATTTGGATCTTCAGACAGCTGATGTTAGTGGGGGTAAAAGTGTTGACTATGATGTTCGGTGCCCTACATCACATAGATTATTTGATGGTGGTTATTTGCAAACTACTTGTGAAAATATTAAACAAAAATACTTGTCTGTCTTCATTTCCAAGCTGTCTTTGGCTCAGCAAGAGTTCGGAAGTATTTATGCACAGGTGCTTTTTTAAGTATAGTGATATTTTTTTCTGACCTTTGCATTTGCTGCATCTGAATCCATAGTCACTTGTCTAGAAATTTGAAAAGAAGAATGCCTTGTTATATGCAGATGATGCTGGAGGATTGATACTTTTAATTAAGAAATCATGTGTTAATCAGGATTTCTGCATCCTCCAGTAAAACTTGACTGAACGTCTGGTTGCATTAATACTTTGTATATTTGCATTAATACTTCTGGACGTGGGATCCTCCACACTTTTTCATCCTGAGTATCTCTCAAAATAAACCAATTATGCTTAGATGCTGGGCTTAGCTCAGCTGAAAAAAACTCGTGCCATCTGGCCCATCTCTAAGAGAAGACACAAAATGGAAAGATGCTCAGCTGAAAAAACCTCATGCTTTCTCCAAGAGGAGAGACATAAAATGGAAAGATCAACCAACAAGCAGTAGAGTCCCATTGTCTAGAACACAGCAGGGCTACATGCTTGGTAAAACGCCTTCCACAACTCCGTTATTTTGAACAACCCTCTGTCTTATAGGCATTTTATTTCTTGATCTACCACCTTACAATCTCAATAGGGTCATAGGTGTTTTTTCTTTAGCAGTACTTCGTGCTTTCTTCTTTCCTTTTCTTTTTCTTTCTACTTTGTTTGTTCCTTTTGTGAACTTTCTGTCCAGTGTTTTCAAATATCGGATTTGCTTGCATGAATTGCAACCAATCTTCTGATTGACTTCCAAAAAAGGAAAAAAAACACCTTACCAACCCAAAATGGGGAAAGAAAGAAGAGAACTCATATTGGTATGCAACCAGTCAAATAAACTGCACTCGTTCAATGCATTTCCAAATAGTACTGGACAAATGTCATTTTGCCTTGTCTTCTGTGATGAACGTGTATATGCAATGAATTGAGAAAGGTTAAAATGTGGGCATTAGTAATGATCCTGAATTTGTTAAAACATTCAGATCACTTTTTTCTCCTGTAAAACGTAGACCCCAGGGGAATATGGAGTTCCTTTTTTAGCTTTTCGTGATTTTTTTACATGAAAACTGTCTCACAGTTTTACCATCATTGTTTTATCTTGTATTTTTCTTTCCTGGTTATCCTACAGTATAAATGTTTGGCCTTTCATTTCTGGTTCTTTAGGTGTGTGACATGGCCAAGGAGTTCCAAGATCATACTGCGAACTGGTGGTTAGAAACCCTTAATCTCATTGAGCAGAGTAAGGATTCAGCAGATGAACTGATAAAAAGGATCGATCAAGCAATCTCTAAAGCTGTTAATGGTACTGGATCTTCCAGAGTTTCTTCAAGGTTATTTTTTTCATCCTTTCTGTTCATGTATGCAGCAAGCAATGACCATTACTAGTTTTGCTCTACTGTGTCAAACAGCTTGGATGTCTATTCTGATGTAATTTCTATTTTGAGACTAAGCTTGTTGGTGTACTTTTTCCCATCTAGCCCCGTTTGAGATACTTTGTTACAACTGTTGTGGTTTAGATGCCCTTTGGGAACAGAGTGGAAAAGGTGATTTGGGATTCCAATTGGAATCCCACCTTTTCTCACTCTTGTTGCCAAATGTAAAAAGGGGATTCTAGCTTTTCAAAAAGCAGATTTTGAAAGTGAAAAGAGAGAGGAGAGAGAGAGAGAGAAGGGAGACATGGGACATTGGATTTTGGGCCTCCAAACCTGGGTTGAGGGTGCTTTTGGATTTTGAAAAGGCAAAATCTGTAAGGTGTCTTTCCAAACGTCGCCTTAGTCCTTTATTGTAAATCCATGGGCATTTCACCTCTATATATGCAGATGATTCCCTCAACTCAACTCCTAGGTTTTAAGTTAGTGTTCGGGCCTTTAACATGGTATCTGAGTGGGTTAACCTATTGGATCCTCTCTCCGTATGTGGACACTTGTCCCTACCGATGTTGTGCCCCAAACCAGTTGGTTTAATGCCAAGTGTTGTGGTTTAGTCCCATATTGGAAATCCGAGGAGTTTCACCTCTATATATATAGAGGATTCCCTCAACTTAATGCCTAGGTTTTGAGTTAGAGTTCCAGACTTTAATAACAACATTGTGAGTTCTTCTCTTCGCTAGCATCTGACTCATGCATCCTAGAAGCACGTAGTAGGCTTGGAAGTAGTTGTCCTTCTAGTTTACTGTTCAAATTTTTCTGGGGAATGGGAGTAGGATCACAAGAATGTTTGGCAATGTGAACAATGGCAAATGAATCAAACATGTTTCTAAGCTTTGCATGGGTATATACTGCACATTTTCGTTTTGGAAGGTGACAAAGCTACTATTCTTTACAATTAAACATACCATTGTTGGCTGAATTGGATTTGCATCAGACTGGGTCTACCAATCAAACCATATATTGCCAAACTAATCCAGCCCTGCCTCCCCAATTCCTGATTTTCACTAGGGATCAGCCAGATGAGGTGACCCTAGGATACGTATAAGAAATAGACCTCCCCCCCCCATATTTTCAGTGGGGATTGGCTAGATCGGGTGTTGTAATCTTTATTTTCCTCGATTTAATGGAGACATATTTCCTCGAGTTCATTAAGATAATTTACATTGGAGGTGGGCGGAATATGGCACAAAGCCAATACCGTCGCTCTGTGGAGTATGTCCACACTTTGGGATCCGCGGATCAAATCTCATCTCAATTTAAATCCCTCACAGCAAACGGGGTGATTTAAGCCCAAACAAAACCAACAACGATCACCAAACAGCTTATAGCCAAGTGTCTTGTGGTTTTGGACGAACTCCCGGATTTTGGGAATCCCAATTGGACATCCAAGATGGGAAGAAATGATGTTGCAGCAAAGGAAGCACAGGGAGAGTTTTATTTATGCACTCGTGGGAAGACCAAGACACGTGTATCACGTGGTCCAGACGGATCCAAGCTCTTCCCCCCCTAGCCAACGGCGCAGGGAAAGTGACAAACAAACAACTGCAGATCTTTCTCCTCCTCGCCATACGTACCGATCTCAACAAGGGAGCGAAAAGCCTGGAGAAGGGCTTAAGAGAGGGCCGCCCCACTGTTCTGACCCAAGGTTGTCAACCTGGTGGGTCAAACAGGGGGCGTTGGGGTCAAAATAGACCCGCAAGGGGTCGATTGACCCTGTTGGGCCCTGTCCGGGGTCAATTGGGCCCCCACAGGACCAGTTGACGCCGATGAGTCCATCCGGGTCAAATGGATCCTCGCGGGGTCATTTGACCCCGGTGGGCCTCCCTTGACCTCGGTGGAGCCCAGCATGGTTAAATGAGCCCCTGCAGGGTCTTTTAACCCTGGTGACCTTCTACCCACCTTGTTCCGATGAGTTCAATTTCTGACCCACCTTGTCCTGGTGAGCCCAAATTTTGACCCATCTTGTCAAGGTGCAGTCCAAAATCACCCATTTGTGTCAAGATGGGTCTAGCCATTCTCTATGCCCTATGGGTCAAGACAAAAGAGGGAGGATGCAGACAAGATAGAAACATGCAGGCTAAGACGAAGACGATGTTTGTTTGTGCTTGTGTAGACCTGTCAAGGGTATGTATTATATAAATGCCCCTAGGTCTTATGGTCTTACACTTATACCCCAGATGCTCCTGAAGGCGTTTGTTATGTAATTTCCTATGCCTCTTTGGTGGCAGATATATGTAATTTTCTGAATTAATCAGAAATTATGAAAATGCCCTCCCTCGATGGCAGGAAACCTTCAAGTCCTATCAATTGCAATTCCACCCTGCAACTTTCCAAAATTGTAGCTATGCCCTCATATCCCGCATTAGTGTGGAGATCTATCATGTACAGTCAGACAATTGGCCAGCACCCCTTGTGCCTACATAAATGATGAATACACTCAGATGTTTCCTTTTATGTGTTCTGAAACTATCGGGGAAAATTGTGTATATACTCTTCTTCCATCGGGGATGTCTATGAGTGCCCTTTTGTAACCCCATTGTTGTCATTCCACTTGGGATTCGTGTTAATTTATGCTTAAACTTAAGTGTCATAAAAAAATGTCAAATTTGCCATTGGCCCTCATGCAAATTACCAAAATACCCTCACAATTCAGAAAGGTCAAATGTCTCCTGAATTTGCCAGGAATCGCCTTAGTGCCTTCAAAAGTTAGGGATCGCACCAAAAAATCTCTCCAGCCCAGAAGTTGTATCAAGTTCCTTGGCCTGGTCAAAATGACCAAAATGCCCTAGAATCCAGAAATTACCAAAATGCCCTTGGGGTCCAGAAATCACCATAACTCCTCTAACCATGTCCAGCTTTCTGCATATTGCGCACACACCCCCAGATTAAAAGGTTTTGCCCCACTCAATGGGGCCTTTGATAAAACCCTAATTTCATCAACCCTTCAGTGGTGAATGAGAGTTAATAGTGAGCCATGCAAATTAGTCTGTCCCTAGTGTCAAAACCCATGTAAAAAGGATCTGAAGGTTTTTTTGTCAGTCAATCAGGGGTGTTTGGACTTTATGTTGATGTAAATTAACACTGACCATGGTCAGTAGGGAAATGTCCTGCACTCGAACCCTAATAATCTGATTCAAAATTAAACACACAGAAGAAACCACACACAGGCTATCCCTACAGTCTCGTATAGTCGTATGTGCATAATTTTAAATTTCCCCTTTTTTAAAGGCCTTGCAAGAAATTTAAACTTTCGTGTCCAACATCCGATCAACCTTGAAGAAAATGAAGAAGATGTGGAAGAGGAAGGCGGCCAATTTGGCCTGACCTGGACCAGGTCACACCCCTGAACTCTTCTTCAGTCAAATCTATGAAAGGGCAAATAAATAAAAGGGCAAATTAATTAGAAGTCCCTAACTGTAACAGGGAGGTCCTTACTGAGTTACTGTAGTAGGCTTAACGTATACTGTAACAGGTGATAACACTTACTGTAATGAGTTACAACTCTATTAGGGACTAACAAATAAGTCAAAAATCTGATAGGGACTCCTAATTAATTTGCCCTAAATAAAAAGATGATGATGATAATAAGGGATTTTTTTAATACCTTAGCATGCTTAACCCTCTTAAGTTTCATATCATTTTTAATAACACTATGTTAGAATACTTGCAAATTTGTCGTTGCCGTTACTATTCATTATTTTCTGTTAAAATCACTTATTTAACATTTTTAACCAAATTTGTAAAAGGTCCAAAATACCTTTTCTCATAAACTCTCATGTTTTTTTTATAGGCACTCTCATAAACTCTCTCTCTTCATCTTTCTATCTATTTGTCTGTCCCCCTCTCTCTTTGGCATAATGTGTCAATTAGAAGCCTTCATTTTGCAAGGGTATTGTTAGTCCAAAACTTGATCTTATGAGTAAGCATGGAATATTCTCAGCATCTCAAACAGATGTTAATTGCAAGGGCATTTTTTGGTACTTTTTTTTTTGGAAAGTGGGTAGTTCCAAGTGTATATATTGAGAAAGAGAATGAGAATGTACAAGTATAGGTGGGCCAAAAACCTAAAAAAAGACCAACCTCCCAACACTTATACATCAAAATGACACCAAGGTAGTGTAAAAGACACTATTCTGCCAAGGTACAAAAAATAGGACACATCGAATGATTTACATTTGACAAACCGACCGCCCACTCCTTGACCCTATCCTAAACAAAATGAGTGAATGCCTCCTTGGAACGGGACTCCCTCCTGAAGATACGGTGGTTACGCTCCCCCCATACCACCCATAGTATGGCATGGAGGATAAGCCACCACACAATCCTGTCCGCCTTGAGGTGCCACTGTCTATGCCAATCCCAGAGCAAAGAAGCGACATCACCTCGTAAGGTGATAGTGTCCGGTCCACCGAGGAATGTTCCGGTAAAGCCCTTGAGAATAAGAGCTTCTCACAAAAAGATGATCCAGGACTCTCTCCATGCCATAAAGACTGAGTAGGGCTCACAATGATCAAGTAGAAATTGGATCAATCTATCCCTAATAGGAAGCCTTCCATGAGCGATCCTCCAAACCAAAATCTGATCTTGAGAGGACTGGGCATCCTCTACACTTCCTGGAAGAAGGTAAACTGCACACACCCATCTGCTTAACTTCATAGGCTGATTTGCACAAAAGGTGCCATCCTTTCCCCATCACCAGATCCTCCATCCTCACTATCTTGCAGGCGCAAGGAGGATAAACTTAGCAAACTCTGAACTGCTCCAACTTCTCTCTGCTTGAAGTGCCTCCTAAAAGTCGGGGCCCAGACACCACCTGGGATCTGCTGATCATAAGCCTGTTACTGATCCAAGTGGAGACACCGAAAAAGCAAAAAGGCTGAGAAACAACATTTCCCAAGTGAAGTCGCCACCATGGTTTAAAAATCATCCATATCGGTGCCGGATCAGCCGATCCGGAGCAGTTTTTGTGCCCCAATCCGATTCGGGTTACCCTGCCAGGGGCCGATTCCAAGCCGAGTCTAGGCCAATTCCATTTTATTGTATATATATTAATTAATATATGTACTAAATGTACATTAGTTTACATATTTATGTATATATACATGCACTAACTATATGCACATATATAATATATATATAATATATATATATGCATTACTATATACATGTGCTTGTTATTATATTTACATTGATTTATGATTGTATGTACATTAACACACACACATTACTATAATTAATACATTAATGATTTGTATATATGTATATATGCATATTGTTATTATATTTACATTGATTTATGATTGTATGTACATACACCACACACATTACTATAATTACATTAATAATTTGTATATATGTATATATGCATATTGTTATTATATTTACATTAATATATGATTCTATATACATTACACACACAAACACATTATATTATTGATATACACATTAATTATGTTTATATATTAATATATGTACATTAGTACATGATTGTATGATTGATATACATATTAATTATGGTTATATATTAATATGATTGTATCATGTACTTCATTTTGATGTATTTGAGTTAATAAATGCAATCCTTATGTTTTTTTTCTTCTATTTTTAATATTGTTTTCCAAATTTTTGACAATTTTTGTAGGGGATCGATCCGGCCACCCTTGGCTCAAGTGAGATCGGCCTATCCCGATCGGTTTTGGGCCAGCTGATCCGTCCCGATCCCCTGATTTTAGAACCTTGGTCACCACACCACCTGTCTTTCCAGAAGAGACACTTTTGTCCACCTCCCAGCTTCACTCGGATCCCAGAGGTAAAAAGGTCCCTGCATGAAGTGATACCATGTCAGATGGGGGAGGTCCTGTGTCAGGGCGGGGCTTCAAGTCCCGGAATCTGGAAGAAGAAAAACATCGGCCCCTAATGACCTCAGCCCACAGCCCTGCTTCCTCATTTCCCAGCCTCCAAAGCCACTTGGCCAACAGTGCTAAGTTGAAATTATTGACATTCTTCAGACCAGACCTCCTTCCTTTTTTGGGAGAGTAGTCCTCCCCTGGGAAATATCATGCTAAACCCTACGTCTCTCCCTCGATCCATGCCAAAAGAATCTACTCTGAATAGACTGAAGCTTCCTAGCCATGGAGCTAGGAATGCGAAAAATGGAGAGAAAATAGGTGGGAGGTAGACTAATATAAGGTACTATTGATGTAAGAAGGACAGTAAAGCAATATGAAAATAAGAGTGATTGTGAAAATAAACCTGTAAGAAGGGTTTTTTACAAAAATCCCAGCTAATTGTAGGAATGAAATAGAAAGAAGATGGTGATACTAACAATGGGAATTAATAATAATAAGCAGAAGTAGGAGGAGAAATCGAGGAGGAGGAGAGAAGATGATGACTCACCTATTGGTTCCCCCCCCCCCCCCTCCTTTGATAGGTAAGTGTGGGGACAGGGATTCGAACCTAGGACTTATGGTGTACAATGGAGGGTCTTAACTATTGAGCCACTCTTAGTGTACCACTGACTCCCCTATTGTTGCTGGCCAATCTGATCAGCTTTCTGCCCATCCTTTCTGATCTGATGATTCTGAGCCACTGCTCGTTGAGTCTTAGTGGGTTGGCTGGAGCAAAGTGGCAGATGCCAGATGACCCAGTTGCAGCCACATGCCTTCCTTCCTATGTCCCCACTTCCCACTGTAAAGGAGAAAAATAAAAGAAGAATATTTACCTAAAATTATAGGTGTCACCATCCTTGCCAGTTGCCCGTTGCCATCAATGTTGCCACTACTATTAGTGTCATTGGCTGCCATTAGTGTGGCCTCTCCTTTGCTCTCAACATGGATGGCAAGTCGGCCAATCTAGGTCGGAATCGGCCGACTAGGGTCGGAATCGGCCTATGGCGACCCGATTTGGGGGGGGGGGGGGGACAACGACCCACCCACGATGTAAGGTGGGATCGGGCTGGATGGAGCAGAATCGGATGGAATCGGACTGGATCGGGGGAATCAGACTTGATATTTCTTAAGATATTACATTCATTTGAATCCAATAAAAATATCAGAAAAATTATATCTCTTACAAATAAAAAGTCAACTCTCCCATCTAAGAAGAAAATCGCGATTTTGGTGGTTCCATCAAAATAGGGACTTTCTAATCTTTCATAATTTAACATATCTAAAAATTTCATAATTCAAATAAACCCAATAGAGTGTTAAAAATTTAAAGTCCGATAAAAAAAGTCAAACGTGCATATGACTTCTCCAAAGGAGCCACCCTCCTACTGACAACATTTAATTTGCTGAGATCTCTCAGGATTTGATCAAACTTAAACTATCATCACCCAAACTCATGAGAATTCACTTTCTAGTTTCTTTTCATTAGAAAGTGAAAATTCTCGTGAGTTTAAGTGATGATAGCTTATGTTTGACCAAATCTTGAGAGGTCTCAAGCAGACTAAGTACTGTCAGTAGGAGAGTGGCTTCCTGGAGAAGTTATATGCACGTTTGACTTTTTTTATCGGACTTTAAATTTTTAGCATTCTATTGAGTTTATTTGAATTAGGAAATTTTTAGATATGTCAAATTATGAAAGATTAGAAAGTCGCTATTTTGATGGAACCATCGAAATCACGATTTTCTTCTTGGATGGGAGAGTTGACTTTTTATTTGTAAGAGAGATCATTTTTCTGATATTTTTATTGGATTCAAATGGGGGATACTTCCTTATTTACATGTAATATCTTAAGTAAATATTATACAAATATAACATTTACTTAAATGATGTTCAGGTAAATAAGGTATCATAATTATCATTGCTTTGTATTGTAATATGAACATATGTGCAACTAGACTATAGATATACCCAAAATGTTCAATTATTATATGTTTTTAAAGAATTTTCTCTGATTTTTTTCTGCATTGTTCTCATTTTTTCTTCGTTTTTTAACTTGGCCGATCCTGGATCGGCCAGATTCCCATGGAATCGGGTAGATCCTGCGATCCAACCCGACTCGGATCGGGGTCGGCTGGGTCCGATCCAGCACCCCAATCCGACTTTGCCATCCATGGTTTTGAAGAAGAAGAAAGAAGAAAGAAGAGGGAGACATACTTACCTAAAGTCGTCATTGTTGCCATCCTCACTGGCTGCCAGCTGCCATGTGCTGTTGACGTCACCACTATTGTTGGTGTCATTGGCCACTGTGAGTGTCATTCATCTCCTCTTGCCTATGATAGAAACTCCATAAGAGACAAAAGTAGGGAAAGTGTAGTAAAAATTGCAAATAAACTCTTGTCTTCTAGTTTGCTTAATCTAAATAATGTTAAGATCAAATTGGCCTAGATCGGCTGTTGAAACTGATGCCTCTGATCCAAGCCCAATACCTAAGTTGGCTTTCCTTGCATTGGACTTGAACAACAGACTAATATAAGGTAAACATAGTTATCTTGAATCAAAATTTTTCTGGATGAAATGTTAATTCATCTCAAAATGTTTTGTCCTGTTGTGTCGAACATGATTGTTAGTAATGTCTGTAGCTGCGTAGCAGCCTTATTATCACTATAAGCTTTGTAGATGGTGAACTCGAACACCATCAACCTATAGAAAGAGCCTCAACAACTTGTCCACAACAGTAACACCATGACCCATAGCTTGATACTTGGCTTCAACACCTGTGGAGCAGATACTGTCATGGATGGCAAAATCGGCCGATCTGGATAAGTAAATGTTATATTTATAATTTCATTTACTTAAGATATTACATGTAAATAAGAAAGTACCTTCCATTTGAATCCAATAAAAATATAAAAAAAATCATATCTCTTACTAATAAAAAGTAAACTCTCTCATCTAAGAAGAAAATCACGATTTCGATGGTTTCATCAAAATAGCGACTTTCTAATCTTTCATAATTTGACATATTTAAAATTTTATAATTCAAATAAACCCAATAGAATACTAAATATTTAAAATCAGGTAAAAAAAGTCAAACGTGCATATGACTTCTCCAGGGAGCCACTTTCCTACTGACAGCACTTAGTCCGCTTGACATCTCTCAGGTTTTGGTCAAACCTAAGCTATCATCACCTAAACTCATGAAAATTTTCACTTTCTAATTGAAAAGAAACTAAAAAGTGACAATTCTCATGAGTTTTGGTGATGATAGTTTAGATTTGACCAAATCCTGAGAAGTCTCAAGTAGACTAAGTGCTGTCAGTAGGAGAGTGGCTTCTTTGGAGAAGTCATATGCACGGATTTTAGATTTTTAGTATTCTATTGGGTTTATTTGAATTATGAAATTTTTAGATATGTCAAATTATGAAAGATTAGAAAGTCACTATTTTGATGGAACCATTGAAATCACGATTTTCTTTTTGCATGGGAGAGTTGACTTTTTATTTGTAAGAGATATGCTTTTTCTGATATTTTTATTGGATTTAAATGGGGGTACTTCCTTATTTACATGTAATATCTTAAGTAAATGAATAATTATCATTGCTCTGTATTGTAATATGAACATATGTGCAACTAGACTATAGATATACCCAAAATGTGCAATTATTATATGTTTTTTAAAGAATTTTCTTTCAAATTTCCTGATGTTTTCTTCATTTTTCACAATTTTTCTTCATTTTTTAACCTGGCCAATCCTAGATCGGTCAGAATCCCATGGAATCGGGCGGATCCTGCGATCCGACCCGACTCGGATCGGGGTCGGCTGTGTCCGATCCAGCACCCCGATCCGACTTTGCCATCCATGGATACAGTTCATTCTTCTGTACCAGGCCAACAAATTACCACTAAGGTGCAGTGACATGTAGTAGGATGCTGATTGTCATGGGAATCTACCCAATTAGCATCTGTGAAGCCTTCAATATTTAAATTTGCTGCCTTGGGGTACGACAATCCTTTACATGGACAAGACTTTGCACAGCCTTTATATGAGGGATTCAGGTAGCATAAAGGGCGTACCCAACACCAGTGCGGGGTCTGGGGAAGGGACAATGTACACAGCCTTACCCCAACCTGTTTTTGATTTTGAACCCTTGACCTCTAGTCATGCAGGGGCAACCTTAACGTTGCTCGTGTGTAAACTAATAATGCTGACAGAACAAGCAATATAAGGCAGATGTTGGTACATCCCCTTTTTAGTATCAAAGAACAACCGATCCAGAGTGACACAGCCTATGATTCACCTTGACTGGGGGTGGTTTTGCAACCCAATTTACCTATTTCCTTCAATAACTCCATGGTTACTTTCTTTGGCAGATGTAAATATTTCTATGATTTGGTGACTTCTATACCAAGAAAACATTTCAGCTTTCAAGATCTTTGATTTCAGAATTCTTTGCAAAATCTCCCTTCAACTTGCCCATTCTGCTGTAGGATCACCTATAATAATCATGTCATCTATATACATTAGTGACACACAACCGGTCCATCTTTCTCTTTGGTTAAAAAAAATGGATTTGATGAGAATTCCCTTAAACATAACCAAAACAGACCATGGCAGCATGAATCTGATAAAATCAAGCTCTTTGGTACTGCTTGAGCCTTGAGTCTGTATAGAGCCTTCTTCAATCTACGTAATCCCTTGGCATCATATATGGGTAGCATATGCACATCAGTCTCCTCATGTAGGTCACTATTAAGAAATGCATTCTCCATCTAACTGATGAAGCTTCCAAGAAAACTGGGCCAAAAGAGAGAACGAATCTCAGCGAAGTTAACTTGGCCACTGGAGCATTCTCCAGCTAATAGATCTCTTCAGTTTTCGCAATAGTAGCTATCTGTACCTTTTCTTCTTTTGTCATTTAATGTCTCCTGAATGCTAAATTTTCTGCCACTAGAATGAAGATTAAGGAAAACATCCTCTTATTTCGGATCCCAGTTTCATAGTTTGTGTTTCTGCTGTTGCATTCTGAATGTTGTGTGCTATAATTCAGGTACCGAAGTATTAGTGGTTTGAAACTCTCTATCCAGACTGGTCTAGATTCTTTGGAAACTTCCAGACAAGCACTGATCAAAAGGCTAATGGAAATTGATAAAACAATGGAAAAACCAAGGGAGGCTGACATTTTGCGCGTGAGATTATGTCCCAGTTGCCAATCTGGTGATGGTCCCTTATGTGTCCACTGTGAACTAAATGACTTGTTTCAGGTCAGCTAATGAAATTTTTGTGCTATACTAATTTGATTATTGTAATTGTTTTCTCATATATTTCTCTTTTCAGGAGTATGAAGCTAGGCTTTTTCATCTAAAAAAAGGGAACTATATGATGGCGTCTGCTGAGGAAGCAATAGATTTGCAAAAGAAAAAGAATGAATTGAATCTTTTCTTCCGTGACTATAAAAATCTTTCAGAGTCTAGTGCTGGTGATGTTGAGAATAAAGGACAACGGCAAGTCACCTCCAATGTAGTTGTGAGTGTTCCATATACTTTATTGATTTTTTCCCTTTTGATGGGATCCATCATCCATATATGAGCACCACATTTTGTATAAACCTTTTGGCAATATTTTGGAGCTGTTCCCTAAATATTTTTGTTTTCTTATCTGCACTATGACTTGTTAGGTCGAACTTTCGAAGTAGAAGTCATGCAAGTTCAATGAGCTTTCACATTGCACTTATTGTTGCCTTAACCATGCTGTTTAGTTACAAACCTGCTTATGAAAGTTTCTTCCAAGTTTGAGAATCTTCAGCAGCATATTTTTTGTTCATCATCAACAGAAGAACAGTTAGCATTCTCTTCCTTATCTTGTAGATAAGGAAGGGGAAAATTTTCTTTTCCTAACTCATATTCATAAATATGCCTTTCTGTGATTTTATCTGGTTTAAAGATATGCTAAGTGGGTAAACTGTATTTTCATTATTCACACCTTTATATCTCGTGATCTGGGATTTAAATGTCAACTTCTTTAATCACAGGGAAGTTTTAACCTCAATAATCATAATATTTATGTTAACCCCTCGATTTCATGCTTATCTGATAAGCTCACTTCTTCAGAGGTCCTTTTTCTAAAAAACACTTGGAGTTATCCTAATTTTCTGACTGATTCATCAAATAATCTGATACTCTGAGGGGATGTTGATTAATACTGGAAGAGTTCATCCATAAAGATAGTAGATTTCAGGGGATATCACCCAAATGCTAATTGCCACTCAGATTGCTGTTGATGACACAATTTTGATGTCTGCCCAATTTCACATCTTATGTAGGGTAAAAATGCCCTTTAATGACCGAGGAAAGAAGCATTTTGGTGTAAATTTCACGTCTCAGTTTATGACACTTATTAAATGCTTGTAACCTATCAGGCATTTTGATATCTCATTCCAATCACATTTCAATTATGGTTTTAGTGTAAATAACTCTTCATTTTTCTACGTTTTCTGATTTTTTGTCTTGCCTACATGATTACGCAATGCATTTCAAAGTTTTACTGGATTTTTCACTTTTGTTTTTTCGTGTTAAGAACATTCCAGCATCATGATATGTAGTTACAGTGTCAAACTTTAAATTAGAATGCTGCCTTTGTCAGAACCAGTCGTTTAGCTGTATGCGACATAAATGGAACATTTGGACATTGAATTATATGTTGCATGTGAGAAAGTGTAGCACTTGCTTTGTTTCCCTCTTGCTTGATTATCATTCGGTTTTTTTTCTTGTTGATGTGATAGGTTTATAGGTCACCTTCTGATGTGGAAGTTATTCTTGGAGTAATAAAAAGAGATTCAAAATCCCTTTTAGGGAGGCAGGGTATGTCAGCTGCTAGAAAGCATTTACTTATATTTGAGGTATGCAATTCTTGGTGCATCTTCCATGTTAAAATTATAGAGGTTGAATATGCTATATGAATCAAGTAAAATATGTGCAAATGCTGAAACAACTTTTACCCCCAGTTTCTGAATACCTTTCTCTATTATGGAGGAAGATACATTCTTCTACTTTCAAAGCATGGTTGCCTTTTACGTTAATTGAAAGACTTCACACCGATTTGAATTAAATTTCTGTAATTATTCTAATTGTATACAACCCATTGCCTAGCAATTGGTGCTAGCTCCCATGATATGCCTTCCATGGCAGAATATCTAGGTGATTGACATCTGCAGTTTATCTTCATTTGCATCCATGAACACATTGGAACTCATTGGCAGGTTTTCCTGTTTTTTTTTGTTTTGGGTGGTTGGGTGTTTTTATTTTTATTTTGGGTGGGGGGGGGGGGGTGTGAGTCAGGAGATGCTAGTGTGCGTTTTGGTGGTTAGAGAGGTAGAAGTCAAAGAATGCCTATAGAGATCATGCAGAGACCCTGGTGGCAGGCACCCAGTTTCTGTCTTGGCCATCTCCGATGATCCTAAGCTGTGCCTGCCAGTGTGAATTCCTCAAATTTGACAGCCAAATTGGTGTTTCCTTTTGGAAAATTTTCAAACTAGGGTTTGAAGATGATCGATTGAAATTGTGTGAACAGCTTAGCTTTTTCCTTACAATTGAGTAATTTTTGTGGGGAAGATTTGCATTGTTTGCTGTTAGCAATTTTTTCTGAGATATTCTAACTTAACCAGTTTGTTCGGCAACTATTATAATCATGAATGTTGTATTGACACAGTTATACAATCGGTCATGCTTTTCAACATATCTGTGGGAACATGGGATGTGAATTCTTACCTGATGAGCTGGAATTGATGGATTTGATTTCAGCCATAATTTGGAAATTTCCTTGCAGAGTGCTTTTTTGTCTTGTGCAAGTTGAACTATTCTTGGTATCATCCTTATAGATCTCAAGGCTGATAGCACCTACTGCTACTAATGTTCTGAGATTACCGTTGGTCACATTGTACACAACATTTTTCCAGGACATTTCAAGCCTCTTACATTAGACACTAATATTTTCTTTTATATAGGCAAGGCGCAAGGAATTTGCATATGCAAGGTCTTTATCAAGTGCTCAAGCTCGAATGCTGAGTGCTTACGATGAAATAACATGGCCATCTCAAGGTTGCGTTTGAGAGAGACAGAAGATGAACCTACTGCTATTAATGTTCTGAGTGCAGATCAGCTGATTCCATCTAACATGCAATTTTCTAGTGACAAATTTTTATCCTTGTCATCACTAGCACGAATCAAAGGACAACTACGCTACTTGAAGGTATGCCCAGCATTTTTGTAGTCATCTTTCATGTATATGGTGTCTGCAGAGCAGACAGACACATTAAGATCTTCTTATTCCTGGTTTGCGTTCTGTGAACCTACATCTGTTTGCTTTTTTTTTTGTAATCAAGTTTATAGGTGACAACTTCTCATAATGTTGATATTTGTGTTTCTTTTCTTTTGCCTATTTGGGAGGGTGGGTCTCAGGTCTTTCACACCCTCTTGGTGTGCTCTTTTGTTCAAGATTTTTTGTCCTTCTACTTGTGCTCTCACACTCATACATTCCTTTTTTGAAATTCTAATTCAAGGTGGTATCATCCACTCTTCAGGCCAAAAAAAAAGAGAGGTAGCTTTCATTGAATATGAAAGAAACATGATTACATGTAAAACTACAGCTCTTCTCCAATCCCAGGGAAATTCCCTTACTGTTATGCTTGGTGGCGTCTTGGCTAGGAGGATATTGTTAATAAGACCGTTCCTACTATCTTGATAATTTGGAACTTAATGAATCATTTTTCGTCATAATGCTGATTCATATCATAATGCATCCTTTGCTTTTGGTGTTCTGCATATCCTTTTATCTTTCTCATTCATTTATTCAGGTTTTGCCCTAAGTGACACTTTTATTTTCTATAGCTTCATATGTGTTACTTCTTCGACTTATATTCAAATCTGAGACTTAATGAATAGCTCGCCTTCCAGGGACTGGTCACATCAAAGAATATACCAGAGGGAAGCACTGATACTTCTCCAAAGCTGCAAGATTCTCAGGATCCATCTAGTTCCATAGCCTCTCCTCCCTCTGAAATGGATTGCCCAAGTAAAGCTGAAGATCATCTTTGTCCCATTTGCCACGAAAAGATCAGGAACCAGAAGATGGTGTTTCAATGTGGACATGTTACTTGCTGCAAATGTGAGTGTTGTACCCTAATCACATGTTCATACAGGCTACAGCCATGCTTCTGAGATCTTAGCTACTGAAATTACATTTTATTTGGAGGTAAAGGTTGTCTGGTATCAACTCGAATCTTAGAGAAAAATGATATATGCATCATGTGTCATATTTGTTTGCCTACATATGAAGAGGTCATATATGATACATGTGTTTTGCAGTTCAAGTATTGCTGCATTATCCTTTCTCAGATCTCCTGACTTTACCCAAAGTTAACTTATTGGTATCTGGTACCAACTTGCTGTCGTGAAAGACTGATAAATATTGGTCTTACTCAGTGTCTCAGACCAACTCTTAATGCAACAAATATTAAAATCACATTTTTATGTTTGTGTATTCCCATTTGGGCCATTGCTATGCAGTCATAACAAACATGAAATCAAAGTTAAGATCAGAGTTTTATGTTTGTGTATTCCTATTTCTATGCAGTCATATAGACAAGCTCTAGAACAAAGCATTTTGTCTAGTTTACTTTCGTGAGGGTGTCAAGCAGTGGCAAATAGCAGTGCCAGTAAGCAGGAAAGCATCAAGCAACGTTGTCAAAAATTTGGAATTGCCTAAATAATTTGTACCATGTTCAATATATGTGATAATGGGAGTACTGGCACAATTTTTTATGCTTGTTGAGAGATCACACCAAATTCATGAATTGGAGAGTGAGTCAGCCATATTTTATGAAGAAAAAATATCTCCTCTTAATAGATGGACATCCAAGTGGCAGTCAAGTTTTTATCTGGGTTTTGGCTTGGACTACGACAAGCTTTCTTAGCTATTGATTGTATTGGTTATCTCTTTAAGTAATGTTGTCCTAAGTTGAGGCTTGAGAGGTCATGCATGTCCACTCTTTTGTCTTGGTGAGTCTGTGTCATTGTTTAGTATGTTATGGACAACATAGCTCAGAATCCCATCTTTTGATAAGTGCACAAGAAATCAACAGGATTGGGAGAAGATATGCTTTAGTCACAGCTATAATGAACGTAATATTTTCTGCTTATATCACAAATATGGATTCTCAAGCTGATTTTTCAGATACATTTATATACAGATAAACAACCAAAGTGTGGTGTGAGCGCCTTATGTAATGTAACATTTTGTAAAGAAGGTGAGGGATGGGAATGGGTGCTTGATGTGTATAGATGCTTTTTGAGATATCCATTCACACAAATATCTAAGGCGAGAAGAACAGGTTGAAATGAGTGGCATGACATGCACTTGTTATGTACTTATGATTAATGTCAGGCTGTCAGCAACCTTACCTTGTTAAGTGGTATGCCGTTGACACCTCATCCACATGCGTACTCAAAACATTATTTGTTTCTTCTACCCTATACCAAATTGCTCCTTATTTTTGTAGAAACCTTCTAACTTAGTATTTCTGACAAAATTAATTGGTTTATATTCATTGTAAAGAAGGTATAATTACTATAAGCACCTCCTTTGCTTCCCCCACCCCCATCTTGTCTGATGTGTCAAGATGGAGATGATGTGATGTGACCAAGTATCAAAATGGATCAGGGACCAAATTGAGTAGGGAACAGAGAAGCATTGCATGAAAACATCAAGTGAAATGCAAATTAATGGTGAAACAATGAAGCGTGTATTAAGGGCTGATCTTTAAGTTTAGGTATCAATGCACATGGTCATGGACAACCCTTATAAATTTTTATTTGAAATCAATGGATTGCATATTTGACAAATTTAATCTGGTAAATTGCAGAATATGCTTGTCTGATGTGTCAAGATGGAGATGATGTGATGTGACCAAGTATCAAAATGGATCAGGGACCAAATTGAGTAGGGAACGGAGAAGCATTGCATGAAAACATCAAGTGAAATGCAAATTAATGGTGAAACAATGAAGTGTGTATTAAGGGCTGATCTTTAAGTTTAGTTATCAATGCACGTGGTCATGGACAACCCTTATAAATTTTTATTTGAAATCAATGGATTGCATATTTGACAAATTTAATCTGGTAACTTGCAGAATATGCTTATCTCTTTCATGTGATCACTATCTATTTCTTATTAGTCTTTCTGATTATTGTCCGGTCATAGGCTGCCTTGAAATGACAGAGCATGCGGTGCTTCGCCTTGGGAAGTGCCAGCAGAAATGGGTTATGTGTCCAACCTGTCGCCAGCATACAGATTTTGGGAATATTGCATATGTAGATGATAAACAAAGTGAAATCTGTGAATTGAAGATTCCAAAGTCGATCCAAGGTGAAAATCTTGCCGAAATGTCTCTGAAGGTTGAAGGTTCGTATGGAACGAAGGTCTGGTTCCCTCTGTTATATCTTCTTCATCTGCTTATTGGTGAGGATTTATTATTTTCAAGTAACAGATATACTCATTTGTCTATCCTTGTTTTCTTTAAGATGTTTTCAACAAAATGTATGCCCTACCTTGTCCATGAGGATTTTAAAATGATCTTGGTTGTGTATTCCATTGTTCTATTGCATGGTAAGGGAAAGGTATTGGCAATTTTAGGGCAATGGTTTTGCTAACACACAGGTTCTTATTCTAAATTGGGCTAATAGAAGTATTATTCCTTGGTGGTGGGAAGCAAAAATCTGTCCTGCTGTATGGGCCTGTCACTCAAGGACCCAGCTATTTCCTCCCCTAGATAGCTCATGGTGTCTTATGTAGAATGCACCACTAGACATTGCGATCTGCTTTGAGAAAAAAAATGTCAAAAATCTCTCTGCCCCTCTTTGAAAACCTACACAACCAAACCTTCCTAGAGAAAGAGCGGCCGATGGATAATGGTCCAAGGTACCTTTCCCCTTCCCCATGGCCCACACATGCAATAAATAGTCCTTGTGTCCTCCATAGAGTGCCAACCTCTCATGTGTAGGTGTTTCTCTTGCAAAATCTTCCCGATCAAAACCTTTACCTTTAAAGAGAAGCTAGATCTCCAAACCTGTAAACATGGTTGGCAGTATTGGCCAAAACCGATATGTTTCGTCCGAAACATGTCGGTTTCGGACCTAGCCAATACCGAAACCATGGTCCGAAACCGGACGAAACTGGCCGAACTCCCCTCGTAAGGGGAGTTCAAGTCCGCCCGATACACCCTAAACTGAAACCGATCCATTTCGGTTTTGGTCCCGTCCGAAACCGACACTGCCATCCTTGTCTGTAAAGCCATGTGATACCTGATGTCTTTGGCGATTTTGCCACAGGCTGACTGCATGGATCTGTACCTTTTTCTCCCATTTCATTATCTCTGTGTGGTTGCAGATGGTAACCGCTCCATGAGAAAGGCAAATAAGTCTTCCAGCTGTTCAATCTTTATCTCATGCAAGCTCCTCATAAGTTTCAGTCAGTATCCTCCATCCTCTGCCTAACAATCAAAGACTTTTGCGATCATGGCTGTACTTTTGTTGTTAATCTGGATTCCAGAAAGTAAAGTACCTCCTGAAATGTCTATCGTTCATGAATTACCTTTCCAGAAGTGGAGCTTTAGTCCATCACCTAGGCAAGTCTCCTCACTTGTTAGAACTCCATCTCTGTCCTGAAGGATTCTACTTGATATACTGGAGATGCTCTGTACAAAAGCTAGCTGAATACTGCTTAACCTTTGCCTCCTATAGTACATTGTCTTGTTGACTTCTAACCACAATGCCCTTAGTACCCCACTTTTGTTACCACTTGCTTAAGAATGGAAGGTTGTAAGTCCCTCGAGTTGATCATTCATGCCAAGGACCCTATTCTCCCTGCTTTTGTACTTTCCCCCAATTGTATGCCATCTTTGCACTGGTAGCATTTCTCTGTCAGAATAGTAATTGGCAGCACCAAAATTATTTATGAATTATATATTACTTGGAATCTTGGATCTAGTCATTAGACATGTTTGCTGCAAAGTGCAAGAGAACAAGGAAGTGCTTCTGTGCAAGGGAAGAAGGTTAAAAAGGACCTTCAAAGTGCTTCTGTACTGAAATGAGTACAAACATGAAGTCCCAGAGCTAAGATTCTTCCACCTTTCTAAAGACCCCCTTCTCCTTATCCCTGATCAAAACTTACTTTTATACCAACACTTCCCTTGATAAATCAAGAAGAGCTTTCACAGGCATTGATATCCCCGTGTTTCTTTCAATCCATAAATTTTACTAGTCCTCCTGGAAAGAAATGTCTCAAGATTTTAGCCAAAAACAATTAAGTTACCTCCCCTCATCCAAACCAAAGTGCAAAGCAGGGAATCAAGCATGTAGCCAATCTTTGGTCAGACTAGGATCTGGTTGTATGGACAACTGTGATAGACATTTAACATCTCTGAAAACAAAGTTGCAAGTGTATTGTAGATTGTCCCTCCTAGTGTTGTCAGTGCAACACGGAAAAATTCTCCCTTTTTAGAGAGAGCATATATTTTTGGTGAGGTTCATTTTGTAAATTTGTAATGCGAAAATTTGCATATCCATTTGTTGGACGGTTGCGCCAATATTTAGGGTATTTCTTTCGCTCATTTATTTGATCAGGCGATTTATGTTTCGTGTACTGGACTTTTCCCCACTGACTGAAGTCAATGTTATTTACATCGAGATGAACTTGAACACCTTTGATTCTTTGTCAAAGAACCTCTTTTGTCTCTATTTGTTGTGACAATGATGGCCTTGATGGTCACCCTTTGTGGGTACACACTCTTGCAAAGAAAATTGAAAACTGTATTACATATGTAATTTGAATTACAATGGGTCTTTCAAGATCTGTACAAGTGGTCTCGATTATATAATCAGGTCTTCAAAATTACATTTAGTCACGATCAGACCCTTTTGAATTTGCTACTGTCATGATCTGACCATTGACTTGGATCTTCATCACGATTAGACCGTTGGATCGGCAAGATGATCATTGTCGGTCCATTGTGTTCGCTTTGTAGTCACCATCATCCTTTCGACTGTGATGAGACCTTTAAGTGGTCTTTCTGGACATTTCTGCAATTTTCCACCCTTTTTGGGCATTTCTGCAATCTCCCACCCAGATTCCCACCCTTTCTGGGCATTTCTATAGCTTTCCACCCTTTCTGGGTACTTCTGTAATTTTTCACCCTTTCTATGCATTTCTGCAATTTTCTACTCCTTTCTGGGCATTTCTGTAGTTTTCCGCCCTTTCTGGGCATTTCTGCAATTTTCCACCCTTTTTGGGCATTTCTGTAGTTTTTTTATCTTTTAAGGACTTTTTGTAGTCTTTTACCCTTTGAAGGGTATTTCTGCAATTTTCCCACATCGGGGTATTATGCAAGTATCAACCTCTATGATCAGAGAACTGAAAACTTGGCCAATATTACTTTTTGAAGAAGAAACTCGGAGGAGATTTGAACAACACTGTATCCATGGTTGTTCAAGAGCTCCTTGCCATTTTCCGACATTTTCAGTCACCTCTGTTATTTCTTGGCCTTTTCAGACCTCCTGCCATCGGTTGACGTCCTCGGATTCTTTCTGTCATTCCTTGACTTTCCCAAGCAGTCTCAGATATTTTCGTCATTGGTTGACTTTTTCTAGGGGCTTCTGCCATTTTTTGGCATTTTATGTCTTTTCTTGACCTTCTCGGACATTTCTGCCATCTCTTGTCTTTTCTGAACAGTCCCATCATAATCAGGTCAAGATTTGCCGTATCGGATCTCGGCTTTGTCTCGGGAGGGTCAAAGAGAAGAGATCTTGAAATGATCTCGAAGAGATCTCGGGAAATCAGGATAACATAAAAATGTGGATCATATAGGTTCACATAGATAGTTCCTCGAGGAACATAGATAATTGCTTACATTTCTCAAGTCTCAACCATGGTTGACATAAGTTCACATATATCATACAATAAGAGTGGGAATTGGGATTCGAGATGTGCATTTTCATTTTTCTCTCCGTAGGATTTTACTTTAAACATAAAAATATTTAATTCATGACATGGGAACCCATGGCAAAATATCTTATTTATCTGAATATCATAGTGGACCATGACTAAGACTTAGTTGTTGTCGATAGGAGAGTGGCTCCTTGGAGAAGTTATATGCACGTTTGACTTTTTTCACCAGACTTTTGATTTTTAATGTTTTATTAGGTTTATTTGAATTATGAAATTTTTAGATATGTCAAATTCTGAGGGATTAGAAATACGCTATTTTGATAGAATCATCAAAATCACGATTTCCTTCTTGGATAAGAGAGTTGACTTTTTATTGATAAGAGATATGATTTTTTTGATATTTTTAGTGGATTTAAATGGGGGGTATTTCCTTATTTACATGTAATATCTTAAGTAAATGAAACTACAAATACTAACATTTACTTAAATGATATTCAGATAAATAAGGAGATCTTGAGTCCTTGACAACCCTGTTTGAAGAGGATCCTAACCCTGACTACTCATCTCGGCTTTCTCGTTTCTTGGGAAGGTACCGAGACTGAGATTCTCACGAGATTGCTTACCATGGATCAGGCCAAGGCCCAACTCAGAAGAGCGCACGCTGTTTCAGGGAAGTGACGTGGGTCCTGCTCCACCAGATTAGTATAGTATTCTCAAATGTGATTTGCCTTGAGCCATACTTAGGAGAGCGCACGTTGTTTTAGGGAAGTGACGTGGGTCTCGCTCCACTGAGCCGTGCAAACGACTTGAACCAGGTTTGTAGGATATTTTAGTCATTTCTTGACCTCTCTGGGTGCTTCTGCCATTTCTTGGCCTGTTTGGACTTCTCTGCCATTTGTTGGCATTTCTGAGAATTCTTGATACGTTTAGCCTTAAAGCCGAACTTAAGAGAGCGCACGTCGCTTCATGGAAGTGATGTGGGCTAAGGTTCGACGCATCGGGGAATCGGGGCGAATTGGGTTTTTCTTGATCCGCCACGATTCGCATGGGGGAATCGGATGGGAATCGGTCCCGATTCGATGGGAATCGAGCGAATCGGGTTTCTCCTGATTCGATCAGATTCGGCCGAATCGGACCGATTCGATCCGCCACGCCAAAAATGACGTGGGCATCGCTCCACCAGGTTAGGCAAAAAGCATGACCTTTACGTGGTTTCCTCCTTTTGGGGGACTTTTCTGCAATTCCCCTCTTTTTTGGGGCTTTTCTGCAATTTCTACCCTTCGTAGGGTATTTCTGCAATTTTCTGCCCTTCAAGGGCTTTTATGTAACTTCCTACAAACCGGGGGCTTCTGAGTAATTTTTTGGAGAGCAAGGGCTCTCTTCATTCTTGCCAAAGCTTGACTTGTTCAAACATGGTCTTCAAGAGAACACACGTGCAAAGGTTGCCCTTTGGAGGGACGCATATGCAATACTCTATCCTTTCAAGGAGCTTCTGTAATTTTCTGTCCTTCCGGGGGTACTTCTGCACTTTTAGTCCTTTGAAGGACACTTCCACAATTTCAGTCCTTTTTCTAAAGGACTGAAATTGTGGAAATGTCTTTCGAGGGCTTTTCTACATTTTCCGCTTAAACAGGGATGAATTTGCAGTTTTCCCCCTTGAACAGAGATGTGCTTGCAATTCTCCCTTAAACAGGGACTTCTTGGCACTTTTCTTATAAACAGGGGCATATTTGCAATTTCCTGTGCAATAGGGACTTTTCTAGACTTATCCCTTCCTGGAGAGACTCCTTGGAGGTGGGGTAGCAGCCCCCTTGGAGAGCCTAAGGCCCCAAGGGCCAAAACCAATGGCCAAGCCCCCTTTGTGGTGGCTAGACCCCTTTCTCCCTTCAAGCTTGGCACCCCCCTCCCTTTTACAGAGGTGAGGGGGTGAAGAGGAGGAACCAGAGGGGGGTGCCTCCGGTTGGGGTTGGACCGGAGCACCCCCCCCTCCGGTTGGGTGCATGAAGGAGCACTGGAGGAGGGTGCCTCCAAAAAATAGGAAGAAGATCAAAGGCCAAGCCCCCTTTGGGGTGGCCAAAGACCCCTTCAGGCTTTGCACCCCCTCCCTTTTATAGAGATGAGGGGGTGAAGAGGGGGGACTGTTGGGTCATTTGTTTTGATGATCTCTAAAATCATGTCTAACTATGATATATAATTCACATAATTGCTTAAAAATATTTTAACTCCATACTTATAACAGGTACCATCACAAGCAAAAGATCATATGTGCGTCGACACATGTTGCTCAGGAGGTCGACGCACTAGCCCTTCCAGACTCTAGTAAGGTCATGAAGGATAAATACACAGTTGCGTTGACATAAGTTCATCAGGAGGTCGATGCACTTGGTCTATCTAGTGAGCTATTTTCGAAGAGTTTTTTAGAACGTTGAGTGCACAAGGTGCGTCGACACACTTTTGACTTTGTTCAGAACTTGTAAACTATGTACGTGTCGACACACCTCTTTTGTACGTTGACGTACCCTTCATCCAACGATAGAGACTAAGTGCCAGCAGACCATATTTGGGCATATGGTCCAAGGACCAATGATTAGAGGTTCCTTGGTCCGATGATGAAGGTTTTGGAAAGGACTTTTTGGCGGCAAGATTCCCACCTTTTCCAACCAAGTGTGAATCTCATGGAGTCCACTTGGAGATTCAGTGAAGTCGCAAAAAGGTGAGAGGCTACTACTGTGCAATTAGAGGAGATTTGAAAAAAAAGAGTGAGCAGATGAGCAAAAGACGAAGAGGAAGAGCCCTCTGAGAAAAGTTCCTCCCGGAGAAGCATCCTACTGCTACTTGTTGCGCCTGATGGGAGAATTTGTGCTTTGCCAAACGCCATCTCTGCTGTTGTCAAGTCTGACGAACTGAAGTCCAGATCCGAAGTTCAAGAGCTGAAGTCTCGACCACTGAATTGAGAAGATCTAGAGAAATCGCACTTATTTGCTGCAAGATTGTTTGATCAATTGCCTCTTACCCTTCAAACTATCTTGTGCCGTTGTTTTCTTATTTCAAACTTCATCTATCTTGTTTGATTACTCCTACGGGATGTTAGGAGTGTTGATCCAGCAATGGTTGAGTGTATGGATTGTGAGATCTGTGTGATCTGTAAGCTATGTGGCAGCGGTGATCAAGCTGTGTCAACGGTACTTGTAAGCTGTGAATCAGCAGTTGTGTAAGATTATCTCACTATTGGACAGTACTTGGTGAAGCCTCACTTGGTTAAAGTGAGGGGTGGACGTAGGTCTCTGTCTGAGAGTCGAACCACCTGTGCTCTCCGTGGTTTGCTGTGCTTACTTCTTTTATATCACTTGAGCCTTTGTTTCTGCATTCTTTAGTTTTTAAAGGGGCAAATCTATTCACCCCTGCCCCCTCTAGATTTTCCATTCCACTACTAACACGTGGTATTAGAGCTGGGCTCTCCATTCTATTGGTTTAACAAGCAAGAGAGCTTAGGTGGAACTAACTATGCATATTGGAAAAATCGCATGCATGTGAACTTAAGAGCTCAAGGTCGAAATTTGGAGGGTGGTCAATAAAGGACCCTACAAATTGATTGAAGAAGAGGAGAAGTGGACAGCTGAAGAGATCAAGAAGTCCAACACTATTTGGAGTGCCATGAACATTTTGCAATGTTCACTCCATACAACAGAATTTTCAAGGGTCTCCTCATGTGCTACCGCCAAGGAAATGTGGGATCGTCTTGAGGTAATTTACGAAGGCACTTCTGAGGTAAAAGAAACAAAAGCTAATATGTTGATTTCTGAGTATGATGCGTTTATAATGAAATATGATGAAATTATCTCAGAGATGTATGCTAGACTAACTTAATTGACTAATAGTTTAAAAAGTTTAGGAAAAACATACACAAAGTATGAGTTTGTAAGAAAAATTCTTAGATCATTAACACTTGTATGGCACACAAAGGCCATAGTAGTGGAAGAGTTTAGGAATTTGTCTACAACCACTATTGACCAATTAATTGGTTCTTTGTTGACATATAAGCTAACCTTGAAGAGAACAGAAGAAGATGTGAAGAAGAAAAAGCCACTGGCGCTGAAAGCAAGTCCAAGCGTTAAGGAAACATCTGAAGAGAGTGAGTCATCTAGTTCTAAGGATGACTCAGGTGAGTTTGCTTTTTTGAAAAAATTCAGAAAATTTCTGAAAAAGGAAGGTAATAGATTCATTAAAAGGAAACCTCAGACAACTGGTAATTTTAGATTTAAACGACTAGTTAACAAGTATTCTGACAAGATTGTTTGCTACAATTGTAGGAAATCAGGGTATGTGAAATCTGAATGCCTGGATGTTCAAAAGAAGAGTCACCGTAAGTGGAAGAAGAACAAGCCTAAAGCTATGATAGGAGCTTGGAGTGAAGAGGAAGAATACGAGGAAGAAGAAAGCTCAGAGGATGATGAAAAAGATAGCAAAATCTGCTTGATGGTCAAGGGAGGAGAAGAAGAAGATGAGGTAACTTCCATTCGAAGACTTTACTCGTAGTGATTGGGAAGTTGCCTACACTGAATTGCTAGACACATGATGTCGTTAGAAGAGAAAACAAAAGTCTTAAGAAAAAGATCAATCACATTATTCATGATACCTTAGTAAATGAAAAGAATGAAAGCCTTGAGAAAGAAGTTCATGAATTGAAAAATGTCATTGATCTGTTGAAGCTAAAGGAACTTGAGATTGATAAGGAAGCAAAACTCATTGCATAAAAATTAGAGGCAATTAAAATTGTAAACATTTAGATACGAAAAGAAACAAAAAAGCTGTAAAAAGAAATAAAAGATAAACAAGAAGCTCTGGAGAAGTTTGCAAGTGGAAGAAACAACTTAGATGCTCTGTTTGGAACAAGAATGAATTTCAACAAAGAAGGGTTATGATTTAATCCCACCAAGAAAAAGGAAGTTGGTATGAAGACCATTACTTTTATTTCTACATCAAGTTTAAAAGCTCAAAATTCAACAAATAAAACAAATGAAAAAGGGGCTCAGAAAAATGTTGAAAAGAATCATGGAAAAACTTCTGCAAACGATAAAACCAAAGGGAAATCCAAAGCGCAAGGCAAGGTCAACAAAGTGCTCAAGGGAGGTCGACCTAATTCTAATGTAAAGGCTACTGGAAGCCATGTGCGTCAACACCTTGTGTACACCAGGTCGACACACATACCTCGCAGAAACCAGTACTGGCAACAAAATGACTGGGTAGGTCGACACATCTATCTGCCACGGCCCAGGGCACTTCAGGATGGTTGTGGGCAGATCGACACAACCCTTCCAGGGCGTTGACGCACCCCCAGTCTTTTACTAAACCTTACCCAGCTATTCCTAAGTATCATAGATGGTTTAGCAGTCACTATAACCCTTGGATGTTTCATTGGGGAAACAAATTAAAAGTTGAAAACAACTTTTTCAATGAGAAAAGGACCAAAATCTCAAAAGCTTTTGAGCATGAGAAAAAGAATGAAGTAAAGAAAAAGTTCAAGAATAATGACAATCCAACAATAAAAAGGCAAGTTTGGATTCTCAAAAGTATACTTTTGTGTGCAGTAGAATTAAGTAATTCAAAGGGACCCAAATGTGCTTGGGTTTCAAAAATTCTTGTTTGAAATGTTTATGTTTTGTTTGTTGGTTGAAAAGCAAGTTGGTCATGTCACTTTTGGTGGCAACAACAAAGGAAAAATAATTGGATTAGATGAAGTTGGTAAGAATCTCTCCAATTCAATTGATAATGTACTTTTGGTGGAAGGGTTGGAATACAACTTATTGGACATAAGTCAACTGTGTGACAAATGACATAAGATAACATTTGACTCTCTTGTGTGCACAATTTTTGAACCAAATTCAAATTCTGTCAAATTTACTGGTAATAGAGTAAACAATGTGTACATAATTGACTTAAATGATCAAAATAATATCAATTTATGTCTTGCTGCAAATAAAAATGATCTTGTATGTCTTTGGCATCATAGACTAGGCCATGCTAGCTAAAGTATGTTGCATAAACTTGTAAAATTCAACATGGTAAATGGTTTACCTGAAATTTCATTCAAACAGAACAATAAAATTTGTGAAGCATGCATCCAAGGCAAGCAAACAAGAAAATCATTTAAAAGTAGAACTGAAAACCAATCTTTCAAACCTTTAGAGTTTATTCATATGTTCTTGTTGATGATTTTTCAATATTTACTTGGATGTTTTTTCTTGCACATAAGCATGAAGCTTTCACTGAATTCGAGGAGTTCTTTAAGAAAATCATGCAGGAAGGAAAATTTAAAATTACATCTATCATGTTAGACCATGGTGGTGAGTTTGAGAATACAGTTTTTAATAATCTTTACAGAGAAGTAGGAATTCTTAACAAATTTTCATCATCAAGAACTTCAGAACAAAATATAGTAGTGAAAAGAAGAAATAAAATATTGGTTGAGATGGCCAGAACAATGCTGGTGGAAAGTGGACTGCCTTGAAGATTTTGGGCAGAAGCGGTTAATACTTCGTGCTATATTATAAATTGTGCACCGGTAAGACCTTTTAACAAAAAGACCCCATATGCATTGTTGAAAGGTAAGTAGCCTTCAATTGCTCACTTAAAGTTTTTGGAATAAAATGTTTTATTTTGAATAATGATAAGAAATACTTGTGCAAATGTGAACTTAAGAGTGAATTGGGCATTTTTCTTGGGTATTCAAATCACTTTAGAACTTATAGGGTGTTCAATGTTAAAAATCAAATTGTTGAAAAATCCCCTCATATATCTTTTGATGAATATAATGACAATATTTGCAGGAAAGAAGATGATGGGGAATTTTTGGAAAGCAAAGAGCCATAAGATCCACAACAAGAACTTTCAAGCTTAAATGAGAATCTAGGTGAGTTTAATGAGCAAGGACCATCAACTATCAATGAAGGTAAAACTCTAATAAATATCAAAACGCTTAGAGATCATCCTCTAGACAACATAATAAGTAATTTGCATGACTCTACAAAAACTAGATCTCATTTTAAACTTATTGAAGAAATAATGGCTCGTCTCTTAAATAGAACCAAAAAAATGTTGAAGAAGCTTTAAAATATGATTTCTCGATAAATGTCATGCAAGAGGAACTAAATCAATTTGAAAGAAACAAAATTTGACATTTGGTTCCAAGACCCTTCTCACTTAGTGTTATTGGAACGAAATGGGTGTTCAGGAATAAAACCAGTGAAGAAGAGGAAATAATAGGAAATAAAGTTAGGGTAGTTGCAAAAGACTATAATCAAGAATTTGGAATTGATTTTGAAGAGTCTTTTGCTCCGGTTGTTAGACTTGAGGCCATCAGAATTATGCTTGCTTTTGCATTTGCATATAACATAAAATTTTAACAAATAGATGTTAAAAGTATTTTTCTGAATGGTCTAATAAAAGAAGAAGTTTTTTGTTGAACAACCTCCTGCCTTTGAATGTATCGATTTTCCTAACCATGTGTTCAAGCTTGATAATGCTCTCTATAGACTCAAGCAGGCCCTTTGGGCATAGTATGATAGACTGAGCTCATTCCTTATTGGTAAGGGATACACAAGAGATAAAGTTGATCAATTTTTTTTTACGAAAGTGTAGAAAAATGACATCCTGATTGTTCAGATTTATGTTGATGACATTGTGTTTGGTTCAACTAAAACCTCCGTGTAAAGAATTTGTTGATCTTATGACTAATGAATTTAAAATGAGTTTAATGGGAGAACTGAAGTTTTTTCTTGAATTGTAGATTGTCTAAACTTCAGAAGGAATCTTGGTCAATCAATCAAAATATATCATAGAGCTACTAAAGAAGTACAAGCTGGAAAACACGAAGACCATGGCAACTCCAATGAGCACAATAGTGAGTCTTGATGCAGATCTGAAAGGTAAAACGGTAGATGCAAAAATCTACAGAGTATGATCGGATCCTTACTTTATCTTACTGCATACAGACCTGATATTCAATTCTCAGTGTGCATGTGTGCTAAATTTCAAGCTAGTTTTAGAGATTCCCAAATGAGTGCTATAAAAAGAATTTTTAGATATCTTGTAGGGACTCATGAGTTGGGATTGTGGTATCCAGCATCTTGTGAATTCAATTTAATTTCTTATTCAGATGCAGATTATGTTGGGTGCACACTGGATAGGAAAAGTACTAGTGGATATTGTCAAATTTTTTTAGGGTGTTTGGTCCTCTTGGGCTTCCAAGAAACAACATTCGGTTGCTCTCTCCACTACAAAGACAGAATATGTTGTTGCAGTGAGTTATGGTACTCAAGTGTTGTGGATAAAACTTCAAATCCAAGACTACCAAGTAGATCTTAGATGTATTCCAATCATGTGCGATAACACTAGTGCTATAAACTTGGTAAAAAATCCAATCCAGCATATTAGGACTAAGCATATTGAAATTAGACACAATTTCTTAAGAAATGAAGTCAGCAAAAAATGTTTTGAATGAATTACATTTCATTGAAATTGCTAAACAAATTGCTGATATTTTTATGATATCTCTTTGCAATGAAAGGTTTATTTATTTAAGAAGAGAGCTTAGTTTGTAAGTTTGATTGAATGATTGATAGCCATTGATTGCTTGAAAGAAATCTTGTTGTATTATGTATATCAAATGGTGACTTGTAGATGGACAAGTTATGCTTGTTTGAAAATTTTCACTATGCATGAGAAAATTTCTCCTCCAAGTACCAAGAATCATGTGATATATGATACAATTTGTGTGAATTGTATTGCTCATGCTCATTGCATGTCATTTTATATCATGCACATGCCAAGGGGGAGCATTGTTTTTAAGAGGGAATTTTTTTTAGTAATTGCTTGAAGCTGCCAGGAATTTAATGGGAAGTTATTTGGATGTTGAACGTGTTGAGTATCATGATAGAAAAGGTTGAAAAGTTAAGAATAAATTAGGTTGGTCTGAGGCAGGTTGACAAACATGTTGAGCGTCGACAACAAGGTTTGCCATATCGGATCTCGGCTTCGTCTCGGGAGGGTCAAAGAGAAGAGATCTCGGAGAGATCTCGGAGAGATCGGATAACATAAAAGTGTGGATCACATAGGTTCACATGATAATTCCTTAAGGAACCTAGATAATTACATACATTCTCAAGCCTCAACCATGGATGACATAGGTTCACATAATCATACAACAAGAGTGTGAGAATTGGACTTCGAGATGTGCATTTTGATTTTTCTCCTCCTTAGGATTCTAGTTTATTTTCATTAGAAGTGAAAAATCTTCATGAGTTTAGGTGATGATAGCTTAAGTTGACCAAATCCTGAGAGGTCTCAAGCAACTAAGTGTTGTCAGTAGGAGAGTGGCTCCCTGGAGAGTCATATGCCGTTTGACTTTTTTTACCGGACTTTAGATTTTTAGTATTCTATTAGGTTTATTTGAATTATGAAATTTTTAGATATGTCAAATTATAACAAATTATGAAAGATTAGAAAGTCACTATTTTGATTGAACCATCGAAATCACGATTTTCTTCTTGGATGGGAGAGTTGACTTTTTATTTGTAAGAGATATGATTTTTTGATATTTTTATTGGATTCAAATGGGGGGTACTTCCTTATTTACATGTAATATCTTAAGTAAATGAAACAATAAATTATAACATTTACTTAAATGGTATTCAGGTAAATAAGGGGTCCTGACAACCCTGCCTGAAGAGGATACTAACTGACAACCTGCCTGAACCCTGAAGACATATCTCGGCCATCTCGTTTCTTGGGGAGGGGCCAAGACCGAGAATCGCGAGATTGCATACATGGTCGACACACTTTACACTTTTTGCAGTCAAGGTCTCTTCAATCCATGCTCTTTGACTATCTTTTCAGTCCATGCCTCGAATAATTTCATTTTAATCTTGAATATTCACTCCATTGAGGGGGAGTATTTTCTCATGATGAACTCTGACCAAGGTGAATAATTCAAAGGGAGTTAAAGCTCTTACTCTCTTTTATTGATTCCCCTGAAATAATGATTGTTTAGGGCTTATAAACTCTTAGATTGATTTTTAAAACCTCTGAAAAAATACCAAAGAGTGGATATACAATAGCTTTAAAACATTTTAAAAAATCTTCATTTTCCTCATTTTTGAAACTTAAGTGCAATGAGGTCTTTTTGTTAAAAAATTTCAAATAAGTATTTTTTCTTAATCCTTCTTTTTGTTTGAAGTAGGCTAAGATAAAATTATGAAATTAAATTTTTTTCTTGACAGAGTAATGACTAAGTTTATGAGAAACTACAGATCTTCACAAAAAGTGAAGAAACATGTATGTCATGAAGGACTTAGTTATCTCTGTACAAAGAAGGTTAATAAAATTATGAAAAATCTGGTGCTAAACTGAGTAATTGGAGATTCTGGCGTCTAAACAACGTGTATCCTCACGTCAAAAAGTTTGCACATAACCCTTGTGGCAGAATGATTATCCAACTTGAGTAATCAGGAACTCTGGTATGTAAAAAACATGTGTTCTTGCATGAAAAAGTTGTGATATATGTGGATGCTCCTAAAAAAATTGTTCTTGAAATATATATAAGAAGATATTCAAGTAAAATGAAATGATTATTCTTATCTATGTAAAAATATCTAGAATGCTTATTTTCAATACTTGTTGAATTTTTTCCTAGAGATTCCTATTTGAAATTGCCAAGTAAGAATAAAGGAGAATGTAAAAATCTTTGACGAGATGTTTTAACTCTATTAAATGTGCCTCTTAGTTTTTTAGATTTTTTAATGGTCAAAGTAGGACTTATAATTTTCAAACTATTAATCTCTCTAAAAAGGGGTCAAATAAATAGAGTTGAGAGTAATTTCTTTAATTCTTGTATGTTCTTTGAAAAATTAAAAAGGTCATGTTCCTCATGATAAAATTTTCATTCCCTAATTTTTTTGGGAGCTTAATCTCAATTTTGCTCTGAAGCAATTTGACGCACATCCTCTTCTGTGTCGACTCATCTTGTCTCTACTCACTGGATGCAGTTAAGTTTCATTGATCCGCACGTCCACCATACTCCTTCTAGGGCAGGTCGACACGATTCCTTCAAAACCCCCAAAATTGGTCTCAACACACATGTTGTTCACTTTTCATCTCTCCAAATTTCCCTTTTCTCTTGCCTCCAGCCCTCCGGAGCCATCCTCCTTCGGCGAAGCAACTACTCTTTCTCCGTCGCCATAGCTTCAAAGCTTGCGGCACGAAGGGGAGGGAAATCCAAGGCAGCAGCTGGTGTGGTCATCCGAGAGCCTATTGGGAGAAGAACAAAGGCAAAGCATGATGTTGTAGAGAGATCCACTCCTCAAAAACGGAAAGCAGTGGCTTCTCCAGCACCAAGCTGTGGGTTCACTCAACTAGCTAAAGAGAAAGCCATGTCTGCAAGGAAGAAGAAGAGTATCCTTGTGGCACTGAGTAGTTCCTCTAAGGAGGATGAGAATATGAGCTCAGAGGAAGAAAGCCTAGTTCAGGAATCTAACCCTACAGGAGAGGGTTCTGCCTCAGTCTCTCCAGCAGCAGCAACTAGGGCCGCATCCAGCTCAGAAGAAGAAAATACAGAAGCATCTGAAGAGATTGGTTCAGAAAATGAAAAGGCTAAGTCTGAAAAAGCTGAAGAAGAAAAATTAGAATCTGAAAAAGATGAAGAGGAGGAGTCTGGGATAGGAAATGAAAAAGCAGATGAGTCCGGGTAAGAGGAGGACGACATTGGAAGCACATCTACCATGGGTTCAGTAGAGCACATATAGATCCTAAAACGCAATGCCGTGAATATTGAGGATGAAGGTATGAAGGCAGCCTTCCCTTAGCTATTTGACTTAATTGAGTTTCAAGGGTGGACTGGGTTCATCAGTGAACATAGGATTTTTTATCCTAAGTTAGTCCATGAGTTCTATACCAATCTTAAGGATACAGAGGAAGGACTAGAGTTAATAGTCAAAGGAGTTCACTTCAAATTGGACTACAAGTTGGTAAGTGAAGCTCTGAACATTTCATCACTTGGGGCAGATGCCTTTACATTTAAATTTTGTCACCATGAGGCTTATATTGTGCTCACTGGACTAGAACGTGACAAAAGCATATCCAGGCAAACCCATGTCACTAGCTTTAATGCCAATGGGTTTCCTCCTCTTAATATTGTATCACACGATGACCACAATCATCACACCTCAAGGAGGAGGTAGAAGCAGGGTCACAAAAACTCAGAGGTTTCTTTTTTATTGCCTGATAAAGAAAGTGAAGTTCAACTTGACAGAAACATTTTTTTCAAATAGTCCATGAGACCACAAGGAGGGAATTAAGAAGATCTCTGCACTATGCTGCACATCTCACCATGGATGGCAAAATCGGCCGACTCGGAGCGGAATCGGCCAATGGTGACCTGATTTGGGTGGGGGGGGGGGACAACCAACCACCCATAGTATAAGCTGGAATCGGGGTGGATCGACCGGAATTGGGTGGAGTCGGGACGCCTCAGGCCGACTCCACCCCGATTCCACCTCGACTCCATCTGATGTAGGCCGATTCCCTCAGCTTACCTTAAGTACATCTGATCCCCTCCACTTACCTTATTTATCTGAACATCATTTAAGTAATGTTATAATTGTAATTTCATTTATTTAAGATATTTACATTTACTTAAATGATGTTCAGGTAAATAAGGAAGTACCCCCATTTGAATCCAATAAAAATATCAAAAAAATCATATCTCTTACCAATAAAAAGTCAACTCTAAAACAATGAAAAATACCAAAGAGTGGATATACAATAACTTTAAAACATTTTAAAAAATCTTCATTTTCCTCATTTTTGAAACTTAAGTGCAATGAGGTCTTTTTTGTTAAAAAATTTCAAAATAAGTATTTTTCTTAATCATTCTTTTGTTTTGAAGTAGGCTAAGAATAAAATTATGAAAATAAATTTTTTTCTTGAAAGAGTAATGACTAAGTTTATGAGAAACTACAGATCTTCACAAAAAGTGAAGAAACATGTATGTCATGAAGGACTTAGTTATCTCTGTACAAAGAAGGTTAATAAAATTATGAAAAATCTGGTGCTAAACTGAGTAATTGGAGATTCTGGCGTCTAAACAACGTGTATCCTCACGTCAAAAAGTTTGTACATAACCCTTGTGGCAGAATGATTATCCAACTTGAGTAATCAGGAACTCTGGTATGTAAAAAACATGTGTTCTTGCATGAAAAAGTTGTGATATATGTGGATGCTCCTAAAAAATGTTCTTGAAATATATATAAGAAGATATTCAAGTAAAATGAAATGATTATTCTTATCTATGTAAAAATATCTAGAATGCTTATTTTCAATACTTGTTGAATTTTTTCCTAGAGATTCCTATTTGAAATTGCCAAGTAAGAATAAAGGAGAATGTAAAAATCTTTGACGAGATGTTTTAACTCTATTAAATGTGCCTCTTAGTTTTTTAGATTTTTTAATGGTCAAAGTAGGACTTATAATTTTCAAACTATTAATCTCTCTAAAAGGGGTCAAATAAATAGAGTTGAGAGTAATTTCTTTAATTCTTGTATGTTCTTTGAAAAATTAAAAAGGTCATGTTCCTCATGATAAAATTTCATTCCCTAATTTTTTGGGAGCTTAATCTCAATTTTGCTCTGAAGTAATTTGACGCACATCCTCTTCTGTGTCGACTCATCTTGTCTCTACTCACTGGATGCAGTTAAGTTTCATTGATCCGCACGTCCACCATACTCCTTCTAGGGCAGGTCGACACGATTCCTTCAAAACCCCCAAAATTGGTCTCAACACACATGTTGTTCACTTTTCATCTCTCCAAATTCCCTTTTCTCTTGCCTCCGGCCTCCGGAGCCATCCTCCTTCGGCGAAGCAACTACTCTTTCTCTGTCGCCATAGCTTCAAAGCTTGCGGCACGAAGGGGAGGGAAATCCAAGGCAGCAGCTGGTGTGGTCATCCGAGAGTCTATTGGGAGAAGAACAAAGGCAAAGCATGATGTTGTAGAGAGATCCACTCCTCAAAAACGGAAAGCAGTGGCTTCTCCAGCACCAAGCTGTGGGTTCACTCAACTAGCTAAAGAGAAAGCCATGTTTGCAAGGAAGAAGAAGAGTATCCTTGTGGCACTGAGTAGTTCCTCTAAGGAGGATGATAATATGAGCTCAGAGGAAGAAAGCCTAGTTCAGGAATCTAACCCTACAGGAGAGGGTTCTGCCTCAGTCTCTCCAGCAGCAGCAACTAGGGCCGCATCCAGCTCAGAAGAAGAAAATACAGAAGCATCTGAAGAGATTGGTTCAGAAAATGAAAAGGCTAAGTCTGAAAAAGCTGAAGAAGAAAAATTAGAATCTGAAAAAGATGAAGAGGAGGAGTCTGGGATAGGAAATGAAAAAGCAGATGAGTCCGGGTAAGAGGAGGACGACACTGGAAGCACATCTACCATGGGTTCAGTAGAGCACATATAGATCCTAAAACGCAATGCCGTGAATATTGAGGATGAAGGTATGAAGGCAGCCTTCCCTTAGCTATTTGACTTAATTGAGTTTCAAGGGTGGACTGGGTTCATCAGTGAACATAGGATTTTTTATCCTAAGTTAGTCCAGGAGTTCTATACCAATCTTAAGGATACAGAGGAAGGACTAGAGTTAATAGTCAAAGGAGTTCACTTCAATTGGACTACAAGTTGGTAAGTGAAGCTCTGAACATTTCATCACTTGGGGCAGATGCCTTTACATTTAAATTTTGTCACCATGAGGCTTATATTGTGCTCACTGGACTAGAACGTGACAAAAGCATATCCAGGCAAACCATGTCACTAGCTTTAATGCCAATGGGTTTCCTCCTCTTAATATTGTATCACACGATGACCACAATCATCACACCTCAAGGAGGAGGTAGAAGCAGGTCACAAAAACTCAGAGGTTTCTTTTTTATTGCCTGATAAAGAAAGTGAAGTTCAACTTGACAGAAACATTTTTTCAGATAGTCCATGAGACCACAAGGAGGGAATTAAGAATCTCTGCCCTATGCTGCACATCTCACATGGATGGCAAAATCGGCGACTCGGAGCGGAATCGGCCAATGGCGACCTGATTGGGTGGGGGGGGGGGGGACAACCACCCACCCATGGTATAAGCTGGAATCGGGGTGGATCGACCGGAATTGGGTGGAGTCGGGACGACTCAGGCCGACTCCACCCCGATTCCACCTCGACTCCATCTGATGTAGGCCGATTCCCTCAGCTTACCTTAAGTACGTCTGATCCCCTCCACTTACCTATTTATCTGAACATCATTTAAGTAAATGTTATAATTGTAATTTCATTTACTTAAGATATTTACATTTACTTAAATGATGTTCAGGTAAATAAGGAAGTACCCCCCATTTGAATCCAATAAAAATATCAAAAAAATCATATCTCTTACCAATAAAAAGTCAACTCTTCCATCGAAGAAGAAAATCGCGATTTCGGTAATTTTAGCGAAATGTTAACTTTCTAATCTCTCATAATTTGGCCCATCTAAAAATTTGATAATTCAAATAAACCATATGAAACACTAAAAATCTAAAGTCCGGTAAAAAAAGTCAAACGTTCATATGACTTCTCCAAGGAAGCCACTCTCCTACTGACAGCACTTAGTCTGCTTGAGATCTCTCAGGATTTGGTCAAACCTAAGCTATCATCACCTAAACTCATGAGATTTTTCACTTTTTAATTGAAAGGAAACTAGAAAGTGACAATTCATGACTTTGAGTCATGATAGTTTAGGTTTGACTAAATCCTGAGAGATCTCAAGCAGACTAAGTGTTGTTAGTAGGAGTGGATCCCTTGGAGAAGTCATATGCACGTTTGACTTTTTTTACCGGACTTTGGATTTTTAGTGTTCCATATAATTTATTTGAATTATCAAAATTTTATATAGGCCAATTATGAGAGATTAGAAAGTTAGCATTTCGCTAAAATCACCGTAATTACGATTTCTTTTCGATGGGAGAGTTGACTTTTTATTGATAAGAGATATAATTTTTTTGAAATGTGGGGTACTTGTAACGGACCATGCCGTTCAAACTCATTAACCCAATAACGAGCCTGACACGACTCCGTCTCCCGCGATCGGCCGAAGCCTCGCAAGGGATAACCCACATATGTCCGTGAAAATATAAAAGAAACACACAAAACACATATATGATACATTGCTCACACATGTCCACATGAAATGTACATACTAAGTTCCATACATAGTCATTATACAAGATACAACAACCTGGGATAAACCCCAAGGCTCCACAAGTAAGAACTTTACTCTGCTGGTGGCGAGGGCCCGACTCCACTACGACGCTGACCGGTACTAGAGGAGGGACGTGAATCCTCCTGCTCACCCTCACCTGGAAGAAAAAGGGGTGAGCCTCACAAGTCATTAGCTCAGTAGGGTAACTCCCCTAAAGCCGAGAACACAATTTGTATCAAAAGTGTAAATCCTGTAACAGTTGTAAGTAAATAAACGGCAACACCGTAAGAGTGTACAAGCTAAAGGAGGGTACGCCGAACACGAGTCACGAGAACTGGTTCGCGACACTATCCACTGACTCGAACAAACTACACAAGTACACCTCTCAGTCTCGCAGCCACGGACGAAGGGTCCAGCTGCCGCTCCACCTCAACAAAGACAAGAACTGTGGAGACTAACCACACCACACCTGCAAGCATCACTGCCGCAGGGCCAAGCCAACCTTAGGAGCTCCGGTCGAGAACCCTAAAATGAGGCACTAGAACAGGACTAGCTAAGGACCAGTACGTCTACTGGTGTCCGTCCCTCAACCAAGAGCGCGCTACAAACGACCGCACACCCACAAACACGAACCGTTGTCCCCTGTCGTCTTTTCCTCAGCCGGATGTACAACTCAAACACAGGAGTGAGGGTGTCCAGGAAGACGACAAACCTCGACGGTACTCCCGTACCGGGACAAGCCCTAAGCACCCGGTGCTAGGGTAACCGACCGGAGAGGTAACTACGGAGGACGTGACACCCAACATGCTATGCACACAAATCCACGCAAAACATCTCGATATTGATCACAACGTGGGTTAACATAACCCATACAGACCCTACATTGCCTTGGTAACACAGCCCAAGCAACGTGGGACAGAAACCGGACAAACAGGCCACAACACACCAGAGCTCGGGTGGCCACTTTCTTAATCGCGTCCAATACAGACGCCGCTATTCCTTTTCAAAATGCGTCGGACATTCAGGACGCTATTCAACCCTGAATCGCGTCGGGTGTAAGCGACGCGTTCACAAGAATGCGTCCACTGTACTGGACGCCTTTCAGGGTTCAGGAACACACTCTATAAACTCATTCTGGAAATCATACCACCCAGTCCCACAACCATGATAAGCTGGAATAATCATGCAAAAGAGTCCCTACTCATGCTTACTACCATGCTATACAATTCCCACATGAAGAACCCCATTCATGCTTCACACAAGCTATTCCACATGCAAACAGGTTAGGAAACAAGGTAGAGTTCCCCTACCAACGAAGGAGACACAATTCCAACGCCACCAAAGGATTCCTCGCGCTCCAACGCTCGTCCTCGCGCCGAAATCACGCCGAACAAACTCCAATTGCACCCAAATCGCCCCAGTTCTCCTTCACAGCCGCAGTAGCATCTTCCCCAGCTGAGCAGTGCAATTGCATTGTTCGGCTAGGGGAAAATACACTTAACACAACATAATTAAATCGCGTCGTATATACCCGACGCGTTAAGAAACGCGTTCGACATTATCGACGCGACTAAAACCCCCCGACGTCCTGTATGCGCCACGCGGCGCGCATGCAGCGACAGCCACGTAACGACGATGTTGAATCGCGTCCCATAAAGTGACCGCGATTAAGATCCTAATCGTGTCGGGAAAACCGGACGCGATAACCCATGAGAATCGCGTTGTCTGTATGCGACGCGTTCTCAAAGGCCCCGACAGAGCCCTGCTTGGGCTGGGATGCCCAGCCCTTCTGCCTCCCACCTGACCCAGAAAACTTGTAGAAACACATATAGACCTCCATGGTCTAACAATGGCCACACACTGGCCTCCAAACCCGATAAACCTCGATCCGAATGTTCCGGTTATTACATTACTATCACCTAAAAAGAATTTCGTCCTCGAAATTAAAGCGATAAGCACAAACACAGTTCAAAACACATCCAACTATCACCTAAAAAGAAAGTAATACTTACTCAAACAAATACAGATATATCTTGAACATTTCTTCGGCCAACTCCCAAGTATCTTCACCACCTTGCCTATTCTCCCACCGAATTTTCACTAATTCGATGTCTTTATTCCTCAACTTTTGTGTAGCCTTCCTGTGATCATCACCGGATATTCTGGCATGGTGATATCCGGCTTCAAATCATCCCGCTGGTAACTAACAACTTGAAAAGGATCTCAGATATACTTTCTCAACATTGAAACGTGAAACACGTCATGAGCATCCGTGAAGTCCGCCGAAAGCTCCAACCTGTAAGCCGTTTCACCGATCCTTTCCAAAATCCGAAAATAACCACAAACCTGGGGCTCAACTTGCTTTCTTACTGAACCTTAGAACACCTTAGTCAGGAAACTTTCAAAAACATATATTCTCCAACCTCAAACTGCAAGGGCCTATGCTGGACATCGGCGTAGCTCTTTTGTCTACTTTGTGCCGTTTGGAGTTTCTCCTTAATGAACTTGACCACTTCTGCACATTGCTGCACCAATTCCGGTCCCATTACCTGCCTTTCACCCACTTCATGCCAATTCAACGGTGTTCTACATGGTCTTCCATAAAGTGCCTCATATGGGGCCATACCAATGCTTGCATGATAACTATTGTTGTAGGCAAACTCAATCATGCCAAGATGTTGTTCCCATCCACCTCCCCAAGCCAAACAACACGCCCGAAGCATATCCTCAATAGTTTGGATTGTTCTCTCCGTTTGTCCGTCGGTTTGGGGATGATATGCGGAACTATACCTCAATTGCGTGCCCACAATCCTTTGCAAACTCCTCCAAAAATCGGATGTAAACCTGGGATCCCGATCTGAAACAATAGTAACCGGTATCCCATGCAATGGCACAATCCTTTCAACATATAATTTTGCCAACCGATCAACCGCCCATGACATGCTAACCGGTAACAATCTACACACTTTGGTTAACCGATCAACAAAAATCCAAATACCATTATGACCCGATGCTGTCCTGGGCAAACCTACAACAAAATCCATTGAAATATCATCCCACTTCCATTGTGGTATTGGTAGTGGTTGCAATAAACCACCTGGCCTTTGATGCTCCGCCTTAACTTGTTGACACACTGCACATCTTGCTATAAACTCGTTATCTCCTTCTTCATGCTTGGCCACCAAAAATATTTCTTCAAATCCTGGTACATTTAGTACTTCCCAGATGTATGGTGTACCTGGACCAATGTGCTTCCTCCAACACTTTCTGTTTTACACCACTTCACTTGGGACATACAACCTGTGCCTAAACCGCACACACAATCATCATCAATTGTAACTTCCTCCATCTTCACATGTCGGCCAAATATTCATCTTCCTTTTGAGTTTCTACAACTTGCCAATACAAAGATGGTTCTACGGTGCTATTAGCCAACAAGGCTCTTCGTCGGTTGCTTGGTACAAACAAAGAATTTTCTGCCACATCTTCATACAACTTCCACTCTTTCATCATGATATGACTCATAACCATCTTCCTGCTTAAAGCATCCGCTACCACATTTGCCTTACCTGGGTGATATGTCAAACTAAAATCATAATCTTTGAGATATTCCATCCACCTGCGCTGCCTCAAATTTAAGTCCTTCTGAGAGAAAATATACTTGAAACTTTTGTGATCCGTGAATATCTCAAACCTTTCCCCATACAAATAATGCCGCCATATCTTTAATGTAAAGACAACCGCCGCCAACTCCAAGTCATGTGTAGGATAATTTTCTTCATGACGCTTCAATTGCCTAGATGCATATGCCACCACCTTTCCATGTTGCATAAGTACTGCTCCAAGTCCTCTCCTGGATGCATCCGTATATATCACAAAACCACCTCGTCCTGCCGGTTTCTCCAATATTGGGGCTGAAGTGAGCCGCTTCTTCAACTCCATGAAACTACGCCTGCAATCAGACGACCATTCAAATGACACTCCTTTTCTAGTATGCCTTGTTAATGGTGCTGCAATTTTAGAAAAATCTTGAATAAACCGCCTATAATATCCGGCCATTCCAAGGAAACTCCGGATTTCCGACACTGTCTTTGGCTCCTCCCATTTCATAACAACTTCCACCTTTGCTGGATCTACAGCAACACCCTCGCCTGAGATAATGTGCCCCAAAAACTGTATCTCCTTAAGCCAAAACTCACACTCACTAAATTTCGCATAAAGTTGATGCTCCCTCAATGTTTGCAATGAAATTCTCAAATGATCTGCATGCTCTTCTTCTGAGGTTGAATATACTAAAATGTCATCAATAAACACTACAATAAACAGTCTAAATAAGGATGAAAAATCCGGTTCATCAAGTTCATAAATGCTGCCGGTGCATTGGTTAGCTCAAATGGCATAACCACAAACTCATAATGCCCATACCTTGTTCTAAATGCCGTCTTGTCAATATCCTCTTCCCGGATCTTCAATTGATGGTACCCCGATCTCAAATCTATCTTGGAGAACACCTTTGTTGATTGAAATTGATCAAATAAATCATCATGCGTGGAAGTAGATACCATTTTTTATGGTGACTTGATTCAACTGGTGGTAATCTATACACATTCTCATACTACCATCTTTCTTCTTTACAAACAGAACGGTGCTCCCCATGGTGAATGACTCGGCCGAATAAATCCCTTCTCAAGTAACTCTTTGATGCGGGACAGAGGGAGCAGAGGGGTTAAGGATGGGAGAGAAAGGGGGGGAGGTCGCCGGAATCACACCGGAGAGGGGGATAAGAGGTGGGAGTGTAGGCTTCACACCCTCCCTTCACAGGGACCACCTTGGGGCTTCTCACCCGGGGGCTTCACACCCAAACACAAACTCCATTTTTGGAGGCTCACACAAGAACTCAAATTTTCTTCTCCTCTATATCTTCCATTCTTTTGTCACAGGACTCTTATATATAGAGTTTTAAAACAAAGAGACTCTCCATACCAAAAGACACTTAATAAAGACCTTACTTAAGACTTAGGAAACTCAAAAGACTTAAATTTAATGACCCTAGAAATTTGTAAAGTCAAACAAGATTACAACCATTAGGTCATTTAATAGGTCAAATAAAACATAATAAATACTTTGATTTAATCATCCTTCATTTCCCATCACTCTTGCAACTGCTTCTTTAACTCCTTCAATTCTGCAGGTGCCATCTTATATGATGTTTTAGAAATGGGCATACTACCCCGCTGCAACTCAATAGTAAAATCCTCCTCTCTATGCGGTACTAATCTCGGTAACTCCTTCGGAAACACATCCGCAAATTTCCTAACAACAGGTGCCATATCCACTACCTTTTCTGCCTCAACCAAACTAACAGATCCCAAATAGGCTACACATCCTGCATTAATCAATTTCCTAGCCTTTAGGGCAGAGATAATGAATTTAGGGGTGTAGAATGGCATACCTTGGAACTCAAATAAATTCCTCCTAGATAGCTGAACCTCACTTTCTTTTTCCTACAATCCACCGCTGCCCCATACGCCTCCAACCAATCCATACCCGATATCATATCATACTCCTTTAATTGCAAAGCATAAAGTCTGGCCGGCAACTGATTACCCTGCATCATAATAGGTACCTCATCCAAATAACATGTGGTAAGCATAAAATCTCTCGACAGTACCTCCACCATAAGTTCACACTGCCTTCCTCAAAAGGATGCACATAACATCAAGAAAATCTTTGGAAATGAAAGAGTGAGATGCACCCGGATCAATCAATGTTCTTGCTGAAAATTCAAAGAGTAGTATAATACCTTCAATCAGATTTGATGCTTCCGCTTGAGCCTTGTAATCGTCGTTACTCGTCCTCGTCCTCCACCCCTCTGATAAGGTGCACCTCACCCTTGCCCTACTGAAGGTTGTTGTTGCTGCTATTGTTGTGGTGCCCCTCTACCATAATTAGCTCTCTTTGAATATGGACAATTCTTCTCCATATGCCCCGGCTGATCACAATTATAACACCGGAATTCTCCGGGCTACCTTGCCGTGCTTTGTTGAGATTCCTCCATCTCCGGCTTATAACTGCGCCATTGCTGAAATCCTTGATGTTTGCTACCTCCTCGGCCTCTAATATCTTTTTCAACTTGTTGCCCCATTTGCCAAAGCCCGAAGAAGACGATCCTCCGAAGGTGCCTTTCCTTGCTAGCACTAGCAAACTGTTGTGGAAGTTGGAAACTACCACCACTTGATCCCGATCCGCTAGACTGCCTGGCTTGTATGGTTCTTTCAAGTATTGCTGCTCTTTGGGCTACCTCTTCCACTGTACCACACATCAAGGGAATGACCGCATCTTGCAACTCCGGCCTCAATCCCCGAATGAAGTACTCAATCATCATTGCATTGTTGGTTACTACATACGGGGCATACCTACTCAAGGCCATAAACCTCATTTGGTATTCCAACACCGACAAGTTCCCTTGCTGAAGTGTTCTAAATTGCTCCCTTTTTGTTTGCTGAACTTGTACTGGAAAGAAAGTGTTATTGAATACCGCAAGAAACTCGGGCCAAGTAATTGTTTCTTCAGCTCTACCAGTGAACACGGTCTGCATCTTAAGTCTCCACCATTCTGTGCAAATCTCCTCAACTGATAGGTTGCCAAGATAACCCTATCCGCCTGGGACACCTCATTGTAACAAACATCCTTTCAATTTCATGAATCCAATGCTTAACTGTGTCTGGACTTGGACCTCCCGAATATGTTGGTGGTTGCAAACGCAAGAACCTTTCCACTATCATCGTGGACTCCTCCACATTTGCTGGCCGCACTGGTACCACTGGAGGTAAAGGTGCTGCAGGGGGTGCCTCTACTCCATAGGGTGGTACTAATGGTGCCGGCATGATCTCCTCCGTCACCGGTGGTGCTACTCCGGAGGGCTGACTCGGTAATTGCTGATCCAACCTTGTCCGGATGTGAGTGATACTCTCCCACATTCTCTCTATCATCTGGTGAGTAGACTCCTCAGAATCATCACCTCCTCCTCCCCAATCTCTCCTATCAGCCATTATAAACCTGCACATACACATTCCATCCACACAACACACGAGTATATCATTATAAAAACAGGGCCAACTACTAGCAGAAGACCATGATAAGGAACAACTATGTACATTTCCCGTTCTTTCATATTTACACAGACCTTGCTCTGATACCAACTGTAACAGACAACGCCGTTCAAACCCGTTAACCCAATAACGAGCCTGACACGACTCGTCTCCCGCGATCGGGCCGAAGCTTCGCAAGGGATATCAACCACATATGTCTGTGAAAATATAAAAGAAACACACAAAACACATATATGATACATTGCTCACACATGTCCATATGAAATGTACATACTAAGTTCCATACATAGTCATTATACAAGATACAACAGCCTGGGATAAACCCCTAAGGCTCCACAAGTAAGAACTTTACTCTGCTGGTGGCGAGGGCTCGACTCCACTACGGCGTTGACCGGTACTAGAGGAGGGATGTGAATCCTCTTGCTCACCCTCACCTGGAAGAAAAAGGGGTGAGCCTCACAAGTCGTTGGCTCAGTAGGGTAACTCCCCCAAAGCCGAGAAACACAATTTGTATCAAAACTGTAAATCATGTAACAGTTGTAAGTAAATAAACGACAACACACGTAAGAGTGTACAAGCTAAAGGAAGGGTACGCCGAACACGAGCACGAGAACTGGTTCGCGACACCAGCCACTGATTCGGACAACTACACAAGTACACCTCTCAGTCTCGCAGCCACAGACGAAGGGTCCAGTTGCCGCTCCACCTCAACAAAGACAAGAACGTGGAGACTAACCACACCACACCTGCAAGCAACACTGCCGCAGGGCCAAGCCTGACACCTTTAGGGGCTCCGGCGAGAACCCTAAAGTCAAGCACTGGAACAGGACTAGCTGAGGACCAGTACGTCTACCGGTGTCCGTCCCTCAACCAAGAGCGCGCTACAAACGGCCGCACATCCACAAACACGAACCGTTGCCCCCTGTCGTCTTTCCTCAGCGGACGTCCAACTCAAACACATGAGTGAGGGTGTCCAGGAAGACGACACAAACCTCGACGGTACTCCCGTACGGGACAAGCCTTAAGCACCCGGTGTTAGGGTAACCGACTGGAGAGGTAACTACAGAAGCGTGACACCCAACTTGCTATGCACACAAATCCACACAAAACACCTCGATATTGATCACAACGTGGGTTAACATAACCCATACAGACCCTACATTGCCTTGGTAACACAGCCCAAGCAATGTGGGACAGAAACCGGACAAACAGGCCACAGCACACCAGAGCTCGGGTGGCCACTTTCTTAATCGCGTCCAATACAGACGCCGCTATTCCTTTTCAAAATGCGTCGGACATTCAGGACGCTATTCAACCCTGAATCGCGTCGGGTGTAAGCGACGCGTTCACAAGAACGCGTCCACTGTACTGGACGCCTTTCAGGGTTCAGGAACACACTCTATAAACTCATTCCGGAAATCATACCACCCAGTCCCACAACCATGATAAGCTGGAAATAATCATGCAAAAGAGTCCCTACTCATGCTTACTACCATGCCTATACAATTCCCACATGAAGAACCCCAATTCATGCTTCACACAAGCTATTCCACATGCAAACAGGTTAGGAAACAAGGTAGAGTTCCCCTACCAACGAAGGAGACACAATTCCAACGCCATCAAAGGATTCCTCGCGCTCCAACGCTCGTCCTCGCGCCGAAATCACGCCGAACAAACTCCAATTGCACCCAAATCGCCCCAGTTCTCCTTCACAGCCGCAGTAGCATCTTCCCCAGCTGAGCAGTGCAATTGCATTGTTCGGCTAGGGGAAAATACACTTAACACAACATAATCAAATCGCGTCGTATATACCCGACGCGTTAAGAAACGCGTCCGACGTTATCGACGCGACTAAAACCCCCCGACGTCCTGCATGCGCCACGCGGCGCGCATGCAGCGACGGCCACGTAACGACGGTGCTGAATCGCGTCCCATAAAGCGACCACGATTAAGATCCTAATCGCGTTGGGAAAACCGGACGCGATAACCCATGAGAATTTGATGAATATTTTTGGTGTCAACACAGATTCAATAACCATCTTATCAGGTTCCTTTGAGCCCACTTCAACCACTTCAGCTGTAGCAAGTATAGAATCTAGATCAGCTGATCTTTGGTCAGATTAGGGGAATCAAACATGTGGCCAGTGTTGGCCCAATTCTGGCTAAAGATCGGCTGATCTGGATTCTAGTCTTGCTACTGCTAAAGTGGTTGAAGTGGGCTCACAGGAACCAGACAAGACTAAATTAACAAGCTTGATTATTGATCTGATAACATTAGGAGGGGCAATCTACAGTGCAGTTCAATTTTGCTTTCAGAAATGTTAAATGTCTACCACTGATGTCCATACAACCAGCAACAAAAGAACCTCAATTTGCACTTCCACAGTCTTGGCGCTGTAATAATAGATGGTCAAAGAACTACAGAATATAAAGATGAAGTGAAATTAATAAGTTGAATCTCAGCTGATTAGGTCAGGTTGAAGGTGTGGCATGGGTAGTAAATAAACAGCCATATTTGTTCAGACCTGATATTTAATCAAAATTTAAATCAAATTCTGGCTTTACTAGGATTCCTGAGGTTTACCAAATGAGCCATGCATATCAAACCTCTTTTTATCGGGGCCAATCCAGTTATAATAGTCTGGGAATTGGAGAATGGGTCTTGTGTTCAGGACGGACAGTCAAAAAAGTCCACTAGATTGTCCTATTTGATTTTCTAATCTTGGTGGACACATCGAAGATTCATTTGTGTGCACTCGAGGAAAGCTGATGAGCATTTGCTGCTCCATCTTCATGACCCATTCCTCATGTGCTGATTCTTACATGGTTCTGTTAGGCTTCTTCTAGGAGTGGAGTTTATCTATTATGGAAGGCCAATTCAAAGTCATATATGATATATGAAGGGGACTGATAGCTGTGTGTGAGGATACGTTATTCTGCCTGTCACATACCTTAGTTGGTGATTTAATAGTAAAAGTCTCCCATGACAAGACATTCTTTCTGTCCATTGTCCACCCTGGAAGTATGTCTATGTGATCATGCAATGCCACTAATTTTCTAACCACGATCCCATAGGCATTTGCCAGGAAGTGGGTATCAATTTTGTTGAGCAGTTGTCTTCAAAGTTGAGGAAAACAATTGGCTGAAGCTCGTAGTAGTTAGACTTTAAATAGTAATATTTTGTTGTTTACTTTCAACACAATTAACGTATTTCCTCCAAAGTATCATCTTTTGAGATCTCATGGATATCATTTTTTTAATGAAGATTGAAGCAGTCACAAGGAGAATCTTATGGATTTGTTCTAGTGATCAAGATGCAAAAGTTCTTGTATTCTCTAGCTGGAATGATGTGCTTAACTTGCTGGAACATGCACTGCATGAGAACAGTATCAGCTACACACGGATGAAAGGAGGAAGGTAGGAAATTTATTTTAGCTTCTCGTTTCTGAAAGAAGTTGGACAAATCATTTAACTTACGTCTGAATCAAATAACAATACTTTCAGTCAATAAACAATATCTACAACTAGTGAAGGTCGACAGGAGGATGAAGTTTACTCTCAGAATTCTTATTTGTTTTTCGTCATTCTCTCTCCCCTACCACTCCCCTGTTTTCCGTGTAGGAATTTATAAAAGCAGTAATGAGAAAGGACATCTCCTTCAAAGATAAAAAGACTGCTTAGCAGTAAAACATATCATGTTGTCAAAGACACAATATTAGGGTGTAACAAAATGGGGAGTCTCCTGCGAGCTAAATAATACCATGTTCTTGACTGTTGTTGGTGAAAGCTGTTTAGTCCCACATTGGATATTTAATTACGAAGTTTATGCATTCCTTGGTATTTAAATAATACACTGTTGTTGACTTTTAATTCTGTTTTAGACATGGCTAATAAATCCAATGGTTTCTATTCACCATCTGGTGGATTCTTAGATATAAAGTCAACAGTAAAGTCTATATTCAACTTTTAAAGTTCTCGTGTGCCCTTTTGGCTTTCTGCTTGAAAGTTTATTCTCCGGATGATTAGGTAGGTCGTGTTTTTAGATTAGCATCACCTTCAACAAGGAAAGTACTACACAGCTATCCTAGAAGAAGTCAAATATAAAATATTTGCAAATAAAAAACATTGCAGGAAATCACAAGCTGCAATTGCACAATTCAAGGGTCAGGAAAGCAGGATGGCAGAACACAAGATCTCCCAGGCTATAACTGGCAAATCAAAATCTGTTCAAGTGCTGTTGCTACTGATTCAGCATGGGGCCAATGGCTTGAACCTCTTGGAAGCACAACATGTAATTCTGGTTGAACCATTGCTAAATCCAGCGGCCGAAGCACAGGCAATCAACAGAGTCCACAGGATTGGACAGGAGAAGACGACCTTTGTGCATCGTTTCATAGTATGTTTCCAATTCCTTCATTTGCGTGTAACTGAAGCCAGCCGTCTCCAGCGTTCTACTGAATTTTCTCCTTTTTCTCATGACAGGTTGAAAACACTGTAGAAGAGAGCATCTATAATCTCAATAAAACTAGGAATGTGAGTTCTGTCATAGGCACAAAATCCAAACATCAGGATCAGCCTGCTTTGACGCTGAAGGACATTGAATCCATCTTTCAACCAACTCTGCCTAAGAAGACTCCAGAGACGGAGGATCTTTCAAATGAAGGAAGTCTAAGGCACTTGCAACCACAAGTAGCCGCTGCTCTAGCTGCTGAAAGGAGATTGATGGAAGCTTCATCTTAGTTATGCTCCTTATTTTTTGAGTCATAGACCAGTAAGTAAAAAGATAAATTTCCTCTGTACTGTTCTTGAGCGATCTCTCTTACCCGCCATTTTGTCCTGGGGGAGAACTTTTCTTCTCTATCTTTGCATTGTTGCGGTTTCTAGTTCTGATTCTATGAATTGTGCAGATGAACCTGGAGTAGGAGCAGCACGCTTCTAATCATGATCATTTTTTTTGCATCGTGCTGATCTTCTGATTCAGCTGTTTATGTAAGACGGAATCATAACTCATAGGGAACCCCTCCTTACCTGCCATTTGCACTGGGGGAGAACTTTTCTATCTTCGCCCTGTTGCGGTGTCGTTCTGATTCATCTTTCTTTGTTCACACAGGACAAGGTGCTGATCATCTGATTCAGCTGTTTATGTAAGACGGAACCATAACTTGAAGCTCATTTTCTGGGCACCTTTTTCCCATGTAAATATATATGCTGACTGTAAATTATGCTCCATTCACTTCCGGTAGTCCAGCTGCCCGCACATAGGATAAGTAGGCATATTTCATACAGCTCTTGTAACTAGCTACTGTAAGCAAACTAATAAACATTCCGCGTGAAGCAGTACATTCGATGGTCTAGCTTATTCTTTGTAATGTTTTGTTACAAATCCCTCAGTTTTGAACTTGATTGAAATGTGCCCATGTTTAACAAGGAGATAACATGTATTTCACAGGTAAATCTTCCACTTTTACCATCAATACCGAATTCTGACTGGTTTACGTGCCGCAGTGGGACATCTTTTCTACAATGATTTTTTTAAAAAAAAAGAACTTTGACATTCTTGCAATTCACCTTGTTCCACTCCTTTCTTTCTTAGGGTGGCTCCATTACAAAGCTTGCAAGGAGGACAGGACTTTCATATGAAGTGGTTTCAGATTCCATGCAATGGTTTCCCTCCCTTCCTCGGCTGTTTTTATAAATAGTCCAAAATTTTCAACATAGTTCGAGAACCAGCAGATTTCATATACTCCTGATTATTTCATTTGCTGTTCTCAAACATGCCTTTGGTAAGAGTGAATAGTCTCCAAGGAAGTAGAAAAGATCTTTCATTGGGGAGAGAGAGAGAGAGAAATGTTGAGATCACTCTACCACTTTGCACTGTCCCACGACTGTGAAATTCCCAGACCCTGGAACCACTTGTTCAGAAACCGTTTTCAGAACTGCTGATCTTCCATATGAGTCTTTAATTGCGAATAACATATAACATTGATCTCGATCTTACAAAAAATAGCACGTCAACATTTTAGATTTATCTTACATTAATTGAAAGGGAAAAAACCCGAGATTTACAGCATTTCACATTGGATCGTCACTAACATAGACGATGGAGAGAACGAACACGGGGACAGTACTCCGACCTTACACCGACCATTCCGTATCTAAAGAGTTGTACTTGAGGCCTAACTCGTCATGAAGCAGTACCAAAACAATTGAGATGAGTGGTGTGGGATACTAATCACATTAAATTTGCTTACACAAGTGAAAGAACAAATTTAAACGGACGCAACATATCCAGAATATGTTACACCTTGCTGATTATTGCTTTCCTCCTTTCATCTCTAGTCGCATGCATCTACGTGCCCATTAAAACAAATCAACCCAAATAAAAAAATGCCCAGGTTCGAACTAGCTCCAGCCACCGCCATCAGCAAGAGCAGCTGAAGGGAGGAACTCATGGCCGGAAGAGGATAGGGAGAGAACAACACTTGGAAAGAAGGTAGAAGAGATGAGTGAACACGTTGACGGAGCGGCTGACGACGTCGTCATGATTCTTCGTCGTGGCGACGGCGGCAGTGGCCTTCTTCCCGATCCTTGAGGGCCTGGAAGACGCGGAGCTCTCGTAGAACAGGTGCGCCCGCCGGTCGTAGTCGCTGGGTTCCCGCCCCTCCCGCGCCCCCGCCATCGCCTCCTCCTCCAAGCACTCTAGCTCCCCCGCCTTCTCTTCGGACACCCCTTCCTCCTCCCCCTCGGAAGCCTCCTCGTCGTCGGAGTCCGGGGGAGGAACCCTCGAGGAGGACCCCGCCGGCTCCGCCTTGGGCATCACCCGCGGCACCCCGCGGTACAGCAGCGCCGCCATGTTCCTGAACAAGAGCTGCGTCGCGGCCGACAGCGCCCCGCCGTCGGCGTCGTCCCTGTCTTCCCCTCGCGCTCCCACGAACGCCGCGACGAGGCGGGGGAAGCCCTTGGAAGCGGCGCTGCGAGATGGTGGGAGAACCGCCGGCGGGCAGAACAACGCTGCGGGGTGGTGGGTCTGGAAGGGGACGCCCGCGGAGGATGTGAGGGTGTTGAAGCAGCAAGGGACATCCATGGCCGCCGAGATCAGAACAGAAGCACTCCAAGCAACAGTGGCGACGGCTTTTGACCTTTTATAATGAAAGAATACTTTGTCAAACCGCGCCGTGGTCGCGCAGGCTGATAGGATGGGCAGCGACTGTCCGATTTACGCGCACACCACCTCGCGGTGGCGAGGGCGACGTCTTCCCTTCCGCGACACCTGGCCTGGCCGGAGGGGGTGGGGACGGGGGAAAACGTGACTTGCGGGCAGACTTGGATTAGCACGGGACGTGTGTCACGTGTGACCGTGTCCTCTCTTCTCGCCCTTCGAGGCGGCTGTTCTGCTCTCCACGTGTCCTTTTTTTTTGACCAATACTTGTTTACGGAGGTGGCTGGATGCTTCTGAATGCCAAGTTCACACTTAGGCAGCGTTTGGGAATATGGGTGTAAAAAGTAAACAACAGAAAAATCTGATTTCACACCATTTTTTGACACATGAGAGATTATAATCATAACATTTTAAAATCACCTGCTCTATTTGAGAACAACCGCATGCAACCCGCTTCCATCACTTTAACAACTAATATTTTAATAAGTAAACAATGGTTACCCCATCCACATGCTACTTTAGGTGAGTTAATGATGTTTACTTTTTCAAAAGCGGCTAGAAGCGACCTCCCTTCCGCTTTTGATGAAAGGGAGAGAGAAAAAACAATGTGTCTATCTCTCTCTCCCACTCAAAAATCGCTTTGCGCCAAATCCGATACATGTTGTCTCATTTGGAAAGTAATATGGGATTTGTTAGAGATTTTAGGTGTAAAATCGGCGGAAACCTCACTGCCAAACAATGCCTTAATATGTAACGAAGATTGAAAGATTTTTACGAAGGATCTTTATATTGCTATTGGCATATCTTTATCATATTTAATTTAAATTATTCATCTTGATTATTTCAACATAAGTTAGACAACGATCGATGGTCTTAAGCCTTGAACAAAAAGAAAAAGAAAAAATGCAAAATCAAATAAAAGTACTCGATAATCAAACGATTGAGTTGATCTCACTTCTTAAAGTTCAAAACTAATAGTTCATTCTTTTTCTTAAATTTAAAGATAATACTTTAAAATTTTGGGAAATTTTTGGTGGCGTGTCGTGTAATCCACCATGTGTGGTGGCGTGCACCCTCCATGCGGTCGCTGGGGGAATTCGAGTCCATGGTCCACAGCCGTGCTCCATGAATTCACTTGTGAACATATTTGAATATAAATGTTTGGCTCTCTTTTGCTTGTGAACAAAGCTTGATTAAGGTTCGATTATCCTTTTAATAATATGAAACATGTGTGCTTGATAAGTCACTTAAAATTACGTTGCATCTTATAATTTAATAATGGAGCTCATCATGTGCAGGTTTAAAAGAAATCTGTTTCTTCCTCATTCATTTGGTATAACACAGTTCAAATAATTTGATAGCTCATAATTTAATAGTGAGTATAGTTTGAGTGAGACTTAATTAGGCTCGACTATTGAGCCAGTTGATTCCTAATAAAATTAAATCGACTCATTTATTATTCAAAGTAACTTAATAAGAGTCCGATTAAATGATAAATAAATTAAATTCATCCAGAAGTTTAAGAAAACTTCTGCATGAAGTTTCAAGTGAGGGGAATGTACAAGACTCTCATCTGAAGTTGATAAAATTTTACAGGCCGGAGAAAAGTCTCTTCCTTCTGTGTGTGTGTGAACACTCGAAGAGGATAAATATCCTATTGATTATTTATGACATCACTCGTTAGGTTTTATATTACATATTATATTATAACACTTTTTGTCTAGGACTTGGTCGTAAGGAGAGAGTGTTGTTACTCTTTTTATTCGAAAATGGTTGCTTGGCCAAGAGCCTAACGTGCAACTGCGATGAGTGGGACTACCATAATGTATTAGAGGAGGGCTACCTTTTTTATGAGAAAAGTTGTGTATTTGAGAATTATATTTTCTCATGCACTTCTTATTTTTTATTAGATGAGTGTAATATGTCCTTAATATATTGACTAATGAGAAGATTAAAATGTATGAGAAAATGTAATTTTCAAGTGTAATATTTTTTTTCTTCTCTTTTTTAATATATATGAGAGAGATATTTGGCCAAGAGTCTATTATAGAGCCGCCATTGAGTGAAACTACCATAATGTATTAGAGGAGAAAGCCATTCTTTTTATGCGAAGAGGGCTACTTGGCCAAGAGTCTAGTGTAGAGCTGCCATAAAGTGGAACTACCATAGTGTATTAGACGAGAGAGTTATTCTTTTTATGTGAAAAGGATTATTTAGCTAAGTTAATCCATGTGTAACTATCATAAAGTAAAGTTACCATTGCATATGAGGTTGATGCAATAATAATATGAATTAGTTTCATATCGAAAAATGATATAATATTATTAAGTTATATATGTAGAGTTATGATCTGGGTCATTTGGGAACAAAAAAATGTACAATTTTTACCGAATCAAATAATCACAAGGATTGGATTGAACAATAATTTAAGGATCATGACTTGCATATTCTCATCCTCTAGATGTTCTCATAGTCATTTTTCCTATGTTTTCTCCACTCTAACATGTGTTTATGGGTAATTACGTAACAACTTGAAAATTATGATCGAGTATAAGTCCAATTATAAGAGTTTTCAAAGAAGGACATAATTATAATATCTCAAAATTGAGGTTGAAAATTTTAAATAAAGATTAAGAAGAGAACTAAAAAATAAGACTACCAAGTTATTCAAAACGTAAATATTGAACTATGGCAGTGAAAACTGACCTAGTCAAGTAACCCTTGTTAAATAAAATTGCCACTTGTTCTACACCTGTCATTTTCATAACCAACCTTAATAGCTTAGTAAGCATCTATAAATATCCCAAAATTGTCTCCATTTTCTCTTTACGTGCATCGGTGCAAACTTTCAAGCAATAAGAGGAGAAGTCCCTGCGCCTAGCGTAGTGGACATCCGTGGGGTTTGGGTGGGATACGCCCAAGGATCGATCTCTAGGCGCGTGGGTTTATTCGTTGGCCAATGAGTGGTCTTTACCACTAGGTTGTAGTACCAAAAAAAAAACAACAAGGGGAGAAAAGGTGGAGATTTTCTAGCCTTTAAACTCTTGAGTTTTTGGATTAAGGTAGGTATCTCTATGCAAGTTAAGTTATGAATTTATCATGACTATTTAATCATAATACCTATGTTACTTCATGAGAAATTGATTTTCTTCTTGATATGTATGACCTTTAATGTTCTCTCTACTGATATAATTCCGAGCATAAGGACATGCTCATGTGTTACTATTTGAGTCATAGTTTAGAATTTTTCTTGGAATCCAATATCATGTTTCATATTTAAATTTTGTCCTTGAATTCATCCTTAAAGTTGCTTGTGAAGAGATTAAGATTTTTCTCCACTAAATCTAAACTTACTCCCTCACTGTCAGATAGTCTCTAAGGGTATGTTTGGTATATATTCCCACTCTATCTCCGATCTATCATAATACCAAACATGCTTGTCGCAAGCATGGTACCCATGATAGTTAAATCATGTCTAATCATGTTGAATTACTAGTTATAAAATCACGTCCCAGTATTTATAAGAATCGAGTCTCAATATTTATACGAATTGCATTCTGGTATTTATAAGAGTTAAATCATGTCTATTCATGTTGAATTACCTGTTATAAAATCATGTCCTAGTATTTATAAGAATCGAGTCCCAATATTTATACGAATTGCATTCTGGTATTTATAAGAATCGAGTCCTAGTATTTTATAAGAATCAAATCTCAATCTTTCATAAGAATTGACTCCCAGTCAAGAATCAACTCTGTGTTAAGAATTAACTCTAAATCAAGAATCGACTCCTATCTAAGAGTTGACTCCCAGTCAAGAATTGACTCTCAGACTTGAAGAATCGACTCTCATCTGCTTTATAAATCGACTCTAATCTATTTTAAGGAATCAATTCTTAATGTCAGAATTGACTCTCGATGCCTTAAAAATTGATTCTCATATCATTAATTAGTTCAACCCAGAATATTGACCGATCAATCTAGTGTTTTGAAAACCTTTAATATTGTCCTTTCAGATTAAGATTTAACATAATAACATCCATAATTTTCAATTCAATTTCTACTTGTTCAAGTTTTATTCTTTGACTTTATTTGCTGAAACTCTGAATTATTCTTTAAAATTTTTGGTCATTTATTTGTATGAATTGTTAAAAAATATATGTGGAGTCTTGGATCCACTTAGACTAATATATGTAGATGGGGACCAATCTAGTCCTAAAAAGAGCATTTGAAAATTCTTACTAACCAATTGGAGAGTGAAAAATCAAATACTTTGATATGACACCACTATATGCTTGCTTGTTTTCTTGATTGACAATTCTAATAAACTAAGTAACTAGTATATAAAATGAAACTCTTGCAAATACTTACTAATGGCTAGCCTACTGATTTGTTCATACATGCACATGATTGTTAAACTGCTACATGCTCTTGCTCTGAATTCTTGGTTTTGAGAAGATTTATTGTTCTTTGATTATTCCTAACCACAGTCATTGTCTCTATCTCTACCATGATTAATTCATCTACTAGTATTCTAATTTGGTTTGTTTAAAAGGGTAAATTCTATTGGACTTTTTGTGCTTTTCTTGAATTCTAAATTATTTTTCAAGTGATTCCCAACCAAGAATCAACCGAGGATGGGGATGAGTGTTGAGAAGCTGACCTGCTATTTTGTCACCAAATTCTTAGCCAATTCTTTTGTTTAATTGTTGATGGTCTTTCCTCAATTATGTGGGGTGTAATCTTTTTTAACCAGCATGTAATAGATGTAGTTAATGTAAATTTTGTTTATGTATTTGTAAATAAAATGTGCATATGACAAATTTTCTTAAAGTACCCTCTAGATCCTTTTTGTCATGCCTTGATGATTCCGTCCTTGGAGTGTGACAGATAATTCATATGTTTTTCTAACTTATATATGCATACAATAAAAAGTGTTCCTGAATGACAAGAGCTACGTACCTCCACCACCGTGACTTGCAACATGTCTTCACGAACATGCTGGCTCTATATATTACCTTGCAATAAAGATAAATATTTTTAGAGAGAGTAAATATATTTGTTGTTTTTCTCTCTTTCTTTTTTTATATTTTGTTATTGTAGTTACACATAAAGATTAGGTAGTATTTGGAAACGAGTTTGTGGCGATTTTGACCTACAAAATTATTGACAAAATTGATCGCGGTTACAAACGTCTTTGGTTGGCCGCGGTTTGCAAGAGGAGGCGATTTCCGCAAAAAGATAGAGATAGAGATGTGAAATTCTCTCTCCTCTGTCGGAAAAAAGTGAGTTTGAATTGCTTTTGAAAAGTTTGGGCATGGGCGATGTGGTGGTGTGTTCCTGTTTGGGCTGGAGCCAAATGGGGCTCCACTGAAGAAGATAGGGAAGACGAACGCCAGTGCGAACAGGAGCCTGCAAGACCAGAACTGGATCAGGGGGGCCCGGTTGAAGAACCGGGGAGAACCCTCCGATGCCTAAGTCAGAATGAGACTGGAGAGGCTTGAAGGAAATGAGGTTCTTATGTGTGAGTTGCACGAGGGTGCGTGTATGTCTCTGAGATTACATACCTCAGTCTAGAGGTTATCTGAGCCCTTTTATAGGCGAGGGTCTAGAAGGAGTGGGACGGAATGCCCCTTAACGACGCCGGACAGGGCGCTCCAGTTAGCGCCTCCGGCGGGGAGTTACGCATTATGGCGTCTGTTGAGGGACTCGGTAATTAACGCACCACTTGATCGTAGGGCGTGCACGATGCAGCCGTTGTAACCATCGTGCCGAGGCGAAGGACCGCTTGGATTCTCCTGAGCGGAAGGTACTGAGCAGGTTGCCTATTCAGTAGGCTATCCTGCTGCTCGGTGCCTGGTACTTTGGCGTTGCTGCTGCCAGCGGGTCCATGACACGATTCCTGAAGGGCCTATTCGGTAGGCAGTGTCTGAACCGAACATGATAAGGGGTGTCTGGAGACTGCCCCTAAGATCCTGGGGGCGCTCAGAAGCAGAGACCGTGTTCGGGATCTTCAACCTCCTCCCGAAGACATGTGTCGTCCTGCCGAAAGACTGCGCCCATCCATAGGATGACGATGGGCCATGGTGGACCTCGCAGGCTTAGGTGGCTAAAAATAGCCACCACAGGCGACAAAGGCCATGTGTTCACTGTGTTTGTTCGCCGACAAATTTGTTATTTTTTTACTTTCTATATGTCTTATATCAATATTTACTATGGCACCTAAATTTATTACAAGTGTTATTCTTATTTTTATGTTTTGGTCCACTGAAAAGTCCCTCTTGTGCCTCATCTCCGACTCCAAAGAGTATGCGTGCTTCTTAGAGCTGACAAAAGTACAATTTTGTACTAATGGGTATGAAATGTTGGATTTGATGTCCAGCCCTACTTTACAAGTACAAGTGAGGTTGGTGTAGAAGGAAGGGGGTAAACAAATAATTTAAAGAAGGAAAAGTGTCGCACAAGTTTTCTTGGGCATCGTTTCATCTCCTCTAGTTGCAAAGATAACGATCTTATCTTTTATCCCACCACCTGCATGTAAGATCAACAAATACCAAGAGTGGTGTTTGTTCTATGTTATAACATTTGATTCATGTTGAGTCATCTTTTAAATCTGTTTATGGATGATCTACATAAAACAATGCAACTTAAAGACAAAAGAGAAAGAAAAAAAATTTACTGTACTTACTATAACAGTAAGTGCAAAAGGCGGACATTTAAGATTGCGTCTCTGTGGCACTATTTTGGATGTCATATGGCGACAACAAATAGTGGGCGATAGCAACAAGCAACGACGATATCTAGTGGCGATTGGTAATGGTGGGTGATAGCGATTTGACTCTAAAATATAAATTTTAAAATTTAAAATATAAATTATAAATTTTAAGATATTATCCTTAAACTTAATTTAGTAATAGATTAATTTAAAATTAATTTAAAATTAACTCAGAATTAACTCAAAATATAATTTGGTTAAAAAAATAGTTAACTCAGAATGAATATGGTTACATCTTGATAAATTTGTGTTAACTCAATTTTTCTAACCCACCAACAGCCATCGGATATGATTAGTCTATTTTTAACTAACTCGTGTTTTCCCAACCCGTACGTGCCATGTGCGCTTCTGCACATCATTATCTAGTCACTTCGGCACAATAAAAAGTGTACTTCTTCCATATTTTAATAAATTTTATAAATTTATTTTTTTCAAAGAAGAAATCGTCATTTATTATAATTTTTTATAAATTTAAAAATATTTTTTCAGTGGTTACGTGTCTCTGAGTCTCTGAGTCGTCATTTGTTACTATTTTTAAGACCCAAATTAAAGAATGCTTCTTCCGTTTTTCAGTCGTCATTAAATGACAATTTTTAAGATTCAAATAATATATTCTCTCATAAAAATAGAATAATAAAGAGTGGAAAGTGTATGGTACAAAGGTAATTTAAATATTAGGTAAGTAAGTGAGAGGGTTAACTCACTTTATCTTACCAAAACACTCAAGAAAAAATGGGTTAACTCATTTTGGTTGAAGTGGGTTAACTCACAGTCAAACAAATCAAAAAGTGAGTTAACCATGAATAATTTTAATTATGGGTTGAAGTTATCCTTAACCTCAATCCATTACCAACAGAGGTTTACACTTTAAAAATATTTGATAGACTTTTAATATTTGTGCTCTAAAATATAGATATTGGGCTTCAAAATATTAAATTTGAGCTCTAAAATACTACTCTTAAGATTTAAAATTATTTATTAAAATTTTAATATTCAGACTCCAAATATAGATATTGAACTACAAAATATTCTGGTCGAAGTATGTTGTCGTTTTCTTTAGAATCATTCTTTTCCTGTTTTGGTGCAAATAATTTTTCAATAGAACTTCTCTTACAATTCGACGATCCAGATTAATGGTGACGTAAATATGCACTCCAACTTACATGTGGCGCGAACACCACAATGGTTTTTGGACACTTGCATAAAGAAGAAGACAATGATAAGAAGCAGAAAGGACATGGGCTTTTGATCTGTGTAATTAAGACCCTTTGTTGTGTCTCTCCCACAGAAACGAACTCTCCTCTAAGAATATCTCCTCGGAAGGAGAATTATAACTGATGAAAAATAGATGAATCCGAGGAGATGCCAATAGATGCTTAGTCAAAATTGGATGATAAAAATAAAATAAAAGACGAGAACTGCACGCACGTCATGATCACAAAGCAATTTGCCTACGTATGAGATAAGATTTAATCAGTCCACCAACTCAAATGTGCCAATTCTATAATTCTGTCCAAAAGATCGCATAAGAAATAAAGAGTCCCCACTTAAAAAAGAGATGAAAATATTAAAACATAAGATGACTCAAATCATTTAAAATTTAACACAGAATTCAACAAATAATATATGTATCATGTTTTCTGATTTAGGGGCAGTAGATAATATTATTACTAATGTTCGCCGTGTTGTATTAGAGATTTTTTTTTTTTATCACCGACACAATATGTATAAACAATGTCACTTTTTATTTATTTTTTTAATTTTTAAGTAAATTTTTTGAAAAGTTTTGAGACATATCAATGCGGTACAATATAAAACGTCTCTGTATCAAGATTCGCCGTACCACTCGGATCGACCGTGCCGCATTCTCCGTAGTATGATATGGTACCGTACCGTACTTTATCGCTGAGATACGGTGGGAAAATGACTTGTTTATTTATTTATTTATTTTAGTTTTATGACTTGATGAATATTTAAAATGAGCAAACTTCAAAAAAAGACTCTCCATCCAAACTCAAGATAGACTCTCCATCTCTTCTTATGCATGGACTCTCTCTCTAACTCGAGATTATACTCTCTCTCTCTCTCTCTCTCTCTTAAACACATCCTAGGACTCTATAAGTTAGGAAATGACTACCACTATGTGAAGAGACCCTTAGAAGCTCTACTCACCAAGTCCCATATATCGCCCCAAAGTCAGAAGAGAAGTCATTCTCAACGTTGCACCCTTTCTCTCTCCCTTTTCCCTCTCATATCCTCCAGAACTATGAAGGATATCATGTCTTTTACAGTCTGAAAAGAGGCTGATATGCTCATGAGGTCTTCATCAAAGTTTGTTATACTCTTCTTTAGCTTCTTCCTCGAAGTGAAATCACCTCATTGGTGGTATGTGCCCAAAGTTATAGCCGATTATTCTTCACATTCTCTCTCATATTATGATCTACATATATATGATTATCATGTCTTCCACATCTCAAACGAGGGCATATCTCTTCGAGACTTCTTCATGAAAGTTGTTCCCCACAACTTCCTCTATGAGCTCCAACTAGAATCACATCAAATGAAGGTCTGTGCTTAAAGATACAATAGATTATTCTTGACCTTCTCTCTCATATCGCGATCCCAACTAGCAGTGAGTGTGGCCTCTCTACAGCCTGAACGAGGGTGATCCAATCTTTGGGCTCTTCATGAAAGTTGTTCATGATATGACCAATTTATTCCATTAGATCAACGCAAAGAATTCGAAAACAGAAACAAAATCGTAACGTCTTAAAATTTATAATAAAATATTAATATGACACTAAAAAATAAAAAAAATAGTAAATCATACGTAAGACATGATCACTTATATACAACATAATTATCTTTAATTTTAGAATATTTTTATATTATTAATATAATTCTGTGTACTTCACGGGACGGCATTCGGTTCTAAAAATAAAGTCAAACCTGAAGTCATCATAATTACTAGAAAAATATATTGATTCTAAAAATATAAAATATTAGGAATTATTGATGCATAGATGTTGAGATTAAGTCGACCTAATGATTTTTGGGATAATTTTTACTTGACAAAAAATAATTTAAAAAATTAAATTATAATTATTATAATTTGTATCGTCTCTTAATTAGCTTATGTTTGTAATTTCATCTCAATTAGATACCATTTAGACCTCTTAAGTGCACACATGATTTGCCGCGATACGGCGAACCATCTGTGCACTTCAATGGGACGACATTTGGTTCCGAAAATAATGTCAAATATGAAATCATAATAATTATTAGAAAAATATACTGATTCTAAAAATATAAATATCATGAATTATTGATGTATAGATGTTGAGATTAAGTAGACCTAATGATTTTTGAGATAATTTTTACTTGACAAAAAATAATTTAAAAATCAAACTAAAATTACTATAATTTGTATCATCTCTTAATTATCTTATGTTTGAAATTTCATCTCAATTAAACATCATTTAGACTCCTTAGATGCACCAGATATGAGAGGGGAAGAAAAAAAAAATAGGTTCAACAAACCGGACTACTGTACCGGTCCGCCGCGGCATGCCCGGGTCAGCCAATGGGGTGACCTGACCGTGCCTAGGCTCCTGAGAGTCCAAGTACGGCTTGGTTCGCACATACCGCGCGCGGCGGTTTGTCGTGATACGACAAATTCTGAATTCTGGTACTATCTTTAATTGTGCGCACTTCGACGGGACGCCATTCGGTCTGAAAATAAAGTCAAATATGAAGTCATCATAATTGCTAAAAAAATATACTGATTCTAAAAATATAAATATCAAGAATTATTGATGTACAGATGTTGAGATTAAGTCGACCTATTTTTGGATAATTTTTACTTGACAAAAAATTAATTTAAAAATTTAAAATAAAATTACTATAATTGGTATCATCTCTTAATTAGTTTTTGTTTAAAATTTTATTTCAATTAGACACTATTTAGACCCCTTAAATATATTCGATGTGAAAGTGGAAGAAAGAAAAAAAAAACAGATGCACATAGTCTACCGCGGACTGGTCTGGACCGGACCGAATCGGATCGCGGCATGTCGCCGCGGCACACCCGAGTCGTCCATGTGGGTGACCCGACCGTGCCTGGGCTCGCCGGAGCCCAGGCAAGGGCCGGTTCGCACATACCGCGGCGGTTTTCCGCGGTACGACGAACCCTGCTCTGTATTGTATTATACCAAAGCAAACTTAACACAGCCTAGTTACGCCATACTGCGACCAACCCTAATTATTACTCAACTTCAAATATCACCAGATTGGGTCTAGGTATCATGGGCGATCCATAAAAATTAATACCAGGAAGGTGACAAGAACATGCCTGTAAATAAGAACGCATAAAACGCGAACTTAAATATTGAAAAGAGAGAAAGACTTAGTGCACTTTTGTATTGCACTTTAAGTGCAATATGACTAGACAATAATTCATGTGGTATCCAACAATTGGATTGTCACTTTATCACTCCTATATGAGGGATTGTCACTTTTATATTACACTTTAAGTGTAATATGACTAGGCAATAGCCCATGTGACACCCCTCACATGAGAAGTGATAAAATGACAAGACTGCTGCTACATGTATGAGACTCTCATGGACTTCATTTATCTTCCCATCCGGGTAAAAGTCCAAAACATATGAAACGATATATAATAAACACAAATGAGTTATATATATATATATGCATCTGTTAATGGTTACCACTTTGATTCAATTTTACATGAATCTAGCTTCCAGTTGTAATGTTATCTGGAACCTCAGATGGACCAACAAGATCGTATAATAATGAGGACTCAAATTAATAGGCTGAGTGGTGACTTCAATTTCTTGTGCTTTCTTCTGAATAACTGGAGATGTGTAGTTTCTATGCTAACATAATTATTTACATTTATATGTTAATTCAATTTACTATTTAAAGAATTAAAATTGACATTTTATGTTGTTTCACCTTATGTACTAGTATCTTTCTTTTTTTTTCCTGTCTATTAGAAGGTTAACTTGACACTTGACTCATGGAAATGCGTTTTACATCTTATTTGCAGATTTTATGATGATGAGTATGAAGCACACCTAAGGCCGTTCTTTTGAAGTGATTCATGAAAAAAGTTGTGACTTTGAGTTTTATTTTTGTCCTTGCTATGAGGATTATTAAAATGTTCAGAGGCGACACATTTCTTGTATATGTGGGTTCTATACAACGTCAACTATTATTTGTATGTAGTTAATTTCACTTGGTTTAGAAGACTTTCTATCATGTACAATGACAATATGGTGCCTCTAAACAGAGAATAATTGCAAGTCATTTTCTAGCACTTGCAACTTTTGATAAATGATTTTGCTCACTTTATTCTCGTTAATGTGCACAAGCATTTTTAAATTGTTCAAGAAGCTATTTAGAGTATTGTGTAATAAATGCATGTCATTGTGCCATAGTTGTCAAGGCGGACGCCTAGGCGGCGCCTAGGCGCCGCTTAAGCTCCAAGGCGCTTCCTCAGCCGCCTTAAAACACCTCGCCTTTCTAAGAGGAGAAAAGGCGCCCCAAGGCGCCGCTAAGGCGGCCAAGGCGCACGCCAAGGGCGCTTGGGCGCGCCTAGACCCTTTAGGGGTCCGCAATATCCCACTTAGACAGTAGATTCAGGTCGGTTTTTAGGGCTGAGTCCAGCCCGATTCCAGGTAACATCTTATTTACCTGAATATCATTTAAGTAAATGTTATAATTTGTTGTTTCATTTACTTAAGATATTACATGTATAAGGAAGTACCCCCCATTTGAATTTAATAAAAATATCAAAAAAATCATATCTCTTACAAAAAAAAGTCAACTCTCCCATCGAAGAAGAAAAAATCACGATTTCGATGATTTTAGCGAAATGCTAACTTTCTAATCTCTCATAATTTGACCTATCTAAAAATTTGATAATTCAAATAATCATATAGAACACTAAAAATTCAAAGTCGGGTAAAAAAAGTCAATGTGCATATGACTTCTCCAAGGGAGCCGCTCTCCTACTGACAGCACTTAGTCTGTTTGAGATCTCTCAGGATTTGGTCAAACTTAAACTATCATCACCCAAACACATGAGACTTGTCATTTTCTAGTTATTTTTCAATTTTAGGCATATTGTGGGATTATGTAATGGACTCATTTAGTTTTTACTTGTTTTAAGTGTGTTAAGATATTGCACTTCTTATTTTTATTTAACATATTTACATGTATGTGTATTGCTTGTTTAAAAGTTGAAAATTAGTTTTCTGATGATAGAATGATATTTGCACTTCTTGTTCTTATTTAGTGTGCTTATTTATTTGAAGATGTCAATTTAGATTTTTTATGACTTTATGATATATAATGTGAGTTTGTTTACTTGGAGTTTAATTTTTGTTGCTTTCATTGTCTTTATGTCTGTCATATTATGATATTTTTTATTGAATTTTCATCATTATATATATTTATAGATACATAAATATCATGTAAGAGGGACACTTGAAAACAACTAATACTTGGTTCTGTCCTAAACGCCTAGGCACCGCTTAGGCGAGCGCCTAAGCGCTTAGGCGATCCGAGACCCCACCTACGCCTTGGTCGCCTTGACGCCTTGACAACTATGATTTGTGCTGAAACATTATTATGTTCTTTGGAGTGGTTTACTATCATCTGGAGCATTGATTCAACCAGAAAAATCACCATCTGAAGCATTAAAATTATAGTCACTATCATTGACACTCCAACTTAGATGCTTTAGTGTCTGTTTCTCTATTATTCTATTAACTGTGCTATATCAGGATATATCTTACTTCACCAAAAAATCTCTTTAATCTACATTTTTTGGTCAAAGATCTCATTATTCTTTATTTTTCAAAATAGGTTTAAACAATGCAAATCCCCTTAAATCCTTGAAAGCTAGACGATATTTTTTAATTTGAGTAAGGGCTAACGCAGATTGTTAGACTTGTTATGTTGGATGGAAAGAGGAAGCTGTAACGTCGCACATTTTTCGGATCCTCGTGGATCCTCGCTTAGTGGTTGTGGAGGCCAGTGTGTAGCCAATGACATGTGTTACAGGTGTTTGCGTGGGTTGTGAGGCTTGTGGGCCGACAGGTTGGGCCCAAAGCGCTCACTGGCTCTCTATCTATGAACGCGACAGATCCTGGCGTCGCGTTCTGAACGCGACGGTTCTGGGTGTCGCGTTCAGGTTGCCGACGCCTGAGGGTCTTCATCTGCATGTCCGCCGTGTGTCGCGCGCTGGGCGGACTTGCTGACGTCGGCAGTGGGAAGGCGACAACCACCTACATCGCATTCTTGTTGCGACGGGAGGGTGCGTCGCGTTCCCATCTCCGAAGTGTTTTTGAGTAGGTCGGCCAAACAGAGCTCCAGCAAGCTCTGTTCGGCCAGGAGGAGGAGGTTTCTCAGGTTTCTTCGGCGATTTGGCAATTTTAGGTCATTTTTGGAGTGTTCTCGCCGCGAGGACGTTGCACGGAGCGGGGGAAACATCGGATGGTTATCGTTCTTCGCGTTCTTCACGAAGGTAGGGGAATTCCGCCATGTTTTACACCATTGATGGCATGTGATGCATGTGTAGGTTGTTATTTGTGTTAAAAATGATAGATACCATGTTAGGGTAATGAATGGAGCATGAAAGATGGATTTTTACATTGTTTTACGTGGTTTGCATGGGTGATCCGGGGATGGTATCCCGGATTAGGGTTCCTGTCTGTGAAGGCGACGGACCTTCCTGTTGTGTTCTGAACGTGATAGGCCGACCCGTCGCATTCTGCTTCTGAACGCGGCCTGTCGGGGTGTCGCGTTCAGAAGGCGACAGTACCCCCTCGCGTTAACAGGTCGAGGGCTTTATGGTTGTGTATGATAGTGCAATTATCGAATTAACGTTGCGTATTGTGTAAGGCATTGGTAAGCGGTGCATCGACACTTGTGGTAAGTGGCATTACCGAGTTTGTGTGGATGTGCATGCGAGGCAAGTTGGGTATACGATGCCGCCCGTGGTTACCTCTCGAGTCGGGTACCCTAGGTTTTTTGTGAGCCAGGCACATAGTGCTCGGGGTTTTGTCCCAGTACTTGTGTACCGTTTTGGTCTTGTCGTCTTCTTGGACACCCTCACTCCGTAGTTTGAGTAGTACTTCCGGCTGAGGGAAAGACGACAGTGGGACAACGGCTTGTGTGTTGTGGGTGTACTTAGTCGCTTGTAGCGCGCTCTTGGTTGGGGGACGGACACCGGTAGACATACTGGTCCCCAGCTAGTCTTCGTTTTCCAGTGCCTCACTTTAGGGTGCTCGGGCCAGAGACCTTAAAGGTGCCAGACATGGAGCTGTAGTCGTGTGAGCTGCAGTTGTGGTGTGTGTTTGTGTGACGGCCCTGGATACTTATGCCCACTAAGCTCCATATCCAGATCCGCCTCCCGCGAACGAACCGAAGTCTTGCAAGGGATAGCCTGTACACGTGTCAGTAAGAATATAAAAGACAAACCACAATAGTAAGAGATACAAGAAAGTACATGTGCTCATATCTGCATGTAACAATTTACAACTGTCCCAGTACATTATTACATGTCCAATTAAGAAGAGTACAACTACCTAGGGCATACCCCGAGGGAGCACAAGCTCACACAACTCAACTAATACTACTGCTGGTGGTACAAGTCTGCCACAATGTCTTCGCAAGCCACACCATTGGTAAACCTTGAAAAGAACTGTAAGGGAGTGAGCCTCAATAAGTCACTGGCTTAGTAGGGGTCCACCCAAAACCACCTCAACCCCAGAGGGTCTCACTGGCAACACTAAAAGAAAACCATGGCATGCTCACTATATTTATAATAAACAACAACTTAATTAACAATTCATACACAAACACATATTCCTCGGAAGGAAAGAGGAACCACAGGACTAGCACAACACTACTAGTCCGGCCAACAATTGAAACGCCTAGGCCACAAGCCTCATAGGCACACCACCTCAACAGCTGGTCGCCTAAGTTGTAAGCCACACAGACAAACCATTGCCAAGCTACAAGCTTCACTGGCGAACCTCAAACACATGGGTAACAGGACTGCTAACTAAGAGCTATCATTTATACCTTAAACCACGATAAATTGAATGTCACACTTAACTAACAGGACTGGCCACCACAGGCCAATCCATCACACCTTCAAACCTTATTCGGATGTTTACTCAAGAAGGATAAAATACGTAGTGGAAGTCTCCACACGACCTCCACCTCAATAACCGAAAAGATCGGTACACAGCGTACCACCACAAAGTACTATCCACACAGGGTACAGGTACCTACTACCACGAGTACCACCACGGAAACCACAACCGAACTAGTGCCAACACAAGACACTCCATTACAGGTAAAACCTTAACACATGTGCCAATGATGGGCACACCACATGGATCAAACCACAACCAATGAGTCTCCGCTCACTAACCACAACTACAACTGTGCCAACACCAGGGCACACCTCAACGAGTAAAACCACAACCTGAGTGTCACACACAAGCCACCACTAATGGCAAAGCACGAGTCGGAAAGGAACGATGTGACGCCACCACACGGGAACGGACTACTGGATGATCAAACCAGTATCCAACCCGGACAACACAACACAAGAACTACCTCTCAGTCTCACAGCACGGACGTAAGGTCCAACTGTCACTCCACAACCACAAGTAAAGCCAAAGAATTGTGGAGACAACTAAACCACCACACCTGCAGGTCACAAACCCGTAGGCCCATGCCTGGCACCTTTAGGGACTCTGGCCTAAGCTCCCTAAAGTGAGGCACTGGAAACTAGGACTAGTCGGGGCCTAGTATGTCTACTGGTGTCCGTAACCCCCCAGCTACGAGCGCGCTACAAGCGACCAAACAACAAACTCTCACAAGTCGCTGTCCTCTGCCGTCTTTCCCTTAGCCGGACGACAACTCTCCCCGAAAGTGAGGGTGTCCAGGAAGACGACAAGACCTCGACGGTACCATTGTACCGAGACAAGCCCCGAGCACACACACACGTGCCTGGCTCACAGAGAACCTGGGGCACCCAACTGAAGAGGTATTCCGGAATAGGCGCCGGACCACCACACTTGGCAATGCACAAACCACGACATATATATACTTACATATTCTTTATTACAAACCACGGTACAAGTGTCGAGAATAGCTTGACCCCGGTCACCCTGTGACCTACAAGCTACCCCACACCAACACACATATAAATCACGATAACCAATCATAAATGGCCTATCATTGGTCACCATGTGACCTCCTTGCACATACACCCCTTAATACATAAATTACTATAATACTCTTTAAAAGACAACAATAGACTAGGGCTAGGTCCACACATGACCTTCACTGCCCAATTACCTCAAACTAACTATACAAGGTAAATCATAACGTCGAACCACTAGCCATGCACACACATGCACGACATTCAAACCATATAAACGCCACGTAAAAGCATGCTCACATGACCTCCTGCTCACCCTCACCTGGAAGAAAAAGGGGTGAGCCTTACAAGTCATTGGCTCAGTAGGGTAGCTCCCCAAGCCGAGAAACACAATTAATATTAAAGATGTAAACATGTAATCATCTAATCATGATGCTACAATGCTATTAATAGATAAACGGCAACACTTGACAAGTGTACAAGCTAAAGGAAGGGTACGCTGAACATGAGTCTCGAGAACTGGTTCGCGACACCAGCCACAAACCCGACAAATCACACAAGTACACCTCTCAGTCTCACAGCCACGGACGAAAGTCCAGCAGCCGCTCCACCTCAACAAACAAGAACTGTGGAGACAAACCACACCACACCTGCAAGCAACACTGCCTCAGGACCAAGCCTGACACCTTTAGGGGCTCCGGCCGAGAACCCTAAAGTGAGGCACTAGAACAGGACTAGCTGAGGACCTGTACGTCTACTGGTGTCCGTCCCTCAACCAAGAGCGTGCTACAAATGACCGTACACTCACAAACACAAGCTGTTGTCCCCTTCGTCTTTCCCCTCATCCGGACGTACTACTCAAACACAAGAGGAGGGTGTCCGGAAGACGACACAAACCTCGACGGTACTCTCATACCGGGACAAGCCCTAAGCACCCGGTGCTAGGGTAACCGACTGGAGAGGTAACTACAGAAGGCGTAACACCTAACTCGCTACACACACAAATTCACGCTAAACACCTCGATAACAATCACAACATAGGTCCACACAACCCATACAGGGTCTACATTGCCTTGGTAACACTGCCCAAGCAATGTGGAACACAAATCGATTAAACTGGCCACAACTCACCAGAGCTCGGGTGGCCACTTTCATAATCGCGTCCAAAACAGAAGCCGCTTTTACCTTTCAAGTCGCGTTGGACATACAAGATGCTACTTCTCTTAGAATCACGTCGCGTGTAAGCGACACTTTAACAAACGCGTCCCCTGCACTGGACGCCTTTCGGGGTTCAAAAGCACACTCAACAAACCCCTTCCGAGGATCACACCACCCCATCCCAAATCATGTAAAACTAGAATTAAACGTGTAAATGGGATTCCTACACATGCTTACTAACATGCAAATGCAATTTCCCCATGTAGATATCTCATTCAAGCATCATGCAAGCCATACGATAAGAAAACAGGATGGGAATCATGGTGGAGTTCCCATACCAGTGCAAGAAGCATAATTCCGACATCACCACGAGATTCCACACGCTCCCATGCTCGTCCACGCACCGAAACCTCACCAAATGAACTCCAATTGCACCAAGATTTCCCACAAATCCTTCACAGCCGCAGCAACCCCTTCCTCAGCTGAGCAGTGCAACTGCACTGTTTGGCTAGGGAAAGATACACTTAACTGCTCTGAAACGAATCGCGTCGCCCTTACCGGATGCGATAAGAATCGCGTCCGCCATTGCCGACGCAACTAAACTTGACCATCACCCTGCATGTGCGCCACGCGGCGCGCATGCAGCGACAGCCACGTAACGGCGGTTCAATATCGCATCTTGCATAGCGACCGCAATTAACATTTGTAATCGCATCCCACATACCGACCGCGATAAGAAACAAGATCGCGTCTGGTAAATCGGATGCGATAAGCCCCTGAGAATCACGTCCTCTGTTTGCGACGTGATCTCAATGAGCCCGACAGAGCCCAAATTTGGTTGGGTTGCCTAGCACCCCTGCCTATAACCTGACCAAAATAAGCTGTAAAAACACACATAGACCTCCATGGTCTAACAATGGCCACACACTGGCCTCCGAAACCTGGTAAACCACGATCCGAACCTTCCGGTCATTACATTACTATCACCTAAAAAGAATTTCGTCCTCGAAATTAAAGCGATAAACATAAACATAGCTCAGAACATATGCAACTATCAACTAAAAAGAAATGTGCTACTTACCCAAACAAGTATGGATATGTTTTGAACATCTCATCAGCTAACTCTCAAGTATCTTCACCACCTTGCCGATTCTCCCACCGGACTTTCACCAACTCGGTGTCTTTATTCCTTAACTTTTGAGTCCGCCTGTCTGTGATCATCACCGGATATTCTGGCATGGAAATATCCAGCTTCAAATCATCCCGCTGATAGCTCACAATTTGAGAAGGATCTCGGATATATTTTCTTAACATGGAAACATGGAATACATCGTGAGCATCTGTGAAATCTGTTGGAAGCTCCAACCTGTAAGCTGTCTCCCCAATTCTTTCCAAGATCCAAAAAGGACCCACAAACCTGGGACTCAACTTGCCTCTCTTACTGAACCTTAGAACACCTTTAGTCGGGGAAACTTTCAAAAATACATACTCACCAACCTCAAACTGCAAGGGCCTACGCCGAACATCCGCGTAGCTCTTTTGTCTACTTTACGTTGTTTGAAGTTTCTCCTTAATAAATTTGACTACCTCTGCACATTGCTAAACCAATTCCGGTCCCATAATTTGTCTTTCACCCACTTCATGCCAATTCAACGGTGTTCTACAAGGTCTCCCATAAAGTGCTTCATATGGTGCCATGCCAATACTTGAATGATAGCTATTGTTGTAGGCAAACTCAACCATGCCAAGGTGATGTTCCCATCCACCTCCCCAAGCCAAACAACATGCTCGAAGCATATCTTCAATGGTCTGGATTGTTCTCTCCGTTTGACCGTCGGTTTGGGGATGGTATGTAGAACTATACCTCAATTGTGTGCCCACAACCATTTGCAAACTCCTCTAAAAACCCGATGTAAACTTGGGATCCCGATCTGAAATAATAGTAACCAGTATCCCATGCAATGGCATAATTCTTTCAACATATAACTTTGCCAACCGATCCACTGCTCATGACATGCTAATCGGTAACAACCTGTACACTTTAGTTAACCGATCAACAAAAACCCAAATACCATTATGACCCGATGCCGTCCTGGGCAAACCTACAACAAAGTCCATTGAGATATCATCCCACTTCAATTGTGGTATTGGTAGTGGTTGTAACAACCCCCTGGCCTTTGATGCTCCGCCTTGATTTGTTGACACACCGCACACCTTGCTATAAATTCCGCTATTTCTTTCTTCATACTCGGCCACCAAAAGTATCTTTTCAAGTCTTGATACATTTTAGTGCTCCCGGGATGTATGGTATACCTGGACCGGTGTGCTTCTTCTAACACTTTCTGCTTCACCCCACCTTCATTTGGGACATATAACCTGTGCCTAAACCGCACAATACAATCATCATCAATGGTAACATCCTCCATCTTCACAATATCGGCCAAATATTCATCTTCCTTTTGAGCTTCCACAACTTGCCAATATAATGACGGTTCCACCGCACTATTAGCCAACACGGCTCTTTGTCGGTTGTTAGGTACAAACAAAGAATTTTCTGCCACTTCCTCATGCAATTTCCATTCTTTCATCATAATGACTCATAACCACTTTCCTACTTAAAGCATCCACCACCACATTTGCTCTACCTGGGTGATATGCCAAACTAAAATCATAATCTTTGAGATATCCATCCACCTACGCTGCCTTAAATTCAAATCCTTCTGGAGAAGATATATTTCAAACTTTTGTGGTCCGTGAATATCTCAACCTTTCCCATACAAATAGTGCCGCCAAATTTTCAATGCAAATACAACCGCTGCCAATTCCAAATCATGTGTAAGATAATTTTCTTCATGATGTTTCAATTGCCTAGATGCATAGGCTACCACTTTCCCATATTGCATAAGTACCGCTCCAAGTCCTTTCTTGGATACATCGGTATATATCACATAACTACCTCTTCCTGCCGGTATCACCAATATTGGGGTTGAAGTGAGCCGCTTCTTCAATTCCATGAAACTACGCCTGCAATCAGAGGACCATTCAAATGTCACTCCTTTTCTAGTGAGCCTTGTCAATGGTGCTGCAATTTTAGAGAAATCTTGGATAAACCGTCTATAATAGCCGGCCATACCAAGAAAACTCTGGATTGCTAACACTGTCTTTGGCTCCTCCCATTTCATAACCGCCTCCACTTTTGCTGGATCAACAGCCACACCTTCTCCTGAATAATATTCCCCAGAAACTGAATTTCGTTAAGCCAAAACTCACATTTACTATACTTTGCATAAAGCTGATGCTCCCTCAATGTTTGCAATGCAATTCTCAAATGATTTGCATGCTCTTCTTCTGAGTTTGAATATACTAAAATATCATCTATGAACACTACAATGAATCGATCTAAATAGGGATGAAAGATTCGGTTCATTAGGTTCATAAATGCTGCTAGTGCATTGGTTAGCCCAAAAGGCATAACCACAAACTCATAGTGCCCATACCTTGTTCTGAATGTCGTCTTGTCTATGTCTTCCTCTTGAATCCTCAATTGATGGTATCCTGATCTCAAATCTATCTTAGAGTACACCTTTGCTGATTGCAATTGATCAAATAAATCATCTATACGTGGAAGTGGATACCTGTTCTTTATGGTAACTTTATTCAATTGGCGGTAATCTATACACATTCTCATGCTTCCATCCTTCTTCTTTACAAACAAGACCGGCACTCCCCATGGTGAATGACTCAGCCTAATAAACCCCTTTTCAAGTAACTCTTGCAATTGCTTCTTTAACTCCTTTAATTCTGCAGGTGCCATCCTGTATGGCGCTTTAAAAATAGGCATACTACCCAGCTGCAACTCTATAGTGAAATCCACCTCTCTATGTGGTGCTAAACCCGGTAACTCTTCCGGAAACACATCCACAAATTCCCTAACAACATGTACCATATCCACTACTTTTTTCTACCTTAACCAAACTAACAGATGAAAAATAGGCTACACATCCTGCATTAATCAGTTTCCTAGCCTTTAAGGTAGAGATAATGAATTTAGGAGTGTAGAATGGCATACCTTGGAACTCAAATAAATCTCCTCCTGGATAGCTAAACCTTACTTTCTTTTTGATGCAATCCACCACCGCTCCATATGCCTCTAACCAATCCATACCCAATATCATATCATATTTCTTTAATTGTAAAGTATAAAGCCTAGCCGGCAACTGATTACCATGAACCATAATAGGTACCTTATCCGAGTAACATGTAGTAAGCATGAAATCCCCCGAAGGTACCTCTACCATAAGCTCACGCTGCCTCTCCTCAAAAGGATGCACCATAACATCAAGAAAATCTTCAGAAATGAAAGAATGGGATGCACCTGGATCAATCAATGTTCTTGCTGAATATTCAAGGACTGGTATAATACCTTCAATCAAATTTGATGCTTCCGCTTTAGCCCTGGTCACCGCCATCACTCGACCTCGTCCTCCGCCCCTTTGGTAAGGTGTGCCTCTTCCTTGCCCTGCCGATGATTGCTGTTGTGGTTGTTGTTGTTGCTGTTGTGGTATTCCTCTACCATAATTAGTTCTCATTGGGTATGGATAATTCCTCTCTATATGCCCCGGCTGATCAAAATTGTAACACCGAAATTCTCCGGGCTGCCTTGCCGTGCTTTGTTGAGACTCTTCCATCTTCGGTTTGTAGCCGCGCCCTTGCGGAAATCCTTGCTGCTTACCACCTCCTCCTCGACCTCTATATATCTTCTTTAGTTTATTGTCCCATTTGCCAAAGTCCGAAGAAGAAGATCCTCCCGAAGGTGCCTTTCCTTTACTAACACCCACGGACTGTTGTGGAAGTTGGAAGCTACCACCACTTGATCCTGATCCGCTAGATTTCCTGGCTTGAATTGTTCTATCAAGTATTGCTGCTATTTGGGCTACCTCTTCCACTGTGCCACACATCAAAGGAACAACCGCATCTTGCAACTTCGGCCTCAATCCCCAAATAAAGTACTCAATCATCATTGCATTGTTGGTGACTATATACGAGACATATCGACTCAAGGCCATAAATCTCATTTGATATTCTAACACTGACAAGTTCCCTTGCTGAAGTGTTCTAAATTTCTCCCTCTTTGCTTGCTGAACTTGCACCGAAAAGAAAGTATTGTTGAAAGCCTCAAGAAACTCCGCTCAAGAGATTGCTTCTTCAGCTCTACTAGCAAACACGGTCTGCATCTTAAGTCTCCACCATTCCTGTGCAAAACCCCTCAACTGGTATGTTGCTAAGATAACTTTATCTGCTTGGGGACACCTCATTGTAACAAACACCCTCTCTATCTCATGGATCCAATTCTCCACCGTATCCGGATTTGGACCTCCCGAATATGTTGGTGGTTGCAAACGCAAGAACCTTTCTACCATCATGGTGGACTCCTCCATACTTGCTGGCCTCACTGGTACCATTGGAGGTAGAGGTGCCGCAGGAGGTACCTCTACTCATAAGGTGATACTATTGGTGCCGGCATAATCTCTTCCATTACCGGTGGTACAACCCCGAAAGATGACCCCGGTAATTGCTGATCTAACCTTTTCCGGATATGCTTGAGAATTTCCCACATTCTCTCTATCATTTGGTGAGTAGACTCCTCAGGGTCATCACCTCCTCCTCTCCAATCTCTCCTACCCGCCATTATAGACCTGCACATACACATTTTATCCATACAAAACAACAAGTATATTACTACAAAAATAAGACCAACTACCAGCAGAAGAGATCATGATAAGGAACCACTACGTGCTTTTCTCGTTCTTTCATATTTACACGGATCTTGCTCTGATACCAATTGTAACGGACCACGCCGTTCAACCCGTTAATACCATAACGAGCTTGACACGACTCCATCTCCCACGATCGGGCCGAAGCCTCACAAGGATTTCAAACACATATATCCGTGGAAATACAAAGAACCACATTAAGCACACATAAGTTACATTGCCTATAAATGTCCATAAGAAAAGTACATTCCAAGTTCCTTATATAATCAACATAACATAAACATAGCTCGGGACAAACCCCCAAGGCTCCACAAGAAAGACTTTACTCTGTTGGTGGTGACGACCTGACTCTGCTATGAGGCTGGTCCGAGCTACTAGAGGGACGTGAAGCCTCCTGATCACCCTCACGTGGAAGAAAAAAGGGTGAGCCTTACAAGTCTTGGCTTAGTAGGGTAGCTCCCCAAGCCGAGAAACACATTAATAAAGCTGTAAAACATGTAATCATCTAATCATGATGCTACAATGCTATTAAATAAATAAACGGCAACACTCGACAAGTGTACAAGCTAAAGGAAGAGTACGCCGAACACGAGTCGAGAACTGGTTCGCGACACCAGCCATAGACCCGGACAAACCACACAAGTACACCTCTCAGTCTCACAGCCACGGACGAAAGGTCTAGCTGCCGCTCCACCTTAACAAACAAGAACCGTGGAGACAAACCACACCACACCTGCAAGCAACACTGCCGTAGGACCAAGCTTGACACCTTTAGGGGCTCCGGTCGAGAACCCTAAAGTGAGGCACTGGAATAGGACTAGCTGAGGACCAGTACGTCTACCGGTGTTCGTCCCTCAACCAAGAGCGTGCTACAAACGGCCGTACACTCACAAACACAAGCTGTTGTCCCCTGTCGTCTTTACCCTCAGCCAGACGTACTATTCAAACACAAGAGGAGGGTGTCCAGGAAGATGACCCAAACCTCGATGGTACTCTCATATCGGGACAAGCCCTAAGCACCCGGTGCTAGTGTAACTGACTGGAGAGGTAACTACAGAAGGCGTAAAACCTAACTCGCTACTCACACAAATTCACACTAAACACCTCGATAACAATCACAACATGGGTCCACACAACCCATACAGGGTCTACATTGCCTTGGTAACACTGCCCAAGCAATGTGGAACACAAACCGATTAAACTGGCCACAGCTCACCAGAGCTCGGGTGGCCACTTTCATAATCGCGTCCAAAACAGAAGCCGCTTTTACCTTTCAAGTCGCGTCAGACATACATGACGCTACTTCTCTCAGAATCGCATTGCGTGTAGGCGACGCGTTAACAAACGCGTCCCCTGCACTGGACGCCTTTCGGTGTTCAAATGCACACTCAACAAACCCCTTCCGGGGATCATACCACCCCATCCCAAATCATGTAGAACTGAAATTAAATGTGTAAATGGGATTCCTACACATGCTTACTAACATGCAAATGCAATTTCCCCATGTAGATATCTCATTCAAGAATCATGCAAGCCATACGATATGAAAATAGGATGGGAATCATGGTGGAGTTCCCCTACCAGTGCAAGAAGCACAATTCCGACACCACCACGAGAGTCCCCGCGCTCCCACGCTCGTCCACGCACCGAAACCTCGCCAAACGAACTCCAATTGCACCAATATTGCCCAGCAAATCCTTCATAGCCACAACAACCCCTTCCCCAGCTCAGTAGTGCAACTGCACTGTTCGGACAGGGAAAGATACACTTAACTGCTCTGAAACGAATCGCGTCGCCCTTACTATACGCGATAAGAATCGCATCCGCCATTGTCGACGCAACTAAACTTGACTGTCACCCTGCATGTGCGCCACGCGGCGCGCATGCAGCGACAACCACGTAACGGCGGTTCATATTGCATCCTGTATAGCGATCGCAATTAACATTTGTAATCGCGTCCCACATACCGACCACGATAAGAAACAAGATCGCGTCTGGTAAACCGGACGCGATAAGCCCCTGAGAATTGCGTCCTCTGTTTGCGACGCGATCTCAATGAGCCTGACAGAGCCCGAATTTGGTTGGGTTGCCCAGCACCCCTACCTACAACCTGACCAAAATAAGCTGTAAAAACACACATAGACCTCCATAGTCTAACAATGGCCACACACTGGCCTCCGAAACTCGGTAAACCACGATCTGAACCTTTTGGTCATTACAGGTCATAATGTGACCTCCTTGCCACATACACCCCTTAATACATAAATTACTATAATACTCTTTAAAAGACAACAATAGACTAGGGCTAGGTCCACACATGACCTTCACTGCCCAATTACCTCAAACTAACTATACAAGGTAAATCATAACGTCGAACCACTAGCCATGCACACACATGCACGACATTCAAACCATATAAACGCCACGTAAAAGCATGCTCACTTCGTGAGCACCACCCTTATCACGTAAACAACACAAGCAGCACAACTACATGTGCCAATGCATCACTAGCATTGCCATGCACAATAATTAAACGATAATCGGATAAAACAACCATCACAAGCCTACTCGGATGTGGTCGCGACAGAGGACAATGTCGCCTTCTGATCGCATCGCCCCGACATAGCGCGATAGGAAACCTTGTCGCGATGGGTCGGCCTGTCGCGACCTGGTCGTGATAGCTGGGTCTGTCGCCTTCTTAGGCGAAAACCCTAATCCGGGAACCCTCTCTGGATTTTCCATGCAAACCACCCTAAACACAGTTTCAACCCAGTTTTCATGCTCATTTCACCTCCTAGACATGGTATCTACTGTTTTTAAAGCGGTAAACAAGCTAACGTGCAATCCACATAACAAATCAAGGTAGAACTCCCTACCTTCACGAAGAACACGAAAACCACGCATGGCACGACGTTACCCCCACTCCACGCGACGTCCTCGCGTCGAGAGCGCGTCGAACACCACGCCGGAATGCCGAATCGCCCAGAGAAGTCGCAACAGCTCTCCTCCTGGTCAAGCAGAGCTTCTGAAAGCTCTGTTCGGCCAAACCTTCTTAAAAAACCGCACAACGGTTGGGATCACGACGTACCTCCCCGTCGCTCGCGATGGACTAGGGCGTCGCCTTCTCACTTCCGACGTCAGCAAGCTCCGCCCCGTGCCCGACACGTGGCGCGCATGCAGACGTCGACCCAAATAGCGGAAACAAGAAGGCGACCACCAGGGCCGTCACATTCAGAATGCGACCTACACCCCCGTCGCGTTCACATCCAGTAAACCAACGGGCACTACGAGCCTAACCTGCCGGCTCACTAAGTCCCACACACGCTCGGAAACCACGACCAAGACTCAATGACCTCACATTGGTCATGAGCACCACACCAAAACCAGTAAACACAGATCCGAACGACCACTAAATGACGATCTATGAAGATCTGAAAAACATGCTACGTTACAGTTTGTCTCCACAGCTTGTTGGTCTATGTAGTGGAGTGGTAGCTGGACCTTTTGTCCTTGGCTACGAGGCTGAGAGGTAGACCTGTGTTGCTTGTCCGGGTCTGTAGTTGGTGTCGTGAACTAGTTTTCATGACTCGTGTTTGGCGTTACCCTTCTTTAGCTCGTACTTCTAAGCGTGGGTTGTCGTTTACTTATTAAAGTTGATTATTGTTATTAGCTTAATTTTATTTAAGCAATGCGATTATTATTCCATGCACAGTTAGAATTGTTAACTATAATAATTGTGTTCTACTCCTACTTCTCTTGTGTTTTGTGGCTTGCAGATTTTGGGGGTTTTCCTACTGAGCCAATGACTCGTGAGGCTCACCCTTATTGGTTTTAGGTAAGGGAGAACAGGAGGCTTCTCACCCGTCTTCTAGTCCGGAGCTGCGTCACAGCGGTGTTGGGCTGACGCATCCAGCAGTGTAATTTACTTTTCTGTTGTGCCCAGGGGTATGCCCCAGACCTGTGTACTTGAGTTTGACTTTTGTTAAAATTTGACTATGTAAATTCATTGTAAATATGTGTGAGATGTTGAATCTTATATATATATATATATATATATATATATATATATATATACCAGTGTGTTTCCTTTGTGTTTTCATGGACTTGTGTGTGATATCCCTGGCGAGGCTTCGGCTTGTTCACGGGAGGCGGAGTCGGATCAAGCTCGTTAATAGGTTAACGGGTTTGAACGACGTGGTCCGTCACAATTGGTATCAGAGCAAGGTCCATGTAAATACAAAGGAATTGGGAGATTACATAGCCTGATTTTTACATTAGTCCACTGCTGGTAGTTGACCCTGGTTTTGTATTGATTTGTTGGTATATATGTGGTCGAAATGTTGTTTGTGCAAGAATTTGAGATGGCTGACAGGAGAGACTGGGGAGGTGGGGGAGATGATCCGGAGGAAACCACTCATCAGTTGATTGAGCGGTTAAGTGAGAGTATAACCCAGATAAGAACAAGCTTGGACCAGTAGGGTCCAGCACAGCCAGCATTAGCAGGGCCTTCAGTTGTTGAGGAGGCAGGACCAGTACCGGTTGTACCACCCCCACCACCACCAGGAGTGGAGGTACCTTTTGTGGTACCCGTGCCACCAGCACCACCAGTGAGGGCAGCTGAGGAACCAACCATGCAGATAGAAAGATTTTTGAGATTGCAGCCACCTACTTATACAGGGGGACCAAATCCAGACACAACTGAGCATTGGATCCATGAAATAGAAAGGGTCTTTGTGATTATGAGGTGTCCACCAGAAGATAGGGTAGTTCTGGCTACCTATCTGAAACGTCGCACGTTTTTTAAATCATCGTGGATCCGTGTTTAGTGGGTTTGGTGGCCAATGTGTGGCCCATTAGTACGTGTTTCAGGTGTTTGTGCACGTTGTGAGGCTCGGTGGGCCGCCAGGTTTGGCCCAAAGTGCTCACATGTTTTCTGCCTGTGAACGCGACAGAGGTATGCGTCGCGTTTTGTACGCGACAGCCCTGGTGTTGTTCATTCTAGTTGTTGCCGTTGAGCGTCGACGTCTTCATGCGCGCCAAGTGTCGTGCGCTGGGTGGCCTGCTGACTCAGGAGTGTGAAGGCGACGGCCTTCCACGTCGCGTTCAGTCACGACGTCGGGCTGCGTCGCGTTTTGAACCGCTGTGTTGTTTTTAAGAACCCCGACCGAACAGAGCTTCCACAGGCTCTGCTCGACCAGGGGAGTTGCTGCGGGATTTCTCCGGTTGGCTCGAGGTGCAGGAGGTGTGTGGGGCGTGTTCTAGCCGCGAGGACGTTGTGCGGAGCGGGGAAACGCCTGGAGTTGGTGTTCTTCGCGAAGGTAGGGTGTTTCTACCTCGTTTGATTGCGTGGAATGCTCGTGGTGTGGATTTGATTCATTTAAAGCTTAAAGAACAGTAGATATCATGCTAGGGTATCCATTAAAGCATGTAAAACGTGAATTAATCGTGTTTTGAATGGTCTGGAGTGGTAATCCGGAGTTCCTCCCAGATTAGGGTTGTGTCTGCGAAGGCGACAGCCCTGGGTGTCGCGTTGTTAACGTGACAGCTCGATGCGTCGCGTTCGGATCTTGAACGCGCCATATCGAAGGTCACATTCTGATGGCGACTAAGGACCCTGTCGCGACAAGGTAGCGACAGGTGTATCCGTCGCGTTCAAGTTTGTGAATGCGGCATGTCGGGGCGTCGCGTTTTGAAGGCGACACATCCCTTGTCGCGACCTCAGCTGAGAGGTCCAGTCATGCATGTTTTCTGTATTTGATTATCTGGTTAGTGGTATTTGTTGTGCATGGTAATGACAGGTGGAGCCAGTGCACTTGTTACGCTCATGGAGCGTATTGCTCACAATGTGGGCATGTTTTACGTGTTAATATGTTATGTATATAATCGGTTTTGTGTTTACGTAGTATGTGTGGTGCGTTGGCACTTGTAGCGCTCTTGGAGCATGTTGTCTATGTGTTGGACATGTTGTTTACGTGAATGATGTGTGGTGCACCTGGATGGTGTATTATACACGTACTATTTACATGGTTTGGATGCCGTACTTGTGATTTGTGTGTGCATGGCACCGGTTTGTGGTGCGCTGGCACATGTGGCGCTCGTAGAGCGCGGTGCTCACTAGATGAGCATGCTTTACGTGGTTTGGGTATGTGTATGGCACACGCATTGTCGTAATGTAATTCTTATGATTTGTCGTAGTAATTGGGCAGAGAGGTTCCTGTGTGAACCTAGCCGTGACATTGTGGTGTTTCCATGATTTGTGTGTCATGCATGTGTATGCATAGCTAGCGGTCGTTGTTGTAATATAGTTTGTGTAGTTACTTCGAGGTGATTGGGCAGTGAAGGTCATGTGTGGACCTAGCCCTGGTTTGTTGTTGTCTTTCAAAGATATTATACTGATTTATGTGTTAAGTGGTGTGTGTGTTGCCACGGAGGTCACGAGGTGGCCGATGTTAGGCTATAATGTTATTATTAATACGGTTCATATGTGTTTGTGTAGGCTAGCTTGTAGGTCACGAGTGACCAGGACAAGCTACTCCTCACACGTGTATCGTGGTTTGTATAAACGTATAAGCGTTATGGTTTGTGCTAGCCGAGTGTGGTGGTCCGGCGCCTATTCCGGAATGCCTCTCTAGTCGGGTACCCCAGGTTCTTTGTGAGCCAGGCACGTGTGTTTGTTGTGCTCGGGTTTTGTCCCGGTACAGTGTGGTACCGTCGAGGTCTGTGTCATCTTCCTGGACACCCTCATTCCTGTGTTTGAGTTGTACGTCTGGCTGAGGAAAGACGACAGTAGGGCAGCGGCTTATGTTTATGGGTGTGCAGTCGCTTGTAGCGCACTCGTAGTTGGGGGTACGGACACCAGTTGTGATGGACGGGGTATTTATGCCCATTAAGGCTCCATATCCAGATCCGCCTCCCGCGAACGGACCGAAGTCTCGCAAGGGATATTTCACACACGTGTCCAGTAAGAGTATAAAAGACAAACCACAAGAATATAAGACACAAGAAAGTACATGTGCTCATATCTGTTCACAAATTTGTACGGCTGTCCCATTACATTAATACATGTCCAATTAAAAGAGTACAACTACCTGGGGCATACCCCGAGGAGCACAAGCTCACACAATGCTAACTACTACACAACTGCTGGTGGTACAAGTCTGTCACAACTCCGCAGCAAGTCAAACACACGGCAAGCCCTGAAAAGAACTGTAGGAACTGTAGGAGGGCCACAAGTCACTAGCTCAGTAGGGGCTACCCAAACAACCTGTAACCACAGACACCTCAACCCCAATGGGTTTCACTGGCAACAACAATAGCCAAACCATTTCATACTCACATCATTACAATAAATAACAATTGAACATCCTCATGATAATAAACATAAAGTCCTCAGAAGAAAAGTAGGACTACAGGACTAACATATTATCATTAGTCAGCCCAACTATTAAAGTGCCTAAACCACAGTCTCACTGGCACACTATTACAACAACTGGTTGCCTAAACTATGAGCCACACAGGCAAGTCATTGGCTAAGCTGCAAGCTTTACAGGCGAACCTCAAACACTTGAGTAACAGGACTGCTAACAAAGAGCTGGTCCTTTATACTCCAAACCTTACTACGTCGGAAACTACACACAAGGCAATAGGACTAGCTACCACGAAGCCAATCCATATACTAAAACTATAATTGGAATCATATCCAAGAAGAGTAAAATTCAACAAGTGGAAGGTCTCACACGGCCTCCACAGAGCACAGCTCTACTAAACCACAATATGCCTAGGCCACAAGCCTCATCGGCAAATTACCCACAAAGGTAACGTATTAATAATCACAAATTAATCCACAATAAAATATAAACCAAAATCTACTTAAAACAGTTAGGATATAACAAGTGGCAGGTCAAACCACAAGACCTCCACAACACACGAGAACCTAAAAAGGTTGGTACACAATGTACCACCACAAAACTACAAAGTAACCCACGAAGAAATAGGTACCTGCTACTCTGAGGTACCACAACACAACACCCGAACAAAGGGTACAAGAAGGTGGTAAACACCACACTGTACCACAATTATATTATACCTTTATTTAGGCACAATATTACAAGTAAAACCTCAACCGGCAAGTCACACAAACCACAACTTAGTCACAACTGTGCCAACACCAGGGCACACCTCAAACTGGTCAAACCTCGACCACAAGTCACAAACTCACAAACCACGACAAGTAGCAAAGCACGAGTCGGAAGGGAACGACGCCACCACACGGGAACAGACTACTGGCTGATCAGGCCAGTATCCAACCCGGACAACACAACACAAGAACTACCTCTCAGCCTCGCAGTCACGGACTAAAGGTCCAACTGCCGCTCCACGAGAAAGAAGTCAAACAACTGTGGAGACCAACTAACACCACACCTGCAGACACACAGCTACCGGCCCATGCCTGGCACCTCAAGAGTCTCTGGCCGGAGCACTCAAAAGTGAGGCACTGGAAAACAGGACTAGCTGGGGACCAGTACGTCTACTGTGTTTCGTACCCCCAACCACGAGCGCGCTACAAGCGACTGCACACCCACAAACACAAGCCGCTGCCCTACTGTCGTCTTTCCCTCAGCCGGACGTACAACTCAAACACAAGAGTGAGGGTGTCCAGGAAGATGGCACAGACCTCGATGGTACCACACTGTACTGGGACAAAACCCCGAGCACAACAACACACGTGCCTGGCTCACAAAGAACCTGGGGTACCCGACTAGAGAGCATTCCGGAATAGGCGCCGGACCACCACACTCGGCAAGCTCAAACCACGATACTTACACATATAGCCTTTACTTAAATTTCACAATATACAAGTGTTAGGATTAGCTTAACATTGGTCACCGTGTGACCCCAAGCTATCCCACACCAACACATAACTAAACCACAATCTTGCCTATCATTGGTCATGAGGTGACCTCCGTGGCAACACACACATCACTTACACATAATCAATATAATATTCTTTAAAGAATAACAACAGACCAGGGATAGGTCAATGTGGACCTTCACTGCCCAACACCACAAAGTCATGGCTAGGCTCACACAGAACCTCACTGCCCAGTTACTACGACAATCATAAGAATTACTTAACAACAAAGTGTGTAGTACACACATACTCGAACCACGTAAACAACACGTGTATATTACACCCTGGTTGTGTACCACACGTCTCCACATAACCACCGCATGTCCAACACATTGACAACGCACTCCAAGAGTGCTACGGGTGCCAACGCACCACACATACTACGTAAAGCGATTACATACATCACATATCATTCACGTAAAACATGCCCATTACATGAGCAATATGCTCCAAGAGCATAACAATGCATTGGCTCACACCGGTCATCGCCATGCACACACACAAACACGCAATACTTATAACCAGAAAAGCTACGTAAACCATACTGCATGGTTACATGCACAAGTTGGCGGCAACATCGACTGCCGCTTATAAGAAGTAGACGGCAAGCGATCTAGCCGTTTATATCCCGGCTGGTGAGCTTGGCGACAAGCGATCTTGACGCCAAGTTCTCCGGCCTTAAACCCTGCAGAAACCCTAATCCAGCTCTACAGGTTTTCCAACCGTTTAAACTACAGAAAAACATATAAAAGTGGTTCCTTTAAATACCAGAACCCGAAACAACCCATTACAACATGCTTCATTCACTAATTACTCAAACCACCCATTAACCCCACATGGTGCAACTTAATCCGAAAATACAATAAAAATGCTGGTTCAAGTGATTAAGTTGTGTTTTAATGTTTCTAACAAGCTAACAGGGCTCGACCCCTACCTCAGAAACACAATTAAACTCCCGAAGAACCTTGAATCACGCCGAAACCCGAGAAACGTCCCACGAACACCATGCTCCAATCCGCCATTCCCCCCCCGATCTGCCGCTACCACGCGCACCACGGCCTTTCCACGAGCTCCCGCCGATCGTCAGAACTCGCGAAGAAGCTTAAGGGTGAGGTGGGGAAGAGGAAGGGAGAGAGAGGGGAAGAACAGGGCTCGGGTCTGCCATAAAAACACAAGTACGTCAGGTTAACGTCACACATATGCCGCTAACCAAACCGCCACCCTACAGACGTCCACATCACTCGACGCCAAGTTCATCAACTCGACGTCCACATCGATGGACGCTAAAACCATGTTACGACACACCATTGCCGCCAACACACAGTCAACGTCACCACTTGGACGCCAACACACTGTTGATGTCCAGCGCACTGAACACCAACACAGACCCATAACCAAACCCGGTAAGGATCTAATAAGAAACACACAACACTAATGCCTCACATTGGCCACCAAACCCACTAAACCTGGATCCACTGGATCCGAAAAACGCGCGACGTTACATTATTATCACCTAAAAACAAATGTCGTCCTCGACATATAAAACAAATCACAATAAACCAAATTATCACCTAAAAACAAATAAAGTCAATCACAGAACAAGTAGGATACTCTTTCTCTGCTTCAGCCTTTCAATTCATCTCATAATTACTCTGTTATGTCAATTCCATTGCTTTCTTTAGCTTTCAACCGTAGGCGATCCTACCTTGCCAATGGTGCTTTATCTCCTGGACTGAACCTGCTTCCACAATTTCTGGGTTGTGTTTGCAACATTTCTTTCGAGACCGCTTTATCTTTCTCAAATATCTTACACTGTAATATTCTTTCATACCATAATCTTTCCAAATTATTAAACTTTCCGGTGCCATTTCCTTTTTCTATTTATCACTGCCAACTATTATCCTGCCTCATCTGTATTTACATTTACACTGACACCTCTTCAAGAAAACCACTCACCATCTTTGAATTCCCTGCCCTTTCATATTATTCTGCTCATACCGCTTAAAGTCAATCTCTTATCAAGACCATAATAAACTCTGTTCCTTTATTCCACTGCGCAAAACTTTACACTTTTTTCCTTATTCAAACAAACTTGAACAATCTCTGAATATTAAATCTTTATTTGCTTCCGCTTCCGCTGCGCTACTCTGATCACACCGAACACTTTTGCAAAATATTCCACAATTTCTGCTTACATTATTACTTTCAATTACTTTCTTCTGGCTTCAACTGCTTCTCAAATCATCCCATTCAATTACTTCATGCTGAAGAAATTACTGCAATTTCTGATCTGCTAAGCCACTATTGACATATCGCGCTTTTCATATATCTTTTCTGCTTTACTGACATTCTCTGGCTAATTTCCATAATTCTGGGGCATAAACTTTTCAAATATTCTTATCAATCTGCTCCAGCATTTAAATCCTGAAATATCTTATTAACAATTCCTTTCTGCTCAATTAAATCATTTCTTTGCATCAATATGCAAACTTTAACTGACATTTCCTGACTCATCTGATCTTATTCACTTTTTCATTTGCTAATTTCTCCTTTCTTTAATCCATATCTTTCTGCAAATTACCTCTCTTATTTCATTAAATATTCTTTCTGATAAACTTTTCATAATCAGCCATTCATTAACTAAATATTTCTCTTGTGCAATTCTCACAATTCTTATTACACATTAATCCTTCCTTTTCTCTCTTTCTTTATTCAACTGATATTTTCTATACTTATTTATACAAATCTTCATATCACACTTCCTGCTATCATCATTATTCATAACAACACCTTTCTCAAATTTCTGATCTCAGGCATATTTAATCTATCTGCCATAAATCACTGCTTTTTTATGTACTGATACTTCTTTTAAAGCTGATCTGTCTTTCTTGATCATATCAAACTCTTCATAACTCTAATCACATTTCCATACACACTGTTTCTTATTATCATCTGACTCAAATCTCTAATGCCACAATACATTTGCTGAGATTCTCAACTGCAACTTATCACACACACTGACCTGATCCTTATCACCTTGCTACCATGCACCTGTCTCTGCCAACTTTCTATCTCATTATAACTTACCTACTGATTCCATATCCAACTTGTTAATCTCTTCATTTCCTTTAACTGCAAATCTTTAATAACCAAACTTATCTATCACAGAAATACTCTATACTTGTCTCCACTAACTCTGTACTTTACTATCATAAACAGGTATATCCCTCTCAGTAGTGCCCCTTCTCCTCTAATCTCTGCAACTGAAAACTTTTAAATACTATATTAACTGCTTTAACTGCACTAGTGCCAGGACACAACCACACAATTTATGCCACTGTCCACATTGTGGCACAACAACTGCTCCCAACTACCAATTTAACAAACAGAAACACACGGTTTACGTGCCAAAAGCTCACGTAAAAACTACTTTATACCACAAAACCACAGACTTACTACCAGCAGTGGACATTAATTTATGTATTGGGGCATTATACTTTCAATGTCTTTCCATATTCTAACTGGACATTGCTCTGATACCAACTGGACGGACCGGGGTATTTATGCCCATTAAGGCTCCATATCCAGATCCGCCTCCCGCGAACGGACCAAAGTCTCGCAAGGGATATCTCACACACGTGTCCAGTAAGAGTAAAAGACAAACCACAAGATATAAGACACAAGAAAATACATGTGCTCATATCTGTTCACAAATTTGTACGGCTGTCCCATGACATTAATACATGTCCAATTAAAAGAGTACAACTACCTGGGGCATACCCCGAGGGAGCACAAGCTCACACAACGCTAACTACTACACAACTGCTGGTGGTACAAGTCTGTCACAACTCCGCAGCAAGTCAAACACACGGCAAGCCCTGAAAAGAACTGTAGGGGAGTGAGCCTCAACAAGTCACTGGCTCAGTAGGGGCTACCCAAAACAACACTGTAACCACAGACACCTCAACCCCAATGGGTTTCACTGGCAACAACAATAGCCAAACCATTTCATGCTCACATCATTACAATAAATAACAATTGAACATCCTCATGATAATAACATAAAGTCCTCAGAAGAAAAGTAGGCTACAGAACTACATATTATCATTAGTCAGCCCACTATTAAAGTGCCTAAACCACAGTCTCACTGGCACACTATTACAACAACTGGTTGCCTAAACTATGAGCCACACAGGCAAGTCATTGCCTAAGCTGCAGCTTCACAGGCGAACCTCAAACACTTGAGTAACAGGACTGCTAGCAAAGAGCTGGTCCTTTATACTCCAAACCTTACTATGTCGGAAACTACACACAAGGCAATAGGACTAGCTACTACGAAGCCAATCCATAATATACTAAAACTATAATTGGAATCATATCCAAGAAGAGTAAAATTCAACAAGTGGAAGGTCTCACACGGCCTCCACAGAGCACAGCTCTACTAAACCACAATATGCCTAGGCCACAAGCCTCATCGGCAAATTACCCACAAAGGTAACGTAATTAATATCACAAATTAATCCACTATAAAATATAACCCAAATCTACTTAAAACAGTTAGGATATAACAGTGGCAGGTCAAACCACAAGACCTCCACAACACCGAGAGCCTAAAAAGGTTGGTACACAATGTACCCCACAAAACTACAAAGTAACCCACGAAGAAATATGTACCTGCTACTCTGAGGTACCACACACAAACACCCGAACAAAGGGTACAAGAAGGTGGTAAACACCACACTGTACCACAATTATATTATACCTTTATTTAGGCACAATATTACAAGTAAAACCTCAACTGGCAAGTCACACAAACCACAACTTAGTCACAACTGTGCCAACACCAGGGCACACCTCAAACTGGTCAAACCTCGACCACAAGTCACAAACTCACAAACCACGACAAGTAGCAAAGCACGAGTCGGAAGGGAACGACGCCACCACACGGGAACAGACTACTAGCTGATCAGGCCAGTATCCAACCCGGACAACACAACACAAGAACTACTTCTCAGCCGCGCAGTCACGGACGAAAGGTCCAACTGCCTCTGAGACGGAACGCCTCGGCCAAGCCCGTTAAACCGATAACGTACTTGATCCGAGTCCGCCTCCCGCGAACGGGCCGAAGCCTCGCAAGGGATACCAAACCCAGTCCGTGTAAACATAAAGGACAACACATTTTATATATAACTCACAAGTTTACATAGCCAAATTTCCACAAAAACTATAAAGAGGTACAAGAGCCTGGGGCATACCCCGAGGTACAACAGAAGAAAGTAAACAACTACAAAACTACACTGCTGGAGCTACTCTGCTGGAGGTGCTGACCATGCACCGCTACGACGCGGCCCAGAACTGGACGTCGGACGAGAGACGTCCTCCTCGCTCTCACTTGTGGGGGTAGGGGTGAGCCTCTCTAGTCACTGGCTCAGTAGGGAACTCCCCCAAAAACCGAGCGAAACAAACACCACGAGTACAAATAGTAAACAACACCAACAATTAATATAACAACTAAGTAGGTAAGTAAAGCTGTAAAAGTACTCACCGTCTGCCGACTACGAGAAACAACAATAATAATTAAATGGCAAACCAGTACAGGTGTACAAGCTAAAGTAGAGACAGCCAACACGAGCCACGTAAACTGGTTCGCGACACTAGGAACTGACTCGGACAACTAACACAGGTCTACCTCTCAGTCTCGCAGCCACGGACGAAAGGTCCAGCTGCCGCTCCACGTAAAAAGGTCAAGCAACTGTGGAGACCAACTAAACACCACCACCTACAGACCACACGGTCACAGGCCCATGCCTGGCACCTCCAGAGACCCTGGCCTGGGCTCGCTAGAGATTGAGGCATTGGAAAAGGACTAGCTGGGGTCCAGTACATCTACTGGTGTCCGTACCCCCAACTACGAGCGCGCTACAAGTGAGTAAAGACAAACACAAGTGTCACTGTCCCACTGTCGTCTTTCCCTCAGCGGACGTACAACTCTAACACAAGAGTGAGGGTGTCCAGGTCAGACGACACATACCTCGACGGCACAACACAAGTACCGGGACAAAGCCCCGAGCTAACAGCCTGGCTCACAAAGAACCTGGGGCACCCAACTGGAGAGGTAATTACGGTAGGCGTCGTACTACTCGCCACGTACACAAAACCACGTGCACGTCGCACACAAACTACGTGAAACCTCACGTAAACCACAAGTAACCATGGTCCACTACACGTGAACCCAACTGACTCGCGTAAACAACGCGCAGTCACAGAAATAAGCAACTAACTGCATACCTTGTATGCTAAACACAAAAACCAAGTGCACTCAGTGCACCTCATGCGTCAACACACATGCATTATCGATAAATATCACAATTCAGTCTTTGTTGTTCATAGCCAGTAGGCGGCAACATCGACTGCCGCTTACACCAAGTCAACAGCAAGGGACCTGGCCGTTAACATCGGCTGAGGAGCTTGGCGACAAACGATGTTGACGCCAAGTTCTCCGGCCATAAACCTGCAGAAACCCTAATCGGCTCTGCGGGCTTTCTAACCGTTCTAACTACAGAAAAACATGCAAATGCAGTTCCTTCAGCATGCCAGAACCAATACAACCCATTACAACATGCTTCGTACATTAAACTACTCAAACCACCCATTATCCCCGTATGGTGCAACTCTATCCTAACATGCATTATCATGCTGGTTCAAGTGGTTATGATGTGTTTTAATGTTTCTACGGAGCTAAACGGGTTCGTTCCCTACCTCAGAACACGCTAGAACTTCCCGCAATCTCCCGATTCATGCCGAGCCCTCCGTGAGCTCCCACGGGAATTGCACCACGCCGCGACGTTTCCTCGCGCAATTCGGCAACGCCACGCGTTCTACGATCGTCCAACCACTCCTCGGAACCTGATAGAAGCTTTAGAAACACCGGGGCGCGAAGCTGGGGCAAGAGGGGAAGAGAGTGAGCTGAGAGAGCTGCCCTCGGGTGAGCCTATAACCTGCACCATTCTCAGGTTGGCGTCAACCCCCATGCCGCCAACAGCAACACCACCCTTAGCGTCCACAACAACTGCCGCCAAGTTCAAGAAGTCAACGTCCACTCACTTGGACGCCAATCAGTCAACGGCCACCCCTGGCCTCCAACTCCAACTGAACAGCAGCAGGTCCCGTTTCATTTCAGGACCAACCTTGCTCTTCACCTGCTCAAACCACACATTCACATTACACATTCCATACAACTAGCTCACAATGGCCTCACAACGGCCTACACAACCAACACACACATGATCCGCATGGATCCGAAAGACACGCGACGTTACATTACTATCATCTAAAAAAAATTTCGACCTCGAAATTCATAACACAATTCAAAGTTAAACAACTTATACATACACACCTTTACAAGTACTATCATCTAAAAAAAGAAAATACACAAGTTTACTCAAACAGATAGGGATACCCTTTAGCCATTTCCGCGGTCAACTCCCAGGTATCCTCACCACCTAATCTATTTTCCCATCTCACTTTAACTAGGTCAATTTCTTTATTCCTCAGCTTCTTTATCTTTCGATCTGTGATCTGCACCGGATACTCTGGCATAGTCATGTCCGGCCTCAGGTCACCACCTTGATATCTAATTATTTGAGCTGGATCTTCAATACACTTTCTCAACATGGAGACATGGAAAATATCATGCACATCTGCAAAATCAGCTGGCAAATCCAGTCTATAAGATGTTTCCCCAATTCTTTCAATTACTTGGAAAGGTCCCACATACCTTGGACTCAACTTTCCAGTCTTGCCAAATCTCATAATACCTTTACTCGGGGAAACTCTTAGAAAAACAAAATCTCCCACCTCAAACTGAAGTGGTCTCCTCCGCACATCTGTATAACTTTTCTGCCTACTTTGAGCTGCCTGCAATTTTTCTTTAATAAGCTTTACCACTTCCGTGGTTTGCTGAATCAATTCAGGACCCACCAATTGCCTTTCTCCCACTTCATGCCAGTTCAATGGGGTTCTACATGGCCTTCCATATAAAGCTTCATACGGTGTCATCCCAAGACTGGTATGATAACTATTATTGTAGGCAAACTCAACCATTCCCAAATGATGCTCCCAACTACCTCCCCAAACTAAACAACAAGCCCGCAACATATCTTCAATTGTCTGAATAGTCCTTTCAGTCTGTCCATCTGTCTGAGGATGATAAGCGGAGCTATACCTCAATTCAGAACGAATTACTTTCTGCAGACTTCTCCAAAAACCAGAAGTAAATCTTGGATCTCTATTAGATACAATAGTTCGGAATACCATGCAGTGGAACAATTCTTTCAACATAAATATTTGCCAATCTGTCCACTGTCCAAGACATACTTACTGCCACTAATCTGCATACTTTAGTCAATCTGTCAATAAATACCCATTTCATTATGCCCGGAACTCGACCTTGGTAAACCTGCCACAAAGTCCATTGCAATATCATCCCATTTCCACTGTGGAATAGGCAACGGTTGCAATAGACCTCCAGGTTTCTGATGCTCTGCTTTAATCTGCTGACAGATAGCACACCTTGCTACAAATTCTGCTATTTCTTTCTTCATATGAGGCCACAAAAAATGCTTCCTTAAATCATGGTACATTTTAGTACTACCTGGATGAATAGTGTACCTAGATTTATGAGCCTCTTCCAAAACTCGCTGCTTCACCTCTCTTTCTGAAGGAACAAACAACCTGCCTCGAAGCCTAACCACACAATTATCATCAAGAGAAACTCCTTCCATTTTCACAATTTCAGGTAAACCCGCATCTGCTCTCTGAGCCTCAATGATCTGCCAATACAAAGACGGCTCTACAGCACTAGCAGCTAGAATTGCTCGTCGTTGACTGCTGGGCACATACAAGGAGTTCTCTGCTACCTCTTCATACAGCTTCCATTCTTTAATCATCATCAGATTCATATATGCCTTTCTGCTTAAGGCATCAGCTACAACATTGGCTTTACTGGATGGTAAGCCAAACTGAAATCATAATCTTTCAGATATTCAACCCATCTGCGTTGATGAAGATTCAAATCTTTCTGCGAGAAGATATATTTCAAACTTTATGATCTGTAAAATTTCAAATCTCTCGCCATACAGATAATGCCTCCACATTTTTAAAGTAAACACAACTACAGCCAATTCCAAATCATGAGTGGGGTAATTTTCTTCTGCTGGCTTCAATGCCTGGATGCATAGCTATCACTTTACCATGCTGCATAAGTACTGTGCCAAGTCCTCTCTTGAAGCATCAGTATACAACACAAATCCACCACTCCCTGACGGTAATGTCAATATAGGTGCTGATGTGAGTCTTTTCTTTAATTCCATAAAACTTCTCTGACATTCACCGGACCACACAAAAGGCACTCTTTTCTGGTCAATCTAGTCATAGGTGCTGCAATCTTAGAAAAATCTTGAATAAATCGCCTATTAACCTGCCAACCCCAAAAACTTCTAATCTCGGTTTTGTCTTAGGCACTCCCCACCTAGACACCGCTTCCACTTTACTCGGGTCCACTGCTATTCCTTTAGCTGAGATACATGACCTAAAAACTGAATTTCCTTTAACCAGAATTCACACTTACTGAATTTAGCAAACAGCTGGTTACCTCTTAACAACTGCAAGGTAAACCTCAAATGAGCTGCATGCTCCTCTTCAGATGCTGAATAAATTAGAATATCATCAATAAAGACCACAATGAATTGATCTAAATATGGATGAAAAATTCTATTCATCAGATCCATAAAACCTGCAGGAGCATTAGTCAACCCAAAAGGCATTACCACAAACTCATAGTGACCATATCTAGTTCTGAACGCTGTCTTATCTAAATCTTCCTCTTTAATTCTCAACTGATGGTACCCGGACCTCAAATCAATCTTAGAAAACACTTTTGCTGATTGCAACTGATCAAATAAATCATCTATCCTCGGCAATGGGTACTTATTCTTGATGGTCACATCATTCAATTTTCTATAATCAATACACATCCGAAAACTTCCATCTTTCTTTTTCACAAATAAAACCGGCGCCCTACGGGGAATGACTCGGTCTAATAAAACCTTTCTGCAACAACTCTTCTAATTGCTTTTTCAATTCTTTAAGTTCTGCTGGCGCCATCCGATATGGAGCTTTAGAAATCGGCATGGTACCTGGCAGCAACTCAATAGAAAAGTCCACCTCTCTGTGTGGAGCTAAACCAGGCAAATCTTCCGGAAAAACATCAGCAAATTCCCTAACCACGGAAACTGCTTCTATTGGCTGACTGGCCTCTACCAAACTTACCGAGGCTAAATAAGCCACACACCCATCATTTATCAACTTTCTAGCTTTAATTGCAGAAATTAGAAACTTGGAGGTATAAAAAGGCATACCTTGATATTCAAACACTGCACCATTAGGATGACAAAATCTGATCCTTTTCTTTCTGCAATCTAACATTGCTCCATACACAAGCCAATCCATACCCAAAATGATATCATAATCCGACAATTGCAGGGCATATAACCGACCCGGCATCTGGTTCCCTTCAATCATAATAGGAGCTTCATCTATATAGCTCGAAGTGAGCAAGAACTCACCTGAAGGAACCTCCACCACTAACTCACAAGACTTCTCTTCCAAAGGATGAGCTATGCAATCCAGAAATTCTTCGAAATAAAAGAATGAGAGGCACCCGAATCAAATAAGACTCTTGCTGGATATTCATAAAGAGGTAAAGTACCTTCTATCATATTGACGCCTCTGCCTGGGCTCGGGTGATAGCCATAACCCGGCCTCTCCCTCGCTGCTGCGGTGCTCCTCTGCCACGACCTGCCTGTGGCTGCTGGAACTGCTGAGGCTGCTGCTGCTGCACACCTCTGCCATACCCATATTCTCTTGCATAGGGACAATTGCGAATCAAATGTCCCGGCTGATTGCAATTAACATCTATACCCTGGAGGAACAATAGGCTGCCTGGCAGTGCTCTGCTGCGACTCCTCCACCTCAGGCCTGCCACGGCCTTGCTGGAACTGCGGATGACCTCCCCATCCTCTTCCTTTTCCTTTAAGTGCTTGCTTTAATTTCTGGCCCCATTTACCAAAGCCTGATGCAGAAGGTCCGCTGGTGCCTTACCCTTGCTTGCACCTACTGTCTGCTGCGGTAGCCGGAAACTACCTGAACCTGATTCACCTGCCTGGTGAGTACGAATAGACCTCTCCAAGGTAGCTGCCCTCTGCGCTGCCTCTTCCACTGTCTTGCACATAGAGGTACTATCGCATCCTGCAATTCCACTCTCAATCCTCTGATAAAGTACTCAACCATCATATTATTATCTGAAACCACATATGGCGCATAACGGCTAAGTGCCATAAATCTCATCTGGTACTCTAAGACTGAAGAGTTACCTTGCTGGAGAGTTCGGAATTGCTCTCTTTTCACTTGCTGCACTTGGATCGGAAAGAATGTATCATTAAATACATCAAGAAACTCCGGCCAAGTGATAGCTTCTTCCGTCCTTCCTGCAAAAGTGGTTTGCATCTTCAATCGCCACCATTCCAAGGCAAAACCTCTCAACTGATAAGCAGCTAATACCACCCTATCTGCTGCCGGACACCTCATGGTCGCAAAAACCCTCTCAATTTCATGAACTCAGTGCTCGGCTGTATCTGGATTCGGCCCTCCTGAATAAGTAGGCGGCTGCAATCTCAGAAATTCTCCACCTGCATCACTGGTTCATCTGCTAACATACTGGTGGTGGTGGTGGCACAGGTGCTACAAAAGGTACCTCCACTCTCGGCGGAACTGGAGCAACAGGTATTGCCTCTCCATCCCAAGTGGCACTACAACTGGTGGTACTGGCGCCTGCTGATCCATTCTCGCCCGAATATCCGTGAGGCTCTCCCAAATTCTTTCTATCATTCGCTGGGTGCTTTCCTCCGAATCATCTCCTCCACCACCCCAATCTCTCCTATCAGCCATTTCAGAAATTTCTACATACACAAAACACCAGACAAAAATCAAAACCACAAATGATCAAAAACCAGAGTCCCTACCAGCAGTGTATAATGACCGAAATAAGGCTATGTATCTTTCTAATTCCTTATATTAACACGGACCATGCTCTGATACCAACTCAGACGGAACGCCTCGGCTAAGCCGTTAAACCGATAACGTACTTGATCCGAGTCCGCCTCCCGCGAACGGGCCGAAGCCTCGCAAGGGATACCAAACCACAGTCCGTGTAAACATAAAGGAACACACCACATTATATATAATTCACAAGTTTACATAGCAAAATTCCACAAAACTATAAAGAGGTACAAGAGCCTGGGGCATACCCCGAGGTACAACAGAAGAAAGTAAACAACTACAAAACTACATTGCTGGAGCTACTCTGCTGGAGGTGCTGACCCTGCACCGCTACGACGCGGCCCAGAACTGGACGTCGGATGAGAGACGTCCTCCTCGCTCTCACCTGTGGGGGTAGGGGTGAGCCTCTCTAGTCACTGGCTCAGTAGGGAACTCCCCCAAAACCGAGCGAAACAAACACCACGAGTACGAATAGTAAACAACACCAACAATTAATATAACAGCTAAGCAGGTAAGTAAAGCTGTAAAAGTACTCACCGTCTGCCGACTACGAGAAACAATAATAATAATTAAATGGCAAACCAGTACAGGTGTACAAGCTAAAGTAGAGACAGCCAACACGAGCCACGAAACTGGTTCAAGTGGTTATGATGTGTTTTAATGTTTCTACGGAGCTAAACGGGTTCGTCCCCTACCTCAGAACACGCTAGAACTTCCCGCAATCTCCCGATTCACGCCGAGCCCTCCGCGAGCTCCACGGGAATTGCACCACGCCGCGACATTTCCTCGCGTAATTCGGCAACGCCACGCGTTCTACGATCGTCCAACCACTCCTCGGAACCCGATAGAAGCTTCAGAAACACCGGGGCGCGAAGCTGGGGCAAGAGGGGAAGAGAGTGAGCTGAGAGAGCTGCCCTCGGGTGAGCCTATAACTTGCACCATTCTCAGGTTGGCGTCAACCCCCATGCCGCCAACAACAACCACCACCCTTAGCATCCGCAACAACTGCCGCCAAGTTCAAGAAGTCAACGTCCACTCACTTGGACGCCAATCAGTCAACGGCTACCCCTGGCCGCCAACTCCAACTGAACAGCAGCAGGTCCCGTTCATTTCAGGACCAACCGTGCTCTTCACCTGCTCAAACCACACATTCACATTACACATTCCATACAACTAGCTCACAATGGCCTCACAACGGCCTACACAACCAACACACACATGATCCGCATGGATCCGAAAGACACGCGACGTTACACGCTCCACGAGAAAGAAGTCAAACAACTGTGGAGACCAACTAACACCACACCTACAGACACACAGTTACAGGCCCATGCCTGGCACCTCTAGAGTCTCTGGCCGGAGCACTCTAAAGTGAGGCACTGGAAAACTGGACTAGCTGGGGACCAGTACGTCTACTGGTGCCCGTACCCCCAACCACGAGCGCGCTACAAGCGTCTGCACACCCACAAACACAAGCCGCTGCCCTACTGTCGTCTTTCCCTCAGCCGGACGTACAACTCAAACACAAGAGTGAGGGTGTCCAGGAAGACGGCACAGACCTCGACGGTACCACACTGTACCGGGACAAAACCCCGAGCACAACAAACACACGTGCCTAGCTCACAAAGAACTTGGGGTACCCGACTAGAGAGGCATTCCGGAATAGGCGCCGGACCACCACACTCGGCAAGCTCAAACCACGATACTTACACATATAGCCTTTACTTAAATTTCACAATATACAAGTGTTAGGATTAGCTTAACATTGGTCACCGTGTGACCCCAAAGCTATCCCACACCAACACATAACTAAACCACAATCTTGCCTATCATTGGTCATGAGGTGACCTCCGTGGCAACACACACATCACTTAACACATAAATCAATATAATATTCTTTAAAGAATAACAACAGACCAGGGATAGGTCAATGTGGACCTTCACTGCCCAAACACCACAAAGTCATGGCTAGGCTCACACAAGAACCTCACCGCCCAGTTACTACGACAAATCATAAGAATTACTTAACAACAAAGTGTGTAGTACACACATACTCGAACCACGTAAACAACACGTGTATATTACACCCTGGTTGGTGTACCACACGTCTACCACATAAACCGCATGTCCAACACATTGACAACGCACTCCAAGAGTGCTACGGGTGCCAACGCACCACACATACTACGTAAAGCGATTACGTACATCACATATCATTCACGTAAAACATGCCCATTACATGAGCAATATGCTCCAAGAGCATAACAAATGCACTGGCTCACACCGGTCATCGCCATGCACACACACAAACACGCAATACTTATAACCAGAAAAGCTACGTAAACCATACTGCATGGTTACATGCACAAGTTGGCGGCAACATCGACTGCCGCTTATAAGAAGTAGACGGCAAGCGATCTAGCCGTTTATATCCCGGCTGGTGAGCTTGGCGACAAGTGATCTTGACGCCAAGTTCTCCGGCCTTAAACCCTGCAGAAACCCTAATCCAGCTCTACAGGTTTTCCAACCGTTTAAACTACAGAAAAACATATAAAAGCGGTTCCTTTAACATACCAGAACCCGAAACAACCCATTACAACATGCTTCATTCACTAAATTACTCAAACCACCCATTAACCCCACATGGTGCAACTTAATCCGAAAATACAATAAAAATGCTGGTTCAAGTGATTAAGTCGTGTTTTAATGTTTTTAACAAGCTAACAGGGCTCGACCCCTACCTCAAAAACGCAATTAAACTCCCGAAGAACCTTGAATCACGCCGAAACCCGAGAAACGTCCCACGAACACCGTGCTCCAATCCGCCATTCCCCGTCCGATCTGCCGCTACCACGCGCACCACGGCCTTTCCACGAGCTCCCGCCGATCGTCAGAACTCGCGAAGAAGCTTAAGGGTGAAGGTGGGGGAAGAGGAAGGGAGAGAGAGGGGAAAGAACAGGGCTCGGGTCTGCCATAAAAACACAGGTACGTCAGGTTAACGTCAACACATATGCCGCTAACCAAACCCCCACCCTACAGACGTCCACATCACTCGACGCCAAGTTCATCAAACTCGACGTCCACATCGATGGACGCTAAAACCATGTTAACGGCACACCATTGCCGCCAACACACAGTCAACGTCACCCACCTGGACGCCAACACACTGTTGATGTCCAGCGTACTGAACACCAACACAGACCCATAACCAAACCCGGTAAGGATCTAATAAGAAACACACAACACTAATGGGCCTCACATTGGCCACCAAACCCACTAAACCTGGATCCACTGGGATCCGGAAAACGCGCGACGTTACGCCAGTAGTCGACACTGGTCCCCAGCTAGTCCTGTTTTCCAGTGCCTTACTTTAGGATGCTCCGGTCAGAGACCATAGAGGTGCCAGGCATGGACCTGCAGCTGTGTGTCTGCAGGTGTGGTGTTGGTTGGTCTCCACAGTTGTTTGACTTGTTCTCGTGGAGCGGCAGTTGGACCTTTCATCCATGACTGCAAGACGGAGAGGTTGTTCTTGTGTTGTGTTGTCCGGGTTGGATACTGGCCTGATCAGCCAGTAGTCCGTTCCCGTGTGGTGGCATTGTTCCTTTCCAACTCGTGCTTTGTCACTGACTGTGGTTTGTGAGTTTGTGACTCGTAATCGAGATTTGACTCGTTCGAGGTATGCCCTGGTGTTGGCACAGTTGTGACTGCGGTTGTGGTTTGTGGTGTGCCCGAGTGGTGGCACAGTTTTGGTTATGGTTGGTGAGAGTTGACTCACCAAATGTGATTTAGCTTGCTATAGTGTGCCCTGTTACGGCACTGGTTTACTTGTGGTTTCTGTGCTGGTACCTTGTGGTGATAGGTACTTGTACCCAGTGTGGTAATGGTTTGTGGTGATACGTCATATACCAGTCTGTTCTGGTGTTGACGTGAAACTGTGTTTCCTGAAGGTCGTGTGGTGTGACCTTCCACTCAATGTGCTTTACCCTTCCTCGGGTAAGCTTCCGTATATGGTTTTCGTGTGTGAAGGATTGGTCGTTGTAGCCAACCCTGCCATTCTGTGTGTGGCTTCCGACATATTGTGGTTTGTGTTGGGTTGAGTGTGTTTTGGAACTTCCTAAAGTTGTAATTTAATGATATCCAATGAACATCACTCATACTTTGATTTTGATGATGACATACTGTGATATTGATGATGACATATTGTGATTTTAATGATGAGATATTGTGACATGTTGTGATTTTGATGATGATATGTTGAACATGTTATACATTTTATACATATCACAATAATGCTTAAACAACATGTTTTTGATGTTTAATATCTCATATTTTAATGATAATATCTTATACAAATGGTTTATGTGTTAAATTTTCAGGTTCACACATTTTCGTCTTAGTAGTGTCGACACTAGATCAAAGCAGGTCGACACTAGTCCCAGATTCCAGAAGACCCAGTTGCCTGACTGGGACAGCAAGTCGACACTAGTTCAGGGCAGGTCGACACTAGACCCAGTTTCCAGCAGACCAGTTACCTGACTGGGACAGCAGGTCGACACTAGTTCAGGGCAGGTCGACACACTCCGGCTGAAACTCAAAAATGTGAATTTCTCTGTACACGTGGCTGCTTGGGATTTAGGGGATTTGACCTAGGTTCCGTGCCCATGCACCCCAAGGCACTTTATGGACATATGGGGCTATAAATACCCATGTTCCTTGTACCCCATAGGTAAGAGAGCCCATTCACTACCAGAAGAAGCCTTTTGGCAGCCAAAGGGGGTTCTCGAGATCTGTCTCCATCTCCAGAAGCTGCAAGCCATCCTTTCAAGAGGAAGGACAAGGGAATCAAGGGGAATCCTTGGAGAGAAGGTTGTTGTGCAAGGCAAGGGAGCAGATCCAACTGAAGAGGCTCAGGAGAAGAAGGATTTCTGGCATTTCAGATGCCATCAAAGCAGAGCATCGCCAATTGAAGAGAATCTCCATCGATTTCCATCAAGGCTTCTCAATTGAAGCGTCTGCAAGGCCTCTTCATCGAAGAACACTCTTTCTACATCCATTTCCCTCATCTCAGAGTTTGTTCTTCCTTATTTCGTCTGTGAGATTTATGTATGAAGTTCTGCACAAATTTCAATGTACAAATCTATTTTGAATCAGATCATTGCTAGAGGATCTGATCTCTTTTGTGTTTGATCTAACTTTTGTACTGTGAGCCGTCGAGCTCTGGTTTGTGAGTCGTCGCACTCACTGTGTGGTTTGAGCCATCGTGCTCAATTGGAGTCGTCGTACTCCGGTTGTTGTTTGAGCTGTCGTGCTCAGTTTGGAGTCGTCGTGCTCCAGGTGTTTCTTGAGTCCTCGTGCTCAAGGGTGTTTGGAGTCATCGCGCTCCAGTGTGAGTTGTACTCAAGGTTTTTGAGTAGTATGGCCTCACTGTGTGAGGGGTGGACGTAGGAGTCACTAGAGGTGATTTTCGAACCACCTAAAATCCTCTGTGTAATGGTTTGAATTGTGGTTTGACTTTGTCTTACGCTAGATGCATGCATAGGGATTTTGTTCACACTACTAATTGATTTGCTCACACACACTAAACACACTTCTGATCAGTAAATTGTTTGGGTGATTGATCTCTGATTCGAAGTAATTTTAAATTGCTTAAGCTTCCGCGTTAATTAGTGTTAGATCTATTCAACCCCCCTTCTAGATATGATCCATACACCCATCCGTTCCTAACAATTGGTATCAGAGTAGGTAATGTCTATCTCTGATCTGATTTGATTGCTTCTGTTTGATCTCTGTATTAATTGCTTGAATTGTTTGCTTGCTCTATCATTGTCTCTCATTGTGATTGATGGATTTTCAAGGATTTGTAGCTGAGGCCATTCCATTAATAGACCACCTTTTTTCAATGGGTCTGATTACTCTTATGGAAAAATCACATGCAAGTCTTTCTTAGGGCCCAAAACTATGAAATCTGGAGGATAGTTGAAGTGGGTCCTTATGAAAATCAAGGAGATGAGGAAAATTGGACTAGAGAGCAGATTAGGAAAGCTACTCTTAATTACAGTGCCATGAACATGCTTCAGTGTGCAGTCCACCCTAAAGAATATTCAAGAATATCCATGTGTAAATTTGCTAAAGAAATGTGGGATAAACTTGAATTAATGTATGAGGGAACATCTCAAGTTAGGGAAATCAAAGCAAACATACTTGTGTCTGAATATGAATTGTTTATGATGAAATCTGATGAATCGATTTCTGAAATGTTTGCTAGGTTTATGATAATTATCAATGGACTGAAGGCATTAGGTAAGGAATACATTGATTCTGATCTGGTAAGAAAAACCTTGCGCTCTCTATCATCTGTTTGGCACACAAAGGCTACAGTGATTGAAGATTCTAAGGATTTATCCAAAATCTCTTTGGATGAACTCATAGGATCTTTAATGACTTATGAAATAAATCTGAAGAGAAATGAAGAACCATGCTTAAGGCTAAACCAGTAGCACTTAAGGCTTCATCAAGCAACAAGAGAAAGATCAAGAAACATCAAGTTCTGATGAGTCTGAGTCTAATGAGGATGAACTTGACATCATGACTAGACAATTCAGAAAATTTTTAAAATCAAGAAGAGGAAAATTCAATGGAAAGAAAAAATATTCTTCTAGGAAAAGGAATGCTCCTTCTTCAAATTTTAATGTTAGTAGAAATCAAAAAATTGAGGAAGATATTGTTTGCTATAGGTACAACAAGAAAGGACACATGAAAGGTGACTGTCCTGAGATCAAAAAGGACAAATACGAGAAGAACAACAAATTGAAGAAGCCAAAAGCCATGATTGCAACTTGGTCGGATGAAGACCAAAGTGAGGATGAAGAAGAGAACTCTTCAAGTTTAGCAAAAGAGGAGTTATGCTTTATGGCTAACAGCAGTGATGGAAATGATTCACAAAGAAAAGGAGCAAAAGAATTAACAAGCACTTAATGGCAAAGAAGAGCTTCAATGAATCCAGAAAATCAACAATTCAAAAGACTTTGGCTCTAACTGCACATTCCAAGAGCTCAGAGCATTCTGCATCCTCCAGAAAACAAGAGTTCAAATGGGTCTACAAGATCAGGTAAATCAATTCCAGATCCATTTATGAATTCTAATTCTGATTCTGATGCAGATGAAGGCATGCCTTATGCTGAATTGGTTGAGTTCTGTGAGAAGATACAAATCTTAATGCAAAGCTGAACATTAGAATAAAGATTTAAAAAAGACTTTAAAACAATGCCAAAAAGAAATTGAAAATTTGACAAAGACACTTGAATTGCTCCAGAACAATGATAAAGATTTTTCAGAAGAAAATGAGAATTTGAAAAATGAAGTTGAAAAATTAAATTCTGAGAAGGAGAATTTGGAAGATGAAGTCCAAATCTGTGAAACTAAACTGAATGGATTGAAAGAAAACCATGAGCTATTGAAATCAAAAGTTATTGATCTGGAAAATGAAAATGGAAAATTGATTGATCTCAATGAAAGCTTCAAATTTGATAATGATCAATTAAACAACAGATTTCTAACATGGCTAATGATCATCAAATAAATGAGAGATGAAAACAACTTGTTGAAGAAAATCATCACTTAAAGAGGAAGATTGAATGCTTGTTGAATGGCAAACCATTGAACAATGATTGTAGCAATTTAAGTAATAAAATTTTTGATTTGGAAAACAAATTGCTCAATTTGAAAATGAAAAAAACAAGATGAAAAATAGTTTGGATGTCATGCTAAATAAACTTCAAAATTCAAAAAAAGAAGTTGTTGCATTAAAAGCTGAAAAACAGAAGCTTAGACATGAATTGAAAAATACTAAAAATACAAGTCTTGCTTCTGTGAGAGATAAGAAAAATGGAAATAAAACAAAATTAACATTTGTTAAATCTGCTGTGAACAAGAACCTTGATATTTCTAATAAAAAACTTGTGAAAGTTCTTGTTCAGAAACAGACAGAGAAAAGAAAATGCTGATGTCAAGAAGATCATCTACTTCCTCCATCAGTCAAAAAGCTCCAAGGCAAGTTCCAAATTCACATCATATCAAGAGCCACCAAAAGGTACCTCCTTCTCCTCATGGTAAGCCTTCTCACATGAAAAGGAGATTCCAGCAAATGCATACATGCCAAGGTAAGAACCAAGTAAGAAATGTTCTCATTTGCTTTAATTGTAATAAACCTGGTCATCTTGCCAAACATTGTTGGAATAGAAATCAAAATTTCAATAAACATGCCAAATCAGTCCAATGCTTTCATTGTCATAAAATTGGTCATATTTCTAGGGACTGTTGGTACAGAAATGATTTTGTTGTGCATGCTCAGAAATTCCAGTCTAATGCACATGCTCTTACACAGGAATAAACATCATGTTAATACTGAAAATGTTCAGAAATTCCATGTGTATAAACATAGAAATGTTGCACAAAATCATTTTGTTTCTGCTCATATTAAAAATCCAAAATAGAAAACTTCATGAAAATATAGATGCATTGATCAAGGCAAAAAGAAAATCTGGAACTAATTCTGCTCATAGTTCTATCAATGAAAGAAATGCATCTATACAAAAAAAAAGCATTTTGGATTCAGAATCTTTGTTGCAATCTAACATTGATTTCATTGCAGGACCCAAACAAGTGTGGGTCCCAAAACCAGCTTGATCAGCAAGCTGAGAAGTCTTGCAGCCATACGCTGTAAATGGATTCAAGATATTGGTTGTGCAAGGCTAGAAATGATTGGAGAACGCAGGTAAAATCTTTGAAAAAGAATGAAGACCATTCAGGTAAAACTTCTTTATTATTTCAATTTGATTGCCTGAATTGAAACGAATGTTTAATTTCTATCTGAAAAATGAGAAATATGTTTCAATGCTACTCCCAACAATGAACTTTGTGTCATAACAATTGGAATCATATTTGTGTTATCATGCATGCTTAACTGTTCCCATGAGTCTATGTGCATACTAACTGCTTTGACTTCTTGGTATATCAAATGATGACATGTGGAAAAACAAGTTATGCTTGTTTGGAAACTATCATTATGCGTGAGTAAAATACTCCGCCAAGTACCAAAAGTCATTTATACTTAAAACTAATTGTGCTCATAATCATGTGTGAATTGCTTGCTAACTTTTTCATTCCATGCACATATTAAGGGGGAGTAAATTTAAAAAAGTTCAAAAATGTTTTTCAATAAATGCAATGAATGTCATGCTAAAAATAAAGTGTAATTGACCCTTTTTTTGCAGTGACTATGAGGTATATCAAATGGTGAAATGTGAAAGGACAAGTTAGGCTTGTCTGGAAACTATCATCATGCGTGAGAAAAATTCTCCGCCAAGTATCAATAGTCTTTTCTGCATAAAGGTGATCAAGCAAAATGAAAATCTCAAAAACTTTATTTTGAGTCTTTGCAAAATTCTTCTCCTTCAATAAATTGCATGTTGATATATGCTTGATCATGTTCATACTCTTTCTGTGCAAATTGCTTGGAATGAACATATTTGAATTGCTTAAATGATCATTTCATATCATGCATATCTTATGGGGGAGTGAATTCGAAAGAATCTTTGAGTGAAATGCTGGAGAAATTTGCTAGAGAAATATTCTGTCATATCTGATTCATCATCAACTCCCATTCAGTTTGTTGACAAATATTCTTGCTCATAAATTCCTCACTCTCACATTGCATTGACATTCTTGGTATATCAAATGGTGATTTGAAGAAAGACAAGTCAGGCTTGTCTGGACACTTTCACTATGCGTGAGTATATTTCTCCGCCAAGTATCAAGAGTCTTGTATGCAATTGTTGAGGGAGAGTCATTGTCATATCTCTTGACCTTACTTGTCTATCTGAACCCCAATTCATCAGAATTTTTGAGTCCTTGTGCTATTTTATTATGAGAGAATTAAAACATTGAAACTAAACTCATTGTGCATTTAGTTTAATTTCAAAGATTCAGTATCATTTCAAGGTTAAGCAATCATAATACTGAATGTTTTTAAAATGATTTGCAAAACACTATTATAGGCACATAAGTGGCTTTAATATTTCACATGTGTATGTTTAAGCTTTATTTTTACCACATGTTAAGAATAATTTTTCTAAATTCATAGTCATGACTTTTCTGGTCAAAGCAAAAATATTCCTGTAAAATGTCAAAAGAAAAATGATCAATCTGGAAAGATACAAACAGAGCAATGCAAATGCTTGAACCACTGAGTAACCGGGTCTTTCACCTAACAAGTGATTTGTTTCGCGTCAAAAAGTGGAAATCAAAATTTTCAACTCTGTATAAGATAATGAAAGTTAACCACTGAGTAATCAGGAGGTCTTGCATCTGATCAATGTGATTTCTTGCACTGAAAAGTGAGATTTAATTAATTTATTCTTGTATTCTTTCCTAGTGAAAATTGAAGGAAAATCAAAAAGACAGGATAGAAAAGCTTAAGACCTTAATTAAGTTCATGTCTACTGAGTTTAGATCTATTATTTTACATTGTGTTAAACTTAAAGCTCCTAACATCCTTGTTAAATATTTCTGCTCATTCATATAGGTCACTTTTCTTCACATTTGCATCATTATTTTAACTACATTCAGCTTATTATAATTTGTTATTCTTTGTGTTGAGTGTGTCTTTGTGATTAAACTTTGTTGCACAATAACCAAAAACATTATCTTTTCTCTCATTTGATAATATCACTTTGCCTCACTTATTTTGAATGCCTCTGACCATTTATTCCCTACATTTCATTTCTTGATCTCTACAATCTTTGTTTCTCTCTCTTGTATTCTTTTGATGCTGTCAAAAAGGGGGGAAAAAGGGCACATCAAAAAGGGGGAGAAAAGGGCCTTCCAAAAAGGGGGAGAAAAGGCCTTCAAAGGGGAGAAAGTTCTTTAAAGGAGAAAGGTCAAAGTGTGTATATAGTCAAGGGAGAATTTTTGCAGTCAAGGGAGTCAAATATTGGGAGATTGTGCATATGTTTTGTCATCATCAAAAAGGGAGAGATTGTTGGTTGAGTGTGTTTTGGAACTTCCTAAAGTTGTAATTTAATGATATCCAATGAACATCACTCATACTTTGATTTTGATGATGACATACTGTGATATTGATGATGACATATTGTGATTTTAATGATGAGATATTGTGACATGTTGTGATTTTGATGATGATATGTTGAACATGTTATACATTTTATACATATCACAATAATGCTTAAACAACATGTTTTTGATGTTTAATATCTCATATTTTAATGATAATATCTTGTACTAATGGTTTATGTGTGTTAAATTTTCAGGTTCACACATTTCGTCTTGGTAGTGTCGACACTAGATCAAAGCAGGTCGACACTAGTCCCAGATTCCAGAAGACCCAGTTGCCTGACTGGGACAGCAGGTCGACACTAGTTCAGGGCAGGTCGACACTAGACCCAATTTCCAGTAGACCAGTTTGCCTGACTGGGACAACAGGTCGACACTAGTTCAGGGCAGGTCGACACACTCCGGCTGAAACTCAAAAACGTGAATTTCTCTGTACACGTGGCTACTTGGGATTTAGGGGATTTGACCTAGGTTTCCATCAAGGCTCTGGGAATCAAGGGGAATCCTTGGAGAGAAGGTTGTTGTGCAAGGCAAGGGAGCAGATCCAACTGAAGAGGCTCAGGAGAAGAAGGATTTCTGGCATTTCAGATGCCATCAAAGCAGAGCATCGCCAATTGAAGAGAATCTCCATCGATTTCCATCAAGGCTTCTCAATTGAAGCGTCTGCAAGGCCTCTTCATCGAAGAACACTCTTTCTACATCCATTTCCCTCATCTCAGAGTTTGTTCTTCCTTATTTCGTCTGTGATATTTGTGCATGAAGTTCTGCACAAATTTCTGTGTACGAATCTATTTTGAATTAGATCATTGCTAGAGGATCTGATCTTTTTTGTGTTTGATCTAGCTTTTGTACTGTGAGCCGTCGAGCTCTGGTTTGTGAGTCGTCGCACTCACTGTGTGGTTTGAGCCATCGTGCTCAATTTGGAGTCGTCGTACTCCGGTTGTGTTTGAGCCGTCGTGCTCAGTTTGGAGTCGTCGTGCTCTAGGTGTTTCTTGAGTCGTCGTGCTCAAGGGTGTTTGGAGTCGTCGTGCTCCAGTGTGAGTTGTACTCAAGTTTTTGAGTAGTGTGGCCTCACTGTGTGAGGGGTGGACGTAGGAGTCACTGGAGGTGATTTTCGAACCACCTAAAATCCTCTGTGCAATGGTTTGAATTGTGGTTTGACTTTGTCTTATGCTAGATGCATGCATAGGGATTTCGTTCACACTACTAATTGATTTGCTCACACACACTAAACACACTTCTGATCAGTAAATTGTTTGGGTGATTTGATCTCTGATTCGAAGTAATTTTAAATTGCTTAAGCTTCCGCGTTAATTAGTGTTAGATCTATTCAACCCCCCCTTCTAGATCTGATCCATACACCCATCCGTTCCTAACAGTTTGGGTATAAAGGGCCAGCTTTTAGTTCGCAGTCCTGTTACCCCCATACTTGAGACTCGCCTGTGAAGCTTATAGCCTAAGCAGTGATTTGCTTGTGCGACTTATAACTTAAATAATTGGTTGTGACTGTTTGCCTGTGAGGCTTGAGGCCTAGGCATTAATATAATGTTGTTGAGCGGACTAGTGGTGTGGACCTAGTCCTGTTGCTCCCTCTTACTTTATGAAGTTGTGAATAGTTAAAGTGTTTATATTTAATTGCAGTTTAAATTCAATTGTTGTGAGCATGAAATGGTTTGGCTATATGTGTGGCCAGTGAGACCCTTTGAGGTTGAGGTCTCTTCTGTTTAGTTGTTGTGGTTCTTGGGTGGCCCCTACTGAGCCTGTGACTTGTTGAGGCTCACTCCCTTACAGTTCTTTTCAGGGCTTGCCGTGTGTTTGGCTTGCAGCGGCGTGTGTGTCAGACTTGTACCACTAGCAGTTGAGTTGTAGTAGTTAGTGTTGTGTGAGCTTGTGCTCCCTCGGGGTATGCCCTTGGTAGTTGTACTTTTTAATTGGACATGTAATAATGTAATGGGATAGTGTAAATTGTAATATCCAGGTTTGAGCACATGTACTTTCTTGTGTCATACTGTGTAGTTGTCTTTTATACTCTTACGGACACTTGTGTGAGATATCCCTTGTGAGACTTCGGTCCATTCGCGGGAGGCAGATCTGGATATGGAGCCTTAATGGGCATAAATATCCAGGGCCGTCACATTTGGTATCAGAGCAATGCCCAATTAGAATATGAGAAGACATTGAAGTTACAATGTCCCAATACATGAATTAATGTCCACTATTGGTAGTAAGTCTGTGGTTTTGTGTTGGTTAAGATAGTATTATCTGAGTTTTTCTTCTATAAAATGTGTTTTTGTGTTGAGAAATTTAGTTGTTAGCAGTTATTGAAAGTTGATGTGATTAGAGGTGGTATAATCTGTGTGATTATACCAGCGTGCTGGTTTGTGATAGATCAGTTTGGTTGTAAAGATTCGCAGTTAAAGGAATGAAGAGATTAACAAGTTTGGATATGGAATTCAGTAAGTAAGTTATAATGAGATACAGGGTTAGTAGAGACAGGTTATGGTAACAAGGTGATGAGGAACATGTGTGTGTGTGTGTTAGAAGTGATTAAATGTGCAAAATATAGTTGAGAACCTCAGCAGAGGTGAGATCTGAGTCAGATGATATCAGGAAACAGTATAAATGATAATGTGATTAGTACCATAAGGAACTTGGCATGATTAAGTAAAGCCTATCAGTTTTAGAAGAGGTACTGGTACATAGAAGAGCAATGATTTATGACAGATAGATTAAGTGTGCTTGAGATCAGAAATTTGAGAAAAAGTTTTGTTATGAATAATGATGGTAATAGGAAGTGTGATATGAACAGTGTATAAATAAGTATAGAAAGGATCAGTGAACAAAGAACGAGAAAAGAAGAATTTAGCAAATGATGAAGTGATAAAATTAGATGAGTCAGGAAATGTCAGTTAGAGTTTGCATATTGGTGCAAAGAAATGATTCAATAGAGCAGAAATGGACTGTTATTAAGATATTCCAGAGTTTCATACAGAAGCAGGAACAGACTAATTAAAGAATATTTGGAAAGATTATGCAACAAAATTATGAGATTAGCCAGAGAATGTCAGTAAAGCAAGAAAGGTATATGAAGAGTACAGTATGTCAATAATGGTTTGGCAGATCAGAAATTGCAGTGATATCTTCAGCCCGGATTAATTGAATAAATGATTGAGAAAAAATTAAAGTTAGAAATGAATACAGTTGAAGCCAGAGAAAGTAATTGAAAGTAATAATGAGAATAGAAAATTGTGGAATATTTTGTAAAAGTGTTCAGTGTGATCAGAGTGGCGCAGCGGAAGTGTAGTGGGACCGCAACCCACAGGTCAGACAGTTACGTATGTGAATGCAGATAAAGCAGAATAATGACTAGCAATGACAAGTAAGTAATGGAATGGCATTAAGAAACTCGAGAATTTAAGCAAGATTTAGCATGAAAGAACATCCAAAAGTAGCAGAATAAATGAAAGGATTTGAGTAGAAAGAAATGGCCCGGAAAGAAATGTTGCAACACAGCCCAGAAAGTGTAGAAGTAGGTTCTGTCTAAGGAGATAAAGCGCCATTGGCAAGGTAGAATCGCCTACAATTGAAAGGTAAGGAAAGGTATGGAATCGACAGAACAAAGTAATTGTGAAATGAATTGAAAGAAAAGAAAAAGAGCAAAGCAAGGATGGAAATGGACAGATGAATTGAAAGATCGATGCAGTTAAAGAGTATCCTTCTTGTTCTGTATACGGTTTTGTTTCTTTTTAGGTGATAATCCGATTTGTTGTGATTTGTTTTATATGCGAGGACGACATTTCTTTTTAGGTGATAATAATGTAACGTCGCGCGTTTTTCGGATCATCGTGGATCCATGTTTAGTGGGTTTGGTGGCCAATGTGTGGCCCATTAGTACGTGTTTTAGGTGTTTGCGCGCGTTGTGAGGCTTGGTGGTCCGCCAGGTTTGGCCCAAAGCGCTCACAGGTTTTCTGCCTGTGAACGCGACAGGGGTATGCGTCGCGTTTTGAACGCGACAGCCCTGGTGGTCACGTTCCTGTTGCCGTCGTTGAGCATCGACGTCTGCATGCGCGCCAAGTGTCGTGCGCTGGGTGGCCTACTGACGTCAGGAGTGTGAAGGCGACGGCCTTCCACGTCGCATTCAGGTCGCGACGTCGGGCTGCGTCGCGTTTTGAACCGCTGTGTTGTTTTTAAGAACCCCGGCCGAACAGAGCTTCCACAGGCTCTGCTCGACCAGGGGGAGTTGCTGCGGGATTTCTCCGAGCGGCTCGAGGTGCAGGAGGTGCGTGGGGCGTGTTCTCGCCATGGGACATTGTGTGGAGCGGGGGAAACGCCTGGAGTTCGTGTTCTTCACGAAGGTAGGGTGTTACTACCTTGTTTGATTGCGTGGAATGCTCGTGGTGTGGATTTGATTCGTTTAAAGCTTAAAGAACAGTAGATATCATGCTAGGGTATCCATTAAAGCATGTAAAATGTGAATTAATCGTGTTTTGAATGGTCTGGAGTGGTAAACCGTGGAGTTCCTCCCGGATTAGGGTTTGCGCCTACGAAGGTGACAGCTCTGGGCATCGCATTGTTAACGCGACAGCTCGATGCATCGCGTTCGGATCTTGAACGCGCCATATGAAGGGTCGCGTTCTGATGGCGACTAAGGACCCTGTCGCGACAAGGTAGCGACAGGTGTATCCGTTGCGTTCAGGTTTGTGAACGCGGCATGTCGGGGCGTCGCGTTTTGAAGGTGACACATCCCCTTGTCGCGACCTCAGCTAAGAGGTCCAATCATGCATGTTTTCTGTATTTTGATTATCTGGTTAGTGGTATTTGTGGTGCATGGCAATGACAGGTAGAGCCAGTGCACTTGTTACCCTCATGGAGCGTATTGCTCACAATGTGGGCATGTTTTACGTGGTTAATATGTTATGTACGTAATCGGTTTGGTGTTTACGTAGTATGTGTGGTGCGTTGGCACCTGTAGCGCTCTTGGAGCGTGTTGTCCATGTGTTGGACATGTTGTTTACGTGAATGACGTGTGGTGCACATGGCTGGTGTATTATACACGTACTGTTTACATGGTTTGGATGCCGTACTTGTGATTTGTGTGTGCATGGAACCGGTTTGTGGTGCGCTGGCACATGTGGCGCTCGTAGAGTGCGGTGCTCACTAGATGAGCACGCTTTACGTGTTTGGGTGTGTGTATGGCACATGCATTGTCGTAATGTAATTCTTATGATTTGTCATAGTAATTGGGCAGTGAGGTTCTGTGTGAACCTAGCCGTTACATGTGGTGTTTCCATGATTTGTGTGTCATGCATGTGTATGCATGGCTAGCGGTCATTGTTGTAATATAGTTTGTGTAGTTACTTCGAGGTGATTGGGCAGTGAAGGTCATGTGTGGACCTAGCCCTGGTTTGTTGTTGTCCTTCAAAGAATATTATACTAATTTATGTGTTAAGTGGTGTGTGTGTTGCCACGGAGGTCACGAGGTGGCCGATGTTAGGGTATAATGTTATTATTAATACGGTTCATATATGTGTTGTGTAGTGCTAGCTTGTAGGTCACAAGTGACCAGGACAAGCTACTCCTCACACGTGTATCATGGTTTGTTATAAACATATAGGTGTTGTGGTTTGTGCTAACCGAGTGTGGTGGTCTGGCGCCTATTCCGGAATGCCTCTCTAGTCAGGTACCCCAGGTTCTTTGTGAGCCAGACATGTGTGTTTGTTGTGCTCGGGGTTTGTCCCGGTATAGTGTGGTACCGTCGAGGTCTGTGTCGTCTTCTTGGACACCCTCACTCCTGTGTTTGAGTTGTACGTCCGGCTGAGGGAAAGACGACAGTAGGGCAGCGGCTTGTGTTTGTGGGTGTGCAGGCGCTTGTAGCGCGCTCGTAGTTGGGGGTACAGACACCAGTAGTCGACACTGGTCCCCAGCTAGTCCTGTTTTCCAGTGCCTCACTTTAGGGTGCTCCGGCCAGAGACCCTAGAGGCGCCAGACATGGACCTGCAACTGTGTGTCTGTAGGGTGGTATTGTTGGTCTCACAGTTGTTTTACTTGTTCTCGTGGAGCGCAGTTGGACCTTTCATCTGACTGCGAGACTGAGAGTTGTTCTTGTGTTGTGTTGTCCGGGTTGGATACTGGCCTGATCAACCAGTAGTCCGTTCCCGTGTGGTGGCGTCGTTCCTTTTCGACTTATGCTTTGTCACTGACTGTGGTTTGTGAGTTTGTGATTTGTAATCGAGGTTTGACTCGTTCGAGGTGTGCCCTGGTGTTGGCACAGTTGTGACTGCGGTTGTGGTTTATGGTGTGCCCGAGTGGTGGCACAATTTTGGTTATGGTTGGTGAGAGTTGACTCACCAAATGTGATTTAGCTCGCTATAGTGTGCCCTGTTACGGCACTGGTTTACTTGTGGTTTCTGTGCTGGTACCTTGTGGTGATAGGTACCTGTACCCAGTGTGGGTAATGGTTTGTGGTGATACGTCATATACCAGTCTGTTCTGGTGTTGACGTGAAACTGTGTTTCCTGAAGGTCGTGTGGTGTGACCTTCCACTCAATGTGCTTTACCCTTCCTCGGGTAAGCTTCCGTATATGGTTTTCATGTGTGAAGGATTGGCCGTTGTAGCCAACCCTGCCATTCTGTGTGTGGCTTCCGACATATTGTGGTTTGGGTATAAAGGGCCAGCTTTTAGTTAGCAGTTCTGTTACCACGTACTTGAGACTCGCCTGTGAAGCTTATAGGCTAGGCAGTGATTTGCTTGTGTGGCTTATAGCTTAAATAATTGGTTGTGACTGTTTGCCTGTGAGGCTTGAGGCCTAGGCATTAATATAATGTTGTTGAGCGGACTAGTGGTGTGGACCTAGTCCTGTTGCTCCCTCTTACTTTCTGAAGTTGTGAATAGTTAAAGTGTTTATATTTAATTACAGTTTAAATTCAATTGTTGTGAGCATGAAATGGTTTGGCTATATGTGTGGCCAGTGAGACCCTTTGAGGTTGAGATCTCTTCTGTTTAGTTGTTGTGGTTCTTGGGTGGCCCCTACTGAGCCTGTGACTTGTTGAGGCTCACTCCCCTACAGTTCTTTTCAGGGCTTGCCGTATGTTTGGCTTGCAACGGCATTGTGTTAGACTTGTACCACCAGTAGTTGAGTTGTAGTAGTTAGTGTTGTGTGAGCTTGTGCTCCCTCGGGGTATGCCCCAGGTAGTTGTACTTTTTAATTGGACATGTAATAATGTAATGGGACAGTTGTAAATTGTAATATGCAGGTATGAGCACATGTACTTTGTTGTGTCTTATACTGTGTAGTTGTCTTTTATACTCTTACCAGACACTTATGTGAGATATCCCTTGCGAAACTTTGATCCGTTCACAGGAGGCGGATCTGGATATGGAGCCTTAATGGGCATAAATGTCCAGGGCCGTCACACTATCAGTTGCGGGGTTTTGCGCAGGAATGGTGGAGGTTGAAGATGCAAACTACCTTTGCAGGTAGAGCAGAAGACGCCATTTTATGGTTGGAATTTCTGGAAACGTTTAATGATACATTTTCCCAGTACAGGTTCAGCAAGCTAAAAGAGAACAATTTCGGACTTTGCAACAAGGGAATTCTTCTGTTTTAGAATATCAGATGAGATTTATGGCGCTTCGTTGGTATGCACTGTATTTGTAACAAATAATGCAATGATTGTTGAATATTTTATTTGTGGATTGAGAATAGAGTTGCAGAATGCGGTGATACCATTTATGTGCAAGACTGTAGAGGAAGTGGCACAGAGAGCAACTATCTTAGAGAGGTCCGTTCGGACTCGTCAGTCAGGGGAGACAGGTTCAGGTAGTTTTCGTCTACCGCAGCAGTCTTCGGGGATCAGTAAGGAAAAGCACCGGTGGGGTCATCTTCCTCAGGTTTTAGCAAGTGAGGTTCAAAGTTGAAAAAGATATTTAGAGGACGAGGAGGAGGTTGCCAGCAGATGTTCCAGCAGGGATGAGGCTATAGGCCAGAGGTGGAAGAATCACAGCAGAGTACAGCAAGGTAGCCAATAATTCCACCGGCTACAGATGTTATAACTGTGATCAGCAGGGACATTTGATTCGTAATTGCCCTTATCCAAGGGAATATGGGTATAGAAGAGGAGTGCAGCAACAACAACAACAACAGCAGCCCCAGCAGCACGAGGTAGAGGAGCACCACACCAGCGTGGTAGAGGCCAGGCTATGGCTATCACCCGGGCACATGCAGAGGCTTCTAATCTAATAGAAGGTATATTGCCTATTTATGAATTTTCAGCAAGAGTTTTAATTGATCTAGGTACTTCTCATTCTTTTATTTCTGAGGAATTTATGGATAATATGGTGCACCCATTAGAAGAAAAGTTATGTGAGTTAGTTGTAGAAGTCCTTCTGGTGAGTTTATGCTCACTTCTTGCTATATCGATTAAGTTCCTATTGAGATTCAAGGGAATCAGTTGCCTGCTAGATTGTATGCTTTGCAGTTAAGAGATTATGATATCATTTTGGGTATGGATTGGCTGGAAGCTTATGAAGCAATGGTTGATTGCAGAAAAAAGAGGGTCAAGTTTTGTCACCCTAATGGTGCAGTATTTGAATTTCAAGGTATGCTGTTCTACACTTCCAAGTTTTATAATTTCAGCACTTAGAGCTCGAAAGTTGTTGAATGCGGGCTATGTAGCTTACTTAGCTTCAGTGAGTTTGGTTGAATCTGGTAAGTCAGTAGAAGTAGTTCCAGTGGTCAGAGAATTTGCAGATGTATTTCCAGATGATTTGCCAGGTTTAACTCCACATAGGGAAGTGGACTTTACAGTGGAATTGCAGCCAGGATCTATGCCAATTTCTAAAGCACCGTACAGAATGGCACCAGCAGAGCTCAAGGAATTAAAGAAACAGTTGCAGGAATTGCTAGAAAAAGGTTTCATCAGGCCGAGTCATTCACCATGGGGAGCTTCTGTGTGATTTGTAAGAAAGAAAGATGGAAGTTTCAGGATGTGTATTGATTACCAGAAGCTGAATGATGTGAATATCAAGAATAAGTATCCACTGCCAAGAATTGATGATTTGTTTGATCAGCTCCATTAGCTAAGTGTTTTCCAAAATTGACTTGAGGTCTGGGTATCATTAGTTAAGGATTAAAGAGGAAGACATCGACAAAACAACATTCAGGACCAGGTATGGACATTACGAGTTTGTGGTTATGCCATTTGGGCTAACCAATGCACCAGCAGCGTTCATAAATTTGATGAATAGAATTTTTCATCCATATGTGGATCAATTTATAGTGGTTTTTATAGATGATATACTGATATATTCAGCATCAGAAGAGGAGCATGCTGTTGAACCACACTCTATTTGTTCTTGTATTTTGGTGATAATAAAATTTATGATGTAACTTAAATTGAATATTTTGTTTCATCTGTGTCGCATCAATCTCATAGCAAAATGCTGAGTCTTACATTGATGCAAATGGCGCACTAAAATGATAAAGTCGATGTCTAACTCATATACATCGATTTCTGTTTAAAATGCCAAAGTAACAAGCGCTACAACGATTGCTAAGAAATCGATGCCATAACGATTTCATAAAAATGTTCGCAACGATTTCTTCTGTAAGCGCAACGACTTGCTAAGAAATCGATGCCATAACGATTTCATAAGTGATCACATTGATTTCTTTACTGATCACAACGATTTCTTCAGAAGATCATAACGATTTGCTTGCATAACGATTTCATAAATAATCACATCGATTTCTTTATAAATGAGCAACGACTCTTCACATAACGATTTCACAAGTCATGCTCATAACGATTTCTTCATGGATTCTGATCAAACTCAGATTGCCTTTATATTTCAAATATGCTTGGCGCTTAAATGAAAAGTCAAATATCTTCTGACAAAAAGCTGTATGCATAATCTTGTCAGAAAAAGATATGACCTACTAATTTTAGTATGATTAGCAGAAGCACAGTACTATACATCGTTTATCATAAAACACTTTTTTTATGCTAACACTTTCTTCTATGTGTACAGACCTCGAAGACCGTCAGAGTTTGATTAAGACAAATGAAGAGGAGATGAGCAACGACTAGAAATCCAACGGATCTCTTCAACGGATCCATTCAAATTGCTCATATAAAAGAAGAAGCTTAGCTGAAGAAAAGCAAGGCCCTTTTCCTGAATATCTTTGAAGGAGTGTACAACTGTGAGAAGAACTCAACGACACGTACACTCAAAGAAAGAGAGAAAGAGCCTGAGCCCAGAAGAAGCACTCAAGCTTTGAAGCATCTCAAGCGTTCAAGCACTATTGCTTTCTTTTCTCTCTTCTGTTTCTCTCTGAGCTCATTGTATATCTGGGGAGAGTCTGGGACTGTGAGCTTTACACAAGTGTTTATCTTGTAAAGCTTCTCAGTCTGATCTTTCTAAGAAAGATCCTTGTCCAGCTGTAGGACTGTATACAGTAGATAACCCAGCTAGGGGTTTGTGTCTAGCTGAACCAAACTGGGGTTTGTACCAGTTGTTAACCTAGCTAGGGGTTAGTGTCTAGCAGAACCGCACTGGGGTTTGTACCAAGAGGTTGGCTTCTTTACCTGTAAGAGAAGTGGGCTGCCTTCTTGCCCGGGAAAGAGAAGAAGACCAGCTGGGGTGCTGGGTGTTGTAGTGTCCTTAAGGGGGACTGTACCATTGGTTAGTGAAATCCCAAGAGGTTGCTTGGGGACTGGACGTAGGACTTCATGTGGGAAGGGCCGAACCAGGATAAATTCCTTGTGTCCATTGTGTGACTGTTTATTTGCTTCCGCACTACTACTCTTTATCACACTAATCTAACCAAACCTTCAAGTGTTAATTTCTGTGTTTAAGTTTCTATTTCATATTTCGGAAAAACCTATTCACCCCCCCCCCCTAGGTTAGCTTGCTGCCGTACCAAAGGGCCAACAAGTGGTATCAGAGCAGGTTCTCTGATCTATCAAGAAGATCTAACGATCTTAGAGAAGATCCATGGCAGCTCAAGGATATGCTGAAGGTCAATCAGTCACCAGACCTCCATTCTTTGATGGAGAGGACTACCAATATTGGAAGATGAGAATGGAATGCTTCATTCGAGGCACAGCCTTTGATCTATGGCAGGTAATCGAGGTAGGTGATTATGTTATTGTTCCTATTCCAGGCACTACTGCCATTACACAGCAGATAAAAGTAAATTATCTTTAAACTTTAAAGCTAAGAACTACTTATGTTGTGCTTTATCCAAAGAGAATTTAGTAGAGTATCTGCATGTAAATCAGCTAAAGAAATATGGGATAAACTGCAGATAACTTATGAAGGAACAAAAAGTAAAACAAACTAGGATAGATATTCTTGTCTCACAATATGAGCAATTTAAAATGCTTCCAAATGAAAATATCACTCAGATGTATAATAGATTCTCGAGCATAGTAGTTGGTTTAAACTCTCTTGGTAAAAACCTATCTGATGAAGAAAATGTTAGAAAGATACTTAGGTCTTTAACTATCTCATGGACACCTAAAGTAACTGCTATTGAAGAGGCCCATGATCTAACCAAATTATCTATTGATAACTTAATAGTTCCCTCATGGCACATGAAATAAATATGGAGCGTCTATCTGAAAGCTCATCAAAGAAAAAATGTACTAATGCTCTTAAAGTTGTAGCTACTCCTTCTACTTCTTCTTCTTCCTCAAGTTCCAGAAATGCAGATTCTGAAGACAGTGACGTAGATGAAGTTCTGTCCAAGCTTCAGAAAATTTTTAAGAAGAAGAAAAATGGATCAAGAAGGATTCAAAGGAAAGAGAGAAAAGAAAAAGAACCAGTCTGCTATGAATGCAGAAAACCTGGACATCTAAGACCAGATTGTCCTAAACTAAAGAAGACTGGTCAACCAGAAAAATCCAAAAAGAAGCACAAGAAATTCAAAAGAAAAGCCATGCGGCTGCTTGGGAAAATGAAGAGGCCACAAGCTCAGAATCATCAAGCTCAGAATCGGAGAAAGAGCAGGTAAGTCTAGCCCTCATGGTAGGACTAGATGAGGTACATTATGACCCATCTTTTAGCTCTTGCACTGATTCAGGATCAGAATCTGAAGACTTAGAAGAAGTCTTTAATGAACTATATGAAAAACATAAAAATGTTGTAAAAGAATTAAAGAGTCTGAAAAACACACTATTTGCTTAGAAAACACCAATTCTGATCTTAAATCCGAACTAGAGCAACTAGAAAAACATTTAAAGGACAATAAAGATAATATTTATCTTTTGAATGAAGATTTAAAAAATAAGGACAATGAAAATTAGAGTTAGAAGAAAATTTTAAAACTCTAACTGAAGAAAATCTTTATTTAAAAGAATCAGTTAGAAAATTAACTAAAGGGAAACATATTTAGCCCTATGTTTAAAAGGATCAAAATCTGGAAATAATAAACAAGGGCTTGGATACATACCTCTAGAAAAAGGAAAACAAGCAATAATCCAGGAAAATATCCATTACCAAAATTTGTAAAAGAAACCAAGTTGCCTCAGAAAATGGCCCCTGTAAAAAAATGTTTTAAAAAATTATGTCTTAAACAGACATCATAAAAACAATAAGAACTGCAAAATAGATTATATTCATTGTTGTTCTCATTGTAATAAATTAGGACACACAGTAAACACCTGCACAACAAGGCACTTAGTTTGGATTCCTAAAGGTTATTTTCATGCTTCTAATCATCAAGGACCCAAAAAGATTTGGGTACCTACCTCTGAGTAATGTATTTGCAGGTTAGCCTTGGAGCATCAAAAACCAAGAATGCTCAAGGCAGGAGTGACTGTAGATTCTTCATTCAAATCACATCTGAAGAAAGAGTAGTCACAAAAATGAATTAGTCTTTATTACTAACAATTATTTGCAAGTTTCATTCAGGTGGAGTCTCTCATTCAGGGGGAGCACAGATTAAGGGGGAGTCATTCCTTATCAACTATCCTTGTTGAACCCCTCAATGGTAAGAAATTCTCTCAAAGGGGGAGAGAAATCCCTGGTAAGATCCTTCCTTTTTGGTTAGTGACAAAAAGGGGGAGAGTTTGTATGAATTTTCTGAATCCTCTATGCTTTATATATATTCTTGTCAGAAAATTCTCATAAATTTGTCATCACCAAAAAGGGGGAGATTGTTGAACCACTCTCTATTTGTTCTTGTATTTTGGTGATAATAAAATTTATGATGTAACTTAAATGAATATTTTGTTTCATCTGTGTCGCATCAATCTCATAGCAAAATGCTGAGTCTCACATTGATGCAATATGACGCACTAAAATGATAAAGTCGATGTCTAACTCATATACATCGATTTCTGTTTAAAGTGCCAAAGTAACAAGCGCTACAACGATTTGCTAAGAAATCGATGCCATAACGATTTCATAAAAATGTTCGCAACGATTTCTTCTGTAAGCGCAACGACTTGCTAAAAATCGATGCCATAACGATTTCATAAGTGATCACATCGATTTCTTTACTGATCACAACGATTTCTTCAGAAGATCATAACGATTTGCTTGCATAACGATTTCATAAATAATCACATCGATTTCTTTATAAATGAGCAACGACTCTTCACATAACGATTTCATAAGTCATGCTCATAACGATTTCTTCATGGATTCTGATCAAACTCAGATTGCCTTTATATTTCAAATATGCTTGGCGCTTAAATGAAAAGTCAAATATCTTCTGACAAAAAGCTGTATGCATAATCTTGTCAGAAAAAGATATGACCTACTAATTTTAGTATGATTAGCAGAAGCACAGTACTATACATCGTTTATCATAAAACACTTTTTTTATGCTAACACTTTCTTCTATGTGTACAGACCTCGAAGACCGTCAGAGTCTGATTAAGACAAATGAAGAGGAGATGAGCAACGGCTAGAAATCCAACGGATCTCTTCAACGGATCCATTCAAATTGCTCATATAAAAGAAGAAGCTTAGCTAAAGAAAAGCAAGGCCCTTTTCCTGAATATCTTTGAAGGAGTGTACAACTGTGAGAAGAAACTCAACGACACGTACACTCAAAGAAAGAGAGAAAGAGCCTGAGCCCAGAAGAAGCACTCAAGCTTTGAAGCATCTCAAGCGTTCAAGCATTCAAGCACTATTGTTTTCTTTTCTCTCTTCTGTTTCTCTCCGAGCTCATTGTATATCTGGGGAGAGTCTGGGATTGTGAGCTTTACACAAGTGTTTATCTTGTAAAGCTTCTCAGTCTGATCTTTCTAAGAAAGATCCTTGTCCAGCTGTAGGACTGTATACAGTAGATAACCCAGCTAGGGGTTTGTGTCTAGCTGAACCAAACTGGGGTTTGTACCAGTTGTTAACCTAGCTAGGGGTTAGTGTCTAGCAGAACCATACTGGGGTTTGTACCAGGAGGTTGGCTTCTTTACATGTAAGAGAAGTGGGCTGCCTTCTTGCCCGGGAAAGAGAAGAAGACCAGCTGGGGTGCTGGGTGTTGTAGTGTCCTTAAGGGGGACTGTACCCTTGGTTAGTGAAATCCCAAGAGGTTGCTTGGGGACTGGACGTAGGACTTCCATGTGGGAAGGCCGAACCAGGATAAATTCCTTGTGTCCATTGTGTGATTATTTATTGCTTCCGCACTACTACTCTTTATCACACTAATCTAACCAAACCTTCAAGTGTTAATTTCTGTGTTTAAGTTTCTATTTCAGATTTCAGAAAACCTATTCACCCCCCCTCTAGGTTAGCTTGCTGTCGTACCAAAAGGGCCAACACATGCAGCCACCTAAGAATTACTTTGCAGACTTTGTGAGACAATCAGTTGTATGCTAAGTTTAGCAAGTTGAATTTTGGTTGAAGGAAATTCAGTTTCTGGGCCATGTTATCTCAGTAGAAGGAGTTGTAGTTGATCCAGCCAAGTTGAGGCAGTTATGAAATGGGAAGCGCCAAAGGCAATTACAGAGATCAGAAGTTTCTTGGGTTTAGCAGGTTATATAGGCGTTTCATAAAGGATTTCTCCAAGATCCCAACACCAATGACCAGATTAACCAAAGATGTACCTTTTGTATGGTTAAGTGATTGTCAGAAAAGTTTTATGGAATTAAAGAAAAGGCTTATAGCAGCACCAATATTACATTACCAGTAGGCATGGAGGCTTTGTGATATATACAAATGCGTCTAGAAGAGGGCTTGGAGTGGTGTTAATGCCACATGGCAAGGTTATAGCTTATGCATCCAGGCAGTTGAAGCCAACAAAAGAGAACTACCCACGCATGATCTGGAGTTAGCAACAGTTGTTTTTGCTTTAAAGATATGGAGGCATTATCTTTATGGTGAAAGATTTGCAATTTTTACAGATCACTAAAGTTTGAAATATATTTTCTCCCAGAAGGATTTAAATCTCTGACATCGTAGGTGGGTAGAATATTTAAGATTATGATTTCAGTTTGGCTTACCATCCGAGTAAAGCCATGTTGTAGCTGATGCATTAAGCAGAAAATCATATTTGAGTCATATGATGATTAAAGAGTGGAAATTGTATGAAGAAATAGCAGAAAAATCATTGTATATTCCAAGGAGTCAGCGGCGAGTAGTACTAGCCAGTAGTGCTGTGGAGCCATCTTTATATTGGCAGATTATTGAAGCTCAGAGGACAGATGGGAATTTAGTAGAGATTGTCAAAATGGAGGGTGTCACAATTGATGATAATTGTGTAGTTAGGCTCAGAGGCAAGTTGTATGTACCAGCGGAAAGAGAAGTAAAGCAAAGAGTTTTAGAAGAGGCACATAAATCCAGGTACACCATTCACCCAGGCAGTACTAAAATGTATCAAGATTTGAAAAAGCATTTTTGGTGGACACATATGAAAAGAGAAATAGCAGAATTTATTACAAGGTTTTCAGTTTGTCAGCAGATAAAAGTAGAGCATCAGAAGCCAGGAGGGCTACTTCAACCATTACCAATTCCGCAGTGGAAATGGAATGATATTGCTATAGATTTTGTGGCAGGACTACCGAGGACAGCTACAGGGCTCAATGGTATATGGGTGTTTTGTTGACAGGTTGACCAAGGTATGCAGAATGTTAGTAGTAAGTATGTCTTGGACTGTAGACAGATTAGCAAGAATTTATGTTGACAAAATTGTACCATTGCATGGTATTCCGAAGACAATTGTTTCTGACCGGGATCCAAGATTTACTTCTAGTTTTTGGAGGAGTCTACATAGAGTTGTTGGCACAGAACTGAGGTACAGTTCAACTTATCACCCACAAACAGATGGCCAGACAGAAAGAACCATTCAGACAATTGAAGATATGTTACAAGCTTGCTTTTTAGTGTGGGGAGGCAGTTGGGAACACCATCTGGGAATGGTGGAATTTGCTTATAATAACAGTTATCACACCAGCATTGGAATGACACCTTATGAAGCTTTATATGGAACGCCATGCAGAACACCATTAAACTGACATGAAGTAGGAAAGAGGTAGGTAATGGGTCCTGAATTACTTCAGCAGACTACAGAGATGGTCAGATTTATTAACAAAAAGTTTCAGACAGCTCAAAGTCGACAAAAAGTTATGCAGACACCTGATGGAGACCACTTCAATTTGAAGTTGGAGATTATGTTTTTCTAAGAGTTTTCCTACAAAAGGTGTTTTGAGGTTCCGTAAGAAAGGTAAGTTAAGTACGAGGTTTGTGGGCCCTTTCCAGGTTTTAAAAGAATTGGAGAGAAAGCATACAGAATTGATTTTCCAGTAGATTTCACAGATGCTCATGATGTCTTCCATGTTTCTATGTTGAGGAAGAACATTAAAGATCCATCACAAGTAGTCAGCTATCAGCGTGATGATTTGAAGTCTGACATGTCTATGCCGGAATATCCAGTGCAAATACTAGGTCGTAGAACACATCAGCTGAGAAATAAGAAATTGAATTGGTAAAGGTCAGATGGGAGAACAGGTAAGGAGGAAAGATATATGGGAATTGGCAGATGAATGTTTAAAGCGTATCCTTACCTGTTGAGTAAGCTTTTAATTCTTTTTAGATGATAGTACATATTGTTGTGTTTATTGCTTTACGTGTTTATATTCTCCCTATATTTCGAGGTCGAAATTTCTTTTTAGATGATAGTAATGTAATGTCGCGCATTTTTCGGATCCTCGTGGATCCTCGCTTAGAGGTTGTGGAGGCCAGTGTGTGGCCAATGACATGTGTTACAGGTGTTTGCGCGGGGTTGTGAGGCTTGTGGGCCGGCAGGTTGGGCCCAAAGCGCTCCCTGGCTCTCTGTCTATGAACGCGACAGATCCTGGTGTCACGTTCTGAACGCGATGATTCTGGGTGGCGCATTCAGGTTGCCGACGCCTGAGGGTCTTCGTCTGCATGTCCACCGCATGTCGCGCGCTGGGCGGACTTGCTGACATCGGCAGTGGGAAGGCGACAACCACCTACGTCACATTCTTGTCGCGACGGGAGGGTGCGTCGCGTTCCCATCTCAAAAGTGTTTTTGAGTAGGTCGAAAAAATAGAGCTCCAGCAAGCTCTGTTCGGCCAGGAGGAGGAGGTTTCTCAGGTTTCTTGGGCGATTTGGCGATTTTGGGTCGTTTTTGGCGTGTTCTCGCCGTGAGGATGTTGCACGGAGCGGGGGAAATGCCGGGTGGTTATCGTTCTTCGCGTTCTTCGCGAAGGTAGGGGAATTCCGCCATGTTTTACACCGTTGATGGCATGTGATGCATGTGTAGGTTGTTATTTGTGTTAAAAATGATATATACCATGTTAGGGCAATGAATGGAGTATGAAAAATGGATTTTTACATTGTTTTACGTGGTTTGCATGGGTGATCCGGGGATGGTATCCCAGATTAGGTTCCTGTCTGTGAAGGCGACGGACCTTCCTGTCGCGTTTTGAACGCGACAGCCACCCGTCGCATTATGCTTCTGAACGCGGCCTGTCGAGGTGTTGCGTTCAGAAGGCGACAGAACCCCCTGTCGCGTTAACAGGTCCGAGGGCTTATGGTTGTGTATGATAGTGCAATTATCGTATTAATGTTGTGTATTGTGTAAGGCATTGGTAAGCGGTGCATCGGCACTTGTGGTAAGTGGCATTACCGAGTTTGTGTGGTTGTGCGTGCGAGGCAAGTCGGGTATACGTCGCCGCCCGTGGTTACCTCTCGAGTCGGGTACCCCATGTAACACCCCAGCCCCCTTGGGCCTTCTGGCCCCGTCCTCAGGGTCGTGGCGAGCGTCCTGGCCGCGACACGGTCGCGGCAGAGCGGACTGCCGCGACAGTATTGGCGGTTCGTGTCGCGGCGGGGGTGAGCGTCGCGTCCTTGTCGCGTCGCCCCTGGTTGTCGCGACTCTGTTCTGACACGACTTGACCGCTGTCCTGTCTATCAGAACGGTCGTGTCGGGTGGCAGGGTCGTCGGCGTTGACGCGACCTGTCAGGCCATCGCGACTGCCTTTCCGGTCTTCGAGGTTTGACCGTGCTTTTGGTGTCGCGCCTTGGCGGGCGGCCGGGACATGGTCGCGGCGCTTGTGAGCGTCGCGACAGGGTCAGTGTCGCGGCGGGCCGCTGCGTCGCGTTCTGGTGGCCATCGGTTCAAAACCGAGGGCGCGCCCCATTTCCCCTCTCTCTCCCTTTTCACTCTTTCTCCCCTCTCTCGAGTCCCCTCTCGTTTTCGTCGTTCCCTTTCGCTCGTGGTGCTCGTGCTGAGGCGTGGACGTGCCGTTCGTGCAGGGCACGTGCTCGGGTTGTTCGGTGCGAGGAGGAGGAGAGTTCTTCCTACGAGAAGGCCTTAACGGTTTCGTTCTTCGTGTGGAGGTAGGGACTCTTGATCCTCTCGCCCTAAGCATGATCCCTTCCCCCTCTGACCGTGGTTTCCTCGTGGTTTGGGGCTTGGGGAGTGAGAACTCCACGCTCGAGTTGAGTGAGGCTTCCTTCGAGCGTAGATCCATGCTTTTGGGGAATCGTGGGTGGTTTGGTGGATTTATAGCTTTTAAAATAAGTTGTGCATGATCCCCTCCCCCCTTGTGAATGTATTTGGTGTTTTGGGGAGGGTTCCTGGAGGGACTGTTCCGGGACCCTGCTCAGCTGGTAACGCGGCGGCCACGGAGGCCGCGATCATGTCGCGACGGCGCGTCCGGTCGCGACATGGTCGTGACACTCCTGAGCGTCGCGTTAGGGTCGCGACGGACGAGAGCGCGCGCAACATGGTCGCGGCGGCCCGCCCTGTCGCGTCACTGACCGAGAGACAGGTTTGGTCTTTTTCCGTTTCCGCTCTCCTTTTACTGTTCCCGTGACACTTGTGCTAGTCCCCTAGTACGGTCTCACGCTAGTCGTTCGCCCGGTGCGTGGCACTTAAGGGCTTGTCCCGTGCTAGAGGTTGTTACCGTTACCTGGGACCCCCGTCCTCGGGAGCCTGTTGAGGGAGCACTCCGGGCTACGAGTGTGCTCGAGTTGGCAGCCACCAGCGGACTCTGGAGCTTAGGGGAAAACGGTGGTTAGGACAGTGGCGTGTGAGTCACTTGCAGAGCTCTCGTGGGTTGTCTGGGACGCCGAGGACAGTTAGGAGTTCTACCCGGCGCAGGCCAGCCAGTCCTTCTTCTCACTGCCTCGCTCTTTGCGGCCCCGGAACCGCTTAGAGAGGCCAGGCGTGGGACCGTAGTCCGGCCAGACTACGGCGGTTACTGTTGTGTTACTTGTGTCCTACCTCGCTCTGACGAGACGTGGGGGTCAGGACCCGGTCGAGGATAAGACGTCGGTGGACGCACCTGACCGTGACTAGTGGTAGTGTTTCCGTAGCTAGTGTTCCTTTGTCCAGGCGGAGTTCCCTCCGTCTGTGTTTACTAGCCGTGTGGTGGTCACGACGAGCAGTCGTACGGAGTTTCCGACCATGCGCACTTTCCGTACCGTGCTACTTGTAGTTCGCTTCCGCACTTCGTTCGTAGGTAGAAGATATAACTGTTGTCTTTCATTTTTATATATATTTCTCTACCTGTTTAGAGCCAGTAGGAGATTGGTAGTCCCTACTGAGCTTCTGTTGTGAAGCTCATCCCTCCTCTTTCCAGGTGAGACTTCTCAGCAGCGGCAGGGCGCGCGCCGGGCGGAGGAGACGGGGCGGTAGTCGAGGTCCCCGTAGCTAGCAGTGGTCCCCCTTCTTTCAGTGTACGTCACCCTCGGGGTATGCCCCTAAGGGACTTGTCTCTCCCTTTTTCCTTACTTGTACTAGTGTGCGTGCGTTGGGACTGTACTTAGAGCGGTACGCAGCGGTCTCGCTTTACTTTCCTGTTTCCGCTTGTACGCTTCTAGCTTAGCAGTTGACGTTTACTTCCGTTACATATCCTATCAGACGCGTGTTATAGCCCTTCCGGGTCCCCCTGATCCGTGGGCGGCGACCGCGAAAATCGGTCCTCGGCGTGGGCCGAGGGTCGGGTTCTCGGGTCGTTACAGTTGGTATCAGAGCTTGGTCTGACAGGACTTGTAGTGGATCTAAACTGCAACAGTAAGTCCCACAATAGTACAAGTACACTGCTAGCCGCCCGAGAGGTATTTATAACCTTTGTCAGTTGTGTTGCCGTGTAGGTCATGGCTCCGCGTAGGCGCAGTCAGGCTAGGCAGCTGGTTGAGCAGCAGGATGAGTCCGACATGCCGGCTCAGGGGCAGGTTCAGGAGGAGGTGTCCGTGGAGGAGTCAGTGGCACAGCCTCAGGGTGCACAGGCAGCAGCAGCAGAGGCAGCGTAGCAGGTGGGCAGCAGCAGCAGGAGTACCACCCTCAGCCTCAGCAGTATGCAGACTGGTTTCCCATGGCCGAGCAGTTCTTCAGAGCTATGTACCAGGGAGCGTGGCAGCCGGGCAGGCAGCAGCAGGTGGTCAGTTTCCAGTACCTCCCCAGCCGTACCAGAGCAGCAGGAGGTGGAGCCAGAGGTGGAGCAGCCAGTCCGCCAGCAGCGGTCAGGTACTGGGAGTACCCGGTCCGGTCAGCGGAGGGCAGCGGTGTCGGAGGCGAGGACCGCTCTCCTTGAGAGGTTCCTGCGTCTTCGCCACCGATGTTCCACGGTGAGTATGATCCAGATAAGGCAGAGAGCTGGACCCATGAGTTGGAGCGCATCTTCGAGACTATGGAGTGCGCTGAGGAGGACCAGGTTCGTTTGGCAGTATACCAGCTCAAGGGAGCAGCCCATGAGTGGTGGAGAGTTCAGAGGCAGACTCACTTCCAGGGGCAGCGGTTGGACCAGATCTCTTGGCAGCAGTTTTCGGAGGTCTTCCACGCGAGTACTTCCCCGACTATGCTCGACGTGAGAGACGGGACCAGTTCCACGAGTTGGTGCAGGGCGACCTCACAGTTTCGCAGTACCACCAGAGGTTTGTCCGGTTGTTGAGGCATGTGCCTCATGTAGCAGGCAGTGACCAGGCTTGTGCAGAGAGGTTTATAGCAGGGCTGAGACCAGACCTGAGGTGGGGTGTGACGGCACACATGTGTACCACCTTGGGAGAGGCCGTGGCGAAGGCCACCGCCTTGGATAGGGAGGCTGGCAGCCTCAGCAGCAGCAGCAGCAGCAGGGGGAGCCTCTTCCAGGTCCTCGCCGTACCAGCGTCCAGCAGGCAGCCGCGGTAGTGCGACTTCCTCTTCCTCAGGCTCGGGCAGTTCCGGTGGCTCTGGAATTCGCTCGCAGTTCAGGAAGTTGTCTACTCGCGGGGGTGGACGGAGCCGTCAGCAGAGGCGTCAGTCCAGGTTTGCAGAGCAGTCAGTACAGCAGGGGTGCTGAGCAGGGCAGTCAGGAGCCAGTGTGTTACACTTGTGGCTTGCCAGGCCACTTTAGGAGGGATTGCCCTAGGGGGCAAGCTCCGCAGCAGCAGCAGCAGTGCAGTACGCGCAGCAGCCACCTCAGTACCAGTACCCTCCCCAGCAGCAGGCACCGCGTCAGCAGCAGAGAGGGCAGTACCAGCAGCAGGTCCAGCAGTTTCCGCAGCCGCAGCAGTACCACCGTACCAGCAGCAGCAGCAGCAGTTTCCTCAGCACCAGCAGCCGCCGCGCAGCAGCCCCCAGCAGGCGCCGCAGCGTGGACGTGGTCGTGGTCGCGTGATGGCACTCACCCGGGAGCAGGCAGAGGCATCGAACCTGGTGATAGGTACTCTACCTATCCTTGGCAGAGCTGCTCGTGTTTTGGTTGATCCCGGTGCTTCCTTGTGTTTTGCTTCCGAGGAGTTTTACGAGTCTCTTGCTTGTCACACACCCAAAGGCAGTGTGACGTGATGGTCGATCTCCCGTCCGGTGACTACATGCGTTCCTTCGGTTACCTGGAGGGTGTGACAGTCGAGGTTGAGGGTCACCAGTTGCCGGCCAGGTTGTACGCGCTGCAGCTTTGCGACTTCGACGTCATCCTGGGCATGGACTGGTTGGAGGCTCACTCAGCCGTGGTTGATTGTCAGAGGAAGACCGTTCGGTTTAAGATACCTGGAGCACCTGTTCTCTGCTTTCGAGGTATCCGGTCTACCCGTCGGCCGTTCATTTCTTTCTGTAAGGCTCGTCGTTTGATCCGTGATGGCTGCGTTGCTTACCTTGCTTCGGTTTGTTCCTTGGAGCCTAGCGGGTCTTCAGTTTTTGATGTGCCAGTGTTTCTGAGTTTTCTGACGTGTTTCCGGAGGATCTACCTGGGTTGCCGCCTGAGCGAGAGGTAGAGTTCTCCATCGAGCTTTTGCCTGGTACGATGCCTTTGTCCAAGGCACCTTACCGGATGGCCCCGGCGGAGCTGCGTGAGTTGAAGCGCCAGCTGCAAGAGTTGCTTGAGTTGGGCTTCATTCGTCCGAGCCGTTCGCCGTGGGGCGCGCCTGTTTTGTTCGTGAGGAAGAAGGATGGTAGTCTTCGTTTGTGCATCGATTATCGGCAGTTGAACCAGGTCACTGTGAAGAACAGGTACCCGTTGCCGAGAATTGATGATTTGTTTGATCAGTTGCAATCGGCCCGAGTTTTCTCGAAGATCGACTTGAGATCCGGCTACTACCAGCTGCGGATCAGAGAGTCAGATGTTGGTTTGACGGCTTTCCGTTCCAGGTACGGTCACTTTGAGTTCGTCGTGATGCCGTTTGGGCTGACGAACGCACCTGCAGCATTCATGGATCTGATGCATAGGGTGTTCAGTGAGTACCTAGACCGCTTTGTTGTTGTTTTTGTTGATGATATTCTGGTCTACTCGGCTTCTGAAGAGGAGCACGAGGAGCACCTGAGGATCGTGCTAGAGACCCTGCGGAGTCACCGTCTTTACGCCAAGTTCGACAAGTGCGAATTTTGGCTGAGCGAGGTGCACTTCCTCGGGCACGTGATCTCGGGTTCTGGTGTGGCAGTGGATCCGGCCAAGGTTGAGGCAGTGTTGTCGTGGGAGCAGCCCACATCAGTTGCAGAGGTCCGCAGTTTTCTGGGTCTGGCAGGTTACTACCGGAGGTTCATTCAGGATTTCGCCAAGATTGCAGCACCGTTGACTCGGTTGACGAGGCAGGACACCAGGTTTGTTTGGTCAGAGGACTGTGAGCAGAGTTTCTTGGAGCTGAAGACGAGGTTGACTTCAGCGCCAGTGTTGGTCTTGCCGTCGGGCACCGGTGGGTTCGTGGTTTACACCGATGCGTCGAGGTCAGGTTTGGGTGCCGTGCTGATGCAGCATGGTGGGGTCGTTGCCTATGCTTCTCGGCAGCTCAAGAAGCATGAGGAGAACTATCCCACCCACGACTTGGAGCTAGCAGCAGTGGTGTACGCTCTCAAGTTGTGGAGGCACTACCTGTATGGCGAGGCTTTTCAGATCTTCACCGATCACCAGAGTTTGCAGTACATCTTCACCCAGAGGGATTTGAACTTGAGGCAGCGCCGTTGGATGGAGTATTTGAAGGACTACGACCTAACCCTTCCTATCATCCAGGAAGGCTAACGTTGTAGCCGATGCTTTGAGTAGGCGCGTGCGCTTGAGTTCGCTGATGGTCAGAGAGTGGAGGCTGTTCGAGGAGCTGTCCAGGGAGTGTTTGTTCCGTCGAGGACCAGAGACCGTGCTGTGGCGAGTAGTTTGTCAGTTCGGCCATCACTGTTCAGGCAGGTGTTGCAGGCGCAGCGAGCAGATGCAGAGTTAGCAGACATTTTGCGGATGCCAGATGTAGAGCTCAGCGAGGACAGCGAGGTCAGATTCAGAGGCCGCTTGTACGTTCCGAGGAGGCGTCAGGCAGTTTTGTCAGAGGCTCACAGATCGAGGTATGTTGTTCATCCTGGCTCCACCAAGATGTACCATTGCTTGAGGAGGTCCTTCTGGTGGCCAGGGATGAAGAGGGGCGTGGCAGAGTTTGTTGCCCGGTGCCTTACCTGTCAACAGGTGAAGGCCGAGCATCAGCGTCCTGGTGGTGAGTTGCAGCCGTTGCCCATTCCTGAGTGGAAGTGGGACGACATCACCATGGACTTTGTGGTTGGTTTGCCCCGTACCCCGCAGAGGCACGATGGTATTTGGGTGATTGTGGATCGTTTGACCAAGGCAGCGCACTTTCTTCCGATCAGGATGTCGTGGTCAGTGGACAGGTTAGCCAGGCTGTACGTGGACAGAGTTGTTTCGTTGCACGGGATCCCAGTTTCAGTCGTCTCCGACAGAGATCCGAGGTTCACGTCAGGGTTTTGGCGCAGTCTTCAGAGAGCACTGGGTACAGAGTTGAGGTTCAGCACAGCGTACCACCCGCAGACAGACGGTCAGTCAGAGCGGACCATTCGGACACTGGAGGATATGCTGAGAGCGTGCTGTTTAGACTGGAGCGGCACTTGGGAGTCTCACCTTCCGATGGTAGAGTTCGCATATAACAACAGTTATCACTCGAGCATCGGAATGGCGCCATACGAGGCTTTGTATGGTCGCCCGTGCAGGACTCCGCTTCACTGGTTCGAGGTTGGAGAGAGGCAGCTTTTGGGGCCAGAGTTAGTGCAGCAGTGTGCAGACACGGTCAGTCTGATCAAGCAGAGGCTTCGGGCAGCGCAGAGTCGGCAGAAGAGTTATGCAGACGTCCGCAGGAGACCGTTGCAGTTCAGCGTTGGTGACTTGTTTCTTGCGGGTCTCGCCGACCAAGGGCGTCATGAGGTTTGGCAGAAGGGAAAGCTCAGTCCCAGATATATGGGCCATTCCCCATTTCTGAGAGAGTCGGCGAGGTGGCGTACAGACTGAGTCTTCCGGCAGAGCTAGCAGGTGTGCACAGCGTTTTCCACGTTTCACAGCTCAGGAGGTACGTCGCAGATCCTTCGCACGTGTTGGACTACTCGCAGCTAGAGGTAGCGCCAGATTTGTCAGTGCCAGAGTATCCAGTTAGTGTTGTCGACCGCAGAGTTCAGCAGTTGCGCAGGAAGCAGATTCCGCTGGTTAAGGTTGTTTGGCAGAACCGCGTCGGTGGCGAGGCCACCTGGGAGCGCGAGGATGAGATGCAAGAGCAGTTTCCTTACTTGTTTGATTGATCGGTATGTGGTGATCTCCTCTTTTGTCGTTTTCCGGTTGAGACCGAGTTGTTTTCATTTCGAGGACGAAATGTCTTAAGGAGGGAGGGTTGTAACACCCCGGCCCCTTGGCCTTCTGGCCCCGTCCTCAGGTCGCGGCGGGCAGCCGCGACACGGTCGCGGCAGAGCGGACTGCCGCGACAGTATTGGCGGTTCGTGTTGCGGCAGGGTGAGCGTCGCGTCCTTGTCGCGTCGCCCCTGGCTGTCGTGACTCTGTTCTGACACGACTTGACCGCTGTCCTGTCTGTCAGAACGGTCGTGTCGGGTGGCAGGGTCGTCGGCGTTGACGCGACCTGTCAGGCCGTCGCGACTGCCTTTCCGGTCTTCGAGGTTTGACCGTGCTTTTGGTGTCCGCCTTGGCGGGCGGCCGCGACATGGTCGCGGCGCTTGTGAGCGTCGCGACAGGTCAGTGTCGCGGCGGGCCACTGCGTCGCATTCTGGTGGCCATCGGTTCAAAACCGAGGCGCGCCCATTCCCCTCTCTCGCCCTTTTCACTCTTTCTCCCCTCTCTCGAGTTTCCTCTCGTTTTTCGTCGTTCCCTTTCGCTCGTGGTGCTCGTGCTGAGGCTGGCGTGCCGTTCGTGCAGGGCACGTGCTCGGTTGTTCGGTGCGAGGAGGAGGAGGAGTTCTTTCCTACGAGAAGGCCTAACGGGTTCGTTCTTCGTGTGGAGGTAGGGACTCTTGATCCTCTCGCCCTAAGCATGATCCCTTCCCCCTCTTGACCGTGGTTTCCTCGTGTTTGGGGCTTTGGGGAGTGAGAACTCCACGCTCGAGTTGAGTGAGGCTTCCTTCGAGCGTAGATCCATGCTTTGGGGAATCGTGGGTGGTTTGGTGGATTTATAGCTTTTAAAATAAGTTGTGCATGATCCCCTCCCCCTTGTGAATGTATTTGGTGTTTTGGGGAGGGTTCCTAGAGGGACTGTTCCGGGACCCTGCTCAGCTGGTAACGCGGCGGCCACGGAGGCCGCGATCATGTCGCGACGGCGCGTCCGTCGCGACATGTTCGCGACGCTCCTGAGCGTCGCGTTAGGGTCGCGACGGACAGAGCGCCGCACATGGTCGCGGCGGCCCGCCCTGTCGCGTCACTGACCGAGAGACAGGTTTGGTCTTTTCCGTTTCCGTTTCCGCTCTCCTTTACTGTTCCCGTGACACTTGTGCTAGTCCCCTAGTACGGTCTCACGCTAGTCGTTCGCCCGGTGCGTGGCACTTGAGGGCTTGTCCCGTGCTAGAGGTTGTTACCGTTACTTGGGACCCCCGTCCTCGGGAGCCTGTTGAGGGAGTACTCCGGGCTACGAGTGTGCTCGAGTTGGCAGCCACCAGGCGGACTCTGGAGCTTAGGGGAAAACGGTGGTTAGGACAGTGGCGTGTGAGTCACTTGCAGAGCTCTCGTGGTGTGGTCTGGGACGCCGAGGACAGTTAGGAGTTCTACCCGGCGCAGGCCAGCAAGTCCTTCTTCTCACTGCCTCGCTCTTTGCGGCCCCGGAACCGTTTTAGAGAGACCAGGCGTGGGACCGTAGTCCGGCCAGACTACGGCGGTTACTGTTGTTTACTTGTGTCCTACCTCGCTCTGACGAGACGTGGGGCGGACCTAGTCGAGGATAAGACGTCGGTGGACGCACCTGACCGTGACTAGTGGTAGTGTTTCCGTAGCTAGTGTTCTTTGTCCAGGCGGAGTTCCCTCCGTCTGTGTTTACTAGCGTGTGGTGGTCACGACGAGCAGTCGTACGGAGTTTCCGACCGTGCGCACTTTCCGTACCGTGCTACTTGTAGTTTCGCTTCCGCACTTCCGTTCGTAGGTAGAAGATATAACTGTTGTCTTTCATTTATATATAATATTTCCCTGCCTGTTTAGAGCCAGTAGGAGATTGGTAGTCCCTACTGAGCTTCTGTTGTGAAGCTCATCCCTCTCTTTCCAGGTGAGACTTCTCAGCAGCGGCAGGGCGCGCGCGCCGGGCGGAGGAGACGGGGCGGTAGTCGAGGTCCCCGTAGCTAGCAGTGGTCCCCCTTCTTTCAGTGTACGTCACCCTCGGGGTATGCCCCTAAGGGACTTGTCTCTCCCCTTTTTCCTTACTTGTACTAGTGTGCGTGCGTTGGGACTGTACTTAGAGCGGTACGCAGCGGTCTCGCTTTACTTTCCTGTTTCTGCTTGTACGCTTCTAGCTTAGCAGTTGACGTTTACTTCCGTTACATATCCTGTCAGACGCGTGTTATAGCCCTTCCGGTCCCCCTGATCCGTGGGCGGCGACCGCGAAAATCGGGTCCTCGGCGTGGGCCGAGGGTCGGGTTCTCGGGTCGTTACCCCCAGGTTCTTTGTGAGCCAGGCACGTAGTGCTCGGGTTTTGTCCCAGTACTTGTGTACTGTTTTAGTCTTGTCATCTTCTTGGACACCCTCACTCCGTAGTTTAGTAGTACGTCCGCTGAGGGAAAGACGACAGTGGGACAACGGCTTGAGTGTTGTGGGTGTACTTAGTCGCTTGTAGCGCGCTCTTGGTTGGGAACGAACAACCGTGACGTACTGGTCCCCAGCTAGTCCTCGTTTTCCAGTGCCTCACTTTAAGGTGCTCGGGCCGGAGACCTTAAAGTGCCAGACATGAACTGTAGCCGTGTGAGCTACAATTGTGGTGCGTCTTTGTCTCCACAGCTTGTTGGTCTGTGTAGTGGAGCGGTAGCTGGACCTTTCATCCTTGGCTACGAGGCTGAGAGGTAGACCTGTGTTGTGACGAACCACATCGTTCAAACCCGTTAACCAGATAACGAGCCTGACACGACTCCGCCTCCCGCGAACGAGCTGAAGCTTCGTAAGGGATATCATTCACACATGTCCGTAGAAATATAAAGGAAACCACAGAACAGAAGTAAACTTTCCATTCCACAAATATTTACATGAGATTTACATAGCCAGTTTCTCAACTAAAACCATAAACCTGTACAACAGAACCTGGGGCATACCCCAAGGTGTACAAAGAGAGAAAATTACACTGCTGGAGGAGGCGCAGACCCTGCTCCGCTATGGTGCGTCCCGGAACTAGAAGACGGTTGGGAAGCCTTCTGCTCTCCCTCACCTGAAAGGAGTAGGGGGGTGATCCTCTCAAGTCACTAGCTCAGTGGGGAAACTCCCTCAAAGAAACCGAGCAAACCACAACTCAAGTAACTAAGTAGGAAGCTATGCTATAACAGTTTATAGAATTATTTAAACAAGATATTAAAGCTGTAACTTACTTACCACTTGCTGATCTCGAAAGTAATGTTATAAATAAATAAACGGCAAACCCAAACAGGTGTACGAGCTAAAGTAGGTAAACACCAAACTCGGGTCGCGTAGCCTGGCTCGCGACACCAGCAACCAACCCGGATAAACACACAGGTCTACCTCTCAGCCTCGCAGCCACAGACGAAAGGTCTAGCTGCTGCTCCACTAAACCAAACAAGAACTGTGGAGACCAACCAAACTACCACACCTACAGGTCACACCCTACAGGCCCATGCCTGTCACCTTTAGAGACTCCGGCCTAAGCTCCCTAAAGTGAGGCACTGGAAAGAGGACTAGCTGGGGTCCAGTACGTCTACTGGTGTCCGTCCCCCCAACTACAAGCGTGCTACAAGTGACTAAACACAATCTCTCACAAGTCATTGTCCCATTGCCATCTTTCCCTCAGTCGGACGGCAACTCTCCCCGAGAGTGAGGGTGTCCAGGAAGACGACAAGACCCTGACAGTACCACTATACCGGGACAAACCCCGAGCATACCCACGTGCCTGGCTCACCTCGGAACCTGGGTCTCCCAACTGAAGAGGTAACCACGGAAGGCGTAACAACTACCTGCCATGCACATGGAAACTCGTGCACGCTACGCAAACGACGTGAACACATAAAGCATGCAAACCACGTGAACACATACGGGTTACTGTAACTCCACACACAACCACGTGAGCTTGTAGCTCACCATGTGAACACACTTCCGAGGAGCGCAACAAATGCCAAAGCACCAAAACCACCTCCACACACATCGGTTAACCATGCCATGCATCGGTTAAATAGTACGGATACATACACTAACAATTGTACGTAAATAACAACCCTCGGCTGCGATCGCGACAGAGGCCCAAGTCGCGTTCAGAGAGCAACGCCCCGACCAGTCTCAATCAGAAAGCGAACACGACGTATCGTCCTGTCGCGATCAGATCGCGACAGGGGAGGCTGTCGCCTTCGCAGGCGAAAAACTCTATCCGGGTCCCCTTCGCCAGAAAACCCTAAAAAACCCTACCATACATGGTTTCTAATCCATTTTCATGCTCTTTGTGATGTCGTAGCATGCCATCTACGGTTCTTAAAGCAGTAAACACACCATACGACATACACAAAGCAATTGCACGAAAAAAAGGTAGAATCTCCCTACTTTGATGAAGAACACCTAAACGGACGATAATCAGACGTTTCTCCCACTCCACACGCGATCCTCGCGGTGAGAACACGACCACCGAGGTCCACGAGCTCGAATCGCCCAAAACCCCACGAGCAAAACCTCCCCTGGCCGAGCAGAGCTTGTGAAAGCTCTGTTCTGCCAGGGTTTCTTAAAAACGCAGCTCGGTTGGGAACGCGACGTATCGCGATGTCGTGACCTGGTCGTGACGCGGATACCCGTCGCGATCCGCCTGTCGACGTCAGCAGGCCCGTCCAGCGCGCGACACGCGTGCGTATGCAGACGACGAGTTAGGACAGCGGCACCTGAACACGACGTCCCCGAGTGTCACGATGAGAACGTGACGCGCCCCTCTGTCGCGTTCAAAGATAGAGAACAAACCTACATTTTGGGCCAACCAGCCGGCTCACAACGCTCCGAAAACCTGTGTAAGCACCTGCTACACACAACATGGGCCACACACTGGCCACCACAACTAATGTAAGACGATCCGAACAGTCGATATGCTACATTACTATCACCTAAAAGAATTTCGTCCTCGAAATTTAAAGTGGAACCCAATAACAAAATTTTCAATTTAAAACAATAAGGTACTATCACCTAAAAGAATTAAAAGCTTACTCAACAAGTATAGATACGTCTTCATCATTCCTCTGCTAGTTCCCAAGTATCCTCACCGCCTTGTCTATTTTCCCATCTGACTTTCACTAAATCAATATTCTTATTCCTGAGCTTTTGGGTTCTGCGGCCTGTGATCTGTACTAGATATTCTGGCATAGTCATGTCTGGCTTTAATTCACTCTCTGGTAACTGATTACTTGGGACGGATCTTCAATGTACTTTCTGAGCATTGAAACATGGAACACATTATGAACATCTGCGAAGTCTACTGGCAGATCTAACCTGTAAGCTGTCTCGCCCAATCTTTCTATTATCTGGAATGGACTCACATATCTGTGGCTCAACTTGCTTTGCTTGCTGAATCTAATACACCTTTAGTAGGAGAAACCTTCAAAAATACATAATCCCCCCCTCAAATTGCAATGGTCCGCGTCTGTTATCAGCATAACTCTTCTGTCGACTCTGTGCTATCTGAAGTTTTTCTTTAATAAACATAACTGTTTCTGCACATTTCTTGATTAACTCCGACTCAGAACTTGCCTTTCTCCTACCTCATGCCAATTCAATGGAGTCATGCATGGTCTGCCATATAATGCCTCATAAGGTGCCATTCCGATGCTTGCTTGATAACTGTTTATATGCAAATTCAACCATACTCAAATGACGTTCCCATATTCCTCCCCAAACCAAGCAACAGGCCTCAACATATCTTCTATTGTCTGGATGGTCCTTTCTGTCTGTCCATCTGTCTGCGGGTGATATGCTGAACTATATCTTAACTCTGTGCCAATTACCCTTTGCAAACTTCTCCAAAAGCCTGAGGTGAATCTTGGATCTCGATCTGAAACAATAGTAACTAGAATTCCATGCAATGGTATTATTCTTTCCACATATATTTGGCTAACTGTCCACTGACCATGACATATTAACCGGTAACAATCTGCAAACTTTAGTCAGTCTATCAACAAAAACCCAAATGCCATTATGACCTGCTGAATTGGCAAACCCACTATAAAATACATAGCTATATCATCCCATTTCCACTGTGGTATGGGCAAAGGTTGCAACAAACCTCCTGGTCGTTGATGTTCTGCTTTTACTTGCTGACAGAAGGCACATCTTGCTATAAATTCTGCAATTTCTCTTTCATGTTTGGCCACCAGTAAAACCCTTCATTCCCTGATACATCTTAGTACTGCCTGGATGAATAGTATATCTTGACTTGTGGGCCTCCTCTAACACTTTCTGTCTAATTCCTGCATCAGCTGGAACATATACTCGGCCTTTTAATCTGACTACATTATCATGGCCCAAAGTTACCTCCTCCATTCTTAAAATATCTACCAAGTTCTCATCTGCTTTCTGGGCTTCAACTATCTGTCTGTAAAGAGAAGGTTCAACTGCACTATTTGCCAACACTGCTCTCTGCTGACTATTTGGCACATATAAGGATTATCTGCCATCTCTTCATATAATTTCCATTCTCTGATCATAAGTTGATTCATAACAGCTTTTCTGCTCAGTGCATCTGCCACAACATTTGCTTTACCCGATGATATCCCAAACTGAAGTCATAATCTTTCAAATATTCCATCCATCTGTGTTGCCTTAAATTCAAATCTTTCTGTGAAAATATATATTTCAAGCTCTTATGATCTGTGAATATTTCAAATCTTTCTCCATATAAATAATGTCGCCAAATCTTCAAAGCAAACACTACCGCTGCCAGCTCCAAATCATGAGTCGGGTAATTCTCTTCATGTTTCTTTAATTGTCTGGAAGCATAAGCAACCACTTTTCCATGCTGCATTAATACTGCCCCTAATCCTCTTCTGGATGCATCTGTATATATCACAAAACCACCACTTCCTGAAGGAATTTCTAATATTGGTGCTGTAGTAAGCCTCTTTTTCAATTCAGCAAAGCTACGCCTGCACTCGGAAGACCACACAAAAGAAACTCCTTTCCTGGTCAACTTGGTCATTGGGGCTGCTATTTTAGAGAAATCTGAATAAATCTTCTATAATAACCTGCAAGACCCAAAAAGCTTTTGATTTCTGACACTGTTTTGGGCTCTGCCCACTTTAACACTACTTCCACTTTTGCTGGATCCACTGCAACTCCTTCACCAGAAATCACATGACCCAAAAACTGTATTTCTTTCAGCCAGAATTTACACTTACTGAACTTAGCATACAATTGATGCTCTCTCAATGCCTGCAATGTGATTCTTAAATGGGCTGCATGCTCTTCTTCAGATGCTGAATATATCAAGATATCATCGATAAAAACTACTATAAACTGATCCAGATATGGATGAAATATCCTATTCATCAAGTTCATAATGTTGCTGGCGCATTTGTTATCCAAATGGCATTACTACAAATTCATAATGTCCATACCTGGTCCTGAAAGCTGATTTTTCAATATCTTCTTCCTTTATTCTCAACTGATGATATCCTGACCTCAAATCAATCTTGGAGAACACCTTTGCTGACTGAAGCTGATCAAACAAATCATCTATTCTTGGGAGTGGATACTTGTTCTTGATAGTAACCTTATTCAACTGCCGGTAATCTATACACATCCTCAGACTACCATCCTTCTTTCTAACAAATAGTACTGGTGCACCCCATGGTGAGTGACTTGGCCTGATGAAACCTTTCTCTAATAACTCCTGCAACTGCTTCTTTAACTCTTTTAATTCTGCTGGTGCCATTCTGTACGGTGCCTTTGAGATCGGCATACTGCCTGGTTCTAATTCAATAGTGAAATCTACCTCTCTGCGCGGTGCTAGCCCCGACAAATCTTCTGGGAATACATCTATAAATTCCTAAACACTGGCACAGACTCTATTGATTTATGAGACTCAACCAGACTCACAGAAGCAAGATACGCTACACATCCTGCATTAATTAACCTTCTAGCCCTAAGCGCAGAAATGATGAACTTAGAAGAATAGAAGGGCATACCTTGAAATTCAAAGGCTGTTCCATCAGGTCTACAAAACCTGACCCTCTTCTATCTACAGTCTACCAAAGCACCATAAGCCTCTAACCAATCCATACCCAGAATCAAATCATATTCCTTTAAAGACAAAGCATATAACTTTGCCGGCAATTGATTCCCATGAATCACTATTGGAACCTCATCTAAATAACAGGAAGTAAGCATAAAATCACCGGTAGGAATCTCACCACCATTCACACTGTGCTTTCTTCTATGGGATGAGCCAGACTATCCAAGAAATCTTCGAAATAAATGAATGAGAAGCACCTGGATCAATTAATATTCTAGCTGAGAAATCAAAAATCGGTAGTATACCTTCAATGAGTTTGATGCTTCTGCCTGCGCCTTGGTGATTGCCATTACCCGACCTCGACCTCCTCTCTGAAAAGGGTTCCTCTGCCTCTCTCTGCTGATGGTTGATATGTCTGCTGCTGCTGAGTCCCCCTGCCATAACCATATCCTCGAGACGGACAATCCCTGGCATAATGTCCTGGCTGACCACAAGCATAACATATGACCTCCCGAAAAGTTGCGGGTTGACCTGCGGTACTCTGCTGGGACTCTCTGGAACCGGTGGCCTATAGCCACGCCCTTGCTGAAAACCACCCTGCTGGAAACCCTGTTCCTGCCTCTCTGCCACGTCCTCCTCCTTGAAAGAATTTCTTGATCTCCTTACCCCACTTTGCTATCCCGACGATGATGCTCCTGAGGGTGCCTTTCCTTTGCTAATGCCCTGCGACTGCTGGGGAAGTCAGAAGCTACCTGAACCTCCCACCTGAGACTGACTCTGCCTAGCCTGCAAAGTCCTTTCTAACACAGCTGCCCGCTGTGCCGCTTCCTCTACTGTCCTCCACATCAGTGGAGCTACTGCATCCTGCAACTCAGACCTCAATCCCCTAATAAATACTCCACCATTATTGCATGATCGATCACCACATAAGGGGCATATCTACTCAATGCCATAAATCTCATCGGATACTCCAGCACAGACAATCTTCCTTGCTGTAAAGTTCTAAACTATTCCCTTTTTGCTTGCTGGATTTGTAGTGGAAAGAACGTATCATTGAAAACCGTCAAAAATTCTGGCCAAGTAATTCATCATCTTCTATCCTTCCTGCAAAATATTCTGCAACTTGAGTCCCCACCATTCCTGAGCAAATCCCGTCAACTGATAAATAGCAAGAATAACTTTGTCCTCCTGCGGACATCTCATAGCCACAAATACCCTCTCAATCTCATGTATCCAATGCTCTGCAGTATCTGGGTTAGGGCCACCTGAGTAAGTAGGGGGCTGTAACCTCAGAAACCTTCCACAAGAGCTGTGGGATCCTCTGCGGTAGCTGGCCTCATTGGTACTGCAGGGTGCACAGGTACTACAGGAGGTACCTCAACTCCTACTTGGGGTAAACTGGGGCTACTGGCACTGCCTCCTCAACAACTGGTATCGCTGGATGAGTGGTCCTGACTGATCCATCCTCATACGGATCTCCGTAAGACTTTCCCATATCCGCTCAATCATCCTCTGGGTAGGATCCTCGGATCATCACCACCTCCTCCCCAATCTCTCCGATCTTCATTTCTGATTACTGCACAAACAATTTCCAACCATACAACACAACAATTATTAACACAAACCCAGGGTCACTACCAACAGTGGGTTTAAGTAAAGAATAGGCTATGTAAATTTCCTGTTCCTTAACATTTATACGGACTATGCTCTGATACCAACTGTGACGGACCACATCGTTCAAACCTGTAACCTGATAACGAGCCTGACACGACTCCGCCTCCCGCGAACGAGCCGAAGCTTCGCAAGGATATCATTCACACATGTCCGTAGAAATATAAAGGAAATCACAGAACAGAAGTAAACTTTCCATTCCATAATATTTACATGAGATTTACATAGCCAGTTTCTCAACTAAAACCATAAACCTGTACAACATAACCTGGGCATACCCCGAGGTGTACGAAGAGAGAAAATTACACTACTGGAGGAGGTGCAGACCCTGCTCCGCTACGGTGCGGCCCGGAGCTAGAAGACGGTTGGGAAGCCTCCTGCTCTCCCTCACCTGAAAGGAGTAGGGGGGTGAGCCTCGCTAGTCACTGGCTCAGTAGGGAAACTCCCTCAAAGAAACAGAGCAAACCACAACTCAAGTAACTAAGTAGGAACTATGCTATAACAGTTTATAGAATTATTTAAGCAAGATATTAAAGCTGTAACTTACTTACCGCTTGCTGATCTCGAAAGTAATGTTAATAAATAAATAAACGGAAACCCAAACAAGTGTACGAGCTAAAGTAGGTAACGCCAAACTCGGGTCGCGTAGCCTGGCTCGCGACACCAGCAACCACCCGGACAAACACACAGGTCTACCTCTCAGCCTCGCAGCCACGGACGAAAGGTCCACTGCCGCTCCACTAAACCAAACAAGAACTGTGGAGACCAACCAAACCACCACACTTGCAGGTCACACACCCGCAGGCCCATGCCTGTCACCTTTAGAGACTCCGGCCTAAGCTCCCTAAAGTGAGGCACTGGAAAGAGGACTAGTTGGGGTTCAGTACGTCTACTGGTGTCCGTCCCCCCAACTACGAGCGCGCTACAAGTGACTAAACACAAACTCTCACAAGTCACTATCCCACTGCCGTCTTTCCCTCAGCCGGACGGCAACTCTCTCTGAGAGTAAGGGTGTCCAGGAAGACGACAAGACCCTAACAGTACCACTGTACCGGGACAAACCCTGAGCACACCCACGTGCCTGGCTCACCTCAGAACCTGGGGCTCTCAACTGAAGAGGTAACCACGGAAGGCGTAACACTACCTGCCACGCACACGGAAACTTGTGCACGCTACACAAAACCATGTGAACACATAAAGCGTGCAAACCACGTGAACACATAAAGCGTGCAAACCACGTGAACACATACGGGTTACTGTAACTCACACACACACCCACGTGAGCCTGGAGCTCACCATATGAACCGCACTTCTGAGGAGCGCAACAAATGCCAAAGCACCACAAACCACCTCTACACACATCAGTTAACCATGCCATGCATCGGTTAAACAGTAAAAGATACATACATAACAATTGTACGCAAATAACAACCCTCGGCTGCGATCGCGACAGAGGCCCAAGTTGCGTTCAGATAGCGACGCCCCGACCAGTCGCAATCCAGAAAGAGAACGCGGCGTATCGTCCTGTCGCGATCAGATCGTGACAGGGAGGCTGTCGCCTTCGCAGGCGAAAAACCCTATCCGGTCCCCTTCGCCAGAAAACCTTAAAAACCCTACCATACATGGTTTTAATCCATTTTTCATGCTCTTTGTGATGTCCTAGCATGCCATCTACGGTTCTTAAAGTAGTAAACACACCATACGACGCACACACAACAATTCCATGAAGAAAAAGGGTAGAATTTCCCTACTTTGATGAAGAACACCTAAACGGGCGATAATCAGAGCGTTTCTCCCACTCCACACGCAATCCTCGCAGTGAGAACATGACCAACCGAGGTCCACGAGCTCGAATCGCCCAAAAACCCACAAGCAAAACCTCCCCTGGCCGAGTAGAGCTTGTGAAAGCTCTGTTCTGCCAGGGTTTCTTAAAAATGCAGCTCGGTTGGGAACGCGACGTATCGCGATGTCGTGACCTGGTCGTGACGCGGATACCCGTCGCGATCCGCCTGTCGATGTCAGCACGCCCGTCCAGCGCGCGACACGCGACGCGCATGCAGACGATGATTAAGACAGCGGCAACCTGAACGCGACGTCCCCGGGTGTCGCGATGAGAACGCGACGCGCCCCTCTGTCGCGTTCAAAGACAGAGAACAAACCTGCGTTTTGGGCCAACCAGCCGGCCCACAACTCCCCGGAAACCTGTGTATGCACCTTCTACAGACAACATGGGCCACACACTGGCCACCACAGCTAATGTAAGACGATCCGAACAGTCGATATGCTACATGTGTTGCTTGTCTGGGTCTATAGCTGGTGTCGCGAACCAGTTTTCGTGACTCGTGTTTGGCGTTACCCCTTCTTTAGCGCGTACTTCTGAGCGTGGGTTGCCGTTTACTTATTAAAGTTGAGTTATTGTTATTAGCTTAATTTTTTTTAAGCAATGTGATTATTATTCCATGCTCAGTTAGGATTTTTAACTAAATAATTGTGTTCTACTCCTGCTCCTCTTGTGTTTATGGCTTGCGACTTTTGGGGAGTTTCCCTACTGAGCCAGTGACTCATGAGGCTCACCCCTTATTGCTTTCAGGTGAGGGAGAGCAGGAGACTTCTCACCCGTCTTCTAGTCCGGAGCTGTGTCACAGCGGTGTTGGGCCGATGCATCCAGCAGTGTAATTTACTTTTCTGTTGTGCCCGGGGTATGCCCCAGGCCTGTGTACTTGAGTTTGACTTTTGTTAAAATTTGGCTAGTAAATCCATTGTAAATATGTGTGAGATGTTGAATCTTATATATATATATCAGTGTTTTCCTTTGTGTTTTCACAGACTTGTGTGTGATATCCCTGGCGAGGCTTTGGCTTGTTCGCGGGAGCCGGAGTCGATCAAGCTCATTAATAGGTTAACGGGTTGAACGACGTGGTCCGTCACATAAGCGGTCTTTGATTGAGGTTTTATCTAATATTTAGGAGGCATATGTGAAAGTAAATCACACATATTTGAAAATTTTTTACACACAAACAAACACGTGAAATTGATTTCTGGAAAATGTTTTACGGAAAAACAAATACCAGAAAATTTTTCTAAGAAAATATTTTCGTAAGAATCAAATAGATAATTATGTTTTTTATTTTCTTCTAAAAGTTAATCGTTGGAAAAAATTTCTCTATAAATATATTTTACAAGCAACCAAACACACCTTAGACGAAGTTGCTGGACGAGGGAAATCGATAAAACAAACGGGGGGCAAAACATATGAAGGAGGGGCACATGGCAAATTCAAAGATTGGCGGAAAGGGGTAAAACAATCAAGAGAGGGTTATATACGTCAGATGCAGAAAATTGTGGGCAATGTTTCGTTCCTCTTTTTTCTGAAACTTTTTAAAGATAACTTTAGGAAACTACCTACCCAAAAAAAAAAAAAAATACGAAGTATTAGTTGCAGATCTAAGTGCGATTCACCTGTGTCTATCGGTCAAATCATTTAAATCCTCTCTGTTAAGGTATTTGTCGAGCGATTCATAATAATTGGCAATAATAATAGTGGAGGATGGCGAGTGATGTGGTGGATTCAGAATTTTATTTTAGTAGAGTTTTAATGATGTATTCATACAAATTCAGTAAAATCATTTATAGTGAAAAATTATCTTCCTAATATAATTTTTTTATCTAGTAGAGTCCTGTAATTTCACTGAACCTATATTAGATCCGTCCATAATAGTGGCCGCAGTTGTAAAAAGCTAACTATCTTGTCATCCTTTGTTGATGACTTAAGCCAATGTATGAGGCGGACATAAATCCACCTCATTTTTTCCTTTTTATCTGGGCAGTTAATATTTTTCTAATTATGCTAATGACATGGTGATATAAGAATGTGTAACCCGTAAAAAGTCTACTTTTAACTACAACCTGAGTTATCTCTTCCCTAGGTCCAACCGTAGCCAGCCAAATTTGCAGTGGCCCTCGTTGCCACTTGCTGACCAAACTCCTTTTTCGCACGTGGCAGCGAGCACGCAATATTTTTTGTGTGGACAAGAGAAAAGTATACTTCTATTAAATGAGTCAAGAAAGATTACAAAACAACAACATAGCCATACGTGGAAGAACAAATATCGATCAATAAGAGATAAGACACCACGTCTACAAGAGTAACTGGTCCTGCGGTGAGGGGGGAAAAATTGCACATCGATCAAGCAACTATTAAGGAGACCCACCGTTATGTAATGTGCATCTGATCCTCGAAACACGAGTTCATCCAAATAGTTCATAACCCCAACCTAGAGAGATCCAGAGGCTTAAGGGTTGAAGGAACTCCTGAATAGAGAAACAACCTTCCAAAGTCGATATACCTGCATAAACCATAAGCACGGAACAAATCACACAGACTAAAACCTAAAAACTGAGACCGGATGACCGATCCCCAAAAGGAGTTGAGATCTGAAGGATCCCAAAAGGAGACGGCGAGGGGAACCAAGGCCGGAGATCAAGAGATGGAACGTAAAAGGGGAAACGAGCCCCAGAGGAGATGCAAGAAGGACCGGCCACAGAAAGGGGAATGCACCTAGAAGAAACAAATAGTAGCTAAGAGTGGGAGGTATGCCACTTAGGGTCCGTTTGCAGGGAAAACTGTTTGGTATCCCTGAAAACATAATTTATAAAAATCTTTTACCTAAAATTCATAATTTTTGATATATTTGATGAGACCTCGTAAGTCATTTTCTTTGATTTCTTTTTCATGAAAGATTTTCATGAGCGAAATTAAATCTCTACTCTCATTCTTAGTGCTTGATACTTAGTACCCTACGATCGACGTTCGACGTCCAAAACTCAGATCTTGATGTCCAACAACTGACAGTCAACATTCAGAGCCCTGCAGTCGATGACAACCGATGATGACAAGTGGCGGTGGTGGCCGGCAACGGCCGATGGCAACTGACGATGATCGGAGGGCGATGGTGTCCGACAGTGGCAACCGACTGCCAGCACCTGGCGCCCAACGCTCAACGGCCAACGACCAGTGGCCAACAGTAGCCGCCCGACGTCTGACACCCCTACGTCCGACAGTTGACGATCGACCACCAATGGTCAGCTCTCAACATCTGACGACAGTGATGGCAACCTACGATTGACAACTACAACACCTAAGCCTGCAACCATTGTGTTCATGATTTTTTTAATATATTTTAAATTTTATTTTATTAAAAAATAATATCAAATATTTTTTTCAGAGAAATCATTTACGTTAGTACTAAATAGATAATTATATTTTTATTTTTTATAAATGCTTATCTTTGACAAAAAAAAATTCTATAAATATATTTTATAATCAACTAAATATATCACAATCAAAGGGAAACACAAGAGTGGAGGGGAGTATGGGTGGGCGACAAGAAACACAAAAGGAGGAGAAACTAACGGTGGGGGGAGGAGGTGGGGAAGGGCGTAGGAGATGAGGGAACGTGCGACGAACCAGACAGTGGAAGTAAAAGAAAGAAAGAGTGAAGGAGGCAGATCTATGGAAGTAAAAGAAAGAAAGAGTGAAGGAGGCAGATCTAAGGCATTGTTTGATAACATTTTGGAAGTGTAGATTTCAATCATTTAATGATTGAAATTTTACATTTTCTCCATCTAGTTATCAAACAAGCAAAATAGATTTTAGATTGTGTAAAAGTAGATTTTAAAAGAGAGGAGGGAGATAGAGAGAAAAAAAAGTAATGATGATGTGTTAGATTCTGGGCTTTAAAAGTTAGTGTGTGGGAGTTTTTTAAAAGATTGGGATTTCAAAAAAGTAAAATCCCTAAAAGTGTTACCAAACAATGCCTAAGAAGTGAACAAAGAGTGACCAGAGAATAGGAAAAGAGAAAAGGGAGGGTGGGGGGAGCTCTGCCGCTCTAAAGTGATGACGATCTGCTGGAGATCCAACAACGATATCACTGAAAGATAGGTGGAGATGAAGTCCCGCCTCACAAGGAAGCAAAAGGCTGTCGCGACACTCCGCTAGACTTAAGCCCGTATATGCCCACTGTTGTGGGCCTCAACAAGCTCGCAAATAAACAGGCCAAATGCCTTGTTACCATCCTCATGGATGTCGCATGGGCGAAGAAGTCGTCAGTGGTGGGCGTTGAAACCAAAACAGTGGTTGGTGTGTGGTGCACTTTCGAAAGTACACGCGCTGTCAGAGCGACTCAGACATCTCCAAACTGGCCGCCACAAACACTAGGACAGAAATCTAGAGCTACCGTTATATTTTAGGGTTTTGTTCCTTTTTAATCCTCATAAATATGTATATTTTTTAATTCATCGTTATTATATTAGTCCCTCAAAAATTCTAAATATTACATATTGATCCCTATCAAAGAGACTTTTTTACAAAGTTTTAGAAGTTTTGAGAGACTAATATGATAATAGTTTAATTTGAGAGACTAAGAACAAAATGTGCATATTTATAGGGACTAATAAAATAAAAATCCCATATTTTATCATATAGCTACTAATAATTGTGCATATTATAATGTTTTTGTTAGAAATAACAAGTAATTTTGAATTTATGTAAAATAACTTCCGAGACAACATTCTAAATAATCTAATTTTCTTCATGAACAATTTCAGTGACAAGCTTGCTTGTAATATTTTACTACAGATTGATTAAATATAGTTAGCAGCTGTTGTAATGGTAGCATTTGAATGTAATTGTGGAAAATCATTTTTTAGGAAAATCAGCTTCCAGAGCTCGCCTCGTAGGGGGACGATTTCACACCTCATCGCCTATGTTGGGAAAGGCGCGGACGACGAGGCCTCGTCGTTGTAGTAACCCAAATTTATAAAATTTTGATAAATAGAAAAAAACTATTATCACATATATAAATATCATCACAAAGTTGTCCAAATAAGATTGAAATACCCTATTCATTAGGTTCATAAATACAACAAGTGCATTAGTAAGTCCAAAGAACATCACTAAAAACTCATAATGTCCATATCTAGTTCTAAATTCTATCTTCAGAATGTTATCTTCTTTAATTCTCAATTGATGATACCAACACCTTAAATCTATTTTAGAGAATAATGTGGTAGATTGATGCTGATCAAACAAATCATCAATTCTAGACAATGGATATTTGTTCTTGACTGTGACTTGGTTCAACTTCCTATAATCAATGCATAATCTGAGGGCTACATCTTTCTTTCTAACAAACAATACTGGAGCACCCCATGGTGACACACTTGGTTCAATAAAGCATTTGTCTAATAAGTCTTGCAACTACTTCTTTAACTCCATCAGCTCAGCTGATGCCATTCTATAACGGACTATAGATATTGGTAAAGTTTCAACCAAAATTTCAATAGTAAAGTCAATTTCTCTATTTGGAGGTAATCCAAGTAACTTATCAAGAAAAACATTTGAAAATTCCTTACGATATTAATGTCTTGGACCAATCTCTAATTATGCTCATTTGGAATGGCCACTACACTTGCTAAGTAGCCTTGTCAACCATTCCTTAACCATCTAATGGCATTAAGTGTTGACACGGTCTTCTTATTACTAGTAATTTTTGACATCTATAGTTGAAACCTTCTAATTCCGACCTTTTAAATCTCAAAATCTTCTTATGTCAATTTAATAATGCATGATTTTCTGCCAGCCAATCCATTCCTAATGTCATACCATATTCTTGCATGTTGTCCAATACATATACATAAGCAGTGAACTTATGATCCCTGATTTCTAGGTTTACCTTAGGAATGATGGAAGTAAGAATAGTTATTTGACCAATAGGACAGTCAAGTATCATGCCTTCTACTGAATATTCTAATTTCTATGATATAGAATTAGCAAACTTATGAGAAATAAAAGAGTGAGTATCTCCAGGGTTAAATAATACTCTAGCATGTATATCTTCAGTCAGGAGAATACCTTATACCACTGTAGGGGTGTCTTGGGCTTCTTCTTTTGTCAAAGAAAAGACTCTAGTTGGTTCCTTGGGTGGTTGTCTTGGGGCTTGTTGAAAGTGAGGCTGTGGATTCTACGGAATTGACTGGTTTGCCTTGATTGAATAGTCCTTGATCATATGTTCTTTCTAGCCACACCCAAAGTTTTTCCTGCTACCTTCCAGCACTCATCACTTGGGTGCTTGCCCCCACAATGGGCATACATAGGCCAACCTTTTTTTTGTTCTCACTGTTGCTTAACAATCTTTCACTTTTGACCTTTTGTTTCATTGATGTAGAAATTCCTCTTCTTGCTCCCATTGGTTCCTCTATCTTTCATGTACTATGCAATTCAGACTCAACTATAATGTAGTCTTTAAAGCCATGCCATGCTCTGGGGATCCAACGAAGCTACCTGTAGACGTGTTTTTTTTCAAAAACACCCCCCACAAAGAATGATTTAAAAGAAGAAGAAGAGAAGAATATACTTTTTAATGAAAAGAAATAAGATGAAGAAGGCGATGGTGAATAAAAAGAAAACGTGCGTGTGTGCACAATATGGAGGTGTGATCGCCAGGTATACGAGGGTACCGAAGGAGACGACGAAAAGAAAGATGGTGTACTTACCTTCCCCCGAAGATCGCAGGAGTTGATTGCGGGTTGCTTCTGTTGGGTTGAGTGTGAATATAATACATTTCTCCTCACATTTTGATGATGACAAGTTGTGATTTTAATGCATAACCATTGGAACATGTGAAATACATCACACCTGAAATTACAATATTCAAAAAGTATGTTTCCAAGCACATTTATCATTTATATTCATGATAATATATTTATCTAATGATTTATGTGTTTATTTTCTCAGGGACAAACATTTTTTGCAAAGGTAGTGTCGACACAACCATCATTGGTGTCGACACAATGGTTCAGAGCAAAGGCAGAAATGTGAAGAAAAGATCATCTAGTGTCGACACTATAGTCCAGGGCAGGTCGACACTAGAGAGCCTTCCCAGAAGGCCTGTTGTTCAGATAGCCAAAGCAGGTCGACACCAAATGCAGGCAGGTCGACACTAGATGGCTCTCCCAGAAGGCCTATTTTTCAGATGGCCAAAGCAGGTCGACACGAGATGAGATCAGGTCGACACTAGAGAGCCTTCCCAGAAGGGCTGTTTTGTGTCTGGGATATGAGGTCGACACTGAATCATCTCAGGTCGACACTAGAGACCTCTCCCAGGGATTTGATTTGCCAGTCTGGGAGAGTGTGTCGACATACCTCATGGGCAGGTCGACACACTCCGGAATCTCTGTGACTTAAACTTCCTCCTGGACACGTGGCACCTAGGAAGATGTTGGATCAATCTGGATCTTTGCCCACGTACCCCAAGGGTATCTTTGGGATATTTAGGGTATAAATACCCTCCTTTGGGCATCCATCCAGATGAGACCTTCTCAGAGCCTCCAGAAACTGGTTGTGGCGGCAAGAGAGTCTCTCCTCCTGTTTTGCTTCCTCCTGTGCTTCCACACCACAATTCACACTTCTCCAAGCACAAGAATCGAAGATTGATCAACATGAAGCATTAGGATCAACTTCAAAGGAGCAGATCAAGTAGAAGCCAGCAATTGTGATGACTCAAGGAAGATCCCAAGATCAAAGTTGCAGAGCATCGGCCAAGGACTTCAAGTGATCAAGATCCTTCCAATTCTGCCTCTACAAGGGAGTTTTCTTGAAGAACAAGAACTGTCAACCTCATGTCTTGAGTCTTTCTTGTTTCTTCTTGGCTATTCTAGAAATTGTGCATAATCGATTGCATCAATTTTCTTGAATTGGCCTTAATAGATCAGATCATTGCTAGAGGATCTGGATCTTGTTGTTTTTGTTCTAGCAAGTGATTGTGAGCCTCTGTGCTCAGGGTTTTGAGTCGTCGTACTCAAGTTGTGTAGTTGAGCAGTCTTGCTCAGATTCTAGAGTAGTCTTGCTCTAGGTAGTGTGTGAGTTGTCTAACTCATTTGTGGAGTTGTCAGGCTCCAGTGTGGGTTGTGTTACCCAGGTTGTTTAGTGGATCCTCACTGTGTGTGGGAGGTGGATGTAGGAGTCACGTGGTGTGATTTCCGAACCACCTAAAAATCTCTGTGCATTGGTTTGTTTGTGGTTTGAATTTACTCTTCGTTAGATGAATGCATAGGATCGTTTGAATCTATCTAATCAACTTGTTTACACTCCAATTGCTTAACTCACTTAATCTCTCTTCAGATCTGTGAAATTTGCTTTCAATCTAACTCTGATTCAAAGGTCTTTCAAAATTGGTTTAGCTTCCGCATTAGTTGGCATAGATCTATTCAACCCCCCTTCTAGATCTGTCCACATCTTTTATCGATCCTTCATTGGTATCAGAGCGGGTTTACACTTGATCTGATCTGATCTGAGTAGTTTCTGAGTGTTCTGTGTGCTTGATTGTTTACTTGTTTGTTTTGCTAAGTGTTCCTTCTTTGCATCATCATTTTAATTAAATGGATTCCATAGGATTCATAGCTGAGGGCCATTCCATAATAGGCCACCATTCTTTAATGGAACGGACTATTCTTATTGGAAAAATAGAATGCAAGTGTTTTTAGGGCCCAAAATTATGAAATCTGGAAAGTAGTGGAAGTAGGTCCCTATGAAAACCAGGGAGAGGAAGAAACCTGGACTAGGGAACAGATAAGAAGAGCTACATTGAATTATAGTGCCATGAACATGATTCAATGTGTTGTTCACCCCAAAGAGTACTCAAGAATCTCAATGTGCAAATCTGCCAAAGAGATGTGGGATAAACTTGAGGTACTCTATGAGGGAACATCTCAGGTTAAAGAAACCAAGGCTAACATACTTGTCTGAATATGATTGTTCATGATGAAGTCTAATGAGACAATCTCTGAAATGTTTGCCAGGTTCATGATCATAGTCAATGGACTAAAGGCCTTAGGTAAGGACTATATGATGCTGACTTGGTAAGAAAAATTCTACGTTCTCTCTCTTCAATTTGGCACACAAAAGCCACTGTCATGAAGATTCTAAAGATCTGTCCAAAATCTCTTTGGATGAATTGATAGGATCTTTAATGACATATGAAATCAATTTAAAGAGAAATGAAGAACATATAATCAAAACCAAGCCAGTAGCTTTAAAGGCCTCATCTAGTAACAAAGACAAGAGTCAGGATAAAACTAGTTCTGATGAGTCTGAGTCAAATGAGGATGATGAAATTGCCCTCATGACCAGGCAATTCAGAAAATTCTTGAAATATAGAAAAGGAAAAATGTCTGGCAAAAAGAATATTCATCGGGAAAAGAAACACTTCCTTTTCTAATGCTAATTTTAACAAGAATAAAAAATCTGACGAAACTGTTATGTTACAGGTGCAACAAGCCAGACATATGAAGGGAGAATGTCCTGAAAACAAGAAGGAGAAGCATAAAAAGATTCACAAGGTTCAAGAAGCCAAAGGCCATGGTAGCCACTTGGTCTGATGAGGACTCAAGTGAAAAAGAAGAAGAAGAAAAATCCTCAAGCTCGGAAAGTGAGGAGATCTGCTTTATGGCCAATAGCTCAAATGAAAGGTAAGCACATCTTTCGAAGATTTTTCAGTTGAAGATTGGCAAGATGCTTATGCAGAACTTGTTGAAAAATATACTGAAATGAGGAAAGAAAATAAGCATCTCAAAAAGAAAATTGAAAAAATTTATCATAACCAATCTTCAAACAAAAGAATTTGTGAACTAGAAAATGAAGTAATGGAGTTGATGAATGAAGAAAAAGAAAATCTTCTGAACTTGATTGATGAACTCAAGCTAGCCTCTCAAAAGGCCACCCAGGAATTCAAAGAATTATCTGAAAAGCTGGAAAAGGAAAACAAGATAAACAACAGAAGATTGAAGAAATCAAAATCTTGGAAAACCAGCTACAAGAAAAGGATAAAGTTATTGAAACATTCACAAATGGTAAAGATAATCTGGAGGCCTTGTTGGGAGCAAAAATGAGTTCAATTCTCATGGACTAGGATTTAACAAACAGAAAGCTAAGAAAGATAAATCTGGTGAGAAGAAGGATAAAGCACCATTAATTGAATTTGTCAAAGGTCCTAATCTTGAGAACACAGAAATAAAACAAACATCAAGCAAAACTCAAAAATTCCAAAAACTCAGAAACAAAGCAAGCAACCAGGTCGACACAGTCACCTGACAGGTCGACACCAGTCCCAAGAAGAAGGATTCTGTGGCTGTTGTGTCGACACCAGACAAGGTGAGGTCGACCTGCTCAACACCAACAAAGACAAACAACAAAATCAAAAATTCAAATAAAAATTTGAAAAATAAGAAAAAGTCAAAGGAAGTCATTCATGAAGAACCTTGGACTTCCAAGACAAGTTATCAAGCTGATTGAAACCAATGGCATTACAACCCATGTTGGTATCATCCCCAATTCTTCTATCCAAATTTTCTGATGTACCAACAAAATCCTTGGATTCCACCTCTCATCTAAACTCTCATGCTCAAATGAAAACTTCCCCTCCTACCAAAAACAAAAACACTGGTGTTTTCATCCAAAAGAAAGAAGAAAGTGAAAAAGACAGAGAACACCACTGTAATAAAACAAAAATAAAAAACAAGTCAAATTTGGGTGAGAAAAGATTTGATAATGTTGTCCAAACTTTCTGATGGTCCCAACTCTGTTTGGGTACCAAAATCTTCTCTCCACTAATTGTTTTTGCAGGAAGGTCGTGCACCCAATTCAAATGTGTGGTTCCTTGACAGTGGGTGTTCACGACATATGACTGGAGATAGAGCTAAATTTTCTTTCCTGCTAGAGAAGGAGGAGGAGGTTCAGTAACATTTGGAGGTAAAAATAAAGGAAAGATCATTGGATCTGGAAAGGTTGGTCAAACTTCCTCAAACTCTGTTGATAGTGTTTTATTAGTTGATGGTCTTGATACAATCTGCTAAGTATTAGCCAACTATGTGACAAAGGTCACAAAGTTGTGTTTGAATCCAATTTCTGTAAGATCATTGATTCATCAACTGATAAAATAAAATTTTGTGGAAAAAGGGAAAACAATGTTACATGATTGACCTTAATAAAAATTTTCTGAAAATCTTTGCCTTGTTGCTAATAAAGATGAAATGCATGGACTTGGCACAAAAGACTTGGCCATGCAAGTTTCAGAACTTTAAATAAATTGTTAAGGCTGAATCTGGTTAAGGGTCTTCCTGAATCCTTTTCAAATGTTGAAAATCAAGTTTGTGGGATCTGTGCCCAAGGAAAACAAACCAGGAAATCTTTTAAGACCTTCAATGAGGTACTCACATCTAGGCCACTAGAACTACTTCACATGGACCTTTTTGGCCCAACAAGGGTTCTAAGTCTAAGTGGCAAGAGATAGGGTTTGTAATCATTGATGATTTTACTAGATTTACTTGGGTTATCTTTGTCCCACAAAAGTGATACTTGCCTTGAGTTCAGGAAATTCTGTACCACTGCCCTAACAAACTTTTCATATAAAATCAAAAATATTTTGACTGATCATGGGGGTGAATTTGAAAACCAATCCTTTTCTGATTTATGTGTGAACTTCAAATATTCCACAAGTTTTCTTCACCAAGAACTCCAGAACAAAATGGAGTTGTGGAAAGAAAGAATAGAACTCTTGTGGAAATGGCTAGATCCATGCTCTTAGAAAGCATTTGCCCAAATCCTTCTGGGCTGAAGCTGTAAACACAGCAAATCACATTCTGAATAGAGCTTTGATCAGACCAAAAATCAGAAAAACCCCCTATGAATTATTGAAAAACAAAAAGCCAACTGTTTCTTACTTCAAAATCTTTGGGTGCAAATGTTATGTACACAACAATAATAAAGAAAATCTTGACAAGTTGATGCTAAGAGTCAGGAAACTATCTTCCTTGGTTATTCAGAAGTGTCAAGAGCTTTCAGAGTGTACATTCTCAAAAACAAAAATGTTGAAGAATCTCCACACATTTTTTTGATGAAAATTCCTTTTCAACTAACAATTCTAAATCTTGCAGGAAAATTCAAGACAGTGAAGAGGATGATTTCATTGTGGACTCTTCACCAACTGTTGAGGAGCTTGAAGACATTGGTGAGAACTTGAACACCAATTCACCATCTTCAAGTGGATCAGGTAACATTGCTCTAGATTTAAGTACCCCTCAACAGGTAATTTCTGAACATCGAATTTTGAGAGATCACCCATTAGATAATGTGTTGGCAATTTGCATGATAGAGTTAGGACTAGATCTTCATTCCTGCATGCTATTGAAGAAGACCCACTAGCTCTAATTTCCCAGATTGAACCAAAGTCAATTGATGAAGCTTTATCAAGTTCTGATTGGTTAATGCCATGCATGATGAACTTCATCAATTTGAAAGAAATCAAGTATGGAATTAGTACCTAGACCTAGTAACCAAACAGTCATTGGCACTAGATGGGTCTTCAGAAATAAACTGAATGAATCTGGTCAAGTCATAAGAAATAAAGCTAGGCTAGTTGCAAAGGGGTACAATCAAGAGTTTGAAATTGACTTTGAAGAATCATATGCCCCTGTAGCTAGACTAGAAGCAGTTAGGATTTTCCTTGCTTTTGCATCCTCCATGAAATTCAAAGTTTATCAAATGGATGTTAAAAGTGCATTTTTAAATGGATATATCAAGGAAAATGTTTTGTTGAACAACCTCCTGGATTTGAAAATGAAAAACATCCTAACCATGTTTTCAAGCTTCATAAGGCTCTCTATGGTCTTAAACAAGCTCCAAGAGCTTGGTATGACCGTTTGAGTTCCTTTTTGCTTGAAAAAGGATACTCTAGAGGTAATGTTGATCAAACTTTGTTCACAAAAACAGTCAAAAAGAAATAATTTCAGTCCAAATTTATGTTGATGACATAATATTTGGATCAACCAATAAAAGCCTGTGCAATGAATTTTCAAATCAAATGAAAAATGAATTTGAAATGAGTTTATGGGAGATCTAAAGTTTTTCTTGGATTGCAAGTTAACCAAACACATGAGGGAATCTTCATCAGTCAAACAAGTATGTGAAAGAACTTTTGAAAAGGTTTGACTTTCAGAACCTCAAGCACTCAAACACACCAATTGCCATTAATGCTAAGCTAGAAGAAGACTCTCATGGTAAGTCAGTAGACCCAAAGACCTACAGAGGTATGATTGGTTCTCTACTTTATCTTACAACTTCTAGACCTGATATTCAGTTTAGTGTGTGTTTGTGTGCTAGATTTCAATCTAATCCTAAAGAAAGTCACATGTTAGCTGTTAAAAGAATTTTCAAATATCTTGTTGGAACATGTGATTTAGGAATTTGGTATCCTGCTAATTGCAAGTTAGATTTGATTACCTATTGTGATGCTGACTATGCTGGTTGTAAATTAGATAGAAAAAGCACAAGTGGCTTGTGTTTGTACTTAGGTGGGTGCCTAATCTCTTGGCTTCTAAGAAGCAACATTCAGTTGCTCTGTCTACTGCAGAGGCTGAGTATGTTGCAGCAGGTAGATGTGGAACTCAAATTCTTTGGGTGAAACATCAACTTCTTGATTACAACCAAGAGTTAGGTTGTGTTCCATCTTTTGTGATAACACAAGTGCAATAAATCTGTCTAAAAACCTCATTCAGCATTCCAGAACCAAGCATATTGAAATTAGGCATCATTTCTGAGAGATGAGGTAGCAAAGAAATCATTTGAACTCCACTTCATAGAAACTGAAAAACAAATTGCTGACATCTTCACAAAACCCCTTCCTGACAGTAGATTCTCATCTTAAGGAGAGAACTTGGTCTTTGTAAATGCCCATTAGGATTGGGTTGTGTTAGGCAAATTCTGAGGGGGAGTTCTTTGCATCATCATATTCATTTGCTTCCTTGATTCATACTGATCATATCTCTCTCTATTTCACTTCTATTTCTTTTTGACAATGAACTCTTCAACTCACATTGTGTTGAACTTCTTGGTATATCAAATGGTGATTTGAAGAAGGACAAGTTTGCTTGTGGACACTTTCACTATGCGAGAGTATGTGTCTCCACCAAGTACCAAGAAATGAAAATGCAATTATTTAGGGGGAGTGTTTATTGTTTAAAGAGAATCTTTCCTGATTTCAAAAACTTGCATATCTTATTCTGATGAAAAGTGGTTGAAATCCTCATCTCAGGGGGAGCTAGAAAATTCAAGTCATATCTTTTGAAAAATTCACAACTTTTCTTGCATTACATCAATTCCTTGCATGATGTCCTCATTCAGGTGTCTAGAGTCTCAAAATGATCCTTTGAGTGATCTACTATATTCATTTGTCAACTCTCACCTACATTCTTCAAAACTATAGAAATTCAGATTTCTTTCAAAGACTGAAGGACTATGTGTGCTTTGAATCTAAACATGTTTTTGTTTGAAATTGATGTTGGATATAGATGATGTCTTTTTTATCAAAAATCTCCAAAATTTGTCAATTCAACAGAGCAATGGCATATGTGAGAAAACTGCACACCTTCACAATGAATGAAGTGCCATGTATGTCATGAGGCACTAATGCTATCTCTGTTCAAAGGGGTTCAAAATCAAAAATAAATGAAAAGCAAATAAATATGTCCTATTCCTTTTTAATGATGACTGAGTAACTGGAAATATTGGCGTCTAAAAAACGTATATTTTCATGTCAAAAGGTCATCATTTACCCCTTTGAGACATGATAATGGATAAATCTTTAGTATCTAGGGACTATAGTGTGTGAAAAGCATTAGTTCTTGAGTGAACAAGATGTATCTCATTTGATAGTTTGTTTCAAAAACAAAAATGTTTAGATCATTGGAGAATGTTTTAAAAGAATCATTCTTATCCATCATCAAGTTGTCTTAAAAAGGTTGTTTATTTTCAACACACTTGTTTTCAGTCTAAGAGATTTTTTTTATTTCTTTGGACTTGAAGATATGGTAGTGTGTAGTTGATTGTTAAATGTATTATATCCCTCAAATTATCATTTTAATGACTCAAGTCACTGAATGCTCATATCCTGTGTGGATATTGTGTAAAACTTGAATTGTGTGTTGAATTTTTGCAAAATTTAACAAATGAATTTTTTAGTCTCTTAAATATCCTTGAAATGATTATTCCACCCATTGCTTATCATTATAAAGATGTCCCAAAAGTCACATAATTTTTCCATACTCAAATCCAAAATTTTTCATCAGGCCAGGTCGGCACTACTCCATCTAGTGTCGACACACTTTCACTCAGGTCGACACTCACCTCCTCTAGTGTCGACACTGACCCCCTGCCAGACCTTTTAAGCGTGGGTGCGGTTAAGCTCTTGATGTTCCTGCGGGGTAGGTTATCCAAAAACCCCCTTTTCTTCTCCAGGTCGACCCGACGGTCGGCTTCTTCCAGAATCCGGCAGGTTTTTCGAATCCATCTCCACCTTACTCTCCCTCCATCCCTCCCTGTTCCTCTTCTCTCCTTCCTCTCTCTCCATCTCCCCTATTTCTATTCCATGGCACCCAAGCAGCTTCCTCTCCGTGGAGCAAAGTCAAGGGCTTCGGCAAGGCCCAATCGGCGGATGATGTTCTTCTACTGAAAGGAGAACAAAAGGCGCCATGACCTGCAGAGCAGCCAGGGTCTCCTCTGCATCCCCATCACTGCTAAGAGAGGTAGGGCTTCCTCTTCTGGTCCAGGTCGTCGGTTGTGTACCCTAGAAGGAAAATCTTGGATTCCTCTCCTGAAGCTTCTGAGAAGTCCACTTCCACATCTTCATCCTCATCATCAGAGTCTTCCCAGCCCTCTAAGAAACCTCCTTCCAAACCCCTAAGTGCCGGGAAGACCATCCTAAAACCTAGGGCAGTAGACTTGGATGACAGTGAACTCATTGCTGCATTTCCTGAAGTTTTAAACTTCTTCAAATTCCAGTCTTGGCAGTCTTTTATATCAGAATTTCGCATCATATACCCTAGACTTGTCCAAGAATTCTATCAGAATTTGGAATGCACAGATGAAGGGTACAAGTCAAAGGTCAAGGGAATTGTCATAGACATGCCTACAGACACAGCAGCTACTATTTTCAAGATTCCAGATGAAGGAGAAGACTACCATAACTTTGAATTCAACCTTCATGAAGCCTATACCATCATGACTGGTTTGCCTGCAGATGAGTCTAATCCTAAGCAAACCCATGTCACAAAATTCAATACCAACACCTTTCCCCCTGTGTTGAGGCCTACCCATCACATGCTCACTACCATCATCACACCTCAAGGCGGTGGGAGAGATAGGCTCACTGATATTCAAAGGTTTGTGCTATATTGTATGAGCAAGGACATCCAAATAAACCTCCATGTCATCATGTACCAGATTATCTCTGAGACCACTAGGGCAGATTTGCATAGATCACTTCCATATGCAGCCCATTTGACTCAAGTGTTCAAACACTTTGGTGTGTCTCTTGAGAATGAGAAATCTGAGAAAATTCCTAAGTTCAGCATCTATTGCTTTAAGCATGTTCAAAAATTCATGGGCTTTAGGATTGTGGGTGATCAAGTGAGGAGAGGGCCAGCTGCAGTAGAGGCCCCTGTGGTCCAAGAGGAACAGCCTCCAGTACAAGAGGAACAGCCTCCAGCTCCAGAGGATCAGCCTCAAGTACATGAGGACCAGCCTCCCATAAATGAGGATCAGCCTCCTGTGGCAGCTCAAGTTGATGAACCATTCATTGCCCCTCATTCACCTCAACTTCAGTCCTCCTCCATGAACCTTGAACCTGAAATCCCATTCTTTTCTCCACCACCTCCAGTTCAAGCATCCTCTTCCTTTGGTGGACCTTCTGTTCCACCAGAGTTGTATACTTTCTTGAATGATAAGTTTGATGCTTTGAACACCTCCATTCAATCCATGTCAGAAAACTTTGAATTGAGGATTCAGAGGTTGGAGAATTATGTGTCTGCCAGGTTCATTGAACAGAAAGCAGCCTCAGACCATGCCACCCAAAGATTCAACAGGCTCATTGGCACCTTGACTTATGCTTCAGTGGACCTCAAAGAACATCAAGAGAAGTTGGAGACAGTCCTTTAGGGAATTTTGGCAAATTCCCAAGCTGATGTCTTCAACACAAAGGAGACACTTTCTCAGATAACCAAAACAAGACTATCCTTTGCACACTTAGTGGATGACTTGGAGAGCATAAAGAATCTCTCTGCTCACATTGATGAAGAGATGTCTGCACTCAAGAGGGAATTCAAAGTTTTGAATAGGCCTGGTTGGTCAACTGGATCTTCTTCCTCTTCACAGCCAGTGTCAAATGAATTCACTGCACTTCAAGCTTCAATGTCAGAGAACTCAGAGAGGATGGAGCATCTTCTGCATACAAGACTTTCAACTATCCAGGCTCAAATGAAGTTTAGTCTAACTTCAATGGAAAAGAGGCTAACAGATATTGAGACCATATTATTACCCCTTCCTCCTCCTCCTCCTCCCCAATAATGTAATTTCTTTTGATGATGTCAAAGGGGGAGAAGATAGCAAGATTGTAATGCTCACATCTTTAATGAAATGAATAGAAATATTTGTGCCTTCAATGTGTCTGAAAAATGTTTTGAATCAATGTGAATGTAAATCTTTTGAATGAATGTGAATGTGATGAATGCTTGTCAAGCTGCTTGACCTTTGTGTGAGAATAGCTTATCTTTAGTAACATTGTGTATTTCATGTGTGCTACTTTCAAATGTCACTAAAAAATGTTCAAAGGTCCTTGACAAGTATAAATAAAAGGAAATGAAAATGCTTAAAATCACATTTCATTGAAACTCTCTATTTCCATATGAATTTAATGTTGCCATCATCAAAAAGGGGGAGATTGTTGGGTTGAGTGTGAATATAATACATTTCTCCTCACATTTTGATGATGACAAGTTGTGATTTTAATGCATAACCATTGGAACATGTGAAATACATCACACCTGAAATTACAATATTCAAAAAGCATGTTTCCTAGCACATTTATCATTTATATTCATGATAATATATTTATCTAATGATTTATGTGTTCATTTTCTCAGGGACAAACATTTTCTGCAAAAGTAGTGTCGACACAACCATCATTGGTGTCGACACAATGGTTCAGGGCAAAGGCAGAAATGTGAAGAAAAGATCATCTAGTGTCGACACTAGTCCAGGGCAAGTCGACACTAGAGAGCCTTCCTAGAAGGCCTGTTGTTCAGATAGCCAAAGCAGGTCGACACCAAATGTAGGCAGGTCGACACTAGATGGCTCTCCCAGAAGGCCTGTTTTTCAGATGGCCAAAGCAGGTCGACACGAGATGAGATCAGGTCGACACTAGAGAGCCTTCCCAGAAGGGCTGTTTTGCTGTCTGGGACATGAGGTCGACACTGAATCATCTCATGTCGACACTAGAGACCTCTCCCATGGATTTGATTTGCCAGTCTGGGAGAGTGTGTCGACACACCTCATGGGCAGGTCGACACACTCCGGAATCTCTGTGACTTAAACTTCCTCCTGAACACGTGGCACCCTAGGAAGATGTTGGATCAATCTTGGATCTTGTGCCCACCCTAGGAAGATGTTGGATCAATCTTGGGTATCTTTGGGATATTTAGGGTATAAATACCCTGCTATTGGGCATCCATCCAGATGAGAACCTTCTCAGAGCCTCCAGAAACTGGTTGTGGCGCCAAGAGAGTCTCTCCTCCCTGTTTTGCTTCCTCCTGTGCTTCCACACCACAATTCACACTTCTCCAAGCACAAGAATCGAAGATTGATCAACATGAAGCATTAGGATCAACTTCAAGGGAGCAGATCAAGTAGAAGCCAGCAATTGTGATGCACTCAAGGAAGATCCCAAGATCAAAGTTGCAGAGCATCGGCCAAGGGACTTCAAGTGATCAAGATCCTTCCAATTCTGCCTCTACAAGGGAGTTTTCTTGAAGAACAAGAACTGTCAACCTCATGTCTTGAGTCTTTCTTGTTTCTTCTTGGCTATTCTAGAAATTATGCATAATCGATTGCATCAATTTTCTTGAATTGGCCTTAATAGATCAGATCATTGCTAGAGGATCTGGATCTTGTTGTTTTTGTTCTAGCAAGTGATTGTGAGCCTCTGTGCTCAGGGTTTTGAGTCGTCGTACTCAAGTTGTGTAGTTGAGCAGTCTTGCTCAGATTCTAGAGTAGTCTTGCTCTAGGTAGTGTGTGAGTTGTCTAACTCATTTGTGGAGTTGTCAGGCTCCAGTGTGGGTTGTGTTACCCAGGTTGTTTAGTGGATCCTCACTGTGTGTGAGGTACCTTGAAAGAAAAAACAAATAATAAAACAAGTGAAAGAGGGATTAGACTATGTTGTGAGGTACCCAAATCAAACAAAAATGGAAGAAAAGCAGTAACATAGGTATGAACACACCTCGTAGGGTGGTGTTAAACCCCTAAAAGGTGTAGGTATAGAAAAATGATGTGATGTGTGTGTGAATGATGTGATGTTTGCACTAAATGACAAAAATAAAAAGTAATGAAATAAAGGGGGAGAGAAGAAGGGCGATGTGAGCTTGTTGTTGGAGTGGCCGGAGCGGATGAAGAGAGGTCTCCCACCTCGCTCTGATGCACGTGAGGGTGTCGGAATCTCCAAACTCCAAGGAATGGTTTGAGTGGCTTGAGGTGAGTGTCCTCCTTGGTTCAAAGTTGAGTCTCCGGTGCGGCAGGGCCTCGCCGTGGTGCTTGAGTTATGCTCAAAACAGTGGCCTCGGGGGTCTTTTTATAGGGGAAAATTACAGAAATTGCATCAGACACAATTGACGCCTATATCATTAATCGTGTCTAACTAAAGCGCCGCGATTACCAAGATTCACTTACTTCGATTAGCCTTTCCAAACAACAGTTATAGCAAGTTTGAGAATCGCGTTGACAAAGACCGTCGCGTTTCTAACACTTCCAATTTGAATCGATTCTTTCCAAATATTAATAAATGGAAATAATGAATCGCGTCGGCCTACGCCGCCGCATATTTGAATAGAATCGTTCTTTGAGGGAAATCGATCTTCATATAACGGAAGGTTAGAAACGCATCGGACAAATTGGACGCGGTTCTATTTAGCAACAAAATCTTACCAAAAACAATTTTGGAATCTCCCATAATTCGAAAATGGAAACTATTAATCGTGGCGGCTTTATAAGACATGATTCATTATAGAGTAAGCGCCAGAAAAGGAAGTGTGATACGCGTCGGCTTTACCCGCCCAGATCAAACCTCCTAAAAGGTGTTCGCTATGTCAGACGCGAATTACTAAAGCCCAACAGACCCCTTTAGACCCCTTAGAAAAAATTCCTAAAATTCTAGAAAAATCCACAAAAATAGGAAAATCACTCAAGAGGTTAATTGAAGAGAGCCACTTTGAGGCATTGCAGTATAACATGAAATTTGCGCGATATGTTGCCAAAATGGCGTGTCTACAGCTGCCTCGCCTTGGCGTCTGCTTTGCAAGGAAATGGAGCGGAATGAGACAAAATGAGAGCAATGAAATGGGTGAATGAAGTGGAATGGAGTGGAGTGACTAAAAAGTAGACACCAGGGTGTGATGAGACACGCCTCAACAACATACGAATGGAGTTGTTCCTCAATTCAAAATGAAGCGGTTTGTAGAAAACCTCTAGAGAAAAATCAAAGTTTGGACGAAGGGGAGAGAGTGTGCATGTGGGCATGAAATGGAGAAAGATCAACTTCTAGCGTCGGGGAAGTACCTAAGGACACAATCCGTTAGGTTGCACCATTGGGGGCGTCTACCACTGCTAAGGTGGATCTTAGGGAAAATAGATGAATTGAAATTGGAATCCAAAGCAGCGAGTCTCTCCAGAGATAAACTTCAAACATCGACAAAGTGAACTGAGTACTTGACTCGGATTGGAATATTTCATGTTACTTAGATTTGAGGAATAAGTTGTTCTCTTCAGTTAAGCATAAGAGTGATCTTCCGGAATTATGCTCAAAGTCCTACATGATGCATGCTGGGGTAAATGAAAAAAAATTAAAATAAAAGAGAATATAAAATAACCAAGGATAATATTTCTATGATGCCGAAGTCAAGAGACCGGATGGAATCCGTCGTCCTTCTTGCAAACTGTAACGACCTATCCTCAAGTCGTAGGAATCCTCTGGGATTATCACTGTTTTTGGTGGAGGAGGGAAACTCAAATTTCAGATTCATCAGAGCCTCGAGGTCCTTGATATGCTCTAATAAAGTATACCATATAGTAGGATGCAATTATATACAATACCGGGAATGGGGATCGCCGAAGATGACCATGAATTGTTCGGCAAGAAGTGTGTCCAAAACCTGCGCTCAAAGACTGATCAGTACGGACAAGCAACAAGTAATAGAGCAAAAAAATGTGAAAATCATATTGCTTGCAAATCGCGGCAAGAAACATGGACGCCTTTCTCTTACCTGAATCGCATCGACTTAGTCAGTCGTGATTTACCTTTACCTGTCGCAATGGAAGTCGGATTAAGTGCCTTGAATCGCGTCGGTTGCATCGGACGCGATTTTGACTTCCCACCCGAGGCTTGATTTTCTTGCCTGTTTTGGGCTGCTTGCTCTCTTTTGATGTTGCCTCTGGGCTTGTGCGAACCAAGGAAGTATAAAACACCCCAAAGCCAGCTCTCTTCATGCTCTCATCCTCCCCAAAGTGTAGAAAATCAATAATTGAAGTAAGAAAAAGGAGAAAAGAGGAGAGAAGTGCTTGAGGCCATGGAACATGGTGATGTTCCCCCATCCAAGAAGCCAAGAGTTGAGGGATTTCAAAGGCTTAGCAAGATAGATGGTCACATATGCAGGTTAATTCAAGCCAAGTTGGTAAGTGGATTTGATTTTTATTGAATTTGTGCTTGTTCTTGCATGTGTTCTTCATGTTCTTGATGTTCTTCTTGTGTTCTTGCTCTTCTATTTTCTTTTCTTTTCCTCCCTCTTTTTCCTCTCCCAATGCTATGGCCGAAACCCTCATCTCCTACCCATGCAACCCATGCAAACCATACCTCATGTGTGTGCACCATGCCATGCCTCATCATGCCATAATTTGCCCATGCATGCGCCACTCTCACCATGGTCACACAACCCATAGGAATATCCCCTCTTCCCGGGCAACCGTAGGTACATGCGTCTCCCATGGCTCCAGAAACTGACCGCCTCCATTAGTCTAGACATGAAAACCATCCTGTCCAAGTGGGGCATTAATAACCTAGCCATGCATGCCAAAAGATACCACGAAATCCATCTTGATTGGGTGGCTATGGGGGCTTTGATAGAGCTTTGGCATCCTCAAACCCACACTTTCCTCTTCAAGACCTTTGAAGCCACTATCCTATTGGAAGAGGTTGAGATTTTTCTAGGTTTGAAGCGGATGAAAAGAGGCGAGGAGGACAAGATGGCGATCATGTCGAGAAGCTATACAAGCAAGATGGTGTTTGAAGGCTTCATGGATGCAAGGGTGGCCTAATATATCCAAGCCGAAAAAGGTATAAACTTGCAAAAATTGGGGGCTTGGACCATAAGAGAGATACCAAGGGCAGGAGATGACGAGAGGCTGGAAAAAGTGATGAGAGGGTTCGCCATATGCCTGGCGGGTGCACTCCTCTTCCCATAAATTGACAACATCTTGGAGGAGGACCAATTGAGTGCGGTATGCGGCATATGGGAGGGCGAGAGACTGGGACCGGTAGTGCTAGCTTTCCTCTACAGTGGACTCACGGCGGCGAGCTTGGGTAGGCCTCCTTACGGTTCCATGCTATTATTTACTTGTTGGGCTGACATGCACTTCAAGTTTGATATCAACAACGAAGTCCCTAGCTCGTCCCGAATCTTCTCTAAGAGTCCGCTCCGACATATGGACAATTAAGTTGGCTTGGAAGGGTGCGTGGCTAATCGAGTGCCACAACTCAAGACGTGGGCAAATTGGCGGGATCATCTCCGAAGCATGCCCAGAAATGCGTTCACTTGTACTCGGTGCCTCTTCTAACCAAGGACCTGCGGACGTGGCTAGCACCCAGTGTGGATCTACAACTGATTGGTGCAGTTGAATTCATGCTCTACAACCCACACCGTTGCCTCTCTCAACTCGGGCTCCCACGGCGCAACTTCGAGGGGCCGTCTCACCTTTCGCCAATTAAAAGACGGAAAATCGGAACCAACAACGATGGCGAAGAGGCGGACACCATCAAAGCGCTATGGAAGGTCTACTCTTTTAGGCGGTCGGTCCCACATGTGGAGGAGGTGGAGGATGAGTGGATGGCATATGTACGAGAACTCCTAAAAATCTGGCCCAAGGTGGCTGTTTGTAAACTCCAGAATTGATTCATCAATAAGAAATAAATTGCATCCTTTACACGGCCAAATTGCACCCTTATGCGTAATTGTATCATCTAAATAGTTCAGATTTTCTCCTCAAAAGTAACCCTCGGGTGGGCCTTTGAATCGCGACGGATACAGACGTCGCGTATACCCTCTTAATCCGCATCGAATAAAGTCGTCGTGTTTACCTTTAATGGCATCCAACTACCCCGACACGTTTCATTTGTACTTCAAAATTTGAAAATCGCGCGCCTAAAACTCAGTGCCGGGGCAATGATGTCTCTCTGAATCGTGTCGACGACCTCTGATGCATTTAATATGGATGCTCAAAATTCACGTCGTCTGTTGCGGACGCGATTTAAACTTCTGCTGAGGGGTTAAAATGCCCGAGGGCGGCGACTGCTCACCCTTTCGACTCTCTTCTCCCTCTCGACTCTCTCCTCTCAATTCTCTTGCCCTCTTCCATCTCTCTTGCTCTCTCAAATTCTTCTCTCTTCCCCTTTCACATCCTCTCTTGCCCGATGACGAAGCAATCAGCTTCGAAGCAGTGACGGGGCGAGGACTCACTGGTGATGGAGATGGCGGTGCCGGTGGAGACACTGGGAACGGAGGCCCGGGCCATGGTGGTCGAGCTCCTGGAGGCGGGGTGCGAGCTATAAATGGTGCTAGAAGGGGAGGAGGCGACGTCGGTGGCCGTGGAGGAGGGCATGGAAGCAGAGGAAGAAGAGGCGACAGAGGAAGAGGAGGACACGCCGGCGAGAAGGTGGTGGTGAGGGCGATTCAGACGTGAGGCCCCCCCATGGGCGGATTCGGTAAGTACCTTAAACTTGGCCCCTTTGGTTTGTGCTGGTGAGAGGAGAGGAGGGCTGTCGGCCGGAGGAAGAAGACGGGTTTGAATCACGACGACTACAGTCGTCGCATTTCAAATGGTTGAATCGCGACGGCAGAAGCCGTCACATTTCAAAATGAAACACGGCCGATATAGTGGTCACCTAGTACAGGTGATCAGGGAGAGATGGGATCGGGTGAGCCGGACGTTTCTATTCCCGTGGGGGCACATGGTGCCGAGTTTGAAGGATGTGACCCAGATTACGGGGTTGCGGGTGGATGGAGAGGTGGTGACATGTGTCACCTATGTGGACTACACGAAGCATGCCCATGATCTACTAGGGCTGGAGCCCATGGGTGAGGACGAGCTCAGCGACCGGAGGATGGTCGACCGGATAGTTTTGTTGGAGAGTCTAGGCCTACGAGGAATGAGGCAGACCAGGGAGGAGATGCTGAAAGAGTTCGTGCAGCGAGCGGTGGGATTGGCCAGGGCAGTATACTGCCAGGACCCCGAGGACAGGGAGAGGGCGGACAAGGATCTGAGGCAGTTCCTCGTATTCTTCTTGAGGAAGATTCTGCTAGGTACCAAAGGAGACGGCATCCACTGCCGATTTCTAGAGATACTGGAAGACTTGGAGAGGGTCAACCAGTACGCATGGGGTGTGGCCTTCCTGGCACACACATTTGCGGACCTCTCCAGCAGCACGGGCCAAGAGACTACTGTGGGTTTATTCACCCCCTTCCTCCAGGCACACATTCCTTGCTTTCGAACTCCTTTCATTTTCTGCATTAAATTTGTTAGCCAAACTAATCAATGCGTGCATGTATGCAGGTCTGGAGTTATTATTACATCCCCTTGGGTCGGGTGACCGAGGTGCGGCCTGACGCATTTCCCCTGGTGAGGAGGTGGCTGCCAGTCGTGGCGGCAGCATCATTCTCGCTCCAGCTCGACACCCTTCGTCGAGACATCTGGGATTTCCTGGCACTCCTGGTACGTCTGCCTCCTCATTTCTTCATGCATTTAATATGATTATGACATATGACTAATATATGTATGTGTGCAGGTTGTGTGGCAGCCCTACGCGAGCATGGGTGACGATGGCCAGCCGTGGGTAGAGAGCGGCCGACCTCGATTCGGGCGGGACCTGTGGGTCCATTGCCTGAACAAGATTGAGCCACTCCGCCTCTGCCTTGATGCACATACCCTAGGACTACACCAGGTGTGGTCTGAGGAAGTGGAGCCGAAGGGAATTGGGAGACGAACGAGGGGAAAGGCAAAGCGGGTGGACTAGCACCTGCACTTCCTCGACCAGTATGCAGACTAGCAGCGTGGTAGGTACCTGGTGGAGTCAGACGCCGCACAACTTCATGTACCTCCAGCGGTACCAGGAGGAGTATGGGGAGCGTGACTACATGAGGCTAGTGAGGGTATGCACCTTTAAACCTGACTTGTTCAATATGATATGCATGATGATCTAATAATTGTGTGCATATGCAGGATGCCCGGGACGGACTTATCGACACACTGCGTGCCCAACTGGCGAGTACGGAGGGCCAGCTGGCAGAGGCATGGGATGCACTAAAGGCTCTGGTAAGTTTACATGATCATACCTTCACTTTATTTAGCTTGCCATGTGCTAACCTAATCTTCAATGTGTGCAGCGTGCAGTGCAGGGGACCGTGGAGCGCACTGATGCAATGGGTGCCTCCACCAGTAGGAGTGTGCCCGACCTGGAGGTGACCTCACTTCGGGAGCAGCTGGCAGCAACGGTGGCCAGAGCAAAGGTAGCGGAGCGTGACCTCACTGCACGGGTAAGTAAATTGATTAGATATACATATGAATTGAATTGCTTTGTACTTACCTGTGTCTGATTGTCTGCAATCTGCCGAGCTCTAGAGCGCCATCACACAGGTGACTCTAACAGGTGCTAAGGTGACCGAGCTGATGCAGCAGCTATCCGAGCTACGCACTCAGGTCTCCCAGCATGATGCGGACCTCCCTCGTGAGGCTGAGGAATTGCGGATCACGCTCTCCGTGGAGCGTATGGAGCGCGAGCGAGAGCACGACCAGTGGGTGGAGGAGTGCAGACACGAGCGCAGCTAGTGGGTGGAGGAACACAGTCGCTGGGAGCAAGGGTGTAGCCGGTGGTCAGAGGAGCGCTAGCGCTTGACCCAGCAGGCAGTGGACACAAGTGAGCCTGGGCCTCTCCGAGCGCTTGCTGCGGAAGGTGGAGGATAGGTACTGGCGCGGACGTGAGCGGGCCGTGAGGGAGGGGCAAGCCAGCGCCTACTCCGGCAACTACCTGGTGACGTCCTCTCAGTACCAGAGGAACGTCCAGGAGGGACGCGCCACCCAGGGGTCTTCTGGCTCTCATGCCTCCATGAGGCCTCCAGCCCCAGCTCGACAGCAGATCCTGGCGAGGCCGAGAGCAGCAGACATCCCCATCCCGCAGAGAGTGGTGGCGAGAGCTAGGCCACCTCAGGACTTGTACTCTTTTTGTTTTCTTCATGATGATGTGTACCTGATGGGGTACTTTTATGATGTACTTTTGGGGTTGGCCCCCCTTTTTGGTCATGATATATATACATCTCATGCCCTTTGCCTTCTCTCTTCGTTGTGCCTACAAATCACTTGAACAAACAAGTTACATGTCTGTTCCAGCTCAGCCCCCTGCACATTAGGTAGATTAAGCTTCATGATCTTGTCAAGGGGATGAGCCTTTATTAAATAAGGTGAAAAATAAAAGAACTCCATAATTAAAATGCAGCATGCAAGTAGGCATATGCTAACAAGAAATAAAAATGAGCATGCGTCTGATGCATTCAAACAAATGGAGTATGATGATTTTTTTTGGATTTTGGAGTATTTGATGTTTTTTGCTTTTGAAAATATGTGATTTTTTTTGGAGTTTGAAATATTCAATTTTTTTGAGTTTTGAAATATTCTTTTTTTATTTTGAAATATTTGATTTTTTTGGATTTTGAAATAAGAGCCGCAACCCGGCGTAGTCCCTTCTTAAAAAGACTCGCGGAACGAAGGGGATCCGCTCTAATTGGAAAAACTTGGTGTTTGGACCCTTCAACTACTCAGCCATCATTAAGAGTTCATTAATAATTCTTAGGTATGCCAGACAGAGGTTAGACGTACTTAAATGGTGCCTTCACCCAAGGTGGCTTTCGGCGACGTCCTCCTCAGTTAATCGTTGCCTTGCCTTGACCCTAAGACATGCCCATGGGGGAGAAGGGAAGAAGTGGTTTTTAGGAAGTCTGCCAATAGTTTGGGCGATCGGGGAGACACTCATTCCTCTACCCTACACTCAGTGGGGTTCAGTCTTTTTTGACTTATGGGGATTTGGCACACTTACGACCAGGTCCATTTGGATCTTTGTGAGAACTTTGCCGCTCTTGACGTGCTCTTGCATTTGGTTTGCCTGGTTTTCGCTCTTTTCCTTTGATTTGCATTGTTCTTTTTTCTCCCTTATTGAGCCTTGACCTACACCCGTTTGAGCTTCGGGCGGATTTAAAGGTCGATCCCTCAGGTTCCCCTTTCTATTGGCAGACCGAGTGGAAAGAAGTGGGTGACGTCCTAGACTCTTGGTTAGGCATTGATCTGTTGGGTTGAGTGTGAAAACAAGTCATTTCCCCTCATGTTTTGATGATGACAAGCTGTGATTTTAATGCATAAAAATTGGAACATGTGAAATACATCACCTGAATTACCAATATTCAAAAAGCATGTTTCCAAGCACATTTATCATTTATATTCATGATAATACATTTAACTAATGATTATGTGTTATTTTCTCAGGGACAAACATTTTCTTGCAAAGGTAGTGTCGACACAACCATCAATGGTGTCGACACAATGGCTCAGAGCAAAGGCAGAAATGTGAAGAAAAGATCAACTAGTGTCGACACTAGTCCAGGGCAGGTCGACACTAGAGACAGATTCCAGAGAAATATGTTAACAGGCTTCCATCTCAGGTCGACACTAAATCAGATAGTGTCGACACTAGAGAGCCTTCCCAGAAGGCCTGTTGTTCAGATAGCTAAAGCAGGTCGACACAAGATGATATCAGGTCGACACTAGAGAGCCTTCCCAGAAGGGCTGTTTTGCTGTCTGGGACATGGTGTCGACACTGAATCATCTCAGGTCGACACTAGAGACCTCTCCCAGGGAATTGATTTTCCAGTCTGGGACAGTGTGTCGACACACCTCATGGGCATGTCGACACACTCCGGAATCTCTGTGACTTAAACCTTGTCCTGAACACGTGGCACCCTAGGGAACTATTGGATTAGCCTTGGATCGTGTGCCCACGACCCCCAAGTGTACATTTGGACTATTAGGGGTATAAATACCCTCCAATTGGCTATCCAACATGCAAGAACCCTTTCAGAGCCTCCCAAAAGTCTTGTTGGCGGCTAGAAGGTTTCTCCTCCCTGTTCTTATCTTCCTGGTGCTTCCTCAAGCCAAATTCTCATCTGTTCAAGCATGAGAAGTGAAGATTGATCGTTGAAGAAGCAATTGGATCACCTCAAGGAAGCAGATCAAGTAGAAGCCGACTCTTGTGAAGAATTCAAGGAAGATCCTGAAGATCAGATTGCAGAGCATCGCCCAGGAACTTCCAGAGATCAAAGACCTTCACAATTCGACCTTCTACAAGGGAGTACATCTGAAGAGAAAAGCTATCAATACAATTCTCATCTTTATTTTTCTCTTCTGAGTAATTCTGAGATTGTGCATGGGTTGTAGCATGAGTCTCGTGAATTTACTCTTGTTGGACTAGATCTTTTGCTAGAGGATCTGAGTCTTGTGTGTTTCTAGCAAGTTGTTTGTGAGCCGTCGAGCTCAGTGGTTTTGAGTCGTCGCACTCAAGGTGTTGTTGAGCAGTCTTGCTCAGGGTTCTAGAGTAGTCTTACTCTAGAGTTTGTGTGAGTTGTAAACTCAGGTGGTTGGAGTTGTCTAGCTCCAGTGGGTGTGTTGTACCCAGGTTGTTTAGTGGATCCTCACTGTGTGAGGGGTGGATGTAGGAATCACATGATGTGATTTCCGAACCACCTAAAAATCTTTGTGCATTGATCTAATTGTGGTTTGAACTTATCCTTCGTTAGATGCATGCATAGGATCGTTTAGATTCATCTAATCAATTTGTTCACACACTCCATTTGCACAACTCACTCAATTCATCTTCAGATCTGTGAAATTTGTTTCTCAATTTGTCTCTGATTCAAGAGTTTTTTAAAATTGGTTAAGCTTCCGCATTAGTAGGCCTAGATCTATTCAACTCCCCCCCCCTTCTAGATCTTGTCAGGTATCTCAGGCATTGCCGTTACGCCAAAACTCGAGTTGTTGTGTATGGATACCATCCTTCCTTATAACCCACCACAGGGTGCAGTCCCCCTGCTGGACAACTCAACAACACCCGCAGGCAGGTCCACACACGGACCTAGGCATGACTTGGCCAACCCGGCCTCCGCCACACCCTCATTCTCAGGTCGCCCCAGGGTGAGACGCTGGCACGCGCACCTGCCTCGCAGCATGCGCCCAACAATCTCCCCCCAGCGGCACCCTGGGAATCGAACCCGCGACCTTCTCTGATACCAGGTATATAGGATCTCAGTCATTGCCGTTACGCCAAAACTCGAGTTGTTGTGTATGGATACCATCCTTCCTTATAACCCACCACAGGGTACAGTCCCCCTGCTGGACAACTCAGCAACACCCGCAGGCAGGTCCACACCCGGACCTAGGCATGACTTGGCCAACCCGGCCTCCGCCACACCCTCATTCTCAGGTCGCCCCAGGGTGAGACGCTGGCACGTGCACCTGCCTCGCAGAATGCCGCCCAACATGATCTTCCTTAGATTTCGTGCCTATGGCCTCCAAGGGTGGGCGTGTAAGTGTGTGGGTGTTGACACCTCAGACTAACTCACCAAGAATAGAAAATGAATTAAAAATGACAACTTTTTACTTTAGGGTCCATGTACCATGTGATCCCAAACACCTAACTAGGGGTAATATTTCTTAAGATACAGCCCATTCCAAGGATGAGAGAGCTCCTCACCCTCCGCGTTCACTAGCCTATATGCATTGCCTAGATATGCTTCTTTGATTACGTACAGCCCTTCCTAGTTTGGTTGGAGTTTGGAATGGGGACCACCGGGTTTTACAAAAATTCTCTTGACTACCATTTCACCAACTTTGAATTTCCTCTCAATTACCTTCTTTTGATGAAAACATGTGAGTCTATTCTGATATGATCTTGTATGCTCTACGGCGACCAGACGCTTCTCATCTAAGAGTTCCAGTTGTACTAGGAGCGATTCACGCCGCTCATCGATTGACAAGTCCTTGTCAAGCTGGACCCTTAGTGAGGGAATGAGAATCTCGTATAGTACTACTGCCTCCATTCCATATGTGACGGTGAACGGTGTTTGTCCTGTGGGAGTACGGATGGAAAAGCGGTAGGCCCATAGAGCTTCTACAAGCTTTTCTGGCCAGTCCGAGAACTTGTTAGACTCACAGGTTTTCTTTATGATTTTAATTAAGGTTTTTTTGTGGCCTCTGTTTGGCTGTTGCCTTGCAGATAGTATGGAGATGAATGATGCAATGCAACTTTATACCTGTTGCAGAGGTCACGCAGTCTTAAGAGATAAACTGTGGTCCATTATCGGTGATGATGGTACTTGGGATGTCGAACCTGGTGATGATGTTCTTCATAATGAACTTGCACACGATTGTTGCCTTGACTTCCGCATATGCTTCGGCTTCCGCCCATTTGGTGAAGTACTCTATTGCAGTGAGGATGTACGACTTTGTTTTGTTTTGGGAGTTGGGATCACCAAGGGGACCAATGATGTCGAAAGCCCACATAGCGAAAGGCCATGGGGAGGATATTGGTGGAGTGTAGAGGATGGAGAATGGATCTTGTCGGCGTGCAGTTGGCACTTGACACACCGACAGACAAAGATAGAACAATCCTCCTCTAGAGTGGGCCAGTAGAAGCCTTGCCTAAGAATCTTCTTGGCAAGCATTTGGTTGTTCACATGGCCACCACACACACCTGAATGAGCCTCCTCAACAACCTTCAGCACTTCATAATCATCCAAGCATCTGAGTAAAACTCCAGTGAGTCCCCTTCTATAGAGAGTGTTTCCAACCAAAGTGTACTTCTGGGACAGTCTCCTTATTGCTTTCTTCTCATCAGCTGTGGCTTCCTTAGGGTACGTCTGATTTCTGAAATGCCTTGCTATCTCATAATACCATGGCTTCTCCTCATCTTCCAACTCCTCTTCTAGCTCTAATAACATAACTTCAGTTTTGCCCTTCCTTTCCAACTTCTTCAACGTCTCTTCTTTGATCCAGAGAAAGACGGGGTCCTGAACAGCAGGGGTATTGCGTCGTGCAATTTGAATACTGTCAAAATCCCCTGGATAGCACATGTTGAGAGTTGAGTCAATGGTAGCAAGAGTGTCTGCTAGAAGATTCTGATGACGAGGGACATGGACAAAGATCAGCTTGGAGAATAGCTTAGCATAGGCTGAGGCAAGTTCTTGGTATGGCTTGAGCTTTGGATCTCGAGTCTGATATTTGGTGAGCACTTGGCATAAGACCAGTTGACTATCACCTACAATTCGCATATGGGTGACACCATAGAAGTGGGCGAGTTCCAGACCAGCCAACAAAGCTTCATATTCAGCGATGTTGTTGGTAGCCGGGAACTCTAATTTATAGGCTTGTGGAATGGTGACACCCTCAGATGATAGTAGAGCAATCTCGATACCCTTTCCATGAGAATTCAAAGCTCCATCAAAATATAATGTTCACATAGGATCAGATTGGCTAAGGGACATCAATTCTTCATCTGGAAACTCCGAACGAACAGGATCGAACTATGGAATAGGGTGATGAGCAAGATGTTCTACTATGGCATAGCCTTTGATGGATTTTTTGTTGAATGTAGATGATGTCAAACTGGGAAAGAAAGCTTTGCCAATGTGCTAGCCTATCAGTAATGACAGATTTTTCGAGGAGGAACTTGATGGGATTCATACGGGCGATTAGGTGGACCTCGTGAGCAAGAAAGTAGTGCTTCAATTTCTCTACTACCCATACGAGAGCGGCACATGTCTTCTCCATTGATGTGTACCTTTGCTCGCAGGGGTTGAATTCCATTGGGACGAGAAGTGTCAGGCAGTGTACCTTTGCTCACTAGAGTCGCTGGCCTCAGGACAGGGGGATTAGCCAAATACACCTTGAGTCCATCAAAAGCCGCCTGACACTTCTCGTCCCAATGGAATTCGACTCCCAGCTTGGTGAGGTCGTAGAAGGGTCTACACCTCTACGAATGTTGGGAGACGAACCGGCGAATAAACTGCAGCCTCTCGATGAGTCCTCGAACTTCCTTCAAATTCTTGGGAGGGGGCATCTCTCTTATCACCTTCGCCTTATTGGGATCTATCTCTATACCCCTCTTGCTCACAATGAAACTTAACAACTTGCCCGATGATACGCCAAATACACACTTCTTGGGGTTCATCTTCAACTGATATTCCCTTGACCTTTGCAGGACCTTTGTTAAAACCCCAGGATGCCCAGCCATTGTTCTTGATTTTACCACCAGGTCATCCACATACACCTCGATAAAAAATGTGGATCATATCATGGAAGATAGCCATCATAGCTCTTTGGTAAGTAGCTCCAGCATTCTTGAGTCCAAATGGCATGACCACATAGGAATAAGTGCCCCATGGTGTTGTGAATGAAGTCTTCTCCTGGTCTTCTTCAGCCAATTTGATTTGATTGTACCCTGAGAAGCCATCCATAAAGGAGAGGGTTTCATACCCAGCCATGTTATCTATGAGCACACCGAGGTGAGGCAATGGGAAATCATCTTTAGGACACACGCGGTTGAGGTCTTGGAAATCAATGCAGATCCTTACTCTTCCGTCTTTTTTCATGACTTGGACAATGTTTGCCACCCAATTCAGATAAAGTACGACTCTAATAAATCTGGCTTTGTGGAGCTTGCCGACCTCATCCATCATTTTCAAGGCCATTTGTGGGTGGAAATGCCTCAACCGCTGCTTAATGGCAACGGACCCCGGCTTAAGGGTAAGACGGTGTTCAACAAGCGCAGTGTCCAAACCTGGCATATCCTCGTAGCTCCATGCAAACGTGTCCTTATATTCCTTGAGAACCTCAATGATTGCCTCCTCTTCAGCTGGTGAAAATTTACTACTTATGAGGATGGTCCTAGGGTTTTCCTCAGTTCCCAGATTGATTTTCTTAGTGACTTCTTCTACGTCAGCTGACGGTTCATCAAATTTCTTCACTCCACTTGCAAACGCGCCAGCTTCATCCTCGAATTCTTCATCGCCTTCCTCAATCGGGTCGTCATCATCCCTGATCTCATAGTGTAAAGGCCCTGCATATTCATACCCAATAAGGGTCCATATTCAGATCCGTCTACCGCGAACGGACCGAAGTCTCGCAAGGGATAGCTCGTACACGTGTCTAGGAAGAATATAAAAGACAAACCACAATAGTAAGAGACACAAGAAAGTACATGTGCTCATATCTGCATATAACAAATTACAATTGTCCCATTATATTATTACATGTCCAAATAAGAAGAGTACAACTACCTGGGGCATATCCCGAGGGAGCACAAGCTCACACAATTGTACTAACACTACTGCTGGTGATACAAGTCTGTCACGACACCTCCGCAAGCCACACCAACGATAAACCGTGAAAAGAACTGTAAGAGAGTGAGCCTCAACAAGTCATTGGCTCAGTAGGGGACCACCAAAAACCACACATAACATAGGAGAACCTCAACCCTAACGGGTCTCACTGGCAACACCGGTAGCCACACCATATCATACTGATAGTAAAGCGTAATTATATCAATTCACACAAATTCCGGAAAGAAGACGAGACATCGACAGAACTAGCACCACGCCACTAGTCTGCCCAATAATTGTAAAGCCCAGGCCACAAGCCTCACAGACACACCACCTCAACAACTGGTCGCCTAAGCTATAAGCCACACAGGCAAAGCATTGCCTAAGCTACTAGCTTCACTGGCAAGCCTCCAACACATGGGTAACAGAACTGCTAACCAAGAGCTAATCCTTTATACCCATAAACCACGATGTATCGAATGTCACACTTTAAGGAACAGGACTGGTTACCATGAAGCCAATCCATCGCACACTAAACCCATATTCGAAAACTTACCCAAAGAAGGGTAAAACACAACAAGTGGAAGGTCTAACCGCATGACCTCAACTTCACCACCTGAAAAGGCTAGTACTCAGCGTACTACGAGAAACTAGTACCCACAAAGGGTACAAGTACCTACCACCATGAGGTACCACCACTGAAACACAACACAACTGTGCCACCACCAGGGCACACCACAACCAGTCGAACCACAACTAGTGAGTCTCCGCTCACTAACCACAACTAGAACCGTGCCAACACCATGGCACACCTTGACGGGTAAAACCACAACCAACACACGCTACAACAAATAGCAAAGCACGAGCCGGAAAGCACGACACCACCACACGGGACAGACTACTGGTTCATGACGCCAGTATGCAACTCGGACAACACAGCACAAGAACTACCTCTCAGTCTCGCAGTCACAGACGTAAGGTCCAACTGCCGCTCCACAACACAAGTAAAGCCAAAGAATTGTGGAGACCAACCAAACCACCACAACCTACAGGTCACACACCCTGTAGGCCCATACCTGGCACCTTTAGGGACTCTGGCCCGAGCTCCCTAAAGTGAGGCACTGGTAACAAGACTAGCTGGGGCCCAGTATGTCTACTGGTGTCCGTAACGCCCAACCACGAGCGCGCTACAAGTGACTAAACACAAACTCTCTCATGTAACTGTCCCACTGTCGTCTTTCCCTCAGCCGGAAATACTACTCAAACACAAGAGTGAGGGTCTCCAGAAAGACGACAAGACCTCGACGGTACCACTGTACCGGGACAAGCCCCGAGCACACACAGGTGTCTGGCTCACACAAAACCTGGGCCACCCAACTGAAGAGGTATTCCGGAATAGGCGCCGAACCACCACGCTCGGCTAGCATACAAACCACAACATATATCTATTTACTTACATATTCTTTATCAAAAACCACGGTTGCCATTCATAATCTGGCCTATCATCGGTCACCATGTGACCTCCAAACCATATTACACTAGTACACACTTATATCACAACGATACCACACAACCTAGCCTGTCATTGGTCACTCCGTGACCTCCATGACAATACACACTACTTAATACATATATCATTGTAATATTTCTTTGAAAGACAACCACAGACTAGGGCTAGGTTCATATCCGACCTTCATTGCCCCGTCACCTCATACTAACTATACAAATTACATTACAATAATCATCACGTCGAACCACTAGCCATGCATACTTATGCGCGACATTCAAACCGTGTAAACACCACGTAAAAGCATGCTCACTTTGTGAGCACCACCCTTAACACGTAAACCACACACAAATGACACACTAACTACGCTCACAGAGCGCTATAAATGCCAATGCATCATTAGCATTGCCATGCACAAAAAATAAACGATAATCGAATAACCAAAATACCAAAAGCATGCAAAACAGAACCCTCGGTTGTGGTCGTGACAAAGGACAAGGCCGCCTTCTGATCGTGACGCCACGACATGTCGTGATAAGAAACCCTATCGTGATGGGTCGGCCTGTCGCGACCTGGTCGCGACAGCAGTGTCTGTCGCCTTCTCAGGTGAAAACCCTAATCCGGGAACCATCTCCGGATTTTCCATGCAAACCACCCCACATGATGTTTCAACCCGGTTTTCATGCTCATTTCACTTCCTAGACATGGTATCTACTATTTTTAAAGCGATAAACAAGCTAACATGCAATCCACGCAATCAAACATGGTGGAATCTCCCTACCTCCATGAAGAATGTGCAAACCGGCTACAACACGACGTCTCCCCCGCTCCATGCAATGTCCTCGTGTCGAGAGCGCGTCGAACACCACGCCGGAATGCCAAATCGCCCAACGAAACTGCGGCAGCTCCTCTCCTGGTCGAGCAGAGCTTGTGAAAGCTCTGTTCGGCCAACCTTCTTAAAAACCGCACAGCGGTTGGGATCGCGACCTACCTTCCCGTTGCGGCCTTGTCGTGATGGACTAGGGCGTCGCCTTCCCACTCCTGACGTCAGCAGGCCACCCCGGCATGCGACACGTGGCGCACATGCAGACGTCGACCCAAAATAGTGGCAACCAGAATGCGACCCCCACTGTCGTCGCGTTCAGAACGCGACCTACACCCTCGTCGCGTTCACATCCAGTGAACCAACGGGCACCACGGGCCTAACCTGCCAGCCTACTAAGCTCCACACAATGTGCGGAAACCTCGACCAAGGCCCAATGACCCCATATTGGTCATGAGCACCATACCAAAACCAATAAAATGCAGATCCAAACTACCACTAATCAACGATCCGTGACGATCCGAAAAATGTGCTACATTATATTACTATCACCTAAAAAGGAATGTCGTCCTCGACATTCAAAACGAGCGATGATAAACACACTATCACCTAAAAGGAACAAACCATATGCAGAGCTTCCTCTGCATCTTCCTTTCAAACTATCTATTCATCCTCATACTTGCTCTGCCCTCCTTTTCTTTTTATTTATTCCAAAACTACTTTATTCTCTGAATCTATTCTGCCATTCTTTGCTTTTCAACTATAGACGATTCTACCCTGCTATTAGCGCTTTATCTCCTTGGATTGAACCTTCTTCCACATTTTTCGGGCAATTCTACCCGGCCGATGATGCTTTATCTACTTAGGCTTGATCTATTTCCACATTTTCCCTGGTTATGTTTGCAACATTTCTTTCTGGGCCGCTTTTCTTGCTCAAATCCTTTCACTTTACATTGTTTAAAATTTCAAATTTCCTGATATTATTCCACTATTTACTTATCACCACTAACTATCACTTGGCTCAATTGCGCACAAATCTTTAAATTCTCTTTTAATTACTTAAACTTCAAATAACCTATGAATATTAAATCTTCCACACTTCCGCTGCACTACTCTGATTACACTAAACCTTTCACCAAGTATTTCATGAATTCTGGATTTCCCTCAATCCATTAATAATTTATCTCACTTTAAATCATACTTTTCAACCGACCTTACATTTCTCTTATCATATATCAACATTACTTAATTGACTCAACTCATATTCTATCTTTTTCTATATCTGTCATACTGAATTCTGAATCTTGATATATTTCTATTGATATACTTTCCCCTTTATATTCTTTCCTTGTTTTAAACAATATTCTCTAACTGATTTAACAAACCTAATTCATATCTTTTCATAATTTCCCATTCTCATATCTGAAAATTTGTCTTACCTTTATTCAGGCCTTGCTCAATTATATGACATCAAATCTCAAAATTTCTTTACTATTAAACTGATTATACTGCTCCTCCCCTTTTATGTTCCTTTTCACTATACCTTAATCTGCTCACTATTCTTTAATTAAACATTATAACATCACCTCAAATTCTAGAAATATTCTTATAACAAAATTCATTTATTCATCTGGATCACCTTACTGCAAACCATTACACAAATTCTTATTACACGCTTCCTGGATCATTTAATTATCACTATTCTATAATCTATCACATTCTTTTTCTTCACCTAATCTTTAATACTAAACCTTATCTTTACTAACAATAGCATAACATAACACCATTTCTACAAAATATCTCTAGGTGCCATTTATGCTACAATCCTTCTTATTCCCCACCATAATTATAAACTAAAATTATTTCTTTTAAACACTATGATTTATTTTACTTGATTCCTTTATTCCACATTACTAATTTACCACCAAATATAAACATTTTCACTGTTACAGCTTATTCACAATTATCCATTCATAATCCATTTTGCTATTCCCATTACTTCTCAATGGATTTAACATTGTCTATTCTAACTTACATAGCTTCAACTTACTCTAATTATTTAGCTTTAACTTTAATCTGCCTCTAACACCAATTTCCCTTATCTGCTTCCACAATCTATACACAAATGCTGACATCACTACTCTTACCTTTAACACTGCAACCTTATACAAATCTCTTTGCGAAATTTTTATCCACTGCCTTTTATTAAACAAACTTCTTTCTCTCTTAAACCAACCGGTCACTTCTACACACACTTACATGGTTTCTATATTAAATTTTCTATTCATCTCATTATTGATATCAACACTGTCTTTAAATTCTTTACTGTAATTATTCCTAATCACAGATTACACTTAAAGACCATCTTGATCATTGCATCCTCCACTACCAACATCTCATCTTAAACTAGACTACTTTACTTAATCATTCCAAATCTAACATGCCATTAGTCATATTATTACCCAATCAGCTCCTTAACACTCTATTAACATAAATCTCAACCTCAATAACTGTCTTTGCTACAATTCTTAACCACAATTCACCCATTTAACAGTCCTAATCACAAAGCCCTATTCCTCATCATAACACTATTCCCTCTATCATTCCATCACATCACTACCTTATATCTTTCTCCACCAACTCTGATCTTCATTAAAACACCTTTTACTGAATTTCATAACTAAATTCACTAATTCTTTCAATTTTTATAACAAAGAATCTTTAATCAACTGTACTTTAACCACAACTAACACCCCAATAACTATTCACACTGCATTTCCAACTATACCATCTCTCTACTACTATCCACAACTACTAATCTAATCAACTAAACATACAATTCACATACCAAACCTCATATGAAAACCATACTAAAAAGCACGAAGAAACCACAGACTTACTACCAGCAGTGGACATTAAATCATGTATTGGGACATTATAATCCTAATGTCTTTTTATATTCCAACTGGATAATTGCTCTGATACCAACTGTAACGGTCCTGGATATTCATACCCAATAAGGGTCCATATCCAGATCCGTCTCCCGCGAACGGACCGAAGTCTCGCAAGGGATAGCTCGTACACGTGTCCAGAAAGAATATAAAAGACAAACCACAACAGTAAGAGACACAAGAAAGTATATGTGCTCATATCTGCATATAATAAATTACAATTGTCCCATTACATTATTACATGTCCAAATTAAGAAGAGTACAACTACCTGGGACATACCCCGAGGGAGCACTGATAACTACATAATTTTTCGTGTTAAATTTCATACATTTAGTTAATTTTAGACATCAGTTGTCTATAAATAACGTGTAGTTGATTTTAATTTTCATTCTATTCATTTTAGGTATTTGAACATATTAGTTGATAATGAGTTAGACTACACATGTTAGATTTTCATTTAATAAGTCATTTTTTTCAGATTGACTAATTAGATTCACTTTGGAAAATGAAAGATCTTTTATAAATAAATATTGTAAATAATTCTTGTCGCAATAATATTTTATAAATACCTTTTAATATTGATAGGTATAGTTTGTAAATAAATAAGATTTTATTTTTACCCCCCCCAATTCCAATAAATAAATAAAAGTATTTTAAGAAATACCCCTCTCATCTAACCTAAATGGGCCACCACTGAAACCTTGCTCTCTCCTTTTCTCCATCAAGTCGGCTGGGGACTGTGAGGAGGATGGCGGTTGGACCTCTGGTGTGTGAGGAGGAGCTGCGCAGCAACCAGGGTGGCCAGATGTGCAGGTTGCCATAGTAGATGGATGCGCATGTGACTGGGGCTTGGGCGGTGTGAAGCAGATGGTGGGCTGGTGGCCGTGCAGAGCAGCTGGAGGCGGTGCGCAGGGGGGCTGGCACGATGTTGGCGTCTGGTTCATGCGCAGCAGTGGAAGCAGCATCTAGAAGCTGGCTGGGCAGTGTGTGAGAGATCTGGCGGGTGGAGCTTTGGCGTATGGAGGCGGTGCACTGCTGCTGGTGTGTGTGCGGCGGGAGGAGCCCCCGTGCGAAGCAGCTGACGCAGAGGCCGAAGCTGGGTCGTGTGCGCGATGGAGGCGGGAAGCAGATGGAGCTGAGCTGGATCTCGGGCGTGCGCAACTCGTGCGGTGCATGTGCCATGCGGCTGGGGAGAGCAGAGGTGCGTGGGAAGCAGAGCTCGTGTGAGGAGCTCGTGTGGATTTCGGGCATCCAGCAGGTTTGATGGAAGCCTATTTAAGGACCCCAAGGTCCTCAGCAACAAGTATTAGATAGTGGGGGTTAGAGAGGTTGGAGACGGAGAGAGGGGGTTCTCCCTCTCTACTGTTCTTTTAGTTTTGGGGAGTTCAATTTTTTTTTTTTTTAGAGTTTAGTTTTTCCTTTCTTCTGTTCTGCTCGTCTAGGAGGTTTAGGTTGCTGGGTTCCATTTTTTTTTTTTCAGATTTTCTGTTTAGCGTTTGAGGGGGTCCAGATCTGTGTAATTCAGCATTTGTTTAGATTGTTCAGCATTTGTGGAAGATTTCTTTTAGCATTTGAAGGTTCAGCATTTTCTGATTTCGTTGCTTCCTTTCTTTTACTGTTTGAGGAGGATCCAGTGGAATCTGATTTCGTCATTTCTCTGCATTTAAGTTCCTATTTTCTTTGTGTTCCAGAGCTCATTCCAATGGCATTTTATTTCAGTTCATCTGAGTTTTCCTTCTTCTGTGTGAATTGCTAAGATCGATAGTTCTTTCTTTACAGTTCTTCATTCTAATTTGAGCAATTTTTTTTAGATCAATAGTTCTTTATTCTATTCTATTCTTTCTTTTCTTGTGCAAATTGTGATAGAACTATCCAGAGGTTGGACTGTTAGAGAGATCAGAATCAGAGATTTCATTTTTTCTTTTGTTTCTTTTGTTCTGTGGTTGGGTGGAAGAGATGGAATCTTAATTGTTCTTTTCTTTAAGAGATGTTATCTGGGAGAGATCGATTGCTTCCATTTTTTTTTCTTTCCTCTGTGTATCGCAAGTTGCTGTGAGAAGGACGATTGCTAGCATTTCCTTCTGTTCATCCGAAGGGCGATTGCAATATTTTTGATTTGCTTCTGTGAAGGCTGAAAAGGGAGAGTTAGTTCTGCTGCTGTGAGGGTTTTGCTCCTGTTGTTGAGGAGAGTTGGCTGATGCGATATTTGGGAGTTTTCCTTTCTTTGATTCAGCATTTTAGGGGGATTTTAGGTTCAGATTTTGAGTTTTTCTTTGCTGTAAGGATCTGGGAATTCAGTATTTTGGGGGGCTTTTGTTTGAGTTATGTTCTTCCAGGGGGTTCAACATTTGTTCTTATTCAGTATTATTTTGGAGGATTTCAGCTGCCTGGAGGGTGATCCAAGGGCAATTGCTTTTCCATTTCTTCTGCATTGCCTCTTCTCTTGCTGCTTAGTGTTTGTGGAGTTAATATTGTTAATTGTTCATCCTCTGAGCTATAGGGGTACATTGCTTTGATAATTCTTTTGAGATTTCTATTTGTCATCTTTTTATCTTCTTGAGCTAAGGTCATTTCAGAATTAGAGGTCCATCCGTACGTTTCAAGTTTAGATTTCTATTTACCTATTTGACCCTCAATTGAGAGGGTACAGTGACATCAATTTTCTTTTAATTTCAATTCTGCATGTTCTTTCATTAAGTTTGACATGTCAGTTGTGAGGAATTTGATTGACGTAATTTATAGAATTAATTCTCATGCAATACTATTTTGGTGAAAATGTGAATGGTTTCAAGTCAAAGTAGTTTAAGTCAACTCTATTCAGCCTCCCTGTGGAAATGACATGTTCTCATCACTTTGCTAGTTCATCTTTGTTATTTTAAGTTTGTGAGACAGTTTAGAGAAGGTGAGCATATTGACTTGTGTATAGAACTCTAGACAACGAAAATGCACAGTCAACAATGTCGCGCGTTCAAGCACAAGCTCACACAACTGTACTAACACTATTACTGATGGTACAAGTCTGTCACGACAGCTCTGGAAGCCACACCAACGATAAACCCTGAAAAGAACTGTAAGGGAGTGAGCCTCAACAAGTCATTGGCTTAGTAGGGGACCACCCAAAACCATACACAACATAGGAGAACCTCAACCCTAATGGGTCTCACTGGCAACACCGGTAGCCACACCATATCATACTCACAGTAAAGCGTAATTATATCAATTCACACAAATTCTAGAAAGAAGATGAGACAGCGACAGAACTAGCACCAAGCCTAGGCCACAAGCCTCACAGACACACCACCTCAACAGCTGGTCGCCTAAGCTATAAGCCATACAGGCAAAGCATTGCCTAAGCTACTAGCTTCACTGGCAAGCCTCCAACACATGGGTAACAGGACTGCTAACCAAGAGCTAATCCTTTATACCCATAAACCACGATGTATCGAATGTCACACTTTAAGGAACAGGACTGGCTACCATGAAGCCAATCCATCGCACAATAAACCCATATTTAGAAACTTACCCAAAGAAGGGTAAAACACAACAAGTGAAAGGTCTCACCGCATGACCTCCACTTCACCACCTAAAAAGGCTAGTACTCAGCATACTATGAGAAACTAGTACCCACAAAGTGTACAGGTACCTACCACCACGAGGTAGCACCACTGAAACACAACACAATTGTGCCACCACCAGGGCACACCACAACCAGTCGAACCACAATTAGTGAGTCTCCGCTCACTAACCACAACTAGAACTGTGCCAACACCATGGCACACCTTGACGGGTAAAACCACAACCAACACATGCTACAACCAATAGCAAAGCACGAGCCGGAAAGCACGACACCACCACACGGGACAGACTACTGGTTCATGACGACAGTATCCAACCCAGACAACATAGCACAAGAACTACCTCTTAGTCTTGCAGTCACGGATGTAAGGTCCAACTGCCGCTCTACACACACAGTAAAGCCAAAGAACTGTGGAGACCAACCAACCACCACAACTACACCACACACCCTGCAGGCCATGCCTGGCACCTTTAGAGACTCTAGCCCGAGCTCCCTAAAGTGAGGCACTGGTAACAAGACTAGCTGGGGCCCAGTACGTCTACTGGTGTTCGTAACCCCCAACCACGAGCGCGCTACAAGTGACTAAACAAAACTCTCTCAAGTCACTGTCCCACTGTCGTCTTTCCCTCAGCCGGACGTACTACTCAAACACAATAGTGAGGGTGTCCAGAGAACGACAAGACCTCGACGGTACCACTGTACCGGGACAAGCCCCGAGCACACACAGGTGTCTAGCTCACACAAAACCTGGGCCACCAACTGAAGAGGTATTCCGGAATAGGCGCCGACCCACCACACTCGGCTAGCATACAAACCACGACATATATCTATTTACTTACATATTCTTTATCACAAACCATGGTTGCCATTCATAATCTGGCCTATCATCGGTCACCATGTGACCTCCAAACCATATTACACTAGTACCACTTATATCACAATGATACCACACAACCTAGCATGACATTGGTCACTCCGTGACCTCCATGACAATACACACTACTTAATACATATATCATTGTAATATTTCTTTAAAAGACAACCATAGACTAGGGCTAGGTTCATATCCGACCTTCATTGCCCCGTCACCTCATACTAACTATACAAATTACATTACAATAATCATCACGTCGAACAACTAGCCATGCATACTCATGCGCGGCATTCAAACCGTGTAAACACCACGTAAAAGCATGCTCACTTTGTGAGCACCACCCTTAACACGTAAACCACACACAAACGACACACTAACTGCGCTCACAGTGAGCTACAAATGCCAATGCATCATTAGCATTGCCATGCACAATAAATAAATGATAATCGGATAACCAAAATACCAAAAGCATGCAAAACAAAACCCTCGGCTGTGGTCGCGATAGAGGACAAGGCCGCCTTCTAATCGCGACACCACGACATGTCGCGATAAGAAACCCTATCGCGACGGGTCGGCCTGTCGCGACCTGGTCGCGACAGCAGGGTCCGTCGCCTTCTCAGGCAAAAACCCTAATTCGGGAACCATCTCTGGATTTTCCATGCAGACCACCCACATGATGTTTCAACCCAGTTTTCATGCTCATTTCACTTCCTAGACATGATATCTACTGTTTTTAAAGTGATAACAAGCTAACATGCAATCCATGCAATTAAACATGGTGGAATCTCCCTACCTCCACGAAGAACGTCCAAACCGGCTACGGCACGACGTCTCCCCGCTCCATGCGACGTCCTCGCGTCGAGAGTGCGTTGAACACCACGCCGGAGTGTCAAATTGCCCAACGAAACCACGCTAACTCCTCTCCCTGTCGAGCAGAGCTTGTGAAAGCTCTGTTCGGCCAACCTTCTTAAAAACTGCACAGCGGTTGGGATCGCGACGTACCTCCCCATCGCGACCTTGTCGCGACGGACTAGGGCGTCGCCTTCCCACTCCTGACGTCAGCAGGCCACCCCGGCGTGCGACACGCGGCGCACATGCAGACATCGACCCAAAATAGCGGCAATCAGAATGCGACCCCTACTGTCGTCGCGTTCAGAACGCGACCTACACCCCCATCGCGTTCACATCCAGTGAACCAACGGGCACCACGGGCCTAACCTGCCGGCCCACTAAGCTCCACACAATGCGCGGAAACCTCGACCAAGGCCCAATGAGCCCATATTGGTCATGAGCACCACACCAAAACCAATAAACGCAAATCCAAACTACCACTAATCAACGATCCGCGACGATCTGAAAAATGTGCTACGTTACACATAGACTTTGAACCCATCATCAATCAGGCACAGCGACTGCTCATATTCCATATCCGGCAACTACAAAGGCTCCTCTATGAATTCTGGAATTGCTAGACATGCCTCGCACCTACGGGCTAGATCAGCGAGGAATCGGTGTGGAACCCTCCTATCCTTGGACTTCTTCTTGGAGACTACCTCTAGCTCATCACTAACCTATACTAGACTCCCACTACAACTACTAGAATCTACAGCAGGGGGTAGAGGAGAAGGAAAAGCAGTAAAAGTAGAATCCCACGTGGGGGAAGATGGAAAAGGAGAGAAAGCAGTAAAAATCCCCTGCGTGGAGGGGGGAGGAGGTCCCTGCATGGAGGCAAATAGAAGGTCAGTCATGGGACCGGGGAGGAGTGGCCCGCAGGTAGGAGCACACTCGAAGGAAAGGTAGGAAGTCTCCTCGATGGAGACGATGGAACTGGCCATTTGGAAATTGGCAATTTTTTTTTTTTGGATTTTCGTTGTTATTTTGATTTTTTGGGCTTTCTTTTAACATGGAAAGAGAGCGAGGTGAGATCGCCAATCTAGAAAGAAGTGAAATGAGTGTGTGCTCAAGAGAAGGGAAATTTGGGGAGAGAGGGAGTTGGCGGGTGAGCGTCTGCTCGGGAAAGTGCAGGGAAATAGCAAAGTGGGGCGTCCGTGCCTGAGGAATGCTTAAAGAGATAAATGAGGGCCACGTGGTGACCTGCAGGAGGGAAGGCGTGATGCCTAGAGAAAAGGAAAGCGGGAGCAATGCCCGAAGAGGAGAGGAGAGCGAGCGCGATGCTTGGAGAGGAGAGGAAAGTGGGTGGGATGTCTGGAGGGGAGAGGGGAGCGGGCGCGATGCCCATAGAGGAGAGGAAAGTGGGCGCGTTGCCCGGAGGGGAGAGGAATGTGGACGCGTTGCCCAGAGGGGAGAGGCCTACTTTGAGCCTGCTTGTTGCAGGGGCTTCTTCAGCGCATGTATTCTGCTCAGCTTCGTCTGCCTGCTGCCTCTTGTCTGTGGCCACTGCCAGCTGCTCGGCTTCTGCCGGTGTGAAGAGTTGACTCAAAGATGCAGCAATGTCGCTTATGTCGAACCAGTGGCTCCACTCTGACTCGGACTCGCCCCTCTTTACCTGCTTCGGGGGCCTAACGTTCCTCACGGCTCTATAAGTGACCAGGGGTGAATGGCGAATAGGCTCAGCACTAATGGTGGATGTTTGTTCACTCCTTGGCTACAACGGCCCCTTCTTGAAATGTTCGTACAAGGTCCATGTGAGTGGCTGCCCCTATTGGTGGACTGCCCTACCTGGCTTGTATCCCAATCCTGCCTTGGGTCTCATCTTGCTATCTTTCATAGCCTCTGTTCTCCCCAGCAGATGTACCCCCAGCCCTTTGCCTGGCTGGTACCCCATTCGCATCATAATGTGCCAGCCCTTCTCGGTGATGATCTTGCTCCTCTTGACAGTATTAACAGATGGGCCCGGATGCATGCTGAGTGTGTCTAGTACCGACATCAACGGCTGATTGCTTGGCCATATGGAAGGGACTGAATTGTCAATCATTGCGTCCACTTCCAGAACTGTCGGTCTACTGGCAACTTTGACGACCCGCCCCTTGTATGGAAACTTGAGGCATTGATGTATGGTTGAGATGACGGCGCCAAGTGCCTGGATAAATGATCTGCCCAGAATCATGCGGAAGCTCGGGTCCATGTCCAGAATGTGGAAATCCATCTCGGTGATAGACGGATTTAGTCCTACCTTCAAAGTAACGACCCCTTTTGGCGGCCTACGAGTGTTGTCGTAGGCCGTGACAGTGATGGCGGAAGGTCAGACTGACTGCAGTGTAACCACGCAAAATATCAACGTGTCTAAAGACACGACGTTAATTGATGCTCCGGTGTCCACTAAGCATTGGGAGACACGGATCCCGTTGATGTCGATTGTCAGGCATAGGGCATACCGCTAGAACTCCACCAGTGCTACTTCAGATTCATGGAATTCAATGGCTGTATGCTGACTGGTGGGGGTCAAGACTACACTGATCTGGTTCACTGGCAGATCTTCATTAACCATGACCTTCTGCAAATATTGCATGAGGGCTTCCTGATGTACTGGAGACCTCTTGATCAGCTCGAGGATAGAAATTCTAGCCGGTGTCTTGTCTAGATGCTTGAGCAGATCATACTGAGTCCCTGGGATGGACTCCTCTTGTTGGGCTTCTTCATCTTGTGGCAGGGGTGCCTGATCTTGCTGCTGGGGGAAAATATGATTGAATATGCACCCGCTCCGGAGCACCATTGTTTCTTCAGAGTTATCTCCCGCTACAGTTGCCGTGGCCGGTGGAACGGAAGGTGGATGAGAGGTAGAAGGCTGGGGGTGAACATTTGGTGTGGTAGTTGAATGCTTTGCCACACTCGGGGATGGAGTGGAGGTACGAAGAAAGGGAGCTTGGGGATTGAGGGTAATCAAGGGTGCGACTGGTGGTGTGTGGAGGAGAGGTGGGTTAGGTGATGGTGGTTGTAAGGAAGTGGTGGTAGGAGGGTGTCGATTTGGCTGGGGCGGTATGGTGAAGGGGTTGCGCAGAAAGGGAGCTTGTGGGTTAAGGGGTGGTAGCATTGTGGTGATGGGAGGTTGGCGGATGAGTGGTGGGTTGGATGGTTGGATGGAGGGTATGGGATGGTGAGTGGCGGTTGTAGGGATACGTAGAAAGGAGGGCAGTGGGTTAGAGGGAGTGGGCGTACGGATGAAGGGGGGTAGGGTGAAAGAGGATTGGGAGGTGGAAGCGGAGGATACTTCCATCGACCAGCCGAGAGTTCCTTCAGTGTGAGTAGATGCCATGAGGGCGTTTACTTACTAGTTCGGAGCCTGGTGCTCCGGAAGGGGGTTCTAGACAATGCCCATATTGGGCTGCTGCTGGGGTGCCTGGGGCTGCTGTTGCTGTTGTTGGTGTTGTTTCTATTGTTGATCCTGCCTGGGCGGCCTTCTTGCCTTCATTTCTACTATGTACTTCCTCATCTCCTCCCAGTCTATGCCTCCATTGTCATTCAGGTCATAGATGTAGTCCTTAAAATGAAAACAGGCCTCCAAAGTGTGGCCCAGTCCCCGGTGGAATGCTCAGTAACGAGATGTATCAACATTGGGAGGCCATTGTAGCCTTTCCCTCGGCAAGGTGAGTGCATTGGCGGCCATAAGAGCATTGAAGATATCGGGTAAGGTCTCCTGCAATGGAGGGTAATGGGCTCTTCTTGAGCCAGGGGGATGTCTAGGCTGTTGAGGTTCATATGTGCCTGGAGGGGGAACCTGGTTGTATTGTGGAGGAGGAGGAGGAGGTTGCTGTTGTTGGTATTGAGGAGAGACAGGTTGGCGGTATTGAGGAGGCGGTGCTTGGCGGTACTGAGGAGGTGGTGGCAGAGCCTGATAATACTGGTTAGGGGGAGGTTGTTGATATTGAGGTTGTTGGGGCTGCTGAGGTTGCTAGGGTGGCTGAGGTGGTGCCCAAAACATTGGAGGGTTGTTTGGCTTGGACTGGGGCTGTTGTGGCTGTTTAGCCTTGGTGTTGGTGTTAGGACAGTAGGTGGAGGGACTAGGGTTGCCCATAGCACTCACCTGCTCATTTTGCATAACCCCCTCAGTTGTGGGACCGCCAATAGGGGGAGCACCATTATTCTTCTTAAATGTCTGGTCTTCGGCTCAACATAGCCATGATCGGAGTCCTTCAGATGGGTCTGAATGTAGCGGGCTCTCTCATACAATTCCTCGATAGTCGTCAGTTTATTCATTGCTAAGATGTGTCGGAACTGTGCGTGGCATTCGCCATGATCATCTTGACCTGTTCTGATTCAAACATCGGGTCTCACAACCTTTCAGCCATTGCCCTCCATCTATCAGCATAATGCAGGAAATCCTCATCTGCCTTCATCCTCTCAGCCATCAGATCAGCTATTGATAATGCCGGACTAGCCCGGTCCCTATACCGCTGCAGAAATTTTCTTTGAACTGCCTCGAAATCTTCAGTGTCTGTGGGCTCCAGAGAATAGAACCACTCGAGGGCGGGCCCGTCCAAGGACCGACGGAATAGGAATGCGAGAGCACGATTGTCATTTTTCCAGAAGGAGGATTCGTACATGAACTCCTTGATGTGTACGAATGGGTTGTCGGTGTCGTTATAACGGCGGTAGACAGGCAGTTCAGAAGGGGGAAGGTGGAAGACCGGCATAGAAGGGAGTGCCAGTTCAAAGGAATCCTTGGGTGCAGACACCCTTTTCAAATCTTGCTCGAGACGGCTCACCTTCGCCAGGATGGCTTGGGTGAGCTTATCAGAGGATGGTTTGTGGAGTACCCCGGAAGAATGAAGTTGGGGTGCACTTACCTGGACAGAATTATAGTGGGGAGGTGCTCCAGCGTGCGCGGAAGCATGGGCCGAAGCCCGAGGAAGATAAGTGGGCCTTGCCATAGTGGGGCTTGGCCGGACATGAGAAGGCCTCCCAACGGGACTGTGGGGGTGAGAATGAGTAATAGAATTGGCCCGCAAGGGGGCAGGAGAGGCTCGGACCATCGGGTCATGAGCGGGTTTAGTGTAAACACCAGCGTTTAGGTGGAGAGAATGGATAGGTTTGGGGACGGATTTCCCCCTCATGGCAGCCTAGACCTCCTGAAGTTGAGAGGCTTGGAGGATGTCCACGAGCTGGGACAGATCAATGGAAGCAGAGGCATTTGTAGCGGTATGCCTCGGAGAAAGGAGAGGAGGTTGTGAATCCACCGCATGAACATGCGAAGTGGACGGACCAGCATGGGGTGCATTAAGGAGTTGTGGAGGGGGCTCCATGGAGTCATACACCTCATCATATGTATCATCATGGTAAGCCATGTCTTTGTATTTAGCCATTCCAAGAGATCGGCCTAAACGAAGCTGCATAAAACTTAAGCAAACAAATTGATCAACAAGTAATTACCAAACAACTACTCAAACGAGTTTGAGAGAAGATGTTAACGGCTTTTAACCAAACACTTAGGAATGCTTACGTCCAATTAAATGTTCAATATGGTTCAAGGTGAATTTTATTTAAGGTGTATCACTCCAAGTGGGTATGGGCCTAAGTGGGTAAGATGAGAACTTCGGGTCCACTAAGCAACACTCCCTCTCACGCATAGGGGTGTAAACGAGCCGATATGTTCGACGAGTAGTTCGAAACTCGACTCGATAAAAACTCGATCTAGCTCATTTATTTAATTAATGAGCCGAGCTTGAACAAAAAAAAAAAGCTCGGTTCATAAACGAGCCGAGTCTGAACATATGTGAGCTCGACTCGATTATATTCGTGAACAGCTCGTTTAAGAGCTCGATCAAATATTCGTTAAGAGCTTGTCTAAGTACTCGCTAACACTTTGTTTAAATATTTTTTAAATATAATAAATATATATTGATATAAAATTATTTATTTATTTTTATATAGTTATTATTACAATATAAAATATTTATGAGGGCTTAAATGTCATAGACTAAATCCACAATGTATATACATAAATTATGTAAATGAGAGTATATACACAAATCATGTAAATAGGGGCATGGACACAAAATTTAGTGTTGCAAGGTCCCCCAGCATATCAAACATCTTCTTCTTCCTGAGACCGACCTGCATAGTAGGTGAGTCCGCCGAGGGGCACGTTAAATTAAGTAACTTATCAAAACTATTGAGATATGAACTTGAAATAAGATAAATTTAGGTCTTATGAACCATCAATTTTTACTTGTAGATTGGATTGGACTTATATATACGAACTCGCAAATTCAATTAAGCTCGTTAAGATACTCGTTAAGGGCTCGAGCTCGAGAGTATTTAAACGAGCCGAGTTTGAACAGACATTTTTAAGCCTCGATATAACTCGAGCTTGGCTCGAACTCGATTAAAAATTAACGAACAGAGTTTGAACAGCATACTACTCGGCTCGACTCGGCTCGTTTACAGACGCAAGGGTGCTCTAACTCAGGTCTCCGGGGTGGTACAACCAGCTCGGTCCATCGTGAGGGAATCCACGGGGTACGGAGACTTACGGAGGTCTTGGCAAAGGTCCCCTAGTCCAATGAGACGGAATGCCCAAAGGAGAGGTCGCCTTTACCAAGAAGGGTGTTTGGATCCTAGTGTAAGGAGGGAAGGAGGTCCCTCAACCAAAGTATGCCCTTTAAGCAATGCAAAATGCAAGGAATGACAGAAACCCTGCTCACTGTGACAAACTGAATCGCGGCGAGTTCAGTCACCGCGCTTCAATGCGAATCGCGTCCGTTCAGTTGGTCGCAGATCTGACAACTCACAGAAGCTGTAAGAGCCACGACGACTCCCTCCGGAGTCTGTCATAGATCGCGTCGGGGTAAGCCGCCGCACAACAACACAAATCGCGTTGCCTGAACGCGTCGCGAATTCCAAAAGCGACCGAGAGTTATGAAAGCAGTAAATCAACAGAGCATGTTCTCAAACAATGAAGCTAATGAACTAAAAAATCAAATGGATATGTTTTCTTCAGGTAAAGGTAAGTGAATAGGGAGGGGGACAAGATGATGATTTTTTTTAAAATCAAATTTTATGGAAAATGTAAAGAAAAGGACAAACACAACTTGACAATAACAGTGGAAATCTTTAAGGGTACCGCGTGGGGTACGGAAGGAGGGGGGTTGTACCACGTGGGGTACGAAAGGAGAGACACACGTGGGTGTCGAAGGAGGGGCACACGTGGGTGCCGAAGGAGGGGTAACCGAAACTAAAGAAAAAGAGTCTCATCCTGATCGCCAATTTGTAGACGTATTTTTTTCAAAAACACCCCCCACAAAGAATATTTTTTTAAAAAAAGAAGAAGAAGATACTTTTTAATGAAAAGAAATAAGATGAAGAAGGCGATGGTGAAGAAAAAGAAAACGTGTGTGTGTGCACAATATGGAGGTGTGATCGCCAGGTACACAAGGGTACCGAAGGAGACGAGCGAAAAGGAAGATGGTGTACTTACCTTCACCCGAAGATCGCGGGGGAGTTGATTGCAGGTTGCTTCTACTTCTTCCACCGGCTGGCCGGTGAAGAAGTCTTTAGTTCAAATAGTTACCTTGCAAGAAAAAACAAACAAGAAAACAAGTGAAAGAGGGATTATACTATGTTGTGAGGTACCCAAATCAAACAAAAATGGAAGAAAAGCAGTAACATGGGTATGAACACACCTCATGGGGTGGTGTTAAACCCCTAAAAGGTGTAGGTATGGAAAAATGATGTGATGTGTGTGTGAATGATGTGACGTATGCGCTAAATGACAAAAATAAAAAGTAATGAAATAAAGGGGGAGAGAAGAAGGGCGATGTGGCTGTTGGAGTGGATGGAGCAAATGAAGAGAGCACTCCCGCCTCGCTCCGATGCGCGTGAGGGTGACGGAAGCTCCGAACTCCAAGGAATGGGTTGAGTGGCTTGAGGTGAGAGTCCTCCTTGGTTCAAAGTTGAGTCTCCGGTGCGGCAGGGCTTCGCCATGGTGCTTGAGTTATGCTCAAAACAGTGGCCTCGGGGGTCTTTTATAGGGAAAAATTACAGAAATTACGTCGGACACAGTGGACACCTATATCATTAATTGCGTTTGACTAAAGCGCTGCGATTACCAAGATTCACTTGCTTCGATTAAGCCTTTCCAAACAATGGTTATAGCAAGTTTGAGAATCGCGTCGATAAAGACCGCCGCATTTCTAACACTTCTAATTTGAATCGATTCTTTCCAAATATTAATAAATGGAAATAATGAATCGCGTCGGCCTATGCCGCCACGTATTTGAACAGAATCGTTCTTTGAGGGAAATCGATCTTCATATAATGGAACGTTAGAAACGCGTCGGACAAATTGGACGCGGTTCTATTTAGCAACAAAATCTTTCCAAAAACAATTTTGGAATCTGCCATAATTCGAAAATGGAAACTATTAATCGTGGCGGCTTTATAAGACGCGATTCAAAACAGAGTAAGCACCAGAAAAGGAAGTGTGATACGCATCGGCTTTACCCGCCGCGGATCAAACCTCCTAAAAGGCATCCGCTGTGTCAGACGCGAATTACTGAAGCCCGACAGACCCCTTTAGACCCCTTAGAAAAAATTCCTAAAATTCTAGAAAAATCCAAAAAATAGAAAAATCACTTAAGAGGTTAATTGAAGAGAGCCACTTTGAGGCATTGTGGTATAACATGAAATTTGTGCGATATGTTGCCAAAATAGCGTGTCTACACTACCCTACTCCTTACACTGGTTTTCAAACCTCTCAAAATTTCTTCACCTTTTCGAGTTTATTCTCACAAATGTGATGTACATATTTTTCTAACTCGATGAATTTTATTACATACTTTGCCACTGTCATGTCTCTTTGTTCCAATTATAGAAACTCCAATTCTTTTCTATCTTTGATGTGATGTGGGGTATTTTTTTCATAAAATTCTCCCAACTGATGTTATCCCCTCTATTTATAAATACATTCCTTGAGGCAAACTGCCACCACTCATCTACTCTATCATGAAGCATATAAGTGGCTAACATAACTTTATCTTCTTCCTCACATCTAATTGCTTTGAATATCTTCTCCATCTCTCTAACCCATCCTTCAACCACTCAGGTTGACTACTTCCTTTATAAACTGGAGGTCCTATCTTCTTGAATTTTTCTAGCAAAGACGCTCCTGAGGTTCTTTCTTCATCATTGTCTTGTTGGTTCCTCATTAGTGTCTGCACCAATCTCTGGAATGCTGCATAAAAGTGGCTAAATCAAGAGTCCCAACTCCTTCTTGAGGTTCATTGGTTGATGGAATACTAAGGATGTCCTCCCTAGAACTCTCCCCTATTTCCATAGGTCTATCCATGTTGGATGTGTTGATAGCTTTCCCTTTATCTGCCATCTCCTGGAATACCAACAAACACATCCAATTAGTTCATGCCAACCACTTGAAATCTAAGAATAACTAAACCCTATACATTCTAGAATGCATACAAGTATTTTATTTATTTTCTTTGCGGAAATGGTCGCAAAAATACCTATTGCCCAAAAACGTGCTCTAATACCACCTCTGCAACACCCCCTTCTCTTCACACACAAACTACATAACTTCCATATAGAAAAGGGGTTACACTAACAAATCGTTATGGACAGACAAATATGTGTCCTGGACTAGAACTGACAAACCATTCCACAGTATTTATGAAATTATTACACAGCCACGAGGTACATTTCATTCGTGTGGTGGTGTTTCCATGTTCGGTAATGGGCCGAATGGGCCTCCACTAGAAGAGAGGGAGCAGACGGTCGCCGATGCACATGGAGGCCTACAAAACCAGGACAGTCGTCAGAGGAACCCAGTTGAAGAACAGGGAGAACCCTCTGATGCCAAAGTCAGACAAGATTTTCTTCTGGAGGCGGGAAGGGAAGGTTCTTTTGTGTGTGGTTTCGCACGTGGGTGATTGTGTAGGTGTCCTTTCACATACCTTTGCATGAAGGTTACCTGTCTCCTTATATAGGCAGGGGACCTGAAGGGTCCGGACGTTCCTCCTCCAATGATAACTGGAGGGACGTGACGGTTGAGTTCCCAAGATGGGGGGTTGTCTGTTTAAGACGCCCCTTGGGATTTCATGCCTGAGTTGCTCCAGATTGCGGGGAGGCGTGCGACGCCGCCCTATTAACTACTATGGGAGAACAAAGAGCCACGTAGCATTGTAGATTGTAGAGGTTCCGAATAGGAACTAACCAACTTGCTCGGCGTGGCTTCCCGGTGTTCGTGCTCTAGACGCTGGCACCGTAGAGGGCCCAGGCAAGAGCACTGGGGCTTGTTTGGTGACTCTGCCCTTTTCGAACAGGCTCGACGGTGTCCAGAAGACTAGACATCTTGGAACCCTTTGGCGACTAGTGGCTGAGACGTGTTCGGAAACTTGTGGCTTGTTTTCTGAGGACACGTGGCTGGATAGCCACTGGCTGACTACCCTATTGGGTCATGATGGGCCTATGGGCCTAGGAGGCTGGAAATAGCCACCACACTTGCCCCCCACCCTCTCAAGCCTGCTCGGATGTGACCGTGAGCACTTGAGAGGGGAGATGACTGTTCGATGTCACCTTCCCTATATTAAATACGATGCTGATCGCGGTGGTATGTACGGCTACCGATGATGCTGTTGGAACTCCCTCGGTAACCCCATCTCATGATGAAGGTAAGGGTGTGACGTGACCAGGAGTCGAAATGGTCTGTTCGAATGGGCAATTGGAGCGGGCGAACCATCATTTCCGGTCTTTGAATTTCGTGCCTCTTCTTCCTTATAAGGAAGGGAAGAGGGGGAGTGACCGCTTCACGCTTTCCTTCTTCAAAAAAAAGCCTTCTCCTACTTCTGCTGCATGTCTTCTTGCCCTCTGCACCTCCTTCTTCGTTCTTCGTCTTCTTTGTCACTGACTCCAGCACTGATGGCGTAGCGGGAGGGGAAAGTTGCCGCCATCGTGGGAGCGAGTGGGGCAATGTCGGAAACAACGAAGGGGCCGAAATATCGGTCCTTCGAAAACCTTCGCGAGCGCTACCGCATCGGGGAGGAATACGATATTATCTTGATGCACGAGGATTAGACATATCTAATGGACAAGCCATGGTGCTTCACGCTCTCCCTGGACCTTCTAGACACAAGGTTCTAGTTGCCAGTACCAGAGATCGCCAAGGACCTGTTGAACGCATGGAAGATCGCGTCGATCCAACTGAAGCCTAACTCGTAGAGGATAATCTTCGTCTTCTGCATCATGTGTCAGAAGCGAGGGGATCACACTTCGGTGGATCTCTTCCGAAACCACTTCAGCCTCTCGTCTTCACCCCTGTCCAGAAACGGTATCATGTATACCAAGCACCGAATGAACAGGATGCATATCCACTTCTCTAGTCGGCTGTCAAACAACAAAGGGTGGACGGGACGCATCTTCTTCGTTGGTCGGAGGAAGGGGGCCGGTGCTCCAGAGTGGGGATTCCCTACTCGGTGTGCGAACCGCTAAAAAAGGCGGATGTCATGCCCTTCCTGATTCAGGACATGGAGAAGGCCTCGATGGATCTATCCACGGTGCTCGTGAACAATGCCGAGCTGTATCTGATGGAGTACAAGCTTATCAAGTACAAGTTGAGCCGAGCATGGGGTGAGTTCCCTTCTTTTGACTGTCCTGTGTTTGGTCACAAAATGGCTTCTAACTCGTCCCTTTTCGTAGATGCTGTCGAACTGGCCGCGGGTCGAGATCAGAAGGATTTGGCCCCGTTCACTGGGTAGATCACCGTTAGGTCGTACTTAACGTACTTGGGTGATGACGCGTCAACGGCTACGACCAGGGCTGCTCAGTCTGTCGCCGGTGGTCAGTCGGCCGGGCAGAGGCCTCTGAGGATTAGCCTCAGGAAGGAGACTGTCACCCCTCAGAGAGAGGCCAACGAGGAGGTCGAGGATGAGGAGGATGCTGCTTCACAACTTCAGCTCCGGAAGCGAAAGAGGTTGGCGTTGGCGGACGAGCTAAAGAGGTCGAGGCCCTCGTCGGCGGTGGAGTCCCTGACCGCGAAGGGGGTGCTCTTGGCGTTGGGCCTCGATGGCGAGGATGTGGTCATTGTGGATGACCACTCCGACCGAGATCCCACTAGGTCGGCTGGGACCCCGACACCCCCGACACTTGGTAGAAGAGGGGCAACTTCAGCCGAGGAGTCGGCGACGGCAGCTGAGGGAGAGCTGGTTGAGGCTCCTGTCCCCGGAATGTCGATTGCGCCCGCGGAGGGAACACTAGCTCCTACACCGACCATGGTGGTGGAGACGGTGACATCCGTCGAGTGACAGATGGTGGAGGTGATGTCCGCGTCCGAAAAAGCGGCCGCGATTCTCGCCGGGTGAGTGGCTGATTGTGATGAAGCATTGATCCTTCAATGGGCGCTTATGGACGACAGGGTGATGACCCCATAGAGGGCGCCCGTGGACAACATCGTAGATTCGCAGGTCGTGGCGACGAGGACGGCCACCGTGGTTGTGGCCGAAGAGCCAGGAGTTCTCCCCGAGTAGGTCATCGGAACGGCTGTCTCACACGAGGATTTGGACGAAGACCGCGTACCCCTAACATGGGTGTTCGCGGAGAAGACTTCATCTCGGCCTTCGGAGGCCCGATTAGAAACCCCTCTGGAGCATTTCAGGGCAGGTCCTTCTTCCAGGGCTCTGCCCCCTGCCCCTCCATCGAGTAATTTAAAATGCTCCATCGGCGTCAGGCGGAGAGCTCGGAGGCGGAAGAGGCCGCCGCGAATGAGGGCACAACGCTTTCTTCAGGAGGAGAGAATGTCGACGTCAATGTCAGTGAGCTTGCCCGTGGCATCATGCGGTCGGTGGAGCTGCTTCGAAATCTAGTCGTTCAAGGGCAGCTTCATCGGCTTCTTTGGGATGCCGAGGTGGAGGCTTCAGTGGCTCAAGAGGAGTAGCGTCGGCGCCGCGAAGTCGAGCAGCAGAAGGAGAATGATGAGCTTCGGGCCACGCTGAAAGCTTCCGAGGCCGAGAAGGCTGCCATCACCGCGATGCTCCATGAGGCAGAGGCTCGGGGTGTCGCTGCCTACAAGGCAGGCCCGGAGTTCCAAGAGGACTTGGAGCAATACCGGGCATCTTGCTATGCGGTTGGTGTCGAGGTTGGTGACTGGAGAGGGCGTCTTCATGTGACAGTGGAGTATGCCCAAGAAGCCTTTGATGCCACCCTTCGGGAGTGTCGTCAGAGGATGCGGAATCCTTGCCTGGACGGAATTCACTTTTCCAGCTTCTAATTAGGGCGGATGCTTTCTGACGCCGAAGATGCTGGCCCCTCCAATCGAGCTCCTTGAAACTTGTATATTTTTTTGCTTTTGGTATGTAATTTGGCCTTTTTGGGCTATGTACAAGTTTTTGTTCATGAATGAAAGAAAACCCTTTTTCAATCATGTCCTTTTCATGTCAAGTTTGAATCGAAATTCGTAGGGGATGTTTTGGGGGTTCTTTAGGTACCGCGCAAGCCTTCCGAGCTGAAGAGCTCCGATCGGGGGTTGTACCAAACACCCTTCTCCAAAATAAAAAAATCGTTAGAAAAGGAAAGGAGAAGTAGGAAATTGACTTTTCTAATAGGCGATACAAGAGGCTTTATGAACAATAAGCCATCAGGTTCAAAACATGCCAGGTCCTCGGTATGGTCTTGCCGCTAAGGGTAGACAGCTTGTAGGAACCTTTTTCGAGGACTTGGATGACCTTATAAGATCCTTCCCATTTCGGGGCGAGTTTTCCTATTGCTCTTCGGAGATCCAAAGTGGAGCAACGACGTATCACTAGATCACCCTCAAAGAAGCACCGTTCACGAACTCTAGAGTTGTAATACTATGTGAGCCGCTGTTGATACGAGACCAACCTTATGCTGACCTCATTCTGACGTTCTCCGAGCATGTCCAGGTTTTCTCTAAGCGCGCGGTTGTTGGTTGCTTCATCGAAGTGGTTTTGTTCAGAGTGTTGGGAGAGTGACTTCCAGGGGCACCATAGCGTCTGTGTCGTAGGCCAAGTGGAAGGGGGTTTCTCCAGTGACGATTCGAGCAATTGTTCATTGGCACCCGAGTACATTAGGTAGCTCTTCTAACCATGAACCTCCTGTTGCTTCTACCCTCGTGCGTATCCAGCATTCAGTTGGCATTTTCTACCAAACCATTTGCCTGGGGATGTACCACAGAGGTGAAGTTGTTGTAGATGCCAAGCTCTGAGCACTTTTGTATGAAGAACGTACTGTCGAACTGTTTCCCGTTATTGGTTGTGAACACTTTCGGGACGCCAAATTGGCATTGGATGTTCTTCCATACGAACTTCCATGCTGCCTTATCAGTAATGGTGGTGACTGGTTCTGCTTCGATCCACTTGGTAAAGTAATCGATGGCAACCAGTAAGAATTTCTTTCTCCCTTGGGCTTCAGGGAATGGTCCCATGATATCAATGCCCCACCGAGCAAAGAGTCGCGATTCAAAGAGGGAATGCAGTTGTTCGGCAGGCTGATGGATATGCTGACCGAACTTCTGGCATTCCAGACATTTCTTCGCATAGAACAAGCAGTCCTTTTGTAACGTCCCGACACGGAATATCGGAGTGATAAACAGTTAAATAAATAGTGTAGAGTGAGAATTAAACATCAAACCATTGCACAAAATTGAAATAATGCCAAATGATCCAATCTTCATTGATAATTCCACTAATTCATCTACTACATTCACTAAGCATCCATTACAATAATCATTCATAGCCAAAACTATGGGCCAGAGTACTTTATTCAAATCCAAACTAATACAATTGTCTATCAACTAACTAACTACTAAAAGCATTGGTTGTCGGAAAGACTGGTCACTCTTGAACTTCTTCATCCCCTTCCTCGTGAGTGTGGTAGTCTCTGTAAGACTCACCTGAAACACATGAAATAAATAGCGCAGGATGAGCGATAATTGCTCAGTAGGACTTAATATCTCGTATAAATAGGCATGCTTTAAGTGATTAATGTCTTGTCAAGCAGAATAACTATAAAGAACGATCAAGTATAGTTGAGAGAGTAATGTTGCATGATAGCAAGAGAACAATAGTACATTCACATGAAAATAGCTCAACTAGCATGATAATGGATTCGCCATATAACAAAATAGCACATAAAGTTTGCACAACAGTGCACTAGTCATGATAGCACGCAGGTTGATCTTCTTGTCAACCTAGAGAACATAGTACTTGTGTTGATTGCCATAGATTAATCTTGATTGTATAGTACTTGGATGTTATGCCATACATCTTGATCATTTAACTCCCATGGGCACTAGTACTTTCGGGAACACCTCCTAGGACCAGATCGGGTCCTTAATATTACCTGGCATTAATCATGTTTTTATCTTAAGCAATCAAATGATGGCCAAGTAGAGTACAAAGAATAGTTGAGAGTAATTGAAGAATAGATGAGAGTATAGAGAGAACGTGAACGAATGAGTGTGTAGAGCTAGTAGATGAGAATAGGGTCATATTCGTAAAACAACGATAAACATGCAAATAATAGCAGTTGTACAACACATGGTTGTGTGTCGGCAGTCCCGAAGAAGTCACAACCGCCCAATAGGCGTGCTAGGAACACAGGCCAAAGGTCCGGCGTGATCTCAAGGTAAGAGTGAACAAACTAAGGTCGTTGGATCATGCTGATCCCTAAAGGTAAAATAGGTATTGATAGTACAACCCGCTCGTCGGCAATGGACATCCGCTAAAGCCAAGAGGTCTTACGGAGGCCTCGACAAGAAGTTTCTGGTCCAGTCATGAGTATTCCCAATGGAGAGATCGTCCCAAGCCAAGATAGAAAGGTGTATAGTAACGGTTGTCTATCATGCCTCGAGTGCTCGTAGGCAGAGGGACGCGATAACGGTATTCAAAACAAGCAAATAAAATGAAGACAAGTTTATTTAAAATAAATAGGGAGTTTATATGAATAATTACACTTAATTACCAGATATATTATTGAGTAATTTTGGTAAGGTTTCATGGCAAAGATTCATATTTAGTGTGTGCATGTGTAAGAGAATCAAATTAGCAAGAGATAATTGTTCACACATCTTTTAATAACTCGAAATCATGTGAATAATACCCATTATATATTAACAGGTCGTTATTGTTCATAACAGTACATTTCAGGGGTTAAACACTGAGTATAGGACAAGATTAACATGATTTGCATGGAAATTAGGGTTTTTGGAAGCAACAGTCAGGTCGCAACGTCAGCTGGTGTCGCGTTCTGGTCGCGACAAGGTTGGCCAACACGTTCTTGATCCAGTCGAGACGTCTACGCGACGACGAGGTGCTCGTCGCGACGTGTTGGGGCAACGCATTCAGGTCTGGCTGCCAAGATGAGGAGATCATGACGCAGGTTACTATCGTGTTAAGGATGCGACGTGGGTCCTTGTCACGACCTGGTTGAGAACGTGACCTATCGAGTCGTCGCATTCTCAAAAACTCGGCCCGAGCTCAGACAGTAGGTCAGGTCTCCTTGGGTTGCAGTCCATGCAACCAAGGGCTTGACACGGTGCACTTTAAAATTCAATAACAAATTGTATACATAGCGAAAAATCATAAAATTAGTTTTAAATAAAACTAGACATGTAGGGGTATTCATAGTAACGAATAATTAGGATTCTGACTTGATATGATCATGCTTTGAATGAGGTATTTATGAAGATTCTAAAATCAGATACAGTAGTGAAAAATGATTTAATTCGAATAGGGTGCTTAATAGAAATTGGGGAAAATAGGGTCATTAGATTCCCAACATCATGCAGTATTTATGGTAAAAGTTTCAGGGCACGAAATCAAGTGTGGACATGGATTTAAAGTAAACATGTCAGGTCGGGTACATGTTTTCAACAAGAATTGGAGCATGAAATACTCCTAATTGACATGATAAAAATTAGGGAAAACATGAGACTTTCGAAGATGGTAACATGGTCTACCTAGGGTCGAAGTTAATTTGTTTTTGCTTGAGAGATTGCCTACATTTTCACGCTTTGAAATCCTAGGGCAGAAAGATGAAGAACTTGAAAAACACCTCGTTCCTGGCCTTCTCTTCCTTGATCTCCACGTCCAAGTGCTCCCCCTCCTCGTTCTCCAAGCTCCAGAGGATGTCTAGGGTCGGCTAGAGACAAAATGGAGGGTTTTGTATGTTAAAGTCTCCTTATTCACTTAAAACTCTTCCCTCTCCTCCAACTCCGAATTTCCATTAATTATCTCCCTTTTCCTAGCTTTTATCCATCTATTAGCATAAGGTGGGCTCTAGATCCGTGGGCAAAGGGTTAGGATAGACTTAGGACTTTTTTTAGGATAATTATGAGTCATTTTAGTCAATATGTTGCCCCTTTTTAATTTATTAATGAATTAGTCACAAAATTTAGCTTAATTATTTCTAATCCAACTTGGGCTCTTCACTTTTGGGCCCATTAATTTATGTATGATCCATCTGAGTAACCCATCATCTATTTTGACTTAATGGATTTAGTTATTCTTATTTCTTTTAATTTAATTTATTTAGCAACTATTTAAATTTTAGAGTTGCTACACCTTTTGCAGGGTTGGCCACCAAAATCTTGCTCGGAAGATGCTGCGTGCTTAAGTTCTTCCACCAAGGTGGCTCCCGCACAGACCTTCATGTACCTCTTCAATCGTCGGTGTCACCTCGGAGGGACCAAGGCACTTCAAGAGAGGCCTAGAGAAGGAGCGTCTGTATAATTGGCCTTCGACAATGGTAAACCTCTGGCTGCGCAGTCGAATTTTACGAGCCTCGGCCTGGTCGGGAGGAAGTTCTCCTCAGAGAAGATAGGCCAGAATAGGGTCCTTCCAGCTCGGGGCTGGTTGAGCAGTCCCTATGGCCGCGACATCTATCTCCGTGCTCGGCAAGGTGAGCTCTTCAATGAAGACGGAGCGAGAATGGGCGATGTCGCCTAAAGACGCTAGTCTGGCAAGTGCATCTGCTTGCGCATTCTGCTCTCGAGGGACATGCACCATTTCGAAGTGCATGAGGCCCTCTGCTTGGTGCTTGACTTGCTGAAGGTATTGTGCCATGCGGGGCTCCCTTGCTTCGAATTGTCCGTTGACTTGGCTGGCAACTAGTTGGGAGTCGCTGAAGGCCCGTAGCGGAAGCACTCCCAGATGCCTAGCCATTCTGATTCTGGACAGGAGTGCTTCATATTCGGCTGCGTTGTTGGAGGCGACAAAGCAAAACCTAAGGGCGTACTGGAATTCCAACCCCTCTGAGGAAGTAAGAACCAGCCCTGCGCCACTCCCTATGACACAAGAGGTGTAACACCCTCTCTCGACCGTACATAAATATACATATCACGTAACATTTGATCGGAAGAGCGGTTACGCTAACAAATTTCGTTATGGGCAGACAAATCTGCATAATGCATAAGACTAGCAAACCATTTCACAAGGCAACTTTGAAAGTATTATACATCAACCAAGTAACAAAGTATTAATACCCATTATTTACATAAAGCCAAGTTTTCTCTCTCTAGACCTTTAATAATACAACAAAACCTCTACAAAACTACTAAAACTACGCTATTCTTCTTCCATGTCTTCTTCATCAGCAGCGGAATTGTGAATCATATGTAGCTGAGATTGTACTCACCTTCAATCTGAATGGGGGTGAAGGAAACAAAGGTATGAGTCGGAGGACTTAGTAGGTAAAAGTAAGCATATATGAATCAGAATATATTTGCTCATGAACCTCATACTTAACAGGAACATATAGCCAAATTTGATTTCATAACGGCTCAAACATATTTCAGAACAAGAGTCATATACATCTTTCAAAATTCAGACCATAACTTGATTTCGAAACGAATTCAACAGGCATCATACTGCTCTCAAGAGGTTACTAAGTAACGTAAATACATCCTCAGTGCCTAGGCGATTCCAGCACATTTGATCTTGTTCATTGCGTAAGAACGGGGTTTGTTACCCACCATCATCAGACCTCTGACTTGGATTTACCTACAAACTATCGCCCACAGCTGATCACAAGTGACTAGTGCTACCACAAGTGATCCTAATCCCTCTTTGAAGAGAGCACTATCTTCATATCATAAGTTATATTTCATGAGCACAATAGGGATAGAAATTCAAAAGATAGTTTGACGAATGAGTAATCAAATCATCTTGGTCATAGAGTAGTTTAAAATCCAAGGAAATGAGGTAAACAACTCATAGGATCAATAGTATAGTGAGTCTTCAAGGAATGGGACAAGAATTGGTACTGAAAACACAATAGGACAGTGTCTGTTGACAGCCAGAAGGTGGTTGTCGACAGGTACTAGTTTCTAGAACCATGTTTCTAGGATTTGGGCTGTGCCTGTCGACAGGCAAGGGTCATCTGTCGACAGGTCAGGGTCGTCTATTGACAGATAAGGGATATCTATCGATAGCTACTGATTTTTCAGAAGTTCTAGGTTCTGGAACAAGGGAACCTGTCGACAGATGGGGTCTTATCTGTCAACAACCGCTACACTTTCTCCCAGAAATGGTTAAAACCAATTGGTGATTCGAACACCAACTAAAACTTGAACAACATGAGAGATGAAGGATAACCACATACTTCTACAACCTTTGCTGATTACTGATTTAGGACAATATCAAGGCAAAGGTTATCTTCAATGATTTCAATAAAATATGGAAGCAAAAGAAATGAGAGTTCCACTGAACATGGTCAATCAGAAAACTTGAGCTTTCACGAATGAAGAAGTTGTAAGCATGACATTAAGAGACCGAGATGGAAACACAGGAAGGAACCTACCAGTCTTTAAGATTTTATGAATTCCTTTCTTGTTCCAATGAGAATATCTTTTACTCCACAAGAAAGATAACAACGCTGATGGAGTAATAGTCACAGCAAAAGTGGCAGCAAGACAGGGATAACAGCTTTTAGAAGCTACAGTCTCCTCCAGACAACGATAGCAGAAGAGGCAGCAACAACAAAAATGGGTGCAGGTACAGTTGCTGGAAAGGTGTGAGCGAAGGCTGAGGGGTTGTTTTTATAACCCAGCATGCTCCCCATGCACGTTGACACCTTCACGCCCAGGTGTAACAGTGACACGTTAAGCATGCTCTTCTCATGGTTTAACACCTAAGGGATTCACGTGTGAGATTCTCACTTAAGTGAGGTGGCTCCCCCAGCTCCTCACACGTAGGCAAAATAAATCCCCAGAAATTCACCTCCGTAAATAGCCCATAATTCAGCTAGCCTAAAACTCCTCATGTTTAGGTGCCCTAATGATATCCAATCAAGTTGAAATTTTGACCATAGGCTAATGAAAAGGTTTTACAAATTATGGTGATTTTAGTTTAATTTTTAGAATTTATTTTGCATTAGGTGTAAAATCGCCCAGAAAATAGTTGCGTCGGCTTAATCTCGAAATCCGTACGTCAACAATTCGGATATTTACATTTCTAATATCACCACATTTTTCTAAAAAATATGGTGGTTTCGGATTTTATTTTTTTTACAGAATTCCGGTGTCGCCTTGTCGGGGTGCATACGACCGAAAGTGATACCGGTGTATGATAATGTGTCCTAAACACACTCTTAATCCTAAATATCTCAATTTAAGTCAAATTGGTTTGCATAAACAAGAATTTCTAAGTAAATCACGATATTTAAAATTCGAGGATATTACATTTCTCCCCCTGTTAAAATAAATTTCGTCCTCAAAATTAGCAAATTTTACTTACCGAATAGCTGTAGATACTTTTCTTTCATTTCTTGCTCTAATTCCCACGTTTCTTCCTCCACGAGTGCATTTCTCCATAAGATCTTCACCATAGAAACTGCTTTGTTTCTGAGAACTCGTTCTTTCCTGTCCAATATTTTTACGGGTTCCTCTTGTACGGTTAAATTTGGTTGTATTTCCACATCTTCATAACTGATTATATGAGAAGGATCCATTATGTATTTCCTTAACATGGATATGTGAAACACATTATGAATGTGTGACCAAGTGGGCGGTAGAGCTAACTGATATGTTACTTCTCCTATTCTCTGCAATATTTCAAAAGGCTCTACATATCTTGGACTAAGCTTCCTTTCTTGCCAAATCTCATGATACCTTTGGTTGGAGAGATCTTTAGAAATACATGATCACCTATGTTAAACTCCAGTGGCCTCCTCCTCTTATCAGCATACTTTTTCTGTCTGTCTTGAACTATTAGCAATCTCTTCCTGATTAATTTAATCTTCTCTGAGCAGTTCTGAATTAATTCTTGTGACGGACCACATCGTTTAAACCCTTTAACTTGATAACGAGCCTGACACGACTCCGCCTCCCTCGAACGAGCCGAAGCTTCGCAAGGGATATCATTCACACAAGTCCATAGAAACATAAAGGAAACCACATAACATAAGTAAACTTTTCATTCCACAAATATTTACATGGGATTTACAAAGCCAGTTTCTCAACTAAAACCATAAACCTGTACAACAAAACCTAGGGCATACCTCGAGGTGTACAAAGAGAGAAAATTATACTGCTGGAGGTGGCGCAGACCCTGCTCTGCTACGGTGCGGCCCGGAGCTAGAAGACGGCTGGGAAGCCTCCTGCTCTCCCTCACCTGAAAGGAGTAGGGGGGTAAGCCTCGCTAGTCACTAGCTCAGTAGGGAAACTCCCCCAAAGAAACCGAGCAAACCATAACTCAAGTAACTAAGCAGGAAGCTACGCTATAAACAGTTATAGAATTATTAAGCAAGATATTAAAGTTGTAACTTACTTACCGCTTGCTGATCTCGAAAGTAATGTTAATAAATAAATAAATGGAAAACCCAAACAGGTGTACGAGCTAAAGTAGGTAAACACCAAACTCGGGTCGCGTAGCCTGGCTCGCGGCACCAGCAACCAACCCGGATAAACACACAGGTCTACCTCTCAGCCTCGCAGCCACGGACGAAAGGTCTAGCTACCGCTCCACTAAACCAAACAAGAACTGTGGAGACCAACCAAACCACCACACCTGCAGGTCACACCTCGCAGGCCCATACCTGTCACCTTTAGGGACTCTGGCCTAAGCTCTCTAAAGTAAGGCACTGGAAAGAGGACTAGCTGGGGTCCAGTACATCTACTGGTGTCCGTCCCCCCAACTACGAGCGCGCTACAAGTGACTAAACACAAACTCTCACAAGTCACTATCCCACTGCCGTCTTTCCCTCAGCCGGACGGCAACTCTCCCCGAGAGTGAGGGTGTTCAGAAAGACGACAAGACCCTGACAGTACCACTATACCGGAACAAACCCCGAGCACACCTACGTGCCTGGCTCACCTCGGAACCTGGGGCTCCCAACTAAAGAGGTAACCACGGAAGGCATAACACTACCTACCATGCACACGGAAACTCGTGCACGCTACGCAAACCACGTGAACACATACGGGTCACTGAAACTCACACACACAACCACGTGAGCCTATAGCTCACCATGTGAACAGCACTTCCGAGGAGCGCAACAAATGTCAAAGTACCACAAACCACCTCTACACACATCGGTTAACCATGCCATGCATCGGTTAAACAGTAACGGATACATACATTAACAATTGTACGCAAATAACAACTCTCAGTTGCGATCGCGACAGAGGCCCAGGTCGCGTTCAGATAGCGACGCCCCAACCAGTCACAATCAAGAGAGAGAACGCGACGTATCGTCCTGTCGCGATCAGATCGCGACAGGGGAGACCGTCTCCTTCGCAGGTGAAAAACCCTATCTGGGTCCCCTTCGCCAGAAAACTCTAAAAACCCTACCATACATGGTTTCTAATCCATTTTTCATGCTCTTTGTGATGTCCTAGCATGCCATCTACGGTTCTTAAAGCAGTAAACACATCACACGACACACACACACAGCAATTCCACGAAGAAAAAGGGTAGAATCTCCCTACTTTGATGAAGAACACCTAAACGGGCGATAACCCGGCGTTTTCTCTCGCTCCACACGTGATCCTTGCAGCGAGAACACGACCAACCAAGGCCCACGAGCTCGAATCGCCCAAAAACCCATGAGCAAAACCTCCCCTGGCCGAGCAGAGCTTGTGAAAGCTCTGTTCTACCAGGGTTTCTTAAAAACACAGCTCGGTTGGGAACGCGACGTATTGCGACGTCGCGACCTAGTCGCGACATAGATACCCATCGCGATCTGCCTGTCGACGTCAGTACGCCCGTCCAGCGCGTGACATGCGGCACGCATGCAGATGGCGATCCAAAACAGCGGCAACCTGAATGCGACATCCTCGAGTGTCACGATAAGAACGTGACGAGCCCCTCTGTCGTGTTCAGGGACAGAGAACAAACCTGCGTTTTAGGCCAACCAACCGGCCCACAACGCCTCGGAAACCTGTGTAAGCACCTGTTACACACAACAAGGGCCACACACTTGCCACCATAACTAATGCAAGACGATCCGAACAGCCGATATGCAACAATTCTGGCCCAATGAGACTCTTTTCGCCCACTTCTGTCGAGCAGAGGGGTGATCTACAAGGTCTACCATATAATGCCTCATATGGTGCCATCCCAATACTTGTATGGTAACTATTATTGTATGCAAACTCAATTAAGGGTAGGTAATCATCCCGGCTGCCACGTCAATCCAAACTACAAGCTCTCAGCATGTCTTCTAGTGTTCTGATAGTTCTTTCAGATTGACCATCAGTTTGAGGATGATATACTGAACTAAATCTTAATGGTGTACCCATGGCTGCTTGCAGACTTTTCCAAAATCTAGCAGTGAACCTTGGATCTCTATCTAAAATAATTGACAAAGGAATTCCATGGAGTCTCACTATTTCCTTTATGTACAATTGAGCCAAATCTTCCAGTGATTGAGTCTTTGTAATTGCTAGAAAATGAGCTGATTTAGTTAGTCTATCCACAATTACCCAAATAGCATCATGCTTCTTCCTTGTCTTTGGAAACCCATTACAAAATCCATAGTTATCTGCTCCCACTTCCACACTGGAATTTCAATTAGTTGCATAAGCCCTGCTGGCTTTTATTGCTCAGCTTTTATTTGTTGACATGTTAACCACCTATTCATAAATTCAGCTATGTCCTTTTTCATTCCATGCCACTAAAATTACTTTTTCAAATTCTGATACATTTTAGTCCTACCAGGATGGATTGAATACTGAGATTGTGTCATTCCTTCAATAATTCTCTTTTTTTTCTTCACTCTCTGGTATCATATTCTGTTTTGAAATCTGATTATTCCTTGACTATCTCTGATGTATCCTAGTTTGTTTATCATCTCTTTAGTTTCTGATCTTGGTTCTGTGCTTCACCAATTTTGTCTAGTAGTACTGACCTTACTGTCAATTGAGCCAGTATCAAGTTTCCTTCACCACACCTTGGCGAGAAATCAATCAGATCTATCTGTCATTTCTTTCCACTATTGGTGTAATGTAGTGCTCTTGATTTCTTTCTGCTCAATGCATCAGCTACCACATTAGCTTTACCCGGATGGTAATTCACTATAAATATAATCCTTCAAAAATTCTAACCATCTCCTTTTAACCCCCAGAAATTTAAAATATTAAGAAAATAGAAGTAAATTGGTTAAAATACCTTAGGGTTATTAATAAATTGTGATAATTGGATGATAGACTTAATTAGTGGTAATGAACATTATCCCAGTGTCGTACCTCGAAGTGCGTGCCTCCACAGTGCGATACTGGAAAACGACAACGAAATAAAAATCCGAGAACATCATAATTTCCAGAAATGTGGAGAAATCAAATATGTAATTATCTGAATTTTTCGACGTACGGATTTCAAGGTACAGTCGACGCGACCATTTTTCGGGTGATTTTTCACCTAGTGTAAATAAATTCTAAAAATTAAACTAAAATCACCATAATTTGCAAAACATTTACATTAGCCTATGGCTGAAATTTCAACACAAATGGACATCATTTGAATATGTTTACGTGAGGATCTTTGGGCCAGTCGAATTAGGGGCTATTTACGATGGTGATTTTCTGGGAATTTTAAGTCTGTCTACGTGTGAGGGGCTGGGGCAGCCACCTCACTTAAGTAGGAGTTTAACACGTTTGTCCCTTAGGTGTAAGGCTTAGAGAGTTGCATGAGCTAGGTGGCCTTGCATGGTTAAAGGGGTTTATACTTCGACACCTTGATGGCCAACGTGCCATCACGCATGGGAGTTTGGTTGGGCTATAAAAGCCACTTCCCTTCTTCGTATGTGCCTTTCAGAACTCTCCTTACTCTTGTTCGTGTCTTCCTCTGCTCCTTGCTGCTGGGATTGGTGCTGGAGGAGCTGTTGGAGGTGCTAAGCTCCACAACTACTGCGACCACTCCTGCCCCTGCTCATACTGCAACTGTAGATACTTCTACCTGGGAGTCAATTTGCTATTGAAGTTACTGTCGTGGCTAGCAAGCCACCAATTTGGGAGGATGTTCTTCCTCTACTGGGTTAGACTCTTTTGTCAAGATCACGTGAGAGTGCTTGGTAAGGTAGGATTCTATTCTCTATTCTCTTCTCAATCCTTGTATCTTGCCTTTGCTAAAAGTTCATGTCCACATATATACTTGTTTTCCACCTTGGAAACCATCTTAAGAGTGATGAGTTCATCTCTTCTGAACATGTCTTGTTCTGTGAATTGGGGAAATTCCTTTGGTTGAACTTATGTAGGTATTAGTAGAATTCATTCTTGTGACCATCAACTTGTAAATCTCCTTCTTTTCTAAGCCTTGGAGTTAAAGCATCGGTCTTGATCCCATAAGGCATGGAATTCAGTAAGCTTGTTTGATTACCTTGTTACCATTGAGTTCTTATGCATTGATAGGACTCCTTCTTAATGATCCTCTTTCTTCTTGTTCTTATACTTCCTTCATGTTAAGAAATCCATGTATAAGTGTAGGATTCATCTCCTTTTCCGTAATCATGTTCTCCACACATGATAAATAACTCATGTTGAGTAGCCAAGTTGATATATTGTAATCCTACTATTTTTCCTCCAGTTTTGATAAACATTCTCACATTAGGGAGGAGAAGATTCTTGTTTTACTTCCAGATCATCTCTTCTTCTTCTTCTTCCACCCTTGATCCTTGTATATGTTATAGAAGTTTGATAAAAGTCACAATACCATTAGAACTTGTGACTAACTTCTGTTCAGATGTTTGGTACTTCATCCCTTGATTTAAATCCATGAAACACTTTGAGTTTTAGTATTTATCTTGTAGGAATCTTCCAATAAACCATTACTATCAAGACCACACTTCCAACACTATACTACATCTAGTTTCTAACTAGACAAGCTTGAATTGCAAACTTCTTGTTTCACCTCGTTTGTTCGGTTTATAAACCACTGTAAGAACTCCAATTAGACTCTTCCATTTGATATAAACCATGCCTTGGCTTATAAGTTCTATAATTAGGGTGCTTAGAATAGATTTAAACAGATTTACGGAAGTTCTGCAGCTTCCTGTCGACAGCCAGCCCAAAAGCTGTCGACAGGCGCATGTTTCCAGAACTCCAGGTTTCTGGACTGTGTGGATCTGTCGACAGATCCCTTGCATCTGTCGACAGATACCCACAAGCCAGCAAACCTGAGCTCTGTCTGTGCCATCTGTCGACAGATCCTTCCTGTTTGTCGACAGCTACTGTCCTGCCTTGGATTTCAGCACTCTTACATGTGTAAATCCTTGCTCAAAGCTCATCCTAATAGCCTACCAAATTACCCTCTTATTTACTTTGATATTTTCTGTCATTCTACCATAAAGATTACCCACTTGAGATACCTTACTCACCCTTGAATTATCCTTGAAATTGTCAATTACGATTGGTACTCTGTTGAGTCCATTCTCCTGTATTCGGTAACTAAGTTCATATAACTTGATATTCTGAGAGTTCTTATGCTTGAACACCATGTGATATATGATTAACTTATGATGATGACATTTATTGGGTCCTTGGACCCCACCTGACTGATATGCCTGTGCAAATAGGGCTGGTTCAGTCCTGGGAGGAGCACCCAAATTCATTACGGGCCGTACGGGAGTGATAAGGACACCGGATGTTTGGCATTGCATCACTACTTTCTGATTATAGTCATCATACTTCCTATACTGTGTGAACTGATATATGAACCAATACTTGAGTTATATACCTGAGCATAACCTGAGTTTTATTGTCACTGTATCAAGCTACTGTTCTGAGATCTAGTATTGTCTCTTTGATGCCTGTTCTATCCTTGTCTTGGGGCAATGAGGACACCGGGATGTCTGGCATTGCATCAATACCTGTTTGATTATAGTCATCATGATACCTATCCTGTGAGAATATATATATGAGCCAGATGATGAGATACGTGTTGTTCATCTTTGATATCAGTCAAGTCTTTTATTGTGTTCACATGAACTAGAACTTGAGTTTCAATGTGAATTCCTGAGTATACTCTGTGTATCAATTCTATTGTTCCACATTCACTGTCATGTTCAGATGCATGTTGGTCCATCTATGATATCACTTAAGCCTTTTCCTTGATCATCATACAGTTTAATACTTTGATTTGAGAATTTGAATCCTACTGGGCTAGTTAGCTCACCAAATCCTATTTTTCAGGTATCTACAGTTCTTGAAGGAGGGAACTTCGGGATATGTGTGTGGAGAGACCATCCTTGATGGCATTTTACTTTTGAGATTTTAAACTGGAAATGTTGTAATATTCATAGAATGACATTTGTCAAATTTTTATTTAATAGAGCTTCCGAGCAATTTGCTGCTCAATAGTTCAAAGTTCACTCTTGATTCCTCTTGCGTTCACGTTCCGGAGTTTATAGTTATATTAAATGACGGATGTGACATCCTTTGTCTTAATTCATTCCTTCTGATAAAATTGTACTTTAAACTCTTATGGTCAGTATACACTTCAATTGTTCCCCATACAAATAGTGGCGCCAAATCTTAAAAGCATGTATAATTGCCGCCAATTCTAAGTCATGGGCTGGATAATTCCTTTCATGATCTTTCAGTTGTTTAGAAGCATATGCTACCACTTTTCCATGTTGCATAAGAACATACCCAATTCCTCTTTGAGATGCATCCGTAGACACTATAAATCCTCTTGATCCTTGAGGTAAAGTAAGAACTGGAGTTGTGGTAAGCTTCCCTTTTAACTCCTGAAAACTAGCCTCACACCTTTCATCCCACATAAAAGGTATCTCTTTTCTGGTTAATTGAGTCAAAGGCGTAGCTATCGAAGAAAAACCTTCAATAAATCTTCTATAGTAACCAGCTAATCCCAAGAAACTTCGAATTTCTGATGGATTCTTGGGTCTTTCCCAATTCAGAATTGCTTCAATTTTACTTGGGTCTACTGCCACACCTTTTCCAGAAATCACATAGCCTAAAAAGTTCACTTCCTTGAGCCAAAACTCACATTTACATAACTTAGCATATAACTGATATTTCTTTAAGGTTTGTAGTATAATTCTCAATGCTCCTTGTGTTCTTCTTCATTAGAAGAATATATCAACACATCATCTATAAACACTACCACAAAGTTGTCCAAATAAGACTGGAATACCCTATTCATCAAATCCATAAATACCGCAGGTGCATTAGTGAGTCCAAAAGGAAGTACCAAAAACTCATAGTGTCTATATCTGGTTCTAAATGCGGTCTTGGGGATGTCATCTTCTTTAACTCTCTATTGATGGTATCCAGACCTTAAATCAATCTTAGAGAATATTGTGGCAGACCGAAGTTGATCAAATAAATCATCAATTCTAGGTAATGGATATTTGTTTTTAATTGTGACTTGATTCAACTTTCTATAATCAATACATAATCTGAGGGATCCATCTTTCTTTCTAACAAATAATACCGGAGCTCCCCATGGTGACACACTAGGTCTAATAAAACCTTTGTCTAATAAGTCTTGCAACTGCTTCTTTAATTCTGTCAACTCGGCTGGTGCCATTCTATAAGGAGCTATGGATATTGGTAAAGTCCCAGGTAAAAGTTCAATAGCAAAATCAATCTCTCTACTTGGAGGTAATCCAGATAAATCATCAGGAAAAACTTCTGGAAATTCCTTCACAACATCAATATCTCAAATTGATGTCTGTTTATGCTCATTTGACATAGTCATTACACTTGCTAGAAAACCTTGACAACCGTTTCTCAGCCATTTAATGGCTTTAAGTGCTGATATAGTCTTCTTGTTTCCATTAGTCCTTGGACATCTATAACTGAAATCTTTAATTCTGGTCTTTTAAATGTTAAGACTTCCTTATGGCAATCTAGTAATGCATGATTTTCTCCCAACCAATCCATTCTCAGTATAATGTCAAAATCTTGCATGTTATCCAGTACATATACATATGCGGTAAGTTCATACTCTCCTATTTTCAGATTTATTTCAGGGATGACAGAAGTAAAAATAGCTATTTGACCAGTGGGACAGTCAAGTACCATACTTCTTACCAATTTCTCCGGTTTCTGAGACATAGAATTAACAAACACCCAAGAAATAAAAGAGTGAGTAGCTCCAGTGTAACAGTACAGTCGTTCGGATCTGGGTTTATCGGGTCTACGTGTGGTGCTCTTGACCAAGAGAAGGTCAATGGGCTGTGTTTGGATTTTCTGTGCACAGGGTGAGCAGTGTGGGCCAGTTATGCCAGCCCATTTGCACTGCTGGTTCACTGTCTGGAATCGCGGCAGAGGAAGGCGATGCGATTATGAACGCGTTGGCCTTGCTGGTCGTGATTCCAAGAACCGCCTCTGTGACACGTGGCATGGGTTTCCGTTTGGCGTCGAACAAGGGGGACGCGTTTAGAGGGTTTAAACGCAGTGTCTGCTCTGGACACAATTTCGATCAGAGTGTTAAAAGCTTCGTTTCGACCAGACAGAGAAAAGGAGGCTCTATCTGGCGCAGGGGAGATGCTGTGAAGCTTCTCCGGCGAGGATTTCCAGTGATTTCGGCTTCTGGTGGTCCGTGCGGCGCGGGAACCATGCGAGGACGATGCTCGGAGCATGGGCATGCCGTCAGCGAGGAGGTTTTGGCATGCTTCGGCGTCTTCTGCCGATAGGGAGACTTCCTACCCTGTTTACAGTTTAATGGCATGTTTGGATTGAGGATTAAGGGGTGGATCATGTATGGGTGGTTTGCCTTGTTAGGTTTAACCTATTACGGTTTAATGGATTGAATGATATGTATTGTTGTGGGTTTTCCCGTGGGGAAAAGTGGGTTCGGTGTGTGATTTGAGCTCACAAACGAACTGGAGTTGCGTCGGGTGTCCCCGCCGCGATTCGTTGAATGCGTCACATCGCGACGACACGCTCTGCTTTCCGATGTGTCTATTAATTCAGTTGTCTGATCACGCCCTTGTGGTCTGTCGCGTTAGTGTGAAACGCGACGTCAAGGTTGGACGCGACTATGTGTGGACCGAGGGTTTGACCGACTTGAGTTTAGTAGCGTCGTGTCGGGCCGACGCGACTTGGTCGCGTCACTAAGGCCTGTCGCGACAGCCTTTGGAATAGCATTTGAAAGGGCTGACGCGACATGGTCGTGGCTCCTGGCCCTGTTGCGACAAGGTTTGGAATGGCATCCAAATGGGTCGACGAGATTTGTAAGGCGTCGACTGTCTTCGACGCGTTTTAGCTTCTGTGGTCGTTCTGTGTTGGGTGTTGGGCAATGAAGGTCTGGTGTCGACCTAGCCCGGGTCTGTGGTCGTTCTCTAAAGGTTATTGTTGTTTATTGTACTAAGTGGTGTGTTGTGCCATGGAGGTCACAGAGTGACCAATGACAGGCGAGTTTATGTTTGGTGTTGTTGTATGCTTATGTGTTGGGTAAGCATGCCTATGTGTTAATGTAAGTGTTAATGGGTAATGTGTATAAAGTGTAATGTGTGGTCTTGGTGGTCAGGGAATGACCCCATTAATGAACGGTTGTGTGTAGGGTGGCTTGAGGGTCACAGGGTGACCGATGATAAGCCATGCCTTACACTTGTGTACCGTGGGTTGTACATAAAGGTCGTATAAGTATGTATACCGTGCTTTGTGTGCTTACCGAGTCTGGTGGTCCAGCGCTTAATCTGGAATACCTCTTCAATCGGGTACCCTAGCACCGGGTGCTTAGGGCGTGTCCCAGTACGTGTGTACCTCAGAGGTCTGAGTCGTCTTCCTGGACACCCTCACTCCAGAGTTTGAGTTGTACGTCCGGCTGAGGGAAAGATGACTGAGGGCAGCGACTTGTGTTTGTGAGTGTGCAGTCGCTTGTAGCGCGCCCGTGGTTGAGGGACGGACACCAGTAGATGTACTGGTCCTCATCTAGTCATGTTCCAATGCCTCACTTTAGGGTTCTCGGCCGGAGTCCCTAAAGGTGTTAGGCGTGGACCTGCGGGGTGTGTGACCTGCAGGTTGTGGTGGTTAGTTAGTCTCCATTTCTTGGCTTGTTGTTGTGGAGCGACAGTTGGACCTTCCGTCCATGACTGCGAGACTAAGAGGTAGTTCTTGTGCTTTGTTGTCCAGGTTAGATACTGGCGTCATGAACCAATAGTCCATTCCCGTGTGGTGGCGTCGTCTCCGTACCGACTCGTGTTTGACCACAGGTTGTGGTTTGTGGGTAAACCACTGGTTAAGGTTATAATCGTGAAACCATTAACCGTTGTGGTGTGCCCTGGAGGTGGCACGGTTCTGGTCTAGTGTTGTACCTCATGGTAGCAGGTACATGTACCCTCGTGGGTAGAGTTGTGTTGTGGTACGTGAGTCCGACCTCAGCTGGTGTTGAGGTGAGATCGTGCGTACTGTGGAGGTCTTGTGGTGTGACCCTCACATGTTGTGTGTTATTTATACGTACCTTGTATTTCTAGTTATGGTTGGTTACGGGTGTTGGCTGGTTGCCGCCAATCCCGATGCTCCATGTGTGTGTTAGCCTGTGAGACCATAGCCTAGGCAGTGGTTTCCGGTAAGGCTTGTGGTCGAGGTGGTTTGGTTGTAGGGCGGACTAGTGTTGTTAAGCTAGTCCTGTGTTTCCTTTACTTTCAAAGACCGGGGTTAGCCGGTGTGTTTATGATAGTTGTAGTTTAGCATGCGTGGTGTGCATGTTATGTTTCGGTTGCCGATGTTGCCAGTGAGACCCTTTGGGTTGAGGTCTTTTTTGTGTAGTTGTGTGGTGTCTTTGTGGGAGGTCCCTACTGAGCCAGTGACTTATTGAGGCCCACTCCCGTACAGTCTGTTTTTAGGTGTGGCCGACTTAGCAGGCGTTGGCTGACTTTGGCGTGGTTTATGCAGGAGTAGTGCAGACTTGTACCACAGCAGTAGAGTAGTTGAGTCGTCTGAGCTTATGCTCCTCGGGGTATGCCCAGGTAGTTGTACTCTTTATTGGACATGTAATATTGTAATTGTGGACGATGTACATTGTGGTTTACAGTTATATACACTTGTACTTTCCTATGTTATATATTGTAATTGTGATTTTTATATTCATACTGGACACGTGTTTGTGATATCCTTTGCGAGACTTCGGTTCGATCGCGGGAGACGGATCTGGATATGGACCCTTATTGGGTATAGATATCTAGGGCCATTATATCCAGGGTCAAATAACACTCTAACATACATATTTTCAGTTAGGAGAATACCTTCTGCTACAGTGGGGGTGTCTTGGGCTTCCTCCTTTGTGAGAGCAAAGACTCTAGCTGGTCCTTTAGGTGGTTGTCTTGGGGCTTTCTGAAAGTAGGGTTGTGGCTTTTGTGCTTTTGACTGATCTGCTTTGAGTGGACAGTCCCTAATCAGATGTCCTTTCTGACCACATCCATAACATTTTCCCGCTACTTTCCAGCACTCATCACCGGGGTGTTTTCCTCCACATTGAGCACACACGGGCCAACTCTTTTTCTGTTCTCCCTACTGCTTGGTTGGATCAATCTTCCTCTTCTGACCTTTCGTTTCCTTGGTATTCATATTTTTCTTCTTACCCCTATTGGTTTCTTTATTTTCATATACTCAATAAATTCAGATTCCACTATATACGCAGTCTTTAATGCCACTGCCATACTTTGGGGATCTAGTGGAGCTACCCTGCTCCTCACATTGGGTTTCAAACTTCTTACAAACTTCTTTACTCTTTTGAGTTCATTGTCACAAATGTGAGGTGCATATTTTTCTAGTGCAGTAAATTTGGTTTCATATTCTGCCACAGTCATATCTTTTTGCTCCGGTTGCAAAAATTCCACTTCTTTTCTATCCTTGATGTGCGGTGGAGTGTATTTCTCATAAACTCTCTTAGGAATTCTTCCCAACTATGTTATTCCTCTGTTTCTGAATACATTTCTCATGGCAGATTGCCACCATCATCTGCTCTATCTTGAAGCATATAAGTCGCCAATGTAACTTTGTCTTCTTCTTCACATCTAATTGCCATATCTTAATATCTTTCCATCTCTAACCCATCCTTTTACAATCTCAGGTTGACTATTTCCTTTGAAGGCTGGAGGTCCCTCTTCTTAAAATTTTCTAACAGTGATGCTCCAAAAATTCTTTCTCTAGAGTCTACACTAACCCCTGGATGACTACTACAAAAGTAGCAAAATCAGGAGTCCCAGCTCTCTCCTTCTTGAGGGTTACTTGCCGATAGAATATTAGGGACTTCTCCTAGAAACCTTCCTCAATCTCCTCAAGTCTATCCCCACTGGATGTGTCGATAGCTTTCCCTTTGTCTGCCATTTCCTGGAACACCATCAAACACATCCAATTAATTCATGCTAACCACCTAATTTTAAGAACAAAATGATCTTTAGAAATTCTAGAATACACACAAACATTTTATTTATTTCCTTTGTGAAAATGGTCACAGACATGTCTATTACCCATAACCTTTCTCTGATACCACCTCTGTAACACCCTCTCCCGACCGCACATACATATACATATCACATAACGTTTGATCAGAAGAGCAGTTACGCTAACAAATTTCGTTATGGGTAGACAAATCTGCGTAATGCACAAGACTAGCAAACCATTCCACAAGGCAACTTTGAAAGTATTATACATCAACCTAGTAACAAAGTATAATACCCATTTTACATAAAGCCAAGTTTTCTCTCTCTAGACCTTAATAATACAACAAAACCTCTACAAAACTACTAAAACTATGCTATTCTTCTTCCATGTCTTCTTCATCAGACGAATTGTGAATCATCTGTAGCTGAGATTGTACTCACTTCAATCTAAAAGGAGGTGGAGGAAACAAAGGCATGAGTCGGAGGACTCAGTAGGTAAAAGTAAGCATATATGGATCAGAATATATTTGCTCATGAACCTCATACTTAATAGGAACATATAGCCAAATTTGATTTCATAACGGCTCAAACGTATTTCAGAACAAGAGTCATATACATCTTTCAAAATTCAGACCATAACTTAATTTCGAAACGAATTCGACAGGCATCATACTGCTCTCAAGAGGTTACTAAATAACATAAATACATCCTCAGTGCCTATGCGATTCCAGCACCTTGGATCTTGTTCATTGCGCAAGAACATGGTTTGTTACCCACCATCATTAGATCTCTGACTTGGATTTACCTACAAACTGTCGCCCACAGCTGATCACAAGTGACTGGTGCTACCATAAGTGATCCTAATCCCTCTTTGAAGAGAGCACTGTCTTCAGATCATAAGTTATATTTCATGAGCACAATAGGGATAGAAATTCAAAAGATAGTTTGACGAATGAGTAATCAAATCATCTTGGTCATAGAGTAGTTTAAAATCCAAGGAAATGAGGTAAACAACTCATAGGATCAATAGTATAGTGAGTCTTCAATGAATGGGACAAGAATTGGTACTGAAAACACAACAGGACAGTGTCTTTCGACAGCCAGAAGGTGGCTGTCGACAGGTACTGGTTTCCAGAACCATGTTTCTAGGATTTGGGTTGTGCCTGTCGACAGGCAAGGGTCATCTGTCGATAGGTCAGTGTCGTCTGTCGACAGATGAGGGCTATCTGTTGACAACTACTGATTTTTCAGAAGTTTTGGGTCGGAACAAGGGTGCCTGTCGACAGATGGGGTCTTATCCGTCGACAGCCGCTGCACTTTCTCCCAGAAATGGTTAAAACCAATTAGTGATTTGAACACCAACTAAAACTTGAAAACATATGAGAGATGAAGGATAACCACATACTTCTACAACCTTTGCTGATTACTAATTAAGGACAATATCAAGGCAAAGGTTATCTTCAAAGATTTCAACAAAATATGGAAGCAAAAGAAATGAGAGTTCCACTGAACATGATCAATCAGAAAACTTGAGCTTTCACGAATGAAGAAGTTGTAAGCATGACATTAAGAGACCGAGATGGAAACACAGGAAGGAACCTACCAGTCTTTAAGATTTATGAATTCCTTTCTTGTTCCAGTGAGAATATCTTTTACTCCACAAGAAAGATAACAACACTGACGGAGTAATAGTCACAGCAAAAGCGACAGCAGGACAGGGATAACAGCTTTTAGCAGCTACAGTCTCCTCCAGACAACGATAGCAAAAGAGGCAGCAACAACAAAAATGGGTGTTGGTACAGTTGCTGGAAAGGTGTGAGCGAAGGCTGAGGGGTTGCTTTTATAACCCAGCATGCTCCCCATGCACGTTGACACCTTCACGCCCAGGTGTAACAGTGTTGACACTTTAAGCATGCTCTTCTCATGGTTTAACACCTAAGGGATTCACGTGTGAGATTCTCACTTAAGTGAGGTGGCTCCCCCAGCTCCTCACACATAGGCAAAATAAATCCCCAGAAATTCACCTCCGTAATAGCCCATAATTCAGCTGGCCCAAAGATCCTTCTGTTTAGGTGTCCTAATGATATCTAATCAAGTTGAAATTTCAACCATAGGCTAATGAAAAGGTTTTACAAATTATGGTGATTTTATTTTAATTTTTAGAATTTACTTTACATTAGTTGTAAAATCGCCCAGAAAATAGTTACGTCGGCTTAATATCGAAATCCGTACGTCAACAATTCCGGATATTTACATTTCTGATATCACCACATTTTTCTAGAAATTATGGTGGTTTCAGATTTTATTTTTGTTACAGAATTTCGGTGTTGCCCTGTCGGAGTGCGTACGACCGAAAGTGATACCAGTGTATGATAATGTGTCCTAAACACACTCTTAATCCTAAATATCTCAATTTAAGTCAAATTGGTTTGCATGAACAAGAATTTCTAAGTAAATCATGATATTTAAAATTATAGGATATTACAAGAGGACCCGTCCACGTAGAGCTCCCATGGTGGTTCATCTGCCAATGGAGGGTCCGTCTCGACAGGGCGGGTGCATTCCGCCACGAATCTGCTAGCACTTGAGCCTTGATAGTAGTCCTTGGTCGGTAGTTGATTTCAAATTCTCCGAGCTCAATGGCCCATTTGATAAGGCTTCCAGAAACCTCTGGACATTGTAGGATAAGTTTCAGTAGCTGTTCGGTTAGCACCATGATCGGATGGGCCTGAAAGTATGGCATAAGTTTCCGTACAGCCATTATGAGTGCTAGACCAAGCTTCTCTGCTCGGGGATATCTCCTCTCGTCTTCCTGTAGTACTCTGCTTACGTAGTAGATCGGGTTCTACATCGTTGCCTCTTCTCTGATCAGTATCGTGCTGATGGAGTGTTCAGTGACTAACAAGTACATGAACAGTTTCTCTCCAAGTATTGGTTTTGAGATAATTGGCAGAGTGGTGAAATACCCCTTCAGTTCATGAAGGCCGCTTCACAGTCTGGGGTCCATCGTACCTGCCCCCTTGCGGCGAGGCACCTTTGGGGACTCGCAGCAATTTGAAGAAGTGAAATCTCCTCTCCGCTGCTCGAAACATGAAGCGGCTGAGTGCCGTGAGGCGTCTTGTGAGCCGCTGGACGTCGCGCACTGTCTTTGGACTACTCATCTCCACTATTGCTCTGATTTTTCTGGATTGGCTTCTATTCCCCTATTGGACATGAGAAAGCTTAGGAACTTCCCTGAGCGCACTCTAAAAGTGGACTTGGCTGGATTGAGCTTCATGTTATACCTCCGTAGAGTAGCGAAGGTTTCCTCCAGGTCGGCAATGTGGTCGGTGCTCGGGCATGTTTTGACCAGCATATCATCGACGTAGACTTCCATATTGCACCCGATCTGCCGCTCGAATATTTTGTTAACCAACTATTGGTATGTCACGCCTGCATTTTTAAAACCGAACGGCATTCTGGTGAAGTAGTAAAGGCCGAGGTCCGTTACAAACATTGTGGCGTCTTGATCTGGAGGATGCATACTGATCTGGTGATAACTAGAGTAGGCATCTAGAAAGTTGAGGAGCTCGTGCCTAGATGTTGCGTCTACCAACTGGTCTATGCATAGAAAAGGAAAGTTATCCTTTGGCGTTGCTTTGTTGAGATCTTTGTAATCCACGCACACTCGCCACTTATCGTTGGCCTTGCGTACAAGGACTGCATTAGAGATCCACCTTGAATACTGGGCTTCTCGGAGTAGATTAATTGATCGGCTTTTGGTGACGTGATCATAGATCACGGTTTGATGTTCTCGGTTAATAGGATGCCTCCTCTGCTGTACGGGCGGCACCCTTGGATCCAGGTTTAGACGATGAATGATCACCTCTAGAGGAATACCTGGCAGCTCGTCGTCTGACCACGCAAATGCGTCTAGGTTGGCGAGTAGGAATGCCTTGTAGTGATGCTGCTCAGCCTCTAGAAGCGATAGGCCAATATAGAGGATGTGCTCGGGATCGTCGTCTACCCTGATTAGCAATAGATCTTCGGTGGGCGTACCACGCCTGGTCGAAGCCTCTTCGGTGGGCGGGACCACTGGGTCTTTTACTGTGGGCTACTTGTCTCTTAGGGAGAGGACATAACACTGCCTAGATTCGTGTTAGCTTCCGAGCACCTCCCCTACACTATGAGGAGTAGAAAACTTCATCTTCTGGTGCAGAGATGAGGGTACGGCCTTGATGTGCCCATCAGGCCTCTGCCGAGGAAGGCGTTGTATCCTGGCATGCTTCGAACCACCAGGAAGTCCACCATCTTGGTCACGTTCTTCGGGGCTATTTCTAGAGTAATGGGTAGGCATATCCATCCCATAGGTTGCACTGAGACCCCAGAGAAGCCGAACAAAGGTGATTCTACTGGAGATAGCTGGTTGGCTTTCAAGCCCATCAAGAGAAAATAGTCGTAGGCTAACACGTCTGGTGCACTTCCATTATCCACAAGTATATGCCGTACATAACAATGATTGATGGTGGCCGAGATGACCAATGCATTGGTGTGGGGAGTCGTAACTCCTACAAGGTCATTGTCCGAGAAGGTGATGGCCTCCTCGAATCGTGCGCGTACCAGACTTGGTGGATAAGGATCAGGGCACGATGCAGGAGACCGCTCCACCTAGTGCACTCTCTGAGCATAATTGCGCCTGCTCTAACTACTTTCTCCACCCGCGATCACGTTGATCTCCTGCCCATTTAGCTCGTTGTTAATGGGCTGTTCGGGGGTCCGCTCCCGGCATCTCAGGCGGTCTTCATTCCGGCGCACGTATTGTCCAAGATAGCCATGCTTAATCAAGGACTCGATCTCATCCTTGAGTTGGCGGCATTCGGAGGTGTTGTGATCGTGGTTGCGATGGAAGCGACAGTACTTGTCTGGTTGTTGCGCCTGTGAGGATCAAAATGCATCATGGGGGCTACCAAACATACTGCTCGTCCCAGATCTCGGCCAAGATCTGCTCTGGAGCCACCACGAGGGAAGTATATTCGGTGTAGGGGCAAGGTCGGCATGGCGACTCCCCATTACGATGACATTTTTTCCATTCTTGGTTGTAACTGTTATCGGAAGGTCGTTTCCTTTCTGCTTGGTCACCCTGCTCGGCCCGACTGGCTGCAAAGCTCTCCTCGCACGTAGCATGGCACTGGGCGGTTGACAGGAGTTCTACCAGGGTCGTGGGTTGTTGCACCCCAGCGTTCGTTGGAGGAACCCATCGCAGGTGCCCTGAATGAGGGCACTGGTAGCGAGCGGGACTCTAGGCATGGGATGCGTAGTGCTTCGATCTAGAACCTCTTAACGTAGTCCTAGAGAGCCTCGCCCTTCTTCTACCACACAGACAGCAGTGAGGTCGTTGTGCGGGGTTGAGACCTACAGCCCAGAAGTTGTTGCGAAAGGACTTCTTCAACTGGGGAAGGAGGTGATGGAGTCCAGCTGGGAGGGTTTCGAACCAAGCCCTCACAGTCTCTTTCAAGGTTGCCAAAAAGGCCTGACACTTCACCGCGTTTGATGCTCCGTGGAACACCATGTGCGACTCAAACCTGTGGATATGATCCGCCGGGTCGATGGTGCCATCGTAAGGGGCGATGGAAGGCAGGGGCAGCTTCGGAGAGACTCAGGCCTCCAGGATCTCCGCTGCGAACGGTTAGTGAAAGTCCAGGTTGTCGTCCGTTGAAGCTCTACCATCAACCCTCTGAACCATCACGTCCATCTGGCGGGCGCGATTCTCCATGCATCGTTCTAGGTCAATGACGCGACGCGGTTATATCGCTAGTTCTGGGTCGGAGTGCACAGAGCCTTCTCGTTGGGAACCGTGGGAGTTGGCGCCAACGACAGACCGTGGGGGGAGTGGAACCGCAGCAGACCTGCGGGGTGACTCGTCCTGTCGCTCTGGGGGGACTGTTGGGGATGGCTATCTCGCCAACTGAGTCTGGAGTTCGTGAGAGACCCCTATTAACTGTTGCAACTGTCCCCGGAGCTCTGCTACCTCCTGGGCCAAAACTGGAGTTTTGACCACAAGCCCGTTGGCAGTTGCTCTGATGGGGACAACGTCATTGTCGACATGAGGGGCTTGATTATGCGAGTCCTCGTGCGACTGGCGGGATCGCATTGCCCGACTTCCGTGGTTCTGGTGGGAGGACCATCCGCGAGCCATGGCATTCGTCGTTTCCCACAGATGGCGCCAAAATGTGGTTGTGTTTCCCTGTTCAATAATCGGCCAAATGGGCCTCCACTAGAAGAGAGGGAGTAGATGGTCGCCGGTGCAAACGGAGGCCTGCAAATCTAGGACGGTCATCAGAGGAACCCGGTTGAAAAATCGGGAGAACTCTCCGATGCCAAAGTTAGACAAGACTCTCTTCTGGAGGCAGGAAGGGAAGGTCTTTTGTGTGTGGTTTCGCGCGTGGGCGATTGTATGGGGGTCCTTTCACATACCTTTGCATGAAGGTTACCTGTCTCCTTATATAGGCAGGGGACCTGAAGGGTCCGGACGTTCCTCCTCCAATGATAACTGGAGGGACATGACGGTTGAGTTCCCAAGACGGGGGGGGGGGTTGTCTATCTGAGACGCCCCTTGGGATTTCACGCCTAAGTTGCTCCAGATTATGGGGAGGCATGCCACGCTACCCTATTAACTACTGTGGGAGAACGAAGAGCCATGTAGCATTGTAGATTGTAGAGGTTCCGAATAGGAACCAGCAAACTTGCTCGGTGTGGCTTCCCGGTGTTCGGTGCTCTAGACGTTGGTGCCGTAGAGGGCCCGGGCAGGATCCCTGGGGCTTGTTCGGTGACTCCGCCCTATTCGGACAGACTTGGAGGTGTCCAGGAGACTAGACATGTTGGAACCTCTGGGCGACTAGTGGCTGAGACGTGTTCGGAAGCTTGTGGCTTGTTTTCTGAGGACACATGGCTGGATAGCCACTGTCTGACTGCCCTATTGGGTCATGATGGGCCTATGGGCCTAGGAGGTTGGAATAGCCTCCATAATTCTATCATTTTATAATTTACATGAAACTACTCTCATAAACACTTATACATTACCACCTAGAACCTTACACAAAACCTTAAAGAGTTACTAAAACTATGCTCTTCTCTTGGACTTGCAGCGGAAATGAAAATGACATGTAGCTACAAATCTTTATCATCTTCAATCTGAAAGGGTTTTAGGAAAGATAAAGGCATGAGTTGGAAGACTTAGTAGGTAGAAGTAATCATAATTTCTTCAGTTAAAACCATAAGTAATAGCATGGTGCAGACATGATATCTTCACTATAGGAGAATTAGAATTTAAGAGTTTAACAACGCCAAAACACTACAGAACATGGATTTAAACTGATTTAAGAACATAAGTTATGAGTCAAAATTTCAAGGCCTAATTTAAACAAACTTGGGTAGTCTAGAGTAGAATTCCGAACTATTCAGGATTGTCTAAATATTCAAAAAGATTACTTATGGATACACAACACATTTGCTCATGATCTTCCAAACTTAGCAGAATAAATATCCCAACTTCATTTCACCTCAAGCTCAAATCAAATTTAGAACATAACTAAATTCATAAATTAAATTCAACAGACATCATATTGCTCTCCAGAGGTTACTAAATAACTTAAACAAAAACTAATATCCTTAGTGCCTAGGCGATCATAGCACTTCGGACCTTGTTCATTGCACAAGAACAGAGTTTATTACCCACCATCATCATACAAACTGACCTGGATTTACATATAAACTATTGCCCACAGCTGACCACAGATAGCTAGTGTTATCACAAGTAATCCTAATTTCCCTATTTGAAGAGAGCACCGTCTTATAATCATAAATCAAATCTCAACATTATACAGATAGAAAATCCAACAAAATTGATGAAAAGCTTAGAATCTCATATTTGTAAAAGGCCTAAACTCAAAGTTTTACACCAGAAATGAACTTAATTCAGCTTTTGAAAAGACTTATAAGAGTCGATAGAATTTAGGAAGAGTCACACTAGATTTAAGTATTGTAATTCAATCGAAATAGTTTAAAACAAGGTTTTGGTAGAGCTTATGTCGAGAGAATCAAATGATGGGGTTATAAGAACTTAGCCCGTATTTAGCCTACCTTGAATTCAGAACTTCCTAAGGTGCCTCAATAGGTAGCGTAGGTGATTGCTCCATGTTCTAAAATTCAAGGCAGAAATGGTCAACCAGAACAAGGAATCGGTCGACCAAACAGGGTATCGGTAAACCGAACTCTATGTTTTGGCCGACTGATCCTCCCAGTGTAGCTAACAAATGCCAAGTATGAGGGACTGGTCGGCCGAAAGGGAAATATTGGTTAGCCGATCAGGTGTATTCGATCGACCAAAAATAAAAAATCGATTGATCGTTCCTCTTAGTATGCTTAGTACCTAATGGAAGAAGAGTTGGTTGACCGATTCTCAGATTTTGGTCGACTGATTTCGACGACTTAGACACTTTCAGAGGATTCCTGCTACCTATAAGGAGTATAACTCGATGGTTTCTAATTCTAATGTGGTTTTGCACCTAAGATTTACTATTTAGAAAATATAAAGTGGTTGTTCAACAAGAACACATGCTTAATCAATCAAATATCATTCTTAGGAAGGAGAGGAACAAGAAGAAAAGGGTGAAGGAAAAACCTATCGAACGTTGGGGATTGGAGTTCCCTTCCCTTCTTCTCGTCTTTTTCCAAGAACAACTTTCTCTTCCTCCCCCTTTATCAACAGAAGGAGGGGCAAAAGTATCTCGTAGGAGAGTTTGAAGAGTTTAAATAGGCTTCATAGTTTGTACATACAAAGCACGTAAAGTGGGGAGCAAGTCATTCCTATCCAATCCCAACGCTTTAACCATGTTGGGGAGGCTTTTCCCAGTTCCTAACATGTACTCCCATAGTTTAGCTAGTGTTCTGGAATTCAAGTAACTTACCTAACCATGACAAAATGTTACGAAAATAGTTTTCATAAATAAAATTTAATTCATTTAGACCTCTTTGGGTCCCCAACTTAGTATCCAAATGATACCCAATCGATATTTCAAATAAAGCTAATCGAAAGGTGCTACAAATTATAGTGATTTTAGTTAACATTTTCAATTAAAATTTCATTGTGTAAATATTACCCAAAAATCAATAAATCAAGTTAATCTAAACATCAGTGCTTCAATAAATCTTGATATTCGCACTTTTAGAATCAACACATTTTTCTAGTAATTATGGTGGTTTTACGTCTGATCATAAAACTGGGGTTCGGTGACGCCTTGTTGGGGTATGCACGACTGAAAATGATATCGGCATGTGACAGGATTAATTACATACATTTTTAAGCCTAAATATCTAGATTTAAGGTTGGTTATCATGCATAAAGAGAAATAACTTGGTGAATCATGATGTCTAAAATTTGATGATATTACAGTAGCAAACAGATTTGAGATACTTGACTGCCCATGAACCCGAGAAATAAATGTGAAAATATAAAAGGATTTGAAATATGCTTGGCATCATATATTAAAATATTTGTAACATGATGGACACTATTGAATAGTATCACTAATCGTTGTGAGAATTTTGAGTGATATTTCAATAATCGGTGCATCCAAGGCATTTAAAACAATATGTTCACTTCTCATTGTAAAAAACATCAGTAATCAAAAATATGTTATGATAATCGAAATGTTTATTCACAAATCGCAAACTTCTAGAGGTAATCGGAACAATGATGACTTATTTTATTTGAATACATATTGTATGACGAAGTACTTGTTCATATATGACGAAATGAGCTTTGTGTATGATGAAGTGGGCTTCGTGCATGCCGAAGTAAACTTCATGTAGTGAATTTCTTCACTAATCAGTAGCAACTTGCTCTAAAATCGTTGTGGTACTTTAGTCTCTAGTCAATACACATTGAACTGTAATCAATATGGACTTTTAGTACATAATTTTTAAGGCGATAGATATTATTTTATTTCTATACACAACTATCTTTAAAAAATATTATTAAATACATTTATGATATTAATGAGTTTTAGTTATCATCAAAACATAGTGATAAAATACATGAGTGGTTCAAACATTTCTGTCCTCATTCTGATGATTACTCTTTTTTCCTTGGCTCTATTTCCTTGAATTCTTACTAAGCTCTGAACTAGTTCCTTAGAATTCGGACAAATAAGTTCTTGTTGCCCAGCTAGAGGTCACTCGAAGCTCTTACTAGCTAGATGTTCTTATTGACCAGTTGAAGAGCATATGTAGGCTCTTACTGGCAAGCACGAGAGTGGGATCGTTATGGCTATTTTAACTAGTGAATTTGTCATAAAGTGTTTACTCGGGTCTTGGGCCCACTGAACTAATACTTGTGCCATAGAGCCCTAATCTGGCCCCAAGAGGATCACCTGAATGTTCTAATTGAATGTCGCGAAGGACAAATATCAGATGTTTGGTATGACATCATACTGACCGTTACTGTTTACTAGATTGACAATTCAACTATCCGACTTACCTGACTGTCTGAGACTGTTTACTACTTATTCTACTTAAGACTATTTCATGTTTATCCTAATTGAGATTGTTTACTATTTATACTCATGATCGAGTTGGCCTAATCTTGATTATTTGTTCAATTGTTTATATCTGTAATGTTCTGTGTGTGGGTCCTTAGGTCCAAAACTTCTAAGTCTACCTTTAAACGTTTATTTTTGAACTTTGACACTCTAGCTAAAAATAACATTTTTACCTCATGAATATAACCATATTTAGTCACTAATTGATGTTCCTTAGTCAGTAATCGATGTCTTGGTCACCAATCAATGTTCCTTAGTCAGCAATCGATGTCTTAGTTAGCAATCGATGGTTGATAGTCAACAATCGATGTTTTAGTCACCAATCAATGCTTTGTAGTCAGCAATCGATGTCTTGGTCACCAATCGATGTTCCTTAGTTAGCAATCAATGTCTTAGTTAACAATCGATGTTTGATAGTCAGTAATCGATGTTTTAGTCACCAATCGATGCTTTGTAGTCAGCAATCAATGTCTTGGTGACCAATCGATGTTCTAGTCGAAGGGAAATTTTGTATATGACGAAGTGAAACTTCGACTGGTCAGTTTTCATCGTTGTCGGTCGAAGTGTAACTTCGTATATGACGAAGTGAAGCTTCGACTGATCAGTTTTCATTGTTGTCGGTCGAAGTGAAACTTCGTATATGATGAAGTGAAGCTTCGACTAGTCAGTTATCTCATTGTCAGTCGAAGTGAGACTTCGTATATGACGAAGTGAGGCTTCGTATATGACGAAATTAGCTTCGGCTAATCCTGACCAAAACTAGTATGACGAAGTTACTGAACAATGCGAATCTTTTCGTGGAGAAATGAAAAATATTATATTCATGAGATAATAGTGATATTAAGGATTTTATTATAAGCATGAATTTTGTCATCACCAATATTAAAAGGTTAATATTTAGAATGGTTCAACAGTAGCTCCCTTTCATTCTCCAATATATATGACCATTGTTCAGTAATCGATTGGCCTCCAATCAAAGTTTCTTTATTCTCCAACCATTATTTTTCTTGTCCTCTAATCGAATCAAAGTTGAGTATAATCTCTTAGTGCTTGTGCTTTTGTCAGACTTTTGGCAATGGTTGTCATCATCTGACCCTTTTGTCCTGTCAACTTTCTAACGTAGACCCCTATGTTTGTCAGAACAACTCATACCTTTTCCAGAGATCGCGTTGTTGGCCTATGAAGAACCTTCCACTCATCATCCCATCAGTCATCTCCACTAGATTAGTGTCTTCCTTTGACCTGCTTATTGGCCAGGTGTCCAGATCCTCTTGTTAGTATCGCTCACTTTGAACTTTAAACCCTTTTATAGCCTTGGTGACCATTCTTCCAGCCAACCTTCTATCTTTTACTGCTGAGAATAACTGAGGGTTAGAGCTTAGAGCTTGGAGCCGTGCAACTTCCTGGTAATGTAGGGCTCCCAGCTTTCTTTTGGAGCTTTGGATGGTTTCCCCTACACTAAGGTAGGGATAACCAATCCCTTCATTGACCCCTTGGAAGTCTCTCTTTATCTCCTCAGTACAGTGTCGTTTATGAACTTGTATGTTTGATTCAGAGACCGATCTGAATCCTTTTTGGGTAACCTTTGAAATCTCTATGTTTGATTGTCTTGGCAAGGTACTTTGACCTCTCTCTCTCTCTAGGGTGGTTAGGACTCCTCATGGTTGGCATCATGCATGAGGGGTCGGCTGTGACGATGGTTTCATCTCACAAATCAAACGTGGGTGGTTAGGCTCACTAAGTTGGGCATTTGTTAGTATGTATATATGTAAACATCATGTTTCAGCATGTAGTTAGCTATATGTTATTCATCCCCATGAGAGTTTTGTCGATGCCATTCGATTTGTATGAATTTGAATCCCTGCCAAGCAATCATGTTTTCGAAATGTGATACATGCAACCTGTTAATTCTTCCTTGCAATGTACTCTTTGTGTAACTTTTATGCTTCTGTAACCTCTTAAGCTGTACCATATTCCATACTCTTATGCTCTACATCTTGCTAGTTTGCCTACTGAGTTCCTTTAGAACTCATGCCTTTGTTTGAACTCATTTCAGATTCTTCATCCTGACAAGGTTCCCTCATCAAGTCAACCTCCTTTGCTATGTATGTACTTCAAGTTGGATGATCTGAAGGATAAATTGTGATTAAGTTGTGGTTGTGCCACCTTTTGTATTAAGGATTTTCATGGCATGTAATTAATGAACAGACTATGGTATTGTATCTATGTTTTTGTCTGCACTGATGTATGGTGCAGAGAGTTAAACTTGATGTTTTTACCATGTACTGCTCTTGTGATTGGTTTGCATATGTATTTCATGCAGCACAGAAGACCTTCCCATAATAGTTTGTGTATGATACTTCCATTTTGTGTGTGTGTGTCACCTCTTAATCGGTCGAGAGGGGTGTCACGTCACTACAATATCTTGTTCATATAACTGTTCTGACCTCCTTATTGAATCCTGACGCACATCTGCCCTGATAAATTACCTTTCCAGTTAATTTTGTTATATGTTAAACACTTGATCTTGTCAATTACATTTCCTATCAAGTCTATTATATATTAAATACATATTCCTACTATTTATATTTTATGTTAAACTGTTAAACTATTGACTAATAATGCAGAGATTATTAGAGGGCAAATTCTACTGACTTATCGCTCGCCCTGTTGTAGACACCCATTCCTGACCCATAAGCTGAGTCAAATTCCTTGTCACATCATTGATGCCCCACGTTGGCTCATCATCTCCAAGCTGGCTTTATCCGATCATGGTATCTCTCTATTAGTTCATCACCCTGGTAGGCTCTTCTTGGTCAAATCAATCAGTCTTCATCATCACCTTGTAGCTCTCTGAGTTAGGAATCCAACGCTTCAAACCATGTGTCAATTCGATACCCATGCAAGGAGATCAGACACTTTGAATAAGTCATATACTGAAAGATCCTGAAGGTGACAATGTCCCTATCGCGTTCATATTCAAAAGGCGACGCCCTTCATGTCGCGTTCATGCCTCCATCAATTGCCTTCAGAAAATAATCGATCATTTCAAGAAGGCGACACCTCGATACATCGCGTTCTCATTTGGCCTTTTAATCCCTGAAAATGCGCTAGAAAATGCTTCAAGACTTCCTTCTATGGAAGACGACGTATCGAGGCATCACTACCTGGTAGCGACACAAAGACTGTCGCATTCTGGTTTCCATCACAGGTCCATGCAACGTGGCTTTCCTATTCATACTCTAACCCTTGCTATTCATGAATAATCTGACTTTTGGTGAGTCTAGAAGTCTCCAAATCTTACCAAACTTGGAAGAAACCTTCCTCAAAACCTCCTTGCCATGTTCTGACTCTCCTTGCACGAGCACAATTACCTAAACTCGGATTCCAACTCATTATTCCTTTCTCATCTCGTTTAGGAATAATGGCCTATAAAAGTGTCAATAGGGCACGGTTTTGAGGACGGTTAGCGACTGCTTCTTCGCCTCCCAGAGAGCTACGAATCTCTAGAAGACCTCTGAGCCTCCAGACGACCAGTAAGTGCCCACCAGGGCATTTTCTTCACCTCTATTCTTTCTCTCTCATATTCTTCATGCTTTTCTCTCAATTTTCTTCATACATGCACTTTTAAATCCATTTCTTTTCATAGTTTTACATTAGATCACTCCACACACACCTATTTTAAACATCTAAAGGGGTTAAAACACCACCCCACCTGAGTTCCCTCCATATTTTCATGTTCTTTTATTATTTTGAGATAGATACTTCACCAGATGAATATCTAATGTGTTTTCTTTTATTTTAATGTTCTTGACAGGTTAAATAAGACAGTACATGTACGAGGCTCTTGCCCCTTGACCGACTGAGGAGCAGGAAAGACGAAGAATAGCAATCTCTCTCTTCTGTTGCAGAAGGCGACATGCATCTGGTCGCGTTCTTCAAAAAGCGACAGATTTCTTGTCGCATTCATCGAACCAGGTTTCTTATGCACTCTTTTCCATCTTTCCAAAGTAGTTAGTACTTGTTCTTCATACTATCATCCTCTGCAACTATTTTGGTGGCAATCACGGTCCTTTTCTAATTTTAATCATCTTTATTTGGAGATCAATTTCTGTAATTACACCTGTGTTTATTAACATTTTTTAGGTAATTCTCAAATGTAATTTAACATAGGTGAGAAGTGTGTTGAGTGGTTAAATCCCCAAATAATACAAGATTAGTTAGAGCCGTCATATAATCGTCTGTTTATGTAGTTAATGAATATTCATGTTTTAAATCTTATGTTCTTTTTTATTCTTACTTGTTTTGCTATTGTCGTCATGTTTTTTTTTTTGGTGGGGGTGACAAATTGACTCAGAAATTACTGAAAATCCGTAAATTACTACAAAATCGAATTGAACTGTGTGGGGCCGTGAGTCCGTGACCCCGGTCCCGGGTTTTGGGGGGAGGGGGGTTGGAGCAACTGGTCTACCCGGTCCATCTCGGCCCAGAAGCGTCGACCCCAAATTAAGGGCGAGCCAACACCCGCCCGCCCACCCAAAAGCTGGAACAAGCCGGAACCCAGACCGGTAGCCTTCGCCTTCAGTTGGGGTGGCGGTGGGCTGCACACACATACGAGACCCGAGAGATCCCCGGAAGAAAGGTGGCTGCCAGATCAAATGGACGGAACCATCGAGTCAAGCAAGAGCCCTGGGCTGCACGCCTGCACCGCCCGGGGGGGGGGGGGGCGAAGGGTATTCTCGTCACATTACTTGCGGCTCACGGAAAGGTGGAGTGAAACCGCCAAAAGGGAGAGCGTTGTGGGCCGCGCACACGTCTCTCCCCGACCCCCGCTATGGTTGCAACTTGCAAGTGCGGTGGGCGGCCTTATTTACTTCGCCCCGCCGTGCCCCCGGCCCCGCAGAGGAGCGTGGGTAGATACGCAATAGAAGGGCACAGGGGGGGGCTGCGGCATAAATTTCCCAGTAACAAGGGGCGTGCGGGGAATGGGGTGTCGCCGACCATTTACAGGAAAAGAGAGCGGTAGAAAGATTCGCGCTCCTCCACCCGTCTCTATTCCCTCCCCGCTTCCTCGCGCTTCCGATCTCTTCATCCATCCCCCCTGCAGCTGGAGGTGCACGGGAGAAGCTGGATTCCTGAAACCCTAGTTCTTCCGCGTTCGCCGGGGGGGAAAAGGAAGCGATCCGCCGATCCCTCACTGTCGGGGGAGGAATCTCTGTGAATTGGCTGGTGAGATCTGTCAGCGAGGTGGCGGCCTGTGCCTCTGATTTCTCCCGCCGGCGTTGAATTCGGCGTGCTCGGAGAGCCCCCTGCGGCAGGCTTCTTATCTCTGGGGGCTTGCCGCGGGTGGTGGTCGTTTCGGGACTTTCATCCGGGAGAAGGTACGTGACTCTTCAACGGCATTGCTCATTTCTCTTTTCGGGGCTGATCCTGGGTTTCTTATGGGAGATGATGGTGCGGGTGCGATAGGGTTGGGACGAGAGAAATGGTGAATAATTCAACGTTATGATCTGATCTGGATCTTGCTCGCTGTCTGCTTCTCCCTCGAAGAGTGAGGAGATTTTCCTTCTTTTTTTTTTTTTCCCCGTTGCAGGGTTTTGGTTTAGAAGGTTGGATTTTGAATTGTGCCATAGGAATGAAAGGTTGAGTAGCATGGTGTTGGTCAACACGTGTTCACGTGTTGCTGTGATTCTGGGTTTGGAAGAGGAGGTCGGTAACTGACTGAACCTGCTAGAAAGAAGAACGTCTGACAGATTAGACTGTGAGACGCCGGCACCCAGATCCTTTATTGAGGCAACATGTTGCAATCATAGAGCAGAAGTGTGGCAACTTGTTCAGAAATTTCTCCTGTTAATTATCGTTTTCCCGTTCGTGTTGGCAACAATTTCATGAACTGAATTGAATGCACAAAAATTTGTTGTCGGATTTCTTTCTCCCGTCTCTGTCACCTATGGTTGTTTGAACTTTTGAAGTAAGAGGATCTGTTTGGGAGATTGAGACCGAATGATGGGGAGATGAGTGCCTTAGTAGGCGTTGTCACAGATTTCACGTGGTTTCATAGGCAGTGTGGGTGATAGTTTCTGGTAGCAGATAATTCAAATTGAAACTGATGATATTTATCCATAAGTGAAGCTTAAGTTATGTGTTGAGGATCTCCCGTTTATATTATTATAATTGATGTTCATTGGGGACTCACTTTCTTGCTTCAAATGAATAAGGTTAAGCATTCTTTATGACTTCTGGTCAGCCATTGCTGTCCTCATCTTCTGTTGCAGATTCTTCATTGGCAGTGCCATCTACACATTCAAAGCGTGGCTCTTTCAAGTGTCTTTGTCCAAGCATTTCATTTTCCTCTTCCAATGTTGAAGATACTGAAAGTCAATTTCTGGATATGAAAGACGTCAACAATGTGACCTCTGCTAGAGATAAGGACTGCTCTTTGAAGCAGTTAGAAGGATTTGAATCTGCCATAGTTTCAGAGAGACTCCAACCTGCATTGTCGCGGCGCCGTCAGCAGTCCCTAGAGGAATGCCCTCCTCGAGGAAGAGGCCAGCGGGTTTCCTGGGGCACCATGGAAGTTCAGGGATTTCCCGGAGCTCTTGAAATCTCTATGACTTCTTTGGTGCAGGAAAAGCTGAACAAATCTCAGCACATCCGTCACAAGAGTGTGCAGTTTGAGAATCAATTTCCATCTGAAGAGGATGCAAGGTTGATTTACATCAATGATCCTAAAAAGACAAATGACAAATATGAGTTTACTGGCAATGAGATTTGTACCAGCAAATACACTGTGATTACCTTCCTGCCCAAAAACTTATTTATCCAATTCCACAGGGTTGCTTATTTGTATTTTCTAGCTATTGCAGCTTTGAACCAGCTCCCTCCTTTAGCTGTCTTTGGGAGAACTGTTTCTCTTTTCCCTCTCCTTTTTGTGCTGTTTGTAACTGCTATAAAGGATGGTTATGAGGATTGGAGAAGACACAGATCTGACAGGAAAGAGAACAACAGGGAGGCATATGTTTTTCAATCTGGCCGGTTTCAGCTGAAGAAATGGAAGAAAATACGTGCTGGAGAAGTTGTTAAAATCTATGCTGATGAAACAATACCCTGTGATGTGGTTTTATTAGGGACCAGTGATCCGAGTGGGATAGCATATATTCAGACAATGAACCTTGATGGTGAGTCTAACCTAAAGACAAGGTATGCTCGCCAGGAGACAGCTTCAGTGATTGCAAAGGAGGAAGTGCTTTCAGCACTCATAAGATGTGAGCAACCCAACAGAAATATCTATGAGTTCACGGCTAACATGGAATTCAACGGGCAGAAGTTTCCACTGGGACAATCCAATATAGTTTTGCGTGGTTGCCAGCTGAAAAACACAGACTGGGTGATTGGAGTTGTTGTGTATGCAGGCCAGGAAACAAAAGCAATGCTGAACAGTGCGGTGTCACCTTCCAAGAGGAGTAAACTGGAAGGCTACATGAACCGAGAAACCCTGTGGTTATCAGTTTTCCTGTTCATCATGTGTGCTGTTGTTGCACTTGGAATGGGCTTATGGCTTGAACGGCACAACGATCAGCTAGATACTCTTCCCTATTATCGAAGGAGATATATCACAAATGGCAGAAATAATCGTAAATATTACAAATACTATGGGATTCCAATGGAAGTATTTTTTTCATTTTTGAGCTCTATAATTGTCTTCCAAATAATGATACCGATATCCTTGTACATTACGATGGAGTTGGTTCGGTTGGGGCAATCATACTTCATGATTGAGGATACACAGATGTATGACAGTGCCTCCAACTCAAGGTTTCAGTGCAGATCATTGAACATTAACGAGGATTTGGGGCAGATACGATATGTTTTTTCAGATAAAACTGGAACACTCACTGAAAACAAGATGGAGTTCCAAGGAGCCAGTGTCTTTGGAAAGGATTATGGAAATTTCATGAATTCAGCCACCCATCAGTTACAGGAAGTAACCATTGCAGGTATGCAAATGCAGCCATGGATTTTCAGTGGAATAGAAATATTTTACTTTCCCTCCTATTTCATCCATTGTTGAGCTTCGTCTTACTACATGCGCGTAGTTGTGAAGGTGCCTCAAGGCATTTTTGGGGTCCTTGAGCCCTTAAGCACTGAGGCGCACACCTAGGTGGCGCCTTGGCGCCCAAAGTGGTGCTCAATATGGTGTCTCCCTCCTATATGGAATTAATGTATCTAAGGTCTGCTTTGGTAACTAGGTAAGGGGAATTATCTCCCATTTATTTCCCCTGATAACTAAAATAGTGATTTGAAAACTGAAATAGGCTATCCAGGATAAACCCAGATAAAGGGTGATAGCCTATCTCTGGATAAACCATCCAAACCACAAAAAGAGATAAATTGGGATAAGCTATACATAGATAGCCTATTCCTGGATATACTATCTAGTTATCAAAGAGGCCCAAAGGTGTATAATGAATCAATAATCATAATGCAATAAAAATGTTAATAGGGCATTATAATTAAAATTAGAACATAATATTCACGGATTAAATATTAGAAGCATAACAAATTTAGATGGTTCTTTAACAATTAAGATTTTTTAAACACTTAAATGACTATGGACTCATTCACTGTGACTGTGACAATGGTTGCAACCTAATTGTTCTTGCAATAAGAATGTTAATGATTGTGAACATGGTTAAAATGTGGAGCTTGAGGCCCTGGCATAATGTGTGGTAAGCACATGCAGATCGCCCCAAGGCGCCAGTGCATGCCTCATTGGGTCCAGGCTTCCCCAAGGCGCCCACTTAGGTGCTGCCTTGGGGCACGTTATTGGGCCCCCATAAGGCGGACACGCACCTAGCTGTTGGCTGGGTGCCTTCTGCCTAGGTGGGTGCCTTGACTACTATGGCATGCACAGAGTAAATCTTGGTTACCTCATCCTTCTTTAATCTTATGCTGAAGTACTACTGTACTACTTTAAGTTAATTATCAAACAAACTGATGTATGCCACTAATGAAGGAGTTTTAAAAATGAGAATTTCTATGTTCTTCTGCCAGATTGTATTTATTATTTAATCTGGTGCTGTTTGTTTGTTAGTTATTTTATGTTGTAACCTCATAATTTCCCAACTTATTATGTCCTGTTACTTTGTATCAGTTGTTGATGGAAGCACAAGACCCCTGTCATGTTATCAGCTCTTGGTAGAAATATCAGCAATTCAGCTGCTCTTTTAAGTCTCAATATCAGGGGTCCTGTGAACCATGGAAGGTTCATGGTGCTACATAGATAGCCATTGATCTCATTCTTCAGGTGTTTGTTGTGATCATGGCTTAGGCAGCACTGTTGTTTCCACAAGTGAATGAGCGATTATTGTTTTTAGCTTATGTCATCCATGTGTAAGCTGCCAGCAGCAGAAACATCTACAGATTGTGCTGGTTATCTTATTTGCATATTTTTGGATGCATCTTGCCTCTTAAATATGCAACAGATTGCCATCCATTCTAATCATGGGTATGGAGTTAGAATAGGATTTCAACACTATTGTTTAGCACATGATCTTAAAATCTTGTTTCACACAAGATCCTTTTAAAGTTGTTGTTTGATATTCCTACTCTTTTTCTGATGATCTATTGTTTAGTTACATGCTCCTTAGTTTCCCCCCTTATTGATGGAGACTATGCTATTGTCCTTCACTAACTTTTCATTTTAATGGATAGCTGGCCGACTAAGCAACTATACATCCCCATAAAACCAATTTTGTTTAGCACTACTACTTGGTGTCTGTTTGTGCTTATCTTTTTTCATTAGCTTCATGATCCTATTAAAGGATTTATCCCCGAAGCTAAGTAGTTATATGAATTAATTTCCTAGATTTGTTTACATGGTGTTCTATGCTGCATTATTCACCATAGGAAGCGAGGTTGTTTGTTTGAGACTGTCTGGGTCCAAAATAATGTAGAGGGGTTTGTGTACACAATGCTTTCCTGGTGTTTACTTACAGCTATCCAGGTTCACACTAATGTAGGAGGCCTTGTTGCTGTCAATGGCTTCTACTTTTCCTCCTTTGTCTTGTCTTATCTGTTTTCTGAACATAAAGTTTACTATTGGTAATTTGGTAGTGTATGGGTGTCTTATGGACAACTTTCATGTATACCCCAGGATTAATCATATCCCTTTATATACCACAAAGCATTCTGTTAGATGCCTTACCCTATATAGTTGTCTTTAACAAATAGCGTCATTGCCAATGTCTTTTTAATTTCCCATTCTTGAGTAAAGAAGGGAAGTGACTGATGCGCCGCGCCCTGCATAACTAGCTCCCTAATCTCTCTCTCCACCAACTGGGAGAGGACAGTGTGCTTTTTCTTAGTCCATCAATGCCACTAAAAGATTTTCATCCACGAGAGATGTCAACCACAAGGCTATTTACAGATGATAATTTGGGAGAGTCAAGGTATCAAGTATATAGCAAGATTCTATTATAGACTAGTTCTCAATGTGGCAAATAGAGGTATAAATGAGAAAGTGATATTGATCATTCATGATGAGTTTGTTCACCAGTGGTCCAGTGCTGAAAATACATATTTTTTGCCTGCATTCATCTAGCTGGTGCTTTTGCTGCCGTCTATACCAATGAAAATGTGGAACAATGACATGTAGTGTATGCCTTTGGCAATTGAAAACATCTTAACTAGAAGATACTGGCTTGACAATGATGGCATGAATTCTCATCAAATGCAGTAAATCTTATTGGAGCAACTTTGACTCTCTAGATTGATTGAGTTCTTAAGGATATTGCATGTTTGTTCTGTTTTCAACAGGAGATCAATTCTCTATCCTAATGGGGCATCAGATACTGCTACAAGTCTGTGTTAAGTTACCTTGTGTATTTGTAACACGGTTGGCCGTGCCATACCGTGCCAGGGACTGGTTTGGCACAATCACTATTTATTTCTTCTTCTTGATTTTTTATAATTAAAAGTTAGGGTTTTTTGGGCCGAACCGGACCAGACTGGTATGGTATGGTACGTCCGGTACCCATACCGTCCCATCAAAATCCAGTTCGGTCCAGTTAACCGCTTCGGCCAACCATGATTTGTAATCTATTATATAATTCCTCATCCATGTTTCAGCTCATTGTCGTTCTTTATCTTAGATATATTCCTCTGTTCATTTTCTTTATTGAATTTATATATTCCTATGTTCATTTTCTTTATTGAATTTGCCATGCAGGAGCAATTGGAGGACGGCGATGGAAACTCAAGTCTGCAATAACTGTTGACCCTGAACTTGTGGCATTATTGCACAAAAACCTGGCTGGAGAGGAAAGAATTGCTGCTCATGAATTTTTTCTTACTTTGGCTGCTTGTAACACTGTGATACCAGTCCTGAATAGAAATACATCTCATCCTGATGGTGAATTTCATGATGAGTTAGAAGCTATTGACTATCAGGGTGAGTCTCCAGATGAGCAGGCTTTAGTTGCTGCAGCTTCAGCTTATGGCTACACGCTTATTGAGCGTACATCTGGGCACATTGTTGTTGATGTGAATGGGGACGAACTAAGGTGTTGTATGATCAAGTGTTTGATTTTTGTGTTGTTTCCTCATAGTGATAACCGTTTCACTTCTTTATGATGTCATTCAATTAGTACATTCAAATTGCCTTCTCTCACAATTGTCTCATGTTTGGAACAGGCTGGATGTCCTAGGCTTGCATGAATTTGATAGTGTACGAAAAAGAATGTCTGTGGTGATCAGATTTCCTAATAATACTATAAAAGTTCTTGTGAAAGGAGCTGATAGTTCAATGTTCAGCATTCTCAGAAAAGTGACTGAAAAGATCGATGAGAGAGACACAGCAACATCTGCTAATATAAGATATGCTACGGAGAATCATTTGACTGATTACTCATCAAAAGGTTTGCGTACACTAGTAGTTGCTGCAAAGGACCTTACTGATTTAGAGTTCATGGAATGGCAGAGCAGGTATGAGGAAGCCAGCACGTCATTGACTGAGAGATCTACCAAGCTCCGTCAGACAGCAGCTTTTATTGAGTGCAACCTAAATCTCCTTGGGGCTACTGGAATTGAGGACAAATTACAAGATGGTGTGCCTGAGGCCATAGAGTCCCTTAGACAAGCTGGGATTAAGGTTTGGGTTCTCACTGGTGACAAGCAAGAGACGGCACTTTCAATTGGACTCTCATGCAAACTCTTGACACAGAATATGCAGCAGATTATTATCAATGGCACATCAGAGGAAGAATGCAGAAGACTTCTATCTGATGCCAAGGCCAAATATGGAATAAAGCCAGTGAATTTGAGAAAAAGATGTCTGAAAAAGAAGAATACTGATAATCATTATGTGGGTGTTCTAGCAATTCCAAGAGTTCCAATGTCTTAATACAAGAAAGTGGGGAACAGTCAGAAAAATATAATAAAGGTGCCGGCAATGTACCAGAATTCTATGAAGAAAATTTGACGAGTTCTGTTGGTGCTCCACTAGCATTAATAATTGATGGCAACAGTCTTGTTTATATCTTAGAGAAAGACCTAGAACAAGAGGCATGATCCTTCTCTTTCTTCAGAAAATTTAAGATTATTTTTTCCTCATAGAATTTCTAAATCTCTAATTGCATTTTATATCTTCATCTGACTATGGTTTTGTGTAATATCTATATCTTCTAGTTTTCTCACAATCCTTGTTTTTAATTTCTCATACAGCTTTTTGATCTGGCAACATCCTGTAGAGTGGTTCTGTGCTGTCGTGTTGCTCCTTTACAAAAAGCTGGCATAGTTGATTTAATAAAAAGTAGGACAAATGACATGACTTTGGCCATAGGTGATGGTGAGTGGGTTTTAATAACTTTGGAAGTGTTTCTTGCTTTACAATCTTTTACCAATTGTAAATTTCTGCTGATGGGTTCCTCGCTTGTTCTTTTTGGAAATAAGTTACAATTTTTGCAGCACTTTTATGTCTATTATTATATAGATTTTAGGTGTCTTTATATTCAAAATGTGGATGATCATTTTTTATTTGTATATGAGCCATTAGATATTCATTATGATATAAACTGACACAATTTAAAACTCCATCATATTCTGGTGTAAAGTCAATCACAGTGTGTATGGCCTAAATGATATTAAATAGGTTAGGGTCCTATATCAAAAGGACTTCATAATTCATATGTGATGTTCTAGAGAAACAATGGGTGCAATGTGTCAATCATGATGATATGTCCAAGAGAAATGGGACTCCATGGGCAAGCGTTGGACATCTGGGCAAAGTAGTTGCAGCTCACAATTATTGAGGGGACAATTTCATAGTGCTAAAATCAAGATTGTGACATAATACCATACACAGCAAACCGGCGGGTTAAGGAGAATTAATATTGACCAAACAATAGGTAAACTTGTTTTTAAACTGAGAATGGTTTAAAAAATGCTTGGCAATAAAATGGTGGAGGAATGAGGTCCAAACTATTCTTTATTCAATAGGTTCTGTAGGGTGGGGTGTTCCACATAGGGATAAACAATTGGAGTAATGGCTTTTGTAACCTGACCCGCCTGGCAATAAAAATTGGGTAGGATAACTTAGGATGAGGCACCATAACTACTAATATATATATTTTCTTGTTTTAGTTATGGAGGACCAACTTTTATGTGCCTCAGAGAAGCTTCTGAGATTTTCTTTTCCCAAAATTGGCGATTATTTGCATAGTTAATAATTGTTTTTCATGTGTGTTTATTCTCATGATAATTCCATATAGTTTCTGACAAAATGTTTCACATTTTCCATTAATTATTCAGTTGAAGATTAAATATTCTTTTAGGAGCTGAATGCTCCTCCCAACATTTCATCTACTTGTGAAGCATGGATTAAAGACTGAAGCTACTTAAAGAAATACACATTCTAGGCAGCGAGATGTATGAATTGAAGAAGATGGTCTAGGGGTCTAGCATATTTACTCATCCAAGCAAGTGACCATTAGCCAGAGATGCACGTGGAGCAGAAGTTGTTGAGTCAGGTGAACTTGCATCTGCAATATACATGTGGATATGACAAGTAATGGGTCCCTGAGTCACAATAGAGTTGAAATCTGTGTAACCTGTGTTTTTCTTAGACATGTTAATAGTTAAAGGTTGGATTAGTACTCAAGGTGTGGCCTAGTGGTTAGCCCTCTATGTGCACCAGGTTGTGAGGCCTGAGGTAAAAATCCCATTGGGAGCAGGATTTTAAGGAATTTTAAAGGAATGTAATAGGCTAGTTTCCAACCAAAAAAAAAGGTTAAAGGTTGGATTTGGATTCACCTAGTACAGGAATGGGGATCAGATGGGAGGGCCCAAAACTGTGGTGTATGGTTGTTGAGGGGATAGCATCAGAGTTTTTTTTACGATTGACGCACTAGATTAAGTCAGACTGTCAGAGATCTTTCAGTTTTGGCAAAATTTTGGATCTAAATATGTTTAGCCTGGGATGTCTTGCGGATGTTGAGGAGAACAAAACAGATACTTTCTCGACCAATGTGAGAAATTTCTTGGTCTTGATGTCATTTGTGGTTTGTTCTTTGCATCTGCTTTGACTATTTGCTATTTCCTGAAGTGTTTAAAAAATTGGCTGCCTAGGCGATTGACGTAGGGTACTAGGAGTCGTCTTCGGCTCCCTTTGAACTTGCGGCTGCTATGGTCGGGCCACTTCTCCCAGCTTTGGCGGCACCGTCGCCCCCTTGCCTCCTAGATTCTGCTACGGAGAGGGATGCCACCTCTTGCCCTCTTGTGGAAGGCCACTCAGGCCGACTTGGGTTCTCAGTTGCAGGCTTACAACAGACCTTGGTAGTGGCCATCCTCAGGGTTGCAGATACGACAGGAGGGGAACCCCATTCAGAAGAATTGGAGCTTCTACCATGGGCCCTGGAGACTGAGGGCCCCGGTACCCCAACTTTAGGGTTGGGCATCTATGCGACTAGGGAGGAGGAGGAGGTGGCAGGCTTCTTGGGCAAGGAGCACAGGAAGGAGCTGTTGGGCATGGTGGAGAGGGTCTTAGTGGAGCATTTCAGTAAGCTGACGGGGAAACTTGGGTTTCCTATAATGGGGTTGAAAAGGGCATCAAAGGTCTATTTCCCTTATCCAAAGGAGATGGCGGGTGGCGATGGCGTGGGAGGTGAAGAGGAAAAAAATGCATATGAAGGTTGACAGCAATAGGGAGGAGGGGGTGCAGGGTGTAGCAGGAGGGAGGGGAGGGGGATGCTTCACCATCCAAATGGGGATTATCTCATGGAGCGTGAGGGGGCTAGGGGGTTAAGACAAGAGGAGCATGGTGAGGGATATGATTAAAAGGTGTAGGGTTGATATCCTATGACTTCAGGAGATCCAAGTGTGAATGGGATATGGAGGGGTTAATGAGGGAGTTAGGGGGAGGTAGATTGGTTAAGGGGGTGGCATCTCCGGCAGTGGATAGGGCAGGTGGTATTGTGGTGATGTGGAACCTGTTCGCGGTGGAAGAGGTGGAGGATAACAGGCATGTTAGGTGCTAGGCTATTTCCATTTACTTTTGATGTCTGAGTGATGGTTTCTCCGGGGCCTTCTCTGAGGTCTATGGCCCTCAATCTTGGGAAGGGAAGAAAGCTCTGTGGCAGGAGCTACTAGATTACCACTTGGAGTTTGCTTGGCCTTGGTGTGCAGGAGGTGACTTCAATGCAGTGGCTGCAGTGTCAGAGAGGGTGGGTTCTCATACCCCTATGTGGGAGACAGGATTTTAGGGATTTCATTCAGCAGGCGGCCCTCATTGATATTGGATTGGTGAATGCACAATTCACTTGGTCCAACTTGAGGGAGAGGCCTTCATACTCGAGGCTCGACAAATTTCTAATGTTTGCGTATTGGGAGGATCACTTTCTCCACGTTCAGTCCTCTTATCTGGCTAGAGTGGGCTCTGACCATAGGCCTATTCTTTTGTCAACCAGTCGTGGCCAGGAGAGGAGGCAAATCTTTAGATTCGAGATGTATTGGCTCAAAGAGTCAGATTTTTTTAGCACAGTATGAGATGTGTGGTCCTCTTTTGCACCCTAGGGTTTGGGAATGGCTGTCCTCACCAAAAAAATTGAAGCATTTTGCTCAAGTTTTTTAACAGATGTGGAATGAACAAACGGCTTCTAGACAGACTAGCTAAGGAGGGCATCCTTCAGCACCTACAGGCGCTAGATTCCTTGGAAGAGGCAAGGTTGATGGATGAGTCTGAAAGGCATGGCTGAGATTCTTTCAGAGCAGAGTATGAAGAGATCCTCACTAGGGAAGAAATTTACTGGAAACAAAGATCAAGGGAGAAATGGGTAAGAGAAGGGGACAGGAACACAACCTACTTTCGCAGGATTGCATCGGGTAGGAAAAGAGTGAACCACATTGCTTCCATCAGGGTTGGTAATCAGTTGGTCCACAGGGACAAAGACATTAAAAGACTTGCTAAAGAGTTCTATGCTAGCCTTTTCGTCGAGGAGCAGTCTTTCAGACCTGTGTTTGGGGATGAGTTGCTACCTAAGGTAGACTTGACCGATAGCTAGGTTCTCATGAGTCCCTTGAAGGAGGAAGAGATTAGGCATGTTGTTTTCTCTCTGGCGAGTGATAAGGCTTCGGGGCTTGATGGATTCTCCATGGTCTTCTTTCATCACTGTTGGGATGTAGTCAAGAAGGACCTCATGGAGGCCCTCTCAGACTTCCATGCAGCCAGAGCTCATTTAATGGGGATCAGTAAAACTAATCTTGTCTTAATCTCCAAGAAGCAGGGTGAGCAAGAATTTGTTGGCTTCAGACCCATCAGTTTGTTGAACAGTTCTTGGAAGATCATTTTCAAGGTTTTGGCAAGAAGGCTGTATAGGTGATGGATGGCATAGTCGGTGATTTTCAGGGGGCTTTTATCAGGGGAAGAAGTATCCAGGAGAACTTTCTTGTTGCTCATGAGTGCCTCCATGCTATGAAGGTTCAGATGAAAAGTGGGGTGGCTCTGAAATTGGATTTTGAAAAAGTATTTGCAAGCTCATTTGGAGTTGTATCATTCAGGTGCTTACTGAGATGGGATTTCCTCTGATATGGATTTCATGGATTAGGGAATGTATTTTCTCTGCCACCTTTTGCGGTGCTCATTAATGGGCATCCCTCTGCCTCTTTCGTCACTGTGAGTGGTCTTTGGCATGGAGATCCTCTCTCCCCTCTACTGTTCATTTTAGTTGCCCATATTCTGAGTAGGTTGTTCTTGAGGATTGAGGTGGTGTGAGTTCTCAAGAGGCTTCCAGATCCTTCATGGTATTTGTATCTCATATTTGTAATATGCTGATGACACTCATTTTTGGCTGATGACATTCAACAGTTGATTGATGCTAGATTGGTGTTAGAGATGGTTCAGGATATCTCCGGACTGAATGTGGACTGCAACAAAAGCCGCTTGGTAGGGATCAACTTGGAGGAGCAGGACATTGCAAGGGCAACTCTCATCTTTGGGTGCTAGATTGGGACTTTTCCTTTCTCCTACCTCGGTCTTCCCCTCTCCCCTAGGTCTATTCATTGCAGAGATTGGTAAGAGGTGGTTCGTAGACTTGAGTCTAGGCTAGCGGGATGGAAGGCTAGGCTTCCTTCTTATGTGGGTCGCCTAGTTTTGTGCAGATTGGTGCTGAATAGCTTACCAATTTACTTTATCTCTATTTTCAGAATCTCGAAGTCGATGGCTAGGGGACTTGAGGCAATTCAAGCAAGACTTTTTTGGCATGGTAATGGGAGCAAAGTCAGAGGGTGGCACGATATTGCATGGAGCAGAATTTGTTAGAGCAAGGAAGCAAGGGGTCTAGGCATCAAGGACATTAGATACTTTAATTTGGCATCACTCAGTGAAGTGGCAATGGAGGTTGGGGGTGGAGGTTGGAGGTATGTGGACTAAGCTGATATCTCAGAGGTATTACAATTCAGGTAGGGTTTGGATGTACTTGCAAGCCACTTGTACAACATCTCTTTGATCTGGAGAGGAATCTTGCAGTGTGTTGATTTTGTCAAAGCCAACGTTAGATGTCAGTTGGGGGATGGTTAGAGATGCTTGTTTTGGCAGGATAGGTGGTGTGGTAATTGATCCATTGCCCTTTCCTTCATTGTTTGCTGTAGTAGGACTGCTTGGGGCTATAGTGGCTCGGACTTTTGATGATCAGTTGCCTGGGGTTACTTGGGCCCCCACTTTCAGGAGGAGCCTGTCTCTTTAAGAGATGGATCAATTTCAGAGCCTTTTGACTCTCCTTCAGGATTTCAGACCTTCTTGCCAGTAGGCATGACTCATGGGTGTGGAGATGGGAGAGAGGAGGCCTATTCTCCGTGTGGTCTTACTTGGCTCTCTCTGATGGGGGATTGTGGCACCCCTGGGCTTCCCAAGTATGGGTCCCCAAGAGCCCGATGAAGGTGAAGGTGTTGATCTAGAGGATCTCTCACAATCGGGTACCGACTTGTGATAGGGTGGCTCATTATCTACAACATATTTCTACCCGATGTTGTATGCGTGGGGACGAGGATGAGGATTTGGATCACTTATTCACTTTCTGCTCATTTGCAAGGCTTTATGGATAATGATGGGACAGAGAATGCTTCAGCCTATGGAGAATTTTTTTACGGTGCAGCAACTTCTCTCCAATTGGCATAGAAGGTGGGTGCTCAAGGGGGACAGAATCATCTGGCAGCATATCCTTTATGCCACGCTTTGGCCTTGTGGAGTGAAAGGAGAAGCTATATCTGAGGAGATAGTTTTTGCTTTTATTTTTTAGAAAGTTTGTTTTTTGGGCTAGTCATTGTTGTAAAGTGGGTCCCCATAACTCCTTGCTCTTTTTGTCTTTGGGGAGTTAGGTTGACACTCTAACAGTCTAACTTGATGTGGAGATTTTGTATAGGGGCTGCATTTTGCCATTCTTTCCTTTTTACTTTAATACACCCGTGGTTCCATCCACGTTTCAAAAAGAATGTTCCTTTTCATTGTAGAAATAATAAGGCATTCCCTGTTCCCCATTTTCAGAATGAGAATACCATTTGGGAAGCACTCTTAAAAGGACTTCGTTCTAAATATCGTTCAAAACATTCTCATTCTTTGTGGAATGACATTTATTTTAGGGTTTATTTACTGGGAGATTACCAAAGAGATTTAAGTGATCGCATTCCTCATTTTAAGTGAGAATGACTCTTATGAGAAAGGATTATTAGGATTTAGGAGAATTACTTTCACTTTGCTTTGCTTCAATTACTCAATGCCGAAGGATTGGACTAAGATTTCTTTTCATTTGTAAGAATAATATTTGTCTAATTCACTCATCATTTTCACTGCGAAATGAATTTTGGCAGGTGCAAATGATGTTTCAATGATCCAGATGGCAGATGTTGGTGTTGGGATATGTGGTCAGGAAGGTCGTCAAGCAGTAATGGCATCAGATTTTGCTATGGGGCAGTTCCGCTTTCTGAAGAGATTGCTTCTTGTGCATGGACACTGGAATTACCAGCGTGTAGGCTACTTGGTTCTGTATAACTTCTACCGAAATGCTGTATTTGTTCTGATGTTATTCTGGTATGTACTCTTTGATCCACAACTTCTACGTTACTTTCTTATTTTAAGTTGGACAATATTCCTCATTGGAGCAGTATGTATAGCATTTTATTTGGAAGGTCAGTAAAATACAAGATTGTGATGAGAGTTGTTTTTCTCGTTGTTGCAGAGAGATACTGCATTATGTAGAATCCCACTAACATTTCTGTGGTTCTGGATTCTCTCCAGAATCTTAGTACTCCACTGGAGCAATGCTTCCCTAATTTCTATTGAATGTATATTCTCACATGGCTTCTTCAACCATGTCTGCATTTGTGCCTGCCAGCCCTGTTCAGTCCTTTGCATGGGATTTTCCTGAATGCACACCTGTAAATAGATAGATTTAAATGATGATTACTTAAACAGAATGGACCAGATATGTGTCAGAGTGGGTATTCATTTTTCTCATCCACTCTGTTTTATATTCAGATACCTGCTTATCTTTCATGGATATAATGATCTGATAAGTCGAATGTAAATGCAGAGTAAAACCAGATTACATAGGCTTCTCTACAGCCCTGGAAATTCACTTCTCTGATGGTGTTGTAATGTGCCCTACATATGACAACAGTTCTTGCCATCAGGCTTTGCCATTTTTTTGGGTAGTCTGTAAACAATAAAGTGAATAAACATAGGGATCTGTTGGGTGCAGCTGACAAATGCAACTATATTTATGTTCAAGACAACTCCAGCAATCATAGTTTCGTGGGTAATATGATAAGCTTATGTTAGTCATAATCATCTTCATGGTCAATTCAAAGATCATTGTAAGCTCATGTTCAATACATAGTCAATTATAACATTTTCATGTTTTACCTACATGTGCTCCCTAGTAATTTTTGAACCATTGGTTTGTGTTAAACCAAATACTTGAGTGGCCTTTGATAGCATGACTATCATGATGATGGCTTTGTAACAGTTACTGTCAATATATGCCTTTCTGCTCATCATATTCTTTGAAATAACAATCTTATTTTGTCAATTCCTTTTATAATATTTGTGGATGGCAGCCATGGTTCTTGAAAATTTGCTTAACTCAATGGGCCACCACTGAATCTTTGTTTATGTTGTGTTATATAACAAAATACCAAGATTTTTCTCAGTATTTGACAAACAGATCATCATGTATAATTTGTGAATGCTCAATTGTGAATCATGATTATGTGCTGTGGTCTCGAAAATGATATGAATGCACTATAATTTTCATATTCACCTAACAGTCTCTGCCTTGTAATGCATGCTGCATGGTGTAATATCTTTTTTTCTATTTGAATGAGAAGGCTTACAATGATGATGATAGTTCACTGGTAATGGGATTATTTGTTGTTTATAATCTTCAGGTATGTATTATGCACTGCTTTCTCAGCAACATCTGCTCTGACGGATTGGAGTAGTGTATTTTATTCTGTAATATACACATCCATCCCAACGATAGTGGTGGGTATTTTGGACAAGGACTTGAGTCACAGGACACTACTTCAGTACCCAAAACTTTATGGCTCAGGGCATAGACATGAGAGCTACAATTTGCGCCTCTTTTGGATTACAATGATTGATACTCTTTGGCAAAGTCTTGTTCTTTTCTATGTACCTCTTTTTACATACCGAAACAGCTCAATTGACATCTGGAGCCTTGGCAGTTTGTGGACTATTGCAGTTGTTGTTCTAGTAAATTTTCACTTGGCAATGGACATCCAGCGGTGGGTTTTGATTACACATATTGCAACATGGGGATCTATAATTATCACTTATGCATGTATTGTGATACTGGATTCCATACCCATTTTTCCCAATTACTGGTTAGTGTCAATTTCAAGCTTTATTTACTTTGTTGAGATATCAACTCATATCTAATAGTATTTGGTAATCTTATTAGGACTATATACCATTTGGCAAAGTCAGAGACCTATTGGCTCACCATCTTGCTCATAACAGTTATAGCATTGCTTCCCCGCTTTCTTTGCAAAGTTGTGCAACAGCTATTTTGCCCTTCAGATATTCAGATTGCTAGAGAAGCTGAAATATTGGGCAAGTTGTCCAATCCTTTGGGGTTTACGGCAGAACAAGATTCCAGTTGATGCTCAGTTGCTTTCCTGTAGGAGGTAACTTACAATTGAGCATGGGCCTCATACAATTTGTGGACCCCCCTGTCAAAATTGCTCAGTAAGTTAGTCATATTTTTTTGATTTCAACTTAAAGCTCATCTTCCTGTGGGTGTTACAGTTAACCTGAAATGACCATCGACCATGACAGGAAGTATTTATTTATCAGCCTGAATGCTAACTGCTTTCTGGGAAATAGTCTTGAGTTAAATTCAGATAATTATTATACTGAAAGACAACACTGTTTCTTATCCTGCTAATATTCAGGTTCCATCCTGCTTTGTGGTTGAAAGTGGCTGGAAAAGGGTCCCTGTGTGTCTTGACTAATGGATTCGTGATGCAATTACTGCTGTTAAACATGAGTAAACTATTTGACACTAAGAACTAACAAAGGGAGAGGGGTGGGGTGAGGGAAATGTTCATGTTAAACTTGAATATGGAAGCACGACATGGTCATTATCTCGAAGCTTAATTTTTAGATATCACCATCTTTGCTGAATCATTATGCCAATCAACATCTTGAATTTGTTTTCCGAAAGACTTTTTGTTTGTTGACTTCTATTAAGATCACATGTGGACTTCGAAACATGATTTGTACTTACATTATTATGCTTTCTCATTGAATCTGAAGTGTTTTTTTTTTTTTTGAAATGGAATCAGAATTAATAAGGAGGGGTCTTCTGATTTTCTGAAACCCATCATTGTAAGCGTCCCTACAGCAGTATATTGCTACGAATCCTTATGAATGCTTAGGAACGGCTGAACAGGGGTGACATATGGCATTTGTCGCAGTTGATTGTTAAAGATTTCCTGGTCTATCGAGAAACTATCCCCCTCTTTTCTTTTTTCTTTTATCTTTTGGCTGGTAGGGGATTTGAAAAACGTGAAATAGTTTAAGCGGATGCTGCTCACTTACATTGTTAAATAGCTTGCATTGATGTGTATTTCTGCCTCTCGTCTGTTTGCGCTGTCTCTCCTTTTTTTTTATGATATCAGTGAATGAAGCCGATAATCCATCATGGTGTGTACTATTTAATATCTTCACGTTAACAGTTAGTATGGTGGTTGACAGTCTTACATTATTCCATGTAGGCTGTTCGGCTTGCTTTTCTTAACTTTGTAGAACTACTCTGAAGAAGTTCGCTCCAGACTATTTCCATATAATTGTAAAAACAGTGAATGTACTTGTTTATTTCCTGTTTGTCCTGCAATTTTGTTTGGCGAACTAATTCATTGTCTTTCAGACGGATCCATGTTCATCCTGCAAGGGAAAACCTGAAGAGCCGGGAATCATAATCAGCCGAGGCACCGTGTAAAGGCCGAGGTGCAACGCAAGAGATAAAAGCAGTGGTCGGTGGGGTGAAACTGCGGCGGCGATTGGGACAATTTGTATGAGCTCCCATGGCCATCCGAGATTGTACTAACACCTTTCGGAGGGGAAAGGGCAGGGGAGCCGAAGTGTGAGTATATAGGTATCCTTAAACCTGTTTTTTCTTTTCTCACCCCTCCCTCTTTTTACTCATTGTCTTTGTATCATTCAGAAGAAAATGGATTTGAACAGTACGCAGAGAATTCAGTCAAAAAAAGGAACTTCTACAACACCAGATTATAAGAAAGTGTAGATTTCTACAAAGAGTTTTCAAGAAAAGCTCGTTGTGATGTACAAGTGTCCTTGAAGTTTTGGTTCTGTTTTAAGCCAATATTGTTGCGCGCAGCATAAACTTTTCGACAGCGGTATCGTACTGAAAAGGTCTTTGGAGACGACTTTAAATCTTCAATTCCAAGATTAAACTGGGTTCCAAGATTTTCCCTTTTTGGGAAATACTTTGCCTCTGGCCGCCCACATTCGTAAACATCAGTAGGTGTAGACTCCGGTGTTATGTTGATAGTGGACATGTTCTGCTTATGTCTGAGGTCGGTCAAACACATCTCGCAGTTGGACATAAAATATCTTTTTTGATCTTTTATTTCTTCCATGGCCAATCCGCGAAGTGTCGCGGATGCTACAAACTGACGTTTCTGACGAAAGTACAGGGATCAAAGGGTTAGGATCTCAAAGAGTGTTCGAACGTGCACATATTATGTATGTACTGTGTCCATTTTCCAGAGATAAAAGCATATATACTCCTGAAAGATATAAAATATCACGTATGTCTCTAAAATTTCCGTGTCATCAAATATGTTTCGTATTTGAATGTATTATGTTAGAAATAGTTGGTCAGTTGAACTTAATTATAGTTGGGTTAAGCGGTAGAAAAAGGTAATCTATTCTCAATTTAAAATCTCTTCTCCACCTACCAGACTTAAACAATTTTTTTGGTGAAGCATTTTCATCTTTTAAAATTTATTTAACAATTTTGACCATGTTTTAACGATATATTCTTTAGATTGTGAGGGTCAATTAACCCAAGCGATATAATGGATGTAGTTTTATCAAATATGATGAGGTCAGAATTTTAGAGGTATATACGATAATATGATAATTTTCCAAAGTACATATGTATTCAACTCTTTTTCTATCATCAGTCAAAGAAGTTGCTCAATATAAGATCAAGATCGTATAATGGCTAATAGGGTGTTTGGGACCAATTTTTTTAAAAAGTTATTTCTCCCTAAAAATAATGATGTCTATTTTTTACTAAAATTTCAAAATAAAAAATTAATATAAGGTGTGGTGGGGGGAGGGGGCGATCCAAGTTCAAGGGGGAGGAGGGGGTGCGGCACAAAGGGAGGGGGGGCGCAAGTGGGGGGCCTTCCAGCGGGGGGGGGGGGGGGGGGGTCAAGAGAGAGCTGTGCGTGTATTTTTTTTTTAAATCATATTTATTTTTTAAGAGAGATTTAGATAAGATAAAAAATTTCACTAAAATAAAAATTATTTACCAAACATGCTTGTACGTCTGTCCATCCTTTTTTTTTTTAATTTAACAAAAAAATTGATAAAAAAATACAATCAAACACCTTATAAACATCTAAAAGATTATTCAGAACAGAGGCAACATACAAGTAAATGGCCGCTGTACCCGCAGGTGTGGACCCCACAGCAGCAGGACCCACACATCAGCAGTGGGACCCACATTCATTTGTATCCGCAGACACAGGTGGCCTTCCGCTACCATCCAGCAGAGCAGACAGCGAAGCAGAGCTAAATTATTGAAAGGCTCTTCCTTAATCAGGTCTTCGCCGAATTGCTAATCTTAGTAAAGATCCGCCACTTCCTAACTTTTCACAGATGCATCCCTAGCTCAGCAATAATAGCCAGCTGAACCGGGGAACATCTAGTTATCGCTTGAGCACTTGGGGAGTAGGATTTATTTACGCTAACTCTGTGCAGAATTTAACGGGAACGCCGAGGGAATTCAAGTGAGACTCGCGTGGGACCGTCATAAAAAGGCACAAAACCTACCCTCTAGCAAAGCGAGATAGCTTCCAGGTGATCAACTCTTGCTGGTAAAATTGATTCAATGTAACAGGCACCAATCCACAGGAACGTTCACAAATTGGTCACACTAACAATCACAATCTATACGACAAAATCATCTGCGAATTAGTTGGCAACTAGAATCCAAGCGTACGTTGACAGTTTCGTACGATGAGTTGCTTTGTACTTTTTATGTATTCTAATGCAATGAAGACCATGCAAGGGGGGGGGGGGGGTTGAGGAAGATATTACGCACAAAATAATTCAAGAACGCTGGGACTGCCTTTGGTTGAAACCCCATATGAACTAACATTGAGAACATTGCGAAAGGAGCAGTAACATGAACAAAACAGAATATCTGCATCTGCAATTTCTTCTCTCTTTCTTTCCTACAAAAAGCTATTCAGTTCTTCCAAGCCCTCGTGAATGCTTCAGGCATGAATCAAAAAGCACAAAACTAGGAAGTTAATGTTTGTAAAATAACTACAGGGCAATTCATCGAGCAACTAGCAAAGATTTCAAATCAAGGTAACAAGTAATTGGGTGAGTAAAGATGGTTCAACGAAAACCACTACCTAGTTGCTTCAGCTGGAAGACTAGTTTCCTTGAAAATAGGACGCCTGGCTCTTCATCCGGTTCCAACTCCTTGGGCCAACTAGGAATTCCTGGCAAAGCAATTTCAAGAATCTTCCCCCAAGAAAGGGGGCTTTCCTTGTAATCAGGCATGACATTTCACACACAACACGAGTATTTTTTGCCCTGAAACTATACCAAACTCATATAAAGATGCTGAGATTTCAACTGCATAAACATCCAAAACGTGAACCTCCCTTATGTTTTCAACCTCGTATCATTGGAGAGTGAATGTCCGTTTACCACACTTCTTCTTATACATATCTTAGCCAACACATCGACAACTCCACACTTCCAAATGCAAATCATGAGAAAAGAAGAATGAAATATAATAGAAAGGTATGTTGACAGAAAACTATTAGCTCTAGAACCAAATGAAAATATATCTTCTAGGTCCACATCAACAAGCAAACACCAGTGAAACTTCCAGTTTAGAGCAATACCCGGATGGTAGGATCACCGGTCCTTGACAAGGCTGAACCATGCCATGAAATCCGGCAGTTACTTATAACAACACAAGCATTTTAAGTAGAACTAAACAAGGAGAAGGAAATATTATACAAGTCCCTCAGAGACCCGTTTAAAATCACACACACAGCTTACTTGATTACCCTCCGGACCAAGCTTTTCTTATAACTTTGCCTAGCAAACCCTAATAAACCAGAATGTAGCAGATGGAAGTGTTACCTTCACATCAGTTTTATCTGTTAGACTAGGAGTTTGAGAGACTGCAGTCAAGAGAAGAAGATGGCCTGAAGGGAGAAAGGCAGCTGCTCTTTGAGTGTCATACGGCACTTCCTATCAAAGGGCTTTCTTCCTCACTGGGAACTGAAGCGAGATCCTATTTTTATGCAAGCCGCAGATCCAAAACAATCCAACGACAGCGAAATCCAACAAACAGGCGAGAAGGGATGCTTTTGACATCAATGCACTACAAGACGAACGATGGGTCAAGATGGGTACTTTCGAAGGGAGGGGAGGGCAGGGGAGGGGGGGGGGGGACATTAAACGTTAGAGCCTTCGAGGCAGATCACTCCGCGCGATGACTCATTGGGCCAGTTAGAAGTCCCCGGTACACCCTACGGGAGGCCCCCTTCTGGCATTCTGGAGTGTACAGAGCACTCCTAGCTGACCCAATGAGTCCTCTTTTGAGACGCGATCCACGCAGCAGTGAGCATGAGCAGCGGACAGACTTTAAAACGAACACATCAACGGCAAAATCAGATGACGGTGAAACGCCAAGGAACCAACATAAAACCGATATGATCATCCACATATGTGGAGCTACCCAAGGATTCCTGCCCAATATCCAAAGAGATGATAGCAGCACGAAAGAATGGGCCCAGATCTGGAAAAATAACTGGAGGGGGAAAAATCCAGAAGCATGGGATGCAGATAACTACAAAGGCACCATGGAAGAGCATCGGGGCCGTAACTCGGGCACCAAAAGGAACAACCTAGGCCTACTTCTGCTGCGGACACACCACATAGAGGAAAGGAGAGAGGCATCGTCATCGTCCTCCATCTCCCCGAGGAAGAGACGGGAGCAGCTGGTGAACTTCTCGGTTCTCTCCCATGTATATATTGCAGAACCGCCGCGCAGGCGCCGCCGCTCGCCATGCCAGTGGAAATTAGGGTTTCGCCTCCCATCGCCCCTTTCAGATAGATGAAGGATCCCACGGCCAGAGGCGAAGCAATGGAACTCCCCCGTGCGCCCGGGCACGGGATGACGTAACCGCCACACGTGCACGAGTGGGGAGGCAGATCGACTGACCTGCTGACGTGATGATGAGATTGCTGCAGACCGATGTTTTAAAGCCGGACCGGACCGGACAAACTGAGATCCGAACACGTGAGCGGTTCCGATTGGGTTCATTAAAAACCAGAAATTTGAAAAAAAAAAAAGAGTCGACGAGCCAAAAAAAAAAGACAACTTTGACCGGTTCGGTCCGGTCCAAAGCCATATATTAAATCGTCTTCCAACAAAATTTCATGAAACTCTTGAGAATCTAACTCAAGACAGGTCACTGAATTATACAATGTATGCACTGATCGTATCACAAAAGTTATTTCGACTAAAATATATATAAATAAATGTGATATGAATGCATTTAGCAAAAGCAAAGCAGTCATTATACTCAGAACCGATAGAGGATCAGTCGAAATCAATCTGGATCGCCCATAGCCAATCTACGCCGGAATCGAGCGATCCCAATCCAGATCAGTCAGTTCTATCTCATGTTTAGGGTCCACTAGGTTTGACTGATCTCCAAACGGTCTCTAAACTCTAAAGAAGTCATCTCATAAATAATTATATAATATATGCAAAAAAAAATATACATTTTATGGTTCTCATTATTAAAAAAATATCGTAGGTTATTCAATTTACTTCTAAAACAAGGCCATCTAGGGTGACATGGGTTTTACGTCTATGAAGTGTTGCCCGCAGTTGAATTTTTTCCCTCTAAATGTCCACAGTAGATACAAGATATGCACCTGCCCTTGTCATGGTGGCACACTCACAACCGTCTATTTTCTTTCAACAACTCATAATCTAAATGTGACATCTTAAATTTTTTAGATCCTAATTAGTGGATTAGTATTACAGGTCGGATTCCTAGTAAGGCCTCGGATGGAGATGAGACCCGTTTTCAAAGCCAAAATGGTTATTTCTTAAGCATGTGCAGAGGTTATCTAACAAGTCTACTTGACCGATGTGCCTTGAACACATGTGTCTCGATCGACAAGTATAGGTAGTTCATTTGGTAGTGGAGTCAGGATGTCCTATCGCCGAATCAAGTCTCTGACAAGTAGAGACATCTAGGCGACATGATGTGTTTTCGTACTGAACTAGTCAACTATTAACCATCTAACCCAGGTGCCAAATAACAACCTAAAGGGCTGAAAAGACATCAAGTCAGACAGACACGCTTGCTAGTGTGTTGACCAGGCCTATCAGGTGTTAGTCACGTGCATTAGGTGTCATATAGGTCTATCAGGTGGAGGAGTCAACGCAACATGACTCATTCAGAAACATCTACCTATATGGATGCGTTTTCAACTGAATCACGTCACAGTGTGTTGATGTGTTTCTAATTTTGGGGCTTTTTATAGAACCTCTCCCTCTCCCTTCCCCCCTCTCCCCACCAAACCTCACCTCTTTCCTCCTTACTTTCCCTCCTCTGAGTTCCCACTCCCTCTACTCCTCTTCTTCCCCCTCTAGTGGCCCATGGCAGTTAGTGGATGAGGACAACGATAGTGTGGTGCTCAACATTGAGCAATGGTGTTTGTGGACATGATGGATGGTGGTGAGAAAGAGGTGACTAACCTACAAGAAAGTCCTAACGGATTAAACTCTTCGTAAGAGGTAGGGTTACTTTCCCACATGCTCTAATGCTTGGTTTATAGTGGATTTTCATATGATGAGTATGATTAGGACGAGAATGTTGGTTTTATTTTGTGAAATGAGAGTTTTCCATGTCAAGGGAGAGACTGAGATCCATTTTTCTTGTTTATTCTCATGGTTTTTGGTGATTGAATAATTGTAGATGTGTGGATTAGGTTTCCCTTTCTCCACCCCACTTTCTCTTTTGTTTTTTTCCCTTCACATTGGTACAATTTGGGGTGGTGATTGGGTCTTCAAAGGATGGAAAACTCTATCTAGACCCGCTATCTTGAATGACAAGTTCTAAATGTGTTAGCCCAATCAGATGTGCCTCTAGTCTTTTTCTAGGGGTTTTTTCTATGATGAGTCTAGAGGTGTCAAGTTGTGTTTATGTGTTTACCTTGAGGTGTCAACATCCATTGATGCATTATGAGATAGTGGCCCAATAACCTTAGCTCCATAGTTTCAGGACTCTATGGTGCAATTTTTGATTTGGGGTTTGAGATTTTTTAAAGAACGCATTCAAAAGGCATTAGCCTAGGCATTGCATTTAGAGAGCATCTCCATAGACTGATGCATTATGGTTTTAAGGCATCTGTGACCCCTAATGAGCTTATAGTCAAGTTCAATTGGGTAGTTCTTTTGGTTTTTCACCTCACTCAGTTCTATGTTCCTAGCATGACATCTCACTAGTTGAATACTTTGGTGTTTTGAGCACATCATGACCGAGGGAGAGGATTGGGGTTTCGTGCTTGTGCCTTGAGCACAATCTATTTGGAGCCATCTCTAGGATCTCCCTTTTTATTTTTAGCCTATGTCTGGGCTAGGGGAAAAATAGCCAAGGGTAGTTGTTGACCAGGTTGCAAGCCCAGAGGGGGGGGGGGGGGAGGTGAATGGATTGCTAAAAATTCGCCTTAGAACTATTCTTTGACAAAATAACTTTAGAAACACTAAACGAAATAGTTAGAGTTAATACGCAGTGGATAAGGAGACAAAAGCAATCACATGAATAACAGAAATTTTATCCTGGTTTAGATCTCCTATCACAAGGAGTCCTACGTCCAGTCCCCAAGCAACAACTTGGGATTCCACTAACCAAGGGTACAGTTCCCCTCGAAGACACTTGCACATCCAGCACCAACTAACCTTCTCTTCACTCCACGAAGAGGCAATACATCATCTGTTATAACAGATCTTCCTTTCTACAAAAGAGAAGGAACCACCCACTCCACAGCAGGTCCTCTCTTCACAGATGAAGATGAGCACTCAAAGAAGAGTAAAGAGGTGATGACCCTTAGACCAAGCTAATAGCAACAATACAATGCTTGATCTGAGGCAGAATCTGGGAGACTAAAAGAATTACACTAAGAAGAGAATGTCTCATATTTAAAACAAGCTCTCACACTCTAGAAGGAATGAATGAATAGTGCTTGAGAGCTAAGAGCAAGAGGCTTGATCTCAGTGAGATCGCGAGCTCTTGTATACTTTTTGAATGTGCAAGGATCATCTTCATGGCGTCAACACATTTCTATTTATCTTCTCTTGATGAAGTATCTGTTGAAGTGTCTGTTGACTCTCATCTTGAAACGTGTCTCCTGACAGTTGTAGCAAGTTCAATGTAAGAAACCCCGAAAACCTACAGATAATAAATGCTTGGATAGAGACATGGTGAGAGAGAGATCATATGGATATCTTCTTTACTCCGGTCAACATGATATGTCCAACGTTGTAAACGTGTGTGACTACCAGAAACCTGCAGACGATAAATGTTGGAAGATAGACAACTCAAATGTATCTAAACTGTCAGTCAATGCTACTTGCCATATTGCAGGAAGATATACTAAAGAGGAAACACCATTTTGTCATCATTTAAAGTCTAGATGATAAGTCATGAAAGTGGTAATAGTAAAAGACGACATGCATAGAGTCTATACCCATGATAAAACAATAAATGCCTTAGTGAAAAGGATACGTAATATTTTGCGGGAAAGTTTGAAACGCACAACATTTCAAAATTAATTTGAAAGGAACAGTGAGGCAAAATAAGATTAAGGCTAATTTATTATGTTCAATAAAACTTTAGTTATAGCCATAATCAATATGATTATCGTAAAAGATATTTTCAAAGCAATGTAGTCGGTGTTCAAGGATTAGAAGACTAAAGGATAATAGATGTTCAAAGACAGTCGATGTCCAAAGGGTAATCGATGTGAACATAATCTGTGTTTTATCATAATTGATGTTCAATCATAATCTATGTGAATGTAACCAATGTTTGACCATAATCAATGTGAACTTAGTAGTCGATGTTCAAACATAATCAATATTCAAAGAGAGTAGATGTTCAGAGACAGTCGATGTCTAAACATAATCAATGTTCAAGAGAGTCGATGTTCAGAGACAATCGATGTCCAAAGGATAATCGATGTGAACGTAATTGATGTTTAAGTGAAATCAATGTGAGCGTAATCGATGTTGAATCGTAATCGATGTTTGAGTGAAATCAATGTGAGCGTAATCGATGTTTAAGTGAAATCGATGTGAGCGTAATCGATGTTTGAGTGAAATCGATGTGAGCGAAGCGTAATCGATGTTTAAGTGTAATCAATGTGAGCGTAATCGATGTTTAAGTGAAATCGATATTGAAATATAATCGATGTTTAAATGAAATCGATGTTAGAATGTGATCGATGTTTAAGTAAAATCAATGTTGAAACATAATCGATGTTTAAGTGAAATCGATGTTGAAATGTAATCGATGTTTAAATGAAATCGATGTTGGAATGTAATCGATGTTTAAGTGAAATCGATGTTGAAACATAATCGATGTTTAAGTGAACTATAATCGATGTAATGTTGAAGCATTAGTCGATGTGAACTTACAATAATAATCGATGTAGACTTAGGTAATTTATATGCAATATAGACTTCTAATTTAAATGAGTGTACCTAACTTACAAAATTTATTTCATTTGATACCTATTGACAAACTTTAGACAAATATGTTAGTCAAGTATTTTCCATGGTTTTGTTTATCACCAAAATATATAAGTGGAGATAAATTGTTCATCAGTAGTAACTTGTGTAGTCCACTTGTGTGTACATGTGGTTGGGGAAGAGGATATTATGGTAGGTTATAGAGCCACAATCCTTAGCTAGTTCTGCTTCTCTCAATTATCTTACTTTATGAGGTTCTAAATCCTGGTAGAGGTGATTAGGTGTGAGGCTATAGATTCACCAGACTGCGGTTATGTTGGTTGTTGTTGAGTCCACATGTGCCACACTCCATGCGTATGGAGGAGATTAGGCGTGAAGCGATAGTTGGGAGGCCAGACACTCGTTGGTGCATTTGACTACGATACTAATGGTTGTGTTTTCTCGTCATCGAGGCTAGGGAGATTGTCCACATCGTGGATTGCCTAGTGCAGGTTGGCTAGCCTTGGTCAGTGGTTATTGGCTTGTTGATGACTCTATGTATGTATGCCTAATATTCACTGTGTGTACATTGGTTTTCCACATCTCATCCTGGTCTATTTGTTACTTTTATGCATAGTTTTATTTAATTATTTATTTATCATATTCTATTGTGTTATTTTTAATGTTTTGGCTAAATAGGGGAATTGAAATATATTTACTTAGCCTGTGACTTGGCCTATGACTTGTGAGGCTTACTCTCTATTTTTTTAGGAAAGGGCTCATATCAACAATATTCACTTGAGGATGAAGAGTAGTTTATAGGGAGCAACGTTGCTTGTGCCAACAATGGTAGTGTGTGGTTCGTGGGGTATGCGCCACATGGACATCTAGTTTTTCTTGACTTCTACTTTCATATGGGACTCCTTGTACTATGTAACTTACTTTCTATTATAGTTATTTTAGTTTCTTGCATTTTATTAGACCAATTACTTATCCTTCTTGATCTTCAAACTCATGGGCAGAGAGCCGAGGTTTGTGCCACTTTGGGTCCTTAGCGGGCTAAGGATCTCACGTCACTACACTAGATATTTAGTAAAGAGAAATATTTATTGTAAGTCCAATTTTGTAATGGTGACATGAATTGCAAGAAATTAATCTTATTGGTCAAAAGTGGATGTTTCTCTCTCCAACTAATAATTGATTTTGAAGAGGGCAAATCATGACTCTTCTTGTAGGCCATCAGATAACTTAATGTAAACAAACCAAATATCAAGTCAGGGATGCAAAAGTTTGAAATATCAATCCGATCGGCATGCCAATTGGTCCAACACAATCTATAGGTAGTGAGAGTGACCTAGGAGAGCTGACAGAATCTAAATTGGATATTTGGTTAGGGAAAGACGCTCAAATTAACATTCTCTAAAATAACTTAGTGTAAACAAATTATATATCAAGTTGGGGGTCCAAAAATCTGAAATATTATTATGATCGGCGTGCCTATTGGTCCAACACGAACTGTATGGTGAGAGTGCCTTAGGAAAGTTGATGGAATCCAAATCCGATACCCAGTTTGGGGTTGGCGATCAAATTAGCATTCTTCAAAATAATTTACTGTAAACAAACCAAATATTAAGTCGAGAGTGCAAAAATTTGAAATACTGATGTAATCGATGTAGTGATTGATTCAACATGATCTGGGTGGTGAGAGTGATATGGGAAAGCTGACGAAATCCAAATCGGATATCTGGTTTAAGCTCAACGCTTAAATTATCTATTTTTAATTAAGTTAAAATAAATTCATGTCCATATATTCTTCTTTCAAATTTTAAAATCAAATATATTATTTAATTTAATTTTTGAATAACATTTTTATTCATATATTCTAATTTTATTATTTATAATATAGGATCTTCCATCAAGTGGAGATAGAGGAGGCGAGCTGAACGGGGAGGATGACAGCATGGACGACGTAGAAGTCATCTCTTGATTTTTTTATTCTATTTAAAAAATTGTTGAATTTCATATTGAAATGTAATTATTAATTTATTTATTGTGGTGAATGTTATTTGTATATTATTTATTTTAAATACATTTTAAAAAAATTAAATATAACTAAAATGTATATGGCATTTTGATAGAATTTTTGACGAAAAGAAAGTTCATTGGAAAATTTTCTAACGGATAATAATCTTTCGAAAATATTTTCAATGAAAATTCTAATGGATATTAATTTTGTCAACAATATTTGTGATAGATTTCTTGAAGAATAAATGGCCCATCAAAAAAAGAAGCCAATTTCTTAAAGAAAAAAAAACAGGGGACTTTCTAACGATTTTTTTGATGGAACTATATACGTCAGAAAAGTTCCAACATAATTTCTAACAAAATAAATCCATCATGAATCTTAAGTTCGATGAGATTTTCTGGTGAAATTGGTAACAAAAGGTTGCTGATGAAAATTGTCTATGGATTTTTGACGAAGATATATTTTGTTGGCAGTTAGTGATAAAGATATTCTCGGAGCCTTATTCCATAGAAAATCTATCAAAAATAGCTTTATCGAAGGATTTTTGATAGAATCTGGCTGTCAAAAAATTATTTTTCTTGCAGTGACAAAGTGTCTCCCAAGTCACAAGTTGAACACAATGTAGCGGAAGACTGCAACCTGAACGAGTCATAAAGATCGACTGTATTCTCATATTAAACATAGCCGTGAAGGCAGCTGCATTCTGAACACAACCAGGAGGCAGGCCGCATTCTCAAGTCAGTGTTATTTCCCTACCTTTTATTTATTTTCCAAAGTAGTTAGCCATATATTTAATGTCTTATTATTTGGAAATTACTTTGGTGGTGATCACAATACATATTTGGGTTAGAGAAATGCTAGTCGACCACACCACTAGGTAAATGTTTTACTCGGTGGAGCATTTCATTAGTCAGCCAGCTACTTTTGGCAGGTGAGACCTAGCCATCCGACCAATGAAATGATTGACAAAGTAAATCATTTATTCTACCTTGAGGTTGGCTAGAAATTCTTTTTTGGTTTTTATCCATGTTTTGAATCGAGGTAAATTCCATGATTACACACATCAGATCTCGAATTGTAACATCCCAAGGTTTCTTGGCTGTTTCTTGTAGTTCTTAGCGAGGAGTTAGTGTGGAGCTTGGAGCGAGGAGGAGGTGGCCTGTAGCTACCCTGGATATTTATGCCCAATAAGGCTCCAGATCCACCTCCCGCGAACGGACCGAAGTCTCGCAAGGGATAGCTCGAACACGTGTCCAATAAGAATATAAAAGACAACCACAACAGTATAAGACACAAGAAAGTACATGTGCTCATATCTGTACATAACAATTTACAATTGTCCCAATACATTATTACATGTCCAATTAAAAAGTAAACTACCTGGGGCATACCCCGAGGGAGCACAAGCTCACATAACACAACTAACGCTACTACTGGTGGTGCAAGTCTGCCACAACGTCTTTGCAATAGAGCTGCAAATGGGTCGGGTTCAGAACCGGAAACACAGATTTCGATTCTGATTTCGATTCTGATAACCGAAATATGGTTCCAATTCCGATTCTGATAAAATCGGAATGGTTAATTCTGATTCCGTTCCGATTCCGATAACATTATCGGAACCGAAATTCCGATAAGTTAAGGTGTTTACCATAGTTTTTTCTTTTAAATTTATGGATAATTTATCGAAATAACCGATACCGATACCGATTATTTTTCAATTCTGATTCCGATTCTGATAGCCTATCGGAATATCCGATACCGATTCCGATAAGCCAGCGGTATCATTTTTCAATTTCGAAACTGATAATTTTTATCGAAATCGGGTCGGAATATCGGGATATCGGGTTTCGTTTACACCCCTACTTTGCAAGCCATATAAACGGTAAGCCCTGAAAAGAACTATAGGGGAGTGAGCCTCAACAAGTCACAGGCTCAGTAGTGACCACCCAAAACCACACACGAAACTAAAGAGACCTCAACCCCAAAGGGTCTCACTGGCAATGCCGATAGTCAAATCATGTCATGCTCACAACATTACATGATTAACAACTATTAAATATAATCTTATCAGCTAATACAAATCTCAAAAGGGAAGAGGAACAACAGGACTAGCACAACACCACTAGTCTGCTCAATAACTGAAATGCCTAGGCCACAAGCCTCACAGGCAAACCATTACAATAACGGGTCGCCTAAGCTACAAGCTTCACAGGAAACCAACCCATAAAGGGTAACAAGGCTGGCATCAGCAAGCCAATTAGTCACGCTCTTAAACCACAAACAGAAGCTTACTCGAAAAGGGTAAAACACAACGGGTGAAAGGTCTCACCACACGCACAGCTCCACCTCAACACCTGAAAAGGCTGGTACACAACGTACCACGAGAAACGGATACCTTCAAAGGGTACAGTTGCCTACTGCCACGAGGTACTACCACAAAACCTCAACACAACTATGCCTCCTAAAAGGCACACCACAACAAGTCAAACCTCAACCAACCAGTCACTATACACAGGCCACAACCACTGGCAAAGCACGAGTCAGAAAGAACGACGCCAACAAATGGGAACGGACTATTGGTTCATGATGTCAGTATCCAACCCGGACAACACAGTACATGAACAACCTCTCAGTCTCGCAGTCACTGACGAAAGGTCCAACTGTCGCTCCACAAGAACAAGCTAAAGAACAGTGGAGACCAACCAACACCACACTTGCAGACCACACAACTGCAGGCCCATGTTTGGCACCCTTAGGGACTCCGACCCGAGCTCCCTAAAGTGAGGTACTGGAAACACAGGACTAGCTGGGGCCCAGTACGTACTGGTGTCCGTACCTCCAACCATGAGTGCGCTACAAGTGACCACACACCCACAAACACAAGTCGCTGCCCTCTGTCGTCTTTCCCTCAGCCGAATGCACAACTCAAACAGAGGAGTTAGGGTGTCCAGGAAGACGACACAGACCTTGACGGTACATACAGTACCGGGACAAACCCCGAGCACTAACGTGCCTGGCTCACACAAAACCTGGGGTACCCAACTGAAGAGGCATTCCGGAATAGGCGCCGGACCACCAAACTCATCAACGCATAAACCATGATATATACATATATAATTTTTATTACAAACCACAGTACACATGTTAGGGATAGCTTGTTCTGGTCACTTTGTGACCTACAAGCTAGCCTACACAGACACATACATAAGCTACATTAACCAATAATAATCTGGCATGTCCTTGGTCATCTCATGACCTCCATTACCACATTAAACACAATACATATTAACCATTTAATAGCGCCACACTAACATTTAACTCTACACTTGCTTTATCAATTAAACTATCTTAAATAACCTATAAAAGACATCAAAGGACCGAGGCTAGGTTCACACTGGAACCTCACTGCCCAACCACCACAAACCAACCTTATACACACCACTCAAACCACGTAGACACCATACCAAACACACGAACAACACCTTAACCACGTAAACAGCACACTAACCATATGAATAACATGCCAACCACATGAACAATATGTTCACTTCGTGAGCAACACACTTACCACGTAAACAACATGCAAATGACACGCTCCACGAGCGCTACAAGTGCATTGGCACCACTTATCCATGCCATGCACAACACTTTAATGATAATCGGATAATCGTACCAGTAAAATAGACACAACCAATTCTCTCGGCTGTGATCGCGACATAGGCAACTGTCGCCTTCTGATCGCGACTCCCCGACATGTCGTGATCCAAAAGCCTAACGCGACGGTTCAGCCTATTGCGTTCAGAACGCGACAGAGGGCTCCGTCGCCTTCACAGGTCGGAACCTTAATCCGGATTCCCATCTCTGGATCACCCCCACAAATCATACAAACCACGTTTAATTTCCATTTTTCATACTTTACGCAATGCCCTAACATGATATCTATCGTTTATAAAGCATTAAACAATCTAAACATGCACCACATGCAATCCACGTAGTAAAACGAGGTGGAATCTCCCTACCTTCACGAAGAACACGCAAACCAACCACGGCACGGCGTCTCCCTCATTCCATGCGACGTCCTCGCGGTGAGAGCACGTCAAAAACTCCTCTAGAACCCCGAATCGCCCAAAAACCTACACAGAAACGTCTCCCTGGCCGAGCTGAGCTTGCTGAGATCTGTTCAACCGACCTTGCATAAAAATGCATCACAGTTGGGAACACGACGTAGCCCTCCGTCGCGACCTGAATGCGACGTAAGAGACCGTCGCCTTCCCAAGGCTGACGTCAACAAGTCGCCCAACCCGCGACATGCGACGTGCATGCAGATGACGACCACCAAATAGCGATTTCAAGAACGCGACACCCAGGGCCGTTGCGTTCAGAACGCGACGCCCAGCACTTTCGCATTCACAGACAGTGAACCAATGAGTGCTTTGGGCCCAATCTGCTAGCCCACGAAGCCTCACAATCTACGAGAACACCTAAAACACAGACTAATGGGCCACACACATTGGCCACCAAACCCGCTAAGCAAGGATCCGCGAAGATCCGAAAAATGCGCGACGTTGCATTACTATCACCTAAAAAAGAATGTCGTCCTCGACATTCAAAATAAACCTCAGTAAACCAGACTATCACCTAAAAAGAAACAAAGCCATACATAGAACAAGTAGGATACACTTTCTCTGTACTTGCTTTTCAAACCATCCGTGCTGACTAATTTATCTGTTCATTTCCACACTTGTTCTGCTTTCCCTTTTCTTTAATTCATTTCATAGCTGCACTGCCCGATTATTACATTCTGCTCTTTCTTTACCCTTTAGCTATAAGAAATTCTACCTTGCCCTGCTTCCACAATTTCCTGGCTGTGTTTGCAATATTTCTTTCTAAACTGCTTCTTCTTCTTTTTTTTTGAATATTTGTATCATAAACTATCACTCTTAAATGCTCTGCCATGTAAAACCATCTGTAAATTCTTCAAATTTCTCGGTCCCTTTCCATTATCTACTTTTCAATACCAACAGTTATTTTACCTCAACTTTATTCACATTCCTACCTGCCAGCTTCTCATCAAAAATCACACTGCCATAACTAAATTCCCTGCTTCTCTATACCATTTTGTCCATACTATCTTTATTCCTTTCTGACTAAAAACCACTGTCTCTTTACCCAACTGTGTAAAATCTCAAATTTTCCTTTAAACATCCATTCTCGGATAACTTGTGAATATCAAACTTCCCGTGCTTCTGCTGCGCCACTCTGATTACACTAAATACCTAACAAAATATTCCATAAATTCTACTCCCACCATTATTCACAATTGCTTCGCACTTTTATTATTACTCTGATTCTAGCTGGATTCAATACTAACTTTTCTCGCTTCTTAAATCACTTTACTCAATCAATCAACACTGGAAGAAAATATCAAAATTTCTGGACTGCTTTTTCTAATACTTCAATTCTGATTGTGCCACATACTTTAGTTATGAATCCTGCCATACCACTACTAACATACCTTGCTCTTTACATTCCTTTCTTACGTAAACAACATTCTCTGACTGATCTAGTCAATTTATTATATAACCCTTCAAAATATCTGCTCTCATTGCTATGATACTGCATTCTCTTATCGAAAAAATTAAACTGCTCAACTAATTCTTCACATATTCTACCTTCAACTTTATTAAACTCTCTCTCAATCAGATGCCATCTGACCTTAAACTGTTCACTGTTTAACTGATCACATCTTTTCCTTTTGTACTTAACAATTTCAAATTTCCATTCATTTCTTGCTCTCTTTTCTTTTCTTTCTTCTTTTTTTTTAATTCTACTCTGCCATACTCTGATCTGCACACTATTCCTTAACTGTTCTACCTTTTATTCTTACATCAAACTCTAAAGTACTTTCTCGAGAAAATACCTATGCTTGATCTGGACCACTTTCTGTGTGCTGCCATGCAAACTCTTGCTGAACATTTCCCAAACCTTTTAATTATATCTGTTTCATAATCTACTGTACTCTTTCTTTCCCTAATCAATAATTACCCATAATATCATTTCTACAAAACATTCCTCTTAATTGTTCTGTTGTTTGGCTTATCGCACTTTACCCTTCACACTGCAATTCTTGCTATCACACAAACGTCCTTTACTAACAACTGCCAAGGCCATGTCCTAAAATCGATCTCTTTAAATATTATAATCTACTATGTCTGATTTCTCTATTCTACTTTACTGCTCTACTTTCTAATGCTAAAATCATGCTGCTACATCATACTTACTGCTATCCTTTTCATTCAAACCTTTACTTTAATTCCTCTCATAGTTTACCTTGTTGTTCCACTTTACCTAATACTGCTTAACTACTTCTCAGCTAATCCATTTCTTTCTATTCTGACCCTCATAACTCTATCTTGCTCCAAACATTCTTAACCTTAACCCTAATCTTTCCCAAAATATACATAACTACTAAATCTCATTGATCTTATCTGTTGCACTACAATCTTCAATAACTTATTCTATGGAATCTTCACAATCTGCTACTTGCCAATTAAATATCTTTCCTCTGAAATTCTCAAAAAATCCACTGTACACTGATCTTCCTTTATTCTCTCTTTATCCAATTGATTACCTCGACACATACTTACACTAATCTTTCCATCAAACTTCTTATTACCACCATTATTCACAACATCACTATTCTCAAGCTCGTTACTACAACCATCTCCAATCATGAATACTTTTAATCTGTCTGCCACACATTACTGCTCCTCTATTTACCAGTACCTTATCCCAAGTTAAACTGTATATGTAACGCCCCAACGCGGAATATCGGAGCGGAATTACAGTTATTAAATAGTACAGAGCGAGAAAATAAATAACAAACCATTGCACAATTGAATAACACCAAATAAACTCCAATTTCATTAATCATTCACCATTCTCCATTACAATCACTAATATATCATCAATCTTCATGAACTAACTATTTCATCAACGTATTAGAGCCAAAACTAGGGCCTAGAGTACTTTATTGAAACTTTAACTAATACATCAAGACTGACTAACTCACTAACTCATAACTATACTAACTAACTACCAAGCTAATGGTTGCTGAAACGGGTCACTCTTGGACATCATCCTCGTTCCCATCCTCGTAAGTGTGGTCACCATCCGACTCACCTGAACACATGAAATAAACATGTAGGATGAGCGAATAACGCCCAGTAGGACTTAATATCTCATGAGAACAAGCATACTTTAAATAATTAATGTCTTAATGTCAGGTTAACTAGAGAGAAGAGTCATGTAGATCAAGTAACGATAACGAGAGAACAATAGCATATGGTACAGGGAAAATAGCACTACGAGAACGATAATGGAACAGCCATGTAACGATATAGCATGTAAATTGCAAAACGGTGCACTAGTAACGATAACGATTGCACTTGTATAGATAGCCCTTTGATTGTCATAGATTAATCTAGATAGTATGATGGAACTGGATGCATGCCGTAACACATCCTTGATCATTTAACTCCCATGGGCACTGGCACTTTTTGGGCGCTCCTCCCAGGACCAGATCGGGCCCTATTGCGCTGGCATTAGTCATTTCTTTTATCTTAGACAATCACACGAAAGGCCAATAGAGTACCAAGAAATAGATGAGAGTAGTAGACGAGATAGACGAGAGTGTAGAGAGAACGTGAACAGATAATAGGATATAGATAGTAGACGAGATAGGGACAATAACGTAAAACACGATAGACAACAATAGTCACAGTTGCACGGCACACCCTCATGGGCCGGTAGTCTGGTAGAAATCACCACCGCCCACTAGCCATGCTATGAACACATGCAAAATGGTTCGGCGTGATCACAAGATAAGGGGAGAACTCACTAAGGCCATGGATCGTACTAATCCCTAAAGTGTAACGGGTTTTAAGGTACAACCAGCTCGTCGGCTAAGGACGTGTGCCAAAGCCAAGAAGTCTTACAGAGGTCTTGACAAGGAGTCCCTGGTCCAGTCGAGAGTATTCTCGATGGAGAGGTGGTCCAAGTCAAGAGAAAGTGTGTAGAAACTGGTCCGTCGTGCCTCGAGTGCTCGAAGGCCGAGGGAAAATGGTAACGGTGTTCAAAACGCAAGTATAAAATGAAGACAAATGTAGTTAATTAAATAGGAAATTTAGTAATTTATTTCACTAAACTACCGAATACATTATTGCGTAATTTAATAGGGTTCAATGGTAAGCATGAAGGTTATGTGTGTGCAAGTGTATGAAATCAAGAGAACATGTATAGTTGTGCATATAGCTTTTAAATTAATAATTTTCATGTAATTAATACTCATTATTAATTAACAAGTTATTATCTAACATGTTAGCACTTAAACAGGGTCAAATTGTCATAAAGACAGGGTTATATCAGCAAACTTTATGTTCTGGTCGCATTACTGTGGTCGCGACGTCGGCCTCTATCGCGTTCAGGTCGTGACAGGGCTAACCGGCGCGTTCAGCTTGTTAGGTCGCGACGGGCTTAAAGGCCACAATCAGGTCGTGACCCACAGGGCTGTCGCGTTAAGGTCATCGCGACACCCATGCATGTCGCGTTTAGTCGAACCGGCGCTGGGGGTGAATCGGAGGGCAGGTCGCGACCAGTCGACCTGTTGCGTTCAGATCGCGACAGGTCCTGGTGTCACGACCCCCTCTGAGGTCGTGGCGGATCGGACCGTCGCGATCTCAGGGAGTGGCCCGAGCCCCAGAAAAGGTGTTTTGCCTTTTTCCAGGTAGGTCTACATGATACAGGACTATTCAAAATTCGATATAAAATCACACAGTGATCCAAAATGCATGAAACTAGTTTTAAACGAAAGTAGACACATAGATCTATCAACAAGCATGATTAATTCGAAAATAGACAAGGTTTAGGCATGCTTTGATTAGGTTACATTTCAGTGACCTAAACATGCACAGTCAAAGTTCAACGAATTAATTAGCGATGGATACATGATGAAAATTAGGAAAAATAGGGGCGTTTGAAAGCTAACATGATGTAGTATTTATGAGAATTTTCTCATGGCATGGGATCAAGTATGCACGGGGTTTGAAAGCAAACATGAAGGTTCAGGTACATGGATATGACAGGACTTCAAGGAATTAATTCTCCCTCATGGGAGATCGAAATAGAGCAAAACCAAAGGGCTTTTGCAAGGGATCATGAAGTCTACCTAGGGTAGTTTTTACTCAAATTTAGCTTGAGAGATTGCCTACCTTTGTTTGCAGTAAAGAAGAACCCTAGTTGATGCCGAAAAAATGAAGAAGAAGAACCAAGCTCCAGCCCTTCTCCTCCGTGCTTCTCATCCAAAATTGCCTCCCCTTCGTCTCCCAAGGCTCTAGATACGAACTAGAGTTTGGTGGGGACAAATTGGTGGAGTTTTGATGTCTAATAGAGTCCTAAATGCCTAAAACTCCTCTTTTCTCTTCCAACTCCGAAAATTGATAATTATCTCCTATTTTCCTATCAATTATCCACTTAAAAGGACAGAGAAAAGGCCTAAATTCATGGCCCAAGAGTTAGGATGGGATATGGGCTCTTAACTTGGATAATTATAGGTTATTTAGTATTTATCTTAACACTTTACTATTTATTAATTAATTATATCCGAAATTAAGATAATTATTTCTCATCCCATGATGTGCTCCTCACAATTAGGCTCATTATTTTGTAATTGAGCCATATACACAACCCATTAGGGTTTTTAACTTATTGGGCTTGATTTAATTCCCTTTTATTTCACTTATTTCTCTTTTTATTTCAATTAAATGTATTTAACTCATTTATTAATTAAAATTTCTATTTTATTTGGGTTTAAAAACCAAGGTTGCTACATCCTCCCCCTCTTAAAAAGAATTTGGTCCCCACATTTATATGATCGTAAGAGGAAGAATGACTTACTGAATAACTCTGGGTAATTCCGTCGCATTAGTGCTTCGGGCTCCCACGTGGCCTCTTCAACTTCGTGATTTCTCCACAATATCTGGACCATAGGTATAGATCGATTCCGAAGCTGTTGTATCTTCTTATCCAGTATCTTCACTGGCCTTTCTTCATAGGTCATGTCCTTATTCAAAATAATGTCATCATAGCTGATTACGTGTGACGGATCATACACGTACTTCCTCAACATTGACACATGAAAAATATTATGTACGGTGGAGAACTGGGGAGGTAGTGCTAGTCGGTAAGCCACCTCGCCAACTCTATCCAACACTTCAAATAGACCTATGAATCGCGGTCTCAATTTTCCTTTCATCCCAAACCTTTGAAATCCTCTGATCAGGGATACCTTCAGCATCACATGATCTCCGGCTTGAAATTCTAAGTCCCATCTTCTCTTGTCTACATATCTCTTTTGCCTAGACTGAGCTATCTTGATCCTGTCTTTGATAATCTGTATATCTTTGCTAGTGTTCTGCACCATGTCTGGTCTCAGCCATTGCTGTTCACCTACTTTATTCCAGCATACTGGCGATCTACAGCTTCTGCCATGCAGTGCTTCAAAAGGTGCCATTTTGATGCTAGCCTGATAGCTATTGTTGTAGGAAAATTCTATTAGAGATAACTGCTCATTCCAATACCCCTCAAAATCTATAGTGCAGGCATGTAGCATGTCTTCCACAATTTGATTTGTCCTTTCAGTCTGTCCATCCATCTGTGGGTGGAAAGCAGTGCTGAAATTGAGTTTAGTACCCAATGCAGTCTGAAGTCCCTTCCAAAATCGAGAAGTGAATCTGGGGTCACGGTATGAGACAATGGATACAGGAACTCCATGCAATCTTACTATCTCTTTCACATAGAGGGTTGCTAGCACATCCACACTCCAAGTGCTCTTGATTGCCAAGAAATGTGTGGATTTGGTTAAACGGTCCACAATAACCCAAATAATATCAAGTCCACCACGAGTTCGGGGTAAACCCATGATGAAATCCATGCCGATGCTTTCCCACTTCCATTCGGGTATGTCCAGAGGTCTAAGTACTCCCGCAGGACGACGGTGTTCGGCTTTTACCTGTTGACATGTGAGGCAGTGTGCAGCATGCTCAGCCACTTTACGCTTCATGTTTGGCCACCAAAATGACCTTTTCATGTCTTCGTACATCTTGGTTGTGCCTGGGTGAATGGTATACTTGGTCTTGTGGGCTTCATCCATCAGCTTTCTCTTTAGTTCTTCATTGTCAGGCACACAAGTCCTGGCGTGGAATAATATTCTCCCATCTTCAGCGATGGAGAAATCTGGCTTGTCAGCTATGGTCTCCCTGACTCTGACTAGGAATGGATCATTTGCCTGTTGCTCTTTGATCTCGACAAATATGTCGGGTTGAGCTCTTAAATTGGCCACCAACATCTGATCACTTAATGTTCAGATCCAGACTGGCGAACTGTTCTAATAATTGCATCTCACCCATGACTAGACATGATAACGAAGCTACTGACTTTCTACTTAGTGCATTAGCTACTGCATTACCTTTGCCAGGGTGATACTAGATATTGAAATCAAAATCTTTCAAGTACTCCAACCATCTCCATTGTCGCATATTGAGCTCCTTCTGAGAGAATAAGTACTTCAAACTCTTGTGGTCGGAGTAGACAATAAATTGCTCCCCATACAGGTAATGTCTCCAGATCTTGAGTGCAAATACCACCGCAGCCAATTCTAAGTCATGGACAAGGTAATTGACTTCGTGTGGCTTCAACTGCCTTGAAGAATACGCTATCACCTTTTCGTTCTGCATTAATACGCAGCCTAGACCGATTCCAGATGCATCAGTGTAGACTGAGAATCCGGCGCCCTCGACTGGTAATGCGAGGACAGGTGCAGACGTCAATAATTACTTCAGGGTCTAGAAGCTCTTCTCGCACTCCTTGCTCCAGACATAGGGGTTCTCTTTCCGCGTAAGGCACATAAGAGGTACAACTATCTTGGAGAAGTCTTTTATGAACCGTCTGTAATAACCAGCCAGTCCAAGAAAGCTTCTTATCTCTGTGACATTAGTCAGCCTTTCCCAGTTGAGTACGGCTTCTACTTCGGAAGGATCGATAGCGATACCATTCTTGGAAGTAACATGGCCTAGGAATGACACCTCCTCAAGCCAGAATTCACACTTGCTCAATTTGGCGTAGAGTTGGTTGTCCCGCAAGATCTGCAGAGCAATCCTCAGATGCTCCTCATGCTCTTCTTTGGTCTTGGAGTATATAAGAATATCATCAATAAAGACCATGACGAACTTGTCGAGGTAGGGCTGATAGATGTTGTTCATTAGTTGCATGAAAGCTGCAGAAGCATTGGTTAGTCCAAAAGGCATGACTACAAACTCGTAATGACCGTACCTGCTCCTGAAAGCCATCTTGTAAATATCTGCATCTTTAATTCTCATCTGATGATATCCTGATCTAAGGTCAATCTTAGAAAAATACTCGGCTTCTGATATCTGATCAAGCAATTCATCGACACAAGATAGAGGGTACTTGTTCTTGATAGTGAGATTATTCAGCTGCCTGTAGTCGATGCATAACCTCATAGATCTGTCCTTCTTCTTGACAAACAGCACTGGTGCTCCCCAAGGAGAAGTACTCGGCCTGATAAATCCCTTTTCTAGCAGTTCCATTAATTGCTCTTTCAACTCTTTCAATTCAGCGGGGGACATCCTGTAGGGTTGGCGTGAAACCGGTGCAGCTCTATGCACGAGATCAATTAAGAAATTCACATCTCTCTCGAGTGGAAAGTCTGGTAGCTCATCGGAAAACACATCGGGATATTCTTATACTATATGAATGTCTGATAACTTAGCTGTCTTCTTTTCTACCACAATTGCGGCAAGAAATGCCACACAACCATTTCTTATCATGTTTTGTGCCTTAATAGCAGAGACGAGAGACAAGTGTCTCTTGTGTCTACGTCCAGTGAAGGTCAGCTTAGGGAATTCACTAAAAGTAATATTCCCTCTTCTACAATCAACACAAGCCCCATAAGTAGATAGCCAATCGGCTCCAAGAATAACATCGTAGCCCTCCATGGGCATACAGATTAGGTCAGCTCTAAGGTTAAGATAACCAATCTTAACATCAGCTAAAGGAAAATATTTATTCAATTGAGCCTTTTTGTCACGCCCTGACGTTATGGCAGCAGAAGAAGCCAAGGCACAACAGATAAGACGGTAAAAGAGAAACTCACTTGCGTCACTTGGGGTTCGACTCATCTCTCAACCCATCCCAGCTAGCTCTTACTTCAGATAATTACCTGAAAAATGTTAACAAATAGTATGAGCATAAAATGCCCAGTAGATTACCCCTAATCAATTCTTAAATCATAATTAACAGTTAATAAAGTTAAAGGAATTTAGGGGTAACAATAGCAGAACAAGACTTACTGACTTAGATGTAGAGATCACTGTGAGAAAATATACTAGGGTTTCATTAAATAGGAACATTACATGATAATAGAAGTCACTGGTAGAGTGAAAGAACCAGAGCGTAGCTATGACACATTGTTAAGAAATTGTATGCGCAACCGTTAGGATGGAACTAGATAACTTGTCTTTAATTACTTTTCACGAATAGCACACATGTACTTTACAGTAATGGATTTATCATGTAAGTGTACATGAGAGATTAATTAGCGACTACAGAAAGATAATGATTATAAGTTCATTTAACAATAGTATATGATTACTGGGGTGGTGCACATTGGATCTTACTCAAGATAAGCATGAGTTCAAGCATTGATACTATATGATCATGGGAGAGGTGAACACTGGATTTCACGCAAGACAAGAGCAAGAGATCAATTAGTAATACTTTACGATTACCGAATTTCATGTAACAAGATTGTACATGAATGATATAATAGCAATGCTAGATTACTCAAGAACTGGTCATTGAACTCTTCACGATTATCACGCACTTAGTTTCACTATGAACTGTTTCACGCAATCAATCACGATAGAATGAACTTGTCAAGCACTGAACACTTCATGATTAACACGCACTAAGATATACTATGAACTGCTTTACGTAATTGATCATGAGACAATGAACTGTCAAGCAAGTCAATCAAGAACACTCACTTGTGGTGTATGTCGCACCAGTCATCACTCTCCATATGGTACCACTGGGCACTAAGGACATTCGGGATCTTCCCAGGACTAGGTCAAGCCCAACTCACTGGCCATCGCCCTCCATATGGTACCACTAGACACTAAGAGTATTTGGATCTTCCAGGACTAGACAGAACCCCCTGCCTGGCATAAAGGTCAACTTTGGGTCCAAGACCCCACTTAAGTACTTGCTGACAATTCATGTATTCACTTAATTGGTCAAGAGTTTCAAGGATGTTCTGAATTAGAACTCTCTTTAGCACATGGTTAAGATTGCTAGACCTACAGTAGGGACTTCGTTAAACAATCAATCATGTTTAAGAGGAATAACAGATTATGGAGTTTACATCATGAAATATTACAGTACTATGGTCAAGATACTGACCCAAAATCATAGGAACATTTCATTAAGAATACACTTAATGTTGTACTTACTGAGATTATTTACACTTAATCTTATTTTCATTAAGATCATTAATGCCATTATTCAAGCAATTAACTAGGATCCAACAAAAAGTTATAATTAAAGTAGTACACAGGAACATAGTAAGGAACACAAAAGGGAGTGACACACAAAGATTATATCTAAACTAGGGTCATTAACATTATTAACTACTAATCAATGACTTAGAAAAGATTAGAAGGAACCTACCTGAAGAGCTAAAGGTTGTAGAAGCTTCAAAGGTAAAGGAATCTGGCTCCACTCTGGTAGAGTCCCAACATAATATAAAATCTGAGTGAACAATCCGACAGTATTCCGACATGGGAAAGGATCCTCACTAAATAATCCGGAAGTGTTCCGGTACAGGAAAGGATCTTCACTAAACAATCTGACAACACTCCGGCATGGAGAAGAATCCCAAGAAGACAAATTGGCAGCATTCCGACGTAGAGAGGGATCTTGAGAAATCAAACGGACGGCATTCCAGCGTAGAGAGGGATCTTGAAAAATCAAACGGACGGAATTCTGATATAAAGAAGGGTTTTGAGAAAACATAGCGGTAAAGTCTCGTCATAGATAAGGGTTTTGAGTGAATAAACCAACATAGAGAGGGATTTTGAGAAGATGAATCGGTAGTATTTCGACGTCGCGAGAGATTCCGAGAAATCGAACCGACAGCACTTCGGCGTAACGGGAGATTCTGAGAAAATAAACCGACGGCATTTCGACGTAGCGAAGGATTAGAAGAGCACGACAAGCAGCACTTTCACTCACTAGGGATTTAGAACTAATTTAAAAGAACCTATCTATCGGCAGAACTTCGGGACGGGCACTCCTTCTCTTCTCTTCTCTTCTACTTGACCCTACTTGGAGGCTTGGAGGAGATGGATGGAATGGAGGAAGAGGAGGAGGTGTGGGGTATTTATAGGAGGAGGGAAGCATAGGATGAGGACACATGTCCCCATAGGTGGCACAATCTTGGGTTGCCTTCCCCTGGATGTGGGACAAGTGTCCCTAGGGGATAAGCATCCCCTGGATGTGGGACAAGTGTCACTTTCTAGAAGATTCTGGGGAATTCTTGATTTTTCTAGGAATTTGTAGGATTTTTAAATACTGATTCACTTGTCCCCCTAACTTTTGTGTCTTTAGCATTTTCACCCTTGACTTTTAGAAATTAGGGGTATGTCCATTCCTAACCCCCGATCGGCCATTCAGGCCCTGAATAATCTCCGATTGGGAATCCGACTGTCTCTGGAGGTCGGTAGAAATTACATCAGGGTCCCTAGAAAAATTATCATTTACATGAAAACCTCATATTTTTATAATTGTAGATATGCCCTTCCTATTTATGTTTATACTTTTTCTTCTTATTTTATTCTGGGCTCAGTGTGAACATTGATATATCCATATCCTAATCCTCATTCTTTACCAATATGCTAACCTTTAGTACCAACCTTTACTCTTACCATTTTTCTTTAGTAGTATCCTTTAACAATAGCATCATTATTTATCATTAGCAATATCCTTTACCAATAACAATATCCTTTAGCACATTTTCAATCAGTGCTTAGATAGATCCAGATTTACTTAATCTCTCTATCTGCCCACAAACTGCATTACGTTTTCTCGACCATTTTTTACTTATTTGTCATTTTATACCTTGGGGTATTACACCTTTCTCCCAATGGTGTAGTAACAGGCAATTCAAATTCCATAGATGCAGGTTGTTCAGTTAATGTATCAGAAAATACTTATGATATGAACGAATGTGTTGCGCCAGTATCAAACAAAACTAATGCTGATCGAGAAAAGACTTGTAAGGTACCTTCGACGACTCCACCTTCCTCGGTGGTTTTCACTTCTTGCAGAGCTTGAAGTTTGCCTAGCTTCTTTTGTCCTGTAGGACACTTCTCATTCTCCTTCAGTAATGGCATTTGGGAATCCGATGTTCTCGGCTCCCACAACGAAGGCATGCACCTGCCTTCTTCCAGCACTCTTCTGTCGTGTGACCCAGCTTGTCACAGTGCTTACATCTGGGCTTATTGTTCGGAGTAGTGGAGGTGGGGACTTTGGGCTTTCACTCCTGGCTTGGCCCGTCAGTGATACTTAACGGCCTTTTCTTGCCGTTAGTAGGCTTGCTCGATGCTCCGGACATTTGTTCCTTCCTGACCATCCTGCCTTTGATGCGATCAGTGAGATCGGTCGCATCCTCTAGTAACTGTGCCCTTTTGACCATCTTTGGATAGGTCTGAATATCCATGGGTGCTAGTTGTGTGATGTAAGCGGGCCTGAGCCCATTAAGAAAGTGCTTTGCCTTCATTCTCTCCGTGCTAACCAGATGATTGGCATATCATGCCAATCGAGAGAACTAAGCCTCATACTCAGCAACAGTAAGGTTCCTCTGCTTCAACACAGCAAATTCTGACGCCTTTCTCTCTTGGACTCGTTCAGAGAAGTACTTGGAGTTAAAGTGCTCCTTGAACTCCTCCCATGTGAATAGTGCATCAGCTCTTGTAGCCTCAATAGACCCCCACCACGCACGGGCGTCCTTTTCTAACTGGAAGGTTGCTAGCAGTAGCTTATCACCATCCGCGCATTGCATAACGCGGAAGATACGCTCAGTCTCCTTGAGCCAATTTTTTGCCTCATCAGGGTCGGTGGTACCGCTGAAGCAGGGCGGATTCAGGTTGCGGAAATTCCGGTACAAGTATCTAGCACCACGGTTGTTGTTATTGTTGGCTCCAGCAGCCTAGAGTAAGGCCTGAGTAAGCTGCTGAATGGTCTGTTGCATATCACGGAGTTGTGCACGCTCCACTGCCATTGTTATGATTTAAGTTCCTTCAAAAGAGAATTTTAATGTAAGATAACAAATTTGCACTAAGTTTGTGCGTGTGTGAGTTTATTTTATCTTATTACCCAAGGTTCTACCCATCTCACATAGGTATGGAATTAGATTCTAAGTCAAGGAAAGTCAAACCTAGATCATCCTATACTTAAGAATAACCTAGGCTCTTATACCACAAAACTTTAACACCCCGACACAGAATATTGGAGCGGAATTACAGTTATTAAATAGTACAGAGCAAGAAAATAAATAACAAACCATTGCACAATTGAATAACACCAAATAAACTCCAATTTCATTAATCATTCACCATTCTCCATTACAATCACTAATATATCATCAATCTTCATGAACTAACTATTTCATCAACGTATCAAAGCCAAAACTAGGGCCCAGAGTACTTTATTGAAACTTCAACTAATACATCAAGACTGACTGACTCACTAACTCATAACTATACTAACTAACTACTAAGCAAATGGTTGCCGAAACGGGTCACTCTTGGACATCATCCTCGTTCCCATCCTCGTAAGTGTGGTCACCATCTGACTTACCTGAACACATAAAATAAACACGCAGGATGAGCGAATAACGCCCAGTAGGGCTTAATATCTCATGAGAACAAACATACTTTAAATAATTAATGTTTTAATGACAGGTTAACTAGAGAGAAGAGTCATGTAGATCAAGTAACGATAACGAGAGAACAATAGCATATGGTACATGGAAAATAGCACTACGAGAACGATAATGGAACGGCCATGTAACGATATAGCATATAAATTGCATAACGGTGCACTAGTAACGATAACGATTGCACTTGTATAGATAACACTTTGATTGTCATAGATTAATCTAGATAGTATGATGGCGTTGGATGCATGCCGTAACACATCCTTGATCATTTAACTCCCATGGACACTGGAACTTTTCGAGCGCTCCTCCCAGGACCAGATCGGGCCCTATTGCGCTGGCATTAGTCATTTCTTTTATCTTAGACAATCACACGAATGGCCAATAGAATACCAATAGACAACGATAGTCACAGTTGCACGGCACACCCTCGTGGGTCGACAGTCAAGTAGAAATCACCACCGCCCACTAGCCGTGCTATGAACACAGGCTAGATGGTCCGGCGTGATCACAAGATAAGGAGACAACTCACTAAGGCCATGGATCGTACTGATCCCTAAAGTGTAACAGGTTTTGAGGTACAACCAGCTTGTCGGCTAAGGACGTGCGCCAAAGCCAAGAAGTCTTATGGAGGTCTTGACAAGGAGTCCCTGGCCCAATCGAGAGTATTCCCGATGGAGAGTGGTCTAAGTCAAGAGAAAGTGTGTAGAAACTGGTCCGTCGTGCCTCGAGTGCTCGAAGGCCGAGGGAAAATGGTAACGGTGTTCAAAACACGCGTATAAAATAAAGACAAATGTAGTTAATTAAATAGGGAATTTAGTAATTTATTTCACTAAATTACCGAATACATTATTACGTAATTTAATAGGGTTCAATGGTAGCATGAAGGTTATGTGTGTGCAAGTTTATGAAATCAAGAGAACATGTATAGTTGTGCATATAACTTTTAAATTAATAATTTTCATGTAATTAATACTCATTATTAATTAACAAGTTATTATCTAACATGTTAGCACTTAAATAGGGTCAAATTGTCATAAAGAGAGTGTTATATCAGCAAACTTTATGTTTTGGTCGCATTACTGTGGTCGCGACGTCAGCCTCTATCGCGTTCAGGTCGCGACAGGGCTAACCGACGTGTTCAGGTTGTCAGGTCGCGACGGGCTTAAAGGCCGCAATCAAGTCGCGACCCACAGGGCTGTCGCGTTAAGGCCATCGCGACACCCATGCATGTCGCGTTCAGTCGAATCGGCGCTGGGGGTGAACCGGAGGGTAGATCGCGACCAGTCGACCTGTCGCGTTCAGATTGCGACGGGTCCTGGTGTCGCGACCCCCTCTAAGGTTGCGGCGGATTGGGCCGTTGCGATCTCAGGGAGTGGCCCGAGCCCCAGAAAATGTGTTTTGCCTTTTTCCAGGTGGGTCTACATGATACAGGGACATTAAAAATTCTATATAAAATCACACAGTGATCCAAAATACATGAAACCAGTTTTAAATGAAGACACATAGATCTATCAACATGCATGATTAATTTGAAAATAGACAAGGTTTATGCATGCTTTGATTAGGTTATATTTCCGTGACCTAAATATGCACAGTCAAAGTTCAACGAATTAATTAGCGATGGATACATGATGAAAATTAGGAAAAATGGGGGCGTTTGAAAGCTAACATGATGTAGTATTTATGAGAATTTTCTCATGGCATGGGATCAAGTATGCACGGGGTTTGAAAGCAAACATGAAGGTTCAGGTACATGGATATGACAGGACTTCAAGGAATTAATTCTCCCTCATGGGAGATCGAAATAGAGCAAAACCAAAGGGCTTTTGCAAGGGATCATGAAGTCTACCTAGGGTAGTTTTTACTCAAATTTAGCTTGAGAGATTGCCTACCTTTGTTTGCAGTAAAGAAGAACCCTAGTTGATGCCGAAAAAATGAAGAAGAAGAACCAAGCTCCAGCCCTTCTCCTCCGTGCTTCTCATCCAAAATTGCCTCCCCTTCGTCTCCCAAGGCTCTAGACACGAACTAGAGTTTGGTGGGGACAAATTGGTGGAGTTTTGATGTCTAATAGAGTCCTAAATGCCTAAAACTCCTCTTTTCTCTTCCAACTCCGAAAATTGATAATTATCTCCTATTTCCCTATCAATTATCCACTTAAAAGGATAGAGAAAAGGCCTAAATTCATGGCCCAAGAGTTAGGATGGGATATGGGCTCTTATCTTGGATAATTATAGGTTATTTAGTATTTATCTTAACCCTTTACTATTTATTAATTAATTATATCCGAAATTAAGATAATTATTTCTCATCCCATGATGTGCTCCTCACAATTAGGCTCATTATTTTGTAATTGAGCCATATACACAACCCATTAGGGTTTTTAACTTATTGGGCTTGATTTAATTCCCTTTTATTTCACTTATTTCTCTTTTTATTTCAATTAAATGTATTTAACTCATTTATTAATTAAAATTTCTATTTTATTTGGGTTTAAAAACCAAGGTTGCTACAGTCTCACATCGTTATTCCAAACCTCCCATAATGCTAATCATATTATTATTCACACTGCCTCTTTAACATTGATTAATAAAGATCTCAAATACTACAATTATTTCTGCTAATGTCCTTGACTATAATTCACATACTTAACAATCCTCATCACACACTGATTTATTCCTCATTAATAACATTATTCCACTGCTTCATTTTCATATCATTACCCTATACCTGTCTCTGCCAACTATGTATCTTACCAAAATACCTCAGACACACCTTTTCCAAAATACTATTTTCCCCTTTCTGATTATCATAGCCAAGTTCACCAATCTCTTTAATTCTTGTAACTAAGATTCTTTAAACAATTATACTTTTACTGCAGACTGACACACTTGTATAACCTCTCAACTTATACCACTAATCACATCATTTCTCTACCATTACTAACAACTGCCATGCTGACCAACCATACACACAATTCAAATACCAGAAACTTACGTGAAAACCATACTAAAAATCACACAAAACCACAGACTTACCACCAGCAGTGGATATTAAACCATGTTTTGGGACATTGTAACTTCAATGCTTTTCATATTCTAACTGGACCATTGTTCTGATACCAACTGTAGCGGCCCTGGATATTTATGCCCAATAAAGCTTCATATCCAGATCCGCCTCCAGCGAACGGACCGAAGTCTCACAAGGGATAGCTCAAACACGTGTTCAGTAAGAATATAAAAGAAAACCACAACAATATAAGACATAAGAAAGTACATGTGCTCATATCTGTATATAACAATTTACAATTGTCCCAATACATTATTACATGTCTAATTAAAAAGTACAACTACCTGGGGCATATCTCGAGGGGGCACAAGCTCACATAACACAACTAACGCTACTGCTGGTGGTGCAAGCCTGCCACAACGTCTTTGCAAGCCATATAAATGGTAAGCCCTGAAACGAACTGTAGGGGAGTGAGCCTCATCAAGTCACAGGCTCAGTAGAGACCACCCAAAACCACACACGAAACTAAAGAGACCTCAACCCCAAAGGGTCTCACTGGCAACGTCGATAGCCAAATCATGTCATGCTCACAACATTACATGATTAACAACTATTATATATAATCTTATCAGCTAATACAAATCTCAAAAGGAAAGAGGAACAACAGGACTAGCACAACACCACTAGTCCACCCAACAACTGAAATGCCTAGGCCACAAGCCTCACGGGCAAACCATTACAATAACGAGTCGCCTAAGCTACAAGCTTCACAGGCAACCTACCCACAAACGGTAACAAGGTTGGCATCAGCAAGCCAATTAGTCACACACTTAAACCACAAACGGAAGCTTACTCGAAAAGAGTAAAACACAACGGGTGAAAGGTCTCACCACACGACCTCCACAGAGCACAGCTCCACCTCAACACCTGAAAAGGCTGGTACACAACGTACCACTAGAAACAGATACCTAGAAAGGGTACAAGTACCTACTGCCACGAGGTACTACCACAAAGCCTCAACACAACTATGCCTCCTACAAGGCACACCACAACGGGTCAAACCTCAACCAACCAGTCACTATACACAGGCCACAACCACTGGCAAAGCACGAGTCGGAAAGAACGATGCCACCACACGGGAACGGACTACTGGTTCATGATGCCAGTATCCAACCCAGACAACACAGCATAAAAACTACCTCTCAGTCTCGCAGTCACGGACGAAAGGTCCAACTGCCGCTCCACAAGCACAAGCCAAAGAACAGTGGAGACCAACCAACACCACACCTGCAGACCACACAGCTGCAGGCCCATGCCTGGCACCCTTAGGGACTCCGGCCCGAGCTCCCTAAAGTGAGGCACTGGAAATATAGGACTAGCTGGGGCCCAGTACTGGTGTCTGTACCCCCAACCACGAGCGTGCTACAAGCGACCGCACACCTATAAACACAAGTCGCTGCCCTCTATCATCTTTCCCTCAACCGGACGTACAACTCAAAAATAGGAGTGAGGGTGTCCAGGAAGACGACACAGACCTCGACGGTACACACAGTATCGGGACAAACCCCAAGCACTAATGTGCCTGGCTCACACAAAACTTAGGGTACCCAACTGAAGAGGCAATCCGGAATAGGCGTCGGACCACCAAACTCAGCAACGCACAAACCACGATATATACATATATAATCTTTATTATAAACCATGGTACACATGTTAGGGATAGCTTGTTCTGGTCACTCTATGACCTACAAGCTAGCCTACATAGACACATACATAAGCTACATTAACCAATAATAATCTGGCATGTCCTTGGTCATCTCATGACCTCCATTACCACATTAAACACAATACATATTAACCATTTAATAGCCACACACTAACATTTAACTCTACACTTGCTTTATCAATTAAACTATCTTAAATAACATATAAAAGACATCAAAGGACCGAGGCTAGGTTCACACTGGTGTAGGTTATGTTTTTCGCTCCTTTTCAAGGGGACGAAGAATAGTAGGCCCACAAAGAGGGGTGGAAAATGAAAAGTGGTGGAAAAGAACGGAAAAGAAAAGAAACGTGATCGCCAGGCACACGAGGGTGCCGAATGGAGACGCACGGCGAAGGGTTCGAGATGGAAGGAAGTGATCACATTGTGTACCTTTTTGTAGTGGGGAGATTGCGCGGGGATGATGTGGGTCCTCTCTTCCTCTACGAGCACGGCCGGCCGTGGTAGAGGGCATTTTCAATGTTGATTATCCTAACAAAGAAAAAAGACAAAAAATGAAGAGGGGATTAGCCACGGGCGTGTAGTATACAATTTCAAAAAAATGAATAAAATGACATAAATAAAGAATGGGAGAACTTACCGCGTGGTGGCTTTTAAACCCCTAAAATGTAGGTGTGTGTGTGTGTATGCATGCATGTGTGTGTGTGTGAAAAGTAAAGAAGGGCCACGTGGGGCCCAGAGGAGACAAAAATAAAGACGGAAGGGAGACAGGGGAGGGGGTGCTTCCCCGAAAGTGGATGACGCAGCGGCGTTGCCGGAATTGACGGAGGAAGTGGAGGAAGACCGTGCTCCTCCCGCCTCGCTCCGATATGTGGAATGGTAGACGGCGCTTCGAACTCCGAAGGCGTCGAGTCGCCGGTCCGGCAGGGCTCCGCCGTGGGGAAGTCGCGGGAAGAATCCGGCAGGGCTCTGCCAGGGTGGAGGGGGATTGCCTGAATAGTTACCCTCGGGGGTCTATTTATAGGCATCAGATTCTAAAATCGCGTCCACACATGAAGATACGATTATGAATTGCGTCCAGGCGGCAGGCCGCGATTAAGAAAGTCAAACCGATGTGACAGGTGCATCATGATCATAGATGCAACAACGCTTTGGAATCGCGTCAGGCCGCGACTTGAATCGCATCCACCTCGTCTGCCACGATTAAGACTTGCATAGTTTCGAGGCAATCGACACATGAATGCGCTGTCAGCAGATGCGGGATTGCGGATTTGACCTTCTAAATCGCGTCGACTGACAAGGCCACGATTCAGGGATTTTGTCATGATTACACGACGTGGCAACCTTAGGTGCGACAACTTTGGAGGCGTAGCCTTTTTACTTTAAATCGCGTCCAACGAAGTGGACGCCATTTTATACACGTGCTCATAAACGCGTCCGCCATGCACGATGCCTTCATGCCAAAAGCATGGTCGCATCCTGCATGGTCGATGCGACAAGGTCGCGCCCTTTGGAGTCGTCGCAACAAGGTTCCTAAATCGCGTCCACCAGTGTGGACGCCTTTCAATGAAGTTGTTCATATGCCTCTGCGAACCAAATTTAGCCCCCGGAGACCCCCGCCGGGGCGCTGCCCCCGGACCCCCGCGACCTGACCGCGCAGGTCGATTTGCGACCGAACCACATGGGGAAGCACTGAGAAAGAATGGGTGAGATCCAGAAATATTGGAAAAACACTCTTGCGAGGAAAAAAGAGGGTTGTTTGTGGCATTATGGTGCAATATGAAATTTTACCCGCGGTGGAGCCAAATTCGCGTGTCTACAACTGGAACCTCACTGCCCAACCACCATAAACCAACCTTATACACACCACTCAAACCACGTAGACAACATACAAACACACGAACAACACCTTAACCACGTAAATAGCACACTAACCAAATGAATAACATGCCAACCACGTGAACAGTACGTTCACTTCGTGAGCAACACACTTACCACGTAAACAACATGCAAACGACACGCTCCACGAGCGCTACAAGTGTATTGGCACCACTTATCCATGCCATGCACAACACTTTAATGATAATCGGATAATCGTACCAGTAAAACAGACACAACCAATTCTCTCGGCTATGATCGTGACATAAGCAACTGTCACCTTCTGATCGCGACACACCAACATGTCGCGATCCAAAAGCCTAACACGACGGGTCGGCCTGTCGTGTTTAGAACGCGACAGAGGTCTCCGTTGCCTTTACAGACCGGAACCCTAATCCAGATTCCCATCTCCGGATCACCCCCATAAATCATACAAACCACGTTTAATTTCCATTTTTCATGCTTTACTCAATGCCCTAGCATGATATCTACCATTTATAAAGCATTAAACAATCTAAACATGCACCACATGCAATCCACGCAGTAAAACGAGGTGGAATCTCCCTACCTTCATGAAGAACACGTAAACCAACCACGGCACGGCGTCTCCCCCTCTCCATGCGACATCCTCGCGGAGAGAGCACGCCAAAAACACCTCCAGAACCCCGAATCGCCCGAAAACCTGCACAGAAACATCTCCCTAGCCGAGCAAAGCTTGCTGAGCTCTGTTCGACCGACCTTGCATAAAAACGCATCACAGTTGAGAACGAGACGTAGCCCTCCATCGCGACCTAAACGCGACATAAGAGACCGTCGCCTTCCCAAGGCCGACATCAACAAGTCGCCCAACGTGCAACACACGGCGTGCATGCAGACGACGACCGCCAAACAGCGGTTTCAAGAACGTGACACCCAGGGCCGTCGCGTTCAGAACGCGACGCCCAGCACTGTCACGTTCACAGACAGTGAACCAGTGAGTGCTTTGGGCCCAATCTGCCGGCCCACGAAGCCTCACAATCTACGAGAACACCTAAATCACAGACTAATGGGCCACACACATTGGCTACCAAATCCTCTAAGCAATGATCCGAAAAACGCACGACGTTACATGGCCACTCACACGAGAATATTTGAGGTAGGGGCCTGAACGTTTCCTCCTAATTCTAGCATGATATAGGCCCTTCCTCACCTTGTCCAAGCCTTGTAGACTTCATTTCATGCTCCTTTGCTTTGTGCATGTAGGTGGTGTGTGTGTGATCATGTGCATGCATGTGAGCTTTTCATGAGAGTAGATAGCTCCCTTGCCATGCATGAGTGTGATTGGAGGTGTATTTGTGTTTTTGGGGGAGTTCTTGAAGGCTCGGTTGTGTCGGCCTGCCCTCAGACTAAGAACGTGACACATTGGTGGTCGCATTCTTGTCGCGACACTTCCCTCGTCGTGTTCCCTTTCTTCTGGTCACGCCGATCACACTGTCGCCTTTTGGTTGTGACAGTGTGGGCATCGCCCCTCCACTCCAGAATGTGCCAAAATGGGAGTCGTCTTCTGGTTGTGACAACATATGCATTGCCTCGTCTGAGGTAGCGATTGGTTAACTATCGCCTTCTCAGCCAGAGAGCAGGCAGTTATGTTCAGAGTTGTGCTTCCATTGAGTTTCGAGTTTCTCTGTTCCTGTGGCAGTTGTGCTATCCCTAGCATGGTACTACACTAATCGGTTCACCTTAGGACTGTCAAATGAGACCCATTTACCCAAAATCTGAACTGGACCAGTAAATAAAAGTGGGTAAAGTGTATAGTCTTTACCCGATATTAAATATATGGATGGGTCTAGATCCATCTTTTTTATTATATTTATTTAATGGGTCTGATAGGGTCTATCTATTGGGTGCCTTAAGGGTTTGAAAAAATCCCAATTCCAGGGACATGTAGGGCTCACCACTGCCCCTTTCTCTCCCAATTTCACCCCCCATCACTGACAATGTTGCTGCCTCCCCCCATCGCCGACGCCGATGATCTTGCTACCTCCCCCCATTACCATGGATATCGCTGTGAATCAGGGTCTCGGAGCTGTGGTGATGCCTCTTCTTGCTGATCACCCTGTTCTGACCCACACAAGCAAGAGCAATCTGGAGCTGCTAGTTCTTCCGGCCGGCAACATCGACGACGCTGTCTTACCCGAGATAATCGCGCACTAAAACTAGTGTTCCCAAATGTCATTCACATGGATGCAGGTTCCATATTGAGAAGCACTTAATGTCGATCTTAGACGGCTATGAGTAAAGTGTTTCTCTTCTCTGTTGGACTTTTTTGTGAAACTTTTGCTTGGACGGAATCTCTGAATCGCACTTTTAGTATGAAAAGTGCAGGCTGAGATGGTTGAGTAAAGATTATAACCCTGTCAAGTCAGATAGTAATTTTACCCAGACACCCTCCATTGACGGGGCACCCGCGCCACCCAACTATGCCATGTAACAAGCAGCACTCGAGATGATTATATCCAGTTTTTGTTGATTATTAAAAAACATCTCTCTAATAACCTCTTATTTGTCCCTATCTAGGGCATATAAATTTTAAAGATTTTGGTTGCAAGATAAAATAGCTGTTGAGTGTTTTCCTAAGCAAGTCAAGCTTTTTAGAAGAAAGTTTGTGGAAGTTTTCTCTCTGTATATGAATGGGTTGGTTGGGGGGAGGCAGAGGGCTATGCGGAGGGCATTGGAGGGGGGGGGGAGGGTTACAAAAATTCAAAAGACATAAGGTCATTTTGAGGGAATGTTGACATATCTCCATAGAAAAATGTTTATTTCAATAATAGTTAGAATAAAGTTGAGTTAAATTGTATATAAAAAATAAATATATTAATTAATAAGTATCAAAAGTAAGGTATTTGCCTGATATTCTCAACTAATAATTTTTTTTTTAATTTCCATTATAGGATACTCTTCAGCATCAATTGTCGTACTTATTACAGTCCTATTTTCTTTCAGTTACATTATTTTTCAGGATGCTCTAGAACAAGTCTGAGAGTTCTATATTCTAATGCTACTAAGGAATGCTTGGGTTCCTAATAAACAATTTATGTCTTGTAACTGTTGCCTCGGTGGTTCTTTAGAATCCACTCAGAAACCATCTTAATCGTGATTTTAGGTTCTTTCAGTTTTCGTCTTCGACTTGTCTATTCTCTTGTTCAACTTTTGAATCAAGTTTTCTCTTGAACTTGTATGTTTGTCGGCCGATTTTGAAGAACCACTAAACAGAAACTTTGAATATTTTGGAGGTTATTTATTACTTCTGTAACTAGTATGTTCATCTTTCCATGTGTCTTTGTCCATTTTCCATGTCAATTTGCACCTTGGCTCTTCACTCTTTAATCTGGTGCTGTAACTTCTTTCTAACAAAAATTGTGTCATTCTCAATATATGCCATTCTACAATGTAGGCAACCATAATGTTTATGGAGCCTGTAATTACTAGAAAACATTTAGTTTACATAGGTTTGTTGTGTATTTGCTGCACATTGCTCTTATCTATCATGTTCTACTGAGCTTAATGGAATACCTTTTCTAGTCTTTATTGTTTCACTTGTACTTGGTTGTTGGAGAGATAAATCTTGAAGTTATATTTGTCTTTACATTCTGTACATCAAAACCCCATTTGTCAATAAGTCTTAAGTGGTACATTTTTATGCAGTATGTCTGATACAATTGATATGGATGTGGAGGAAAGTGTAAGTCTTGATACTTAAGTATGAGATGTGAGCACTTCCAGTTCTACTAAAGGAAGAAGATTGCGTTCTTTAGTTTGGAATGATTTTACTAGAGAACGGCAAGGGGATGATGGCTTTGTTGCTATTTGTAATCATTGTCAAAAGGTTTTAAGTGGAGGAAGCCAACATGGGACGACTCATTTGAAAAAACACTTGTGCATATGTATTCCTTACCAAGATGCAAGAAGGGGGAAGTCAGGAGACAATGAAGACTTCAAATTCAATCAAGAATTGAGCCGTGAGAAACTTGCACATATGCTTGTCATGCATGAATATCCGTTTTCCATGGTTGAGCATTGTGGTTTTGTGGATTTTGTTAAGAGTCTTCAGCCACAATTTAGGATGTTTACTAGAAATACACATAAAGAAGATTGCATTAAATTATATGAGAAAGAGAAGGACAAGATGTGCAAGTTCTTCAATAAAATAACTTTTTGAGTTACACTCACAGCTGATATATGGACTTCTAGTAATATGGTTGGTTATATTAGCTTAACTTGCCATTTTATTGATGATGATTGGAGGCTTCAAAAGAAAATCTTGAACTTCTTATCTTTTGAATATCCACACAGTGGTGAGGAGATTTATAAGACAATTAAAAAGTTACTTGTTGATTGGAAACTTTATAAGAAAATGTGTAGCATTGTTTTGGACAATGCCTTGTCCAATGACAAATTTGTTCATGAGGTCATTGAAGATCTATCATTGAATAGGTCTCTTCTTTTGGATGGTGAATTTATTCGTGTTGGATGTTGTGCACATATTTTAAATCTCATTGTTCAGGATGGACTCAAGGAGATTGGAGATGAATTGGCAAAGATCCGAAAGATTGTAAGGCACATTAGATCTTCTGCTAAAAAAATACAAGATTTTAAGAAAATTGCAATGCAAGAAGGAATATTACCAAAGGGTTTGATACTTGATGTTCCAACTAGGTGGAACTCTACATACCTAATGTTGGAAAGAGCATGTGAGTTTCAAGAGATCATTAGGCGTTTCATTTGCTTTGATGATGTTGTTCATTTATATATGTCATTAGAAGAATGGGAAAGAGTTAAAATTGTGAAAGATTGCCTGGAGTTATTTTATTCCATCACAAAGAGATTCTCAAGTGTGAAGTCTCCAACATCCAATTTGTATTTCAATGATCTCTATTCTGTCAATTTGCAGTTTAACAATTGGTCAAAACATCCACATCTATTTATTGTGAGAATGGCTGAAAAAATGCATGCAAAGTTCAAGAAATATTGGGATATGAATAGCATGTTGCTATCAATTGCCTCAGTTTTGGACCCCCATTACAAAATGAAGTCAATGGAATATTGGTACATGACAATCTTTTCAAACCCCTCAGAAGTCAAAGAGAAAATTGATGATGTGCTGCTAGTTTTGAATATTTGTACAATGCATATGTTGAGCAAGTGAAAAAAGTTCCTAGAAGTCCACACATTTTAACTCATATAGGGAATAGTGGCTCTCATGATACATGTTTTGGAGTTGGGGGTGTCTTTGTGCTGCGGTCAGTGACACACTTTTGGGACTCAACTTATTTCTCTAAGGACATGTAACAAGTCAATCAACAAAATCTGAGTTAGAGATATATTTAGAGAGAAAAGTAGAGGCTTCTATGGAAGATTTTGATATTTTATAGTGCTGGAAAGACAATGAGAAAGAGCATCCTATCCTTTCAGCTATGGCACGAGATATATTAGCAATTCTCTTATCAACTGTGGCTTCAAAATCAGCATTTAGTACTGGAGGTCGAGTAATTGACCAATATAAGAGTTCCTTATCTCCTAAAACTGTTCAGGCCCTAATATGCACCCAAGATTGGTTAAGAGATGCAAAGAAAGGTACATTAAATTATCTCATTAAAATGTTAATATTTTAAATTTAGAGTTTACTAATTGCAATATGAATTAACAGATGATGAACTTTCGACCATGAGTCATGTATTTGAAGTTGATGCGGAACTTGAGATTGATGATATGTCAATCATACCTCTAGATAATGAGTAATTATTCATTTTGAAGTTTTAATTAACGTTGTAATGACTTACTTATTCTTTGCTATTTTGTGCAAATGTCTATTTGTAGCTTTGTGGTGCCATTGATACCTTGATTTCATGGCTTCCTGTTTCACAAATTCCTCTGAGATCAATTCCTCTACTAGTTTTATCTAAAGTTGTGCCAAATTAAAACCAGTGCAACTGATATAAGACAATTCATCATTTTGGCATTAAGGATGATACAGAGCTTAGGGTGTTATATTAGTTTAGCCAAAGCCTGTCCTAGGGCCTACACTTTTAGGTTGGTGGATCGTTCCTAAACTTTTTTAGAGTGGATGTAACAGGAGAAAGGGCTTTTGCATGCCAAGAATGCATCTAAAAGAAAGCAATCTGATTCATCGGAAGCCACAGAAGATGTTGTAACTTAATTTCATGCTTTCAACACAACATGAGTTGAAGGAATCTTCTGCTGCAAAGAAACCAAAAGCATATACTAGTGCTTCATTTGGAAAACCATTTCTAGACTCTGTCAAATTTATATTGGGTTATAAATTTGTGCATGATCTGTATTATTACTATGTCAGACATTCTTTTGACTGTCTATACGTGTATGGTGAAATGCATTCATTTTTTTGAAATTCTAAGTCGTATTCTTTTCATTAATGTCCTTTCTTCTCCTGGGAGTCTCTTTGCCTATCAAGAAGCAGAAGGGCGGTCCTAGGACTGCACTACATCAACTTTGCCAAAAACTGTTGTGGCCACTTCCATCTTTTGAATCAGAAGAAACAAGGGCGAGGTTAGTCTAAATGCAACAGTGATCATATTGGAAATTTTGCTTCATCAATATGGCATGTATTGGATATCTGACATAGAGACAGTTGCATATACAACGAAGAAGAATGCTCCCTATATCTTGACTTTTATTAGTTAAATCCCATGAAGCTTTCAACACTCATCATGCCAGTATATAAGTTGACCTTGTGCATGCTTCTCATCATGCCAAATGTGACGTTTTACATAGCGAATGCGATTATCTTTCTTTATACCATATCTAGAATGCTAAAAACTGGAGCAGAAGTGATCCTTTACACCACCGTATCTGAAATTCCTAAAGATAACTGAATCATGCAGGTGCTGCTATGCAACCTTATGATTTCTCACCTCAACAATGAGTACAGATATATTGAGTCAATTGACCTCAGGTCTGTTGTCTTAGCAATTTTGACCTCAGGTCTGTTGCAATGCCCATTCAGATATATTGGTTAATCTTGAGTTGAAAAGTTGCAGTATTTATTTTGGGTTGCAAAATTCAAATACCCAATTCCTTCAGAGATATTAGGTTAAACAAATGCAACATCTCAGTGTGCAGCAAGAGGAGGAAGAATTGACCCCAAGAAGCATAAGATGACACCCGGTAAATTAATAGATGCATAAGAAGGAATTATCTGTGAATCATGACTTATCTTGCTTTTGTAAAAGAAAGATTCATAAAGGTTATCTGTTTTTGACAAAAAAACACCCTGGTTTGGAGAAATCGTCAGTTTTTTTTTTCATAAAGAAAAGGATAATCAAAATAGAAATTTGAAAATTTTTCTGATTATAAAATATTTGAATTCCCGTTTTGAATAGTTTCTACCTTGTGTAGCATCTATTAACTTCATATGATAGATTGCTGGGGCCTGCTTAAGACATCTTTTATTTTATTTATACCATCGACCATTAAATTTATTATCTACTTGATGAACCGTCATATCTATTTTATCTTGATATGCAGGTTTTGATGATGCTTCTAGGTGTCAAATCATATTTGAAGACAAATGGCCTCATTTTACAACAAATCGAACCTCAGTACTGTGAAAGTTTTAACAAATTTATTACTCTTTTCTCACTTGGTATTTTGTGCTTATCGTTGGATATCACAATGGGATTGTATGGTAGTGTTTTGTACTTACACATGACAAGTTTGTAGAACTAAATATGTTCTTCTACATGTGCTATTTTGCGTTTATTGCCATTGTTTTGTGGCTGCACATGTGAGATTTTGTGGTCATATATGCGACTATATATTGTACACATATTTGTGGGTTGAGACTTGAGGGTGTGGTTAATTGTATATGTAGGATCTGGATCCAAAATGTTGTGTTTAGTGCACTTGATTTTTTACTTTTTTAGAATTTTTCATTGTATTTAAAAAAGTAATTAAGTTATAAATAGGATCTAGATTCAGATATGGATCTAAAATGTTGTGTTTAGTGTATTTGATTTTTTAAAATTTTTAGAATTTTTATTGTATTTAATGAAGCAATTAAGCTACAGGTAGTATTTAGATCCAGATCTAGATTCAAAATGTTGTGTTTAATGTACTTGATATTTTTTTTATTTTTTTTCAAAATTTTCTATTATATTTAAAGAAGTAATTTATAAGTTACAGATAGGATACGGATCCAGATCGTGATTCAAAATGTTGTGTTTAATGTATTTGATTTTTATTTTTTTTCAAAATTTTATATTATATTTAAAGAAGCAATTTATAAATTATAGATAGGACATGGATCTAGGGATTCAAAATGTTGTTGTGGAGTGTATTTTAATTTTAAAGATTTTTTAGAATATCATGTTTAACCAAATTTTGTATGTTGTTAATATAACAAGGTTGATTTTTTTTCCTAGAATTTTTTAGTATTTTTAAGAAAAACAACACATTATAATACAACATGTTGACCCGGATCTAAAATTGAATCCGAAAATATCATATAAATAGTCGTACCCAATAAGAGGATCCGAACTAGCCTTAAAAAATCCAAAAATATCATTTAAATAGTCGTAACGAATAAGAGGATCCAAAGTAGTCTTGAAAAATTCAAAAATATCATTTAAATAATCATACCCAATAAGAGGATCTGCATTAGTCTTGAAAAATCTGAAAATATCATCCAAATCATCTATACCCAATAACAAGATCTGAAATATTATTTAAAATCCAGAAATATCATCCAGATAGCTGGGATCCGAAATAATCTTCAAAATCTAGATATATCATCTTGATATTCTATATGCAAACTGGGATTAAAAATTCTATAAGAAATAAAAGTTATCATTATGGGTTTAAATTTAAGACCCATGCCCATTCTTTAAAAACAATCAAAAAATGGGTATGGATGTATCCTTGTGAGAAGTTATAGGGTATGGGTATATACCTTACTTAACACTATTGGGTCTTAATTGGGCATGAACATATTAGACCCATTTGACAGCCCTAGTTCACCTAATTCACGGCACTTGAGGGCTTGCCCCATTGCATGGGTTGTTACCATTTCTCAGGACCCCCATCCTCGTGAGCCTGTGGAGGGAGTACTCCAGGCTATGAGCGTACTCAAGTTAGAGTCTCTGAGCAGAGAGAAAATGGTATGGACAACAACGTTGAGTCGTTTGCAGAGCTCTTATAGTTGGTTTGGGACGCTGAGGTGGTTTCGAGGTTGTTCTTCCAACACATACATTTAGTCCTTTCTCACTACCTCACTCTACATAGTACCATAACCATCTAGAGGGGCCATAAGTGGGACCATAGTTTGGCCAGACTACAATGGTTGTCGTGGTTCTTTGAGTTTCGTAGCCTCACTCTGACGCAAGGACCGCAGGTCCTAACATGTGGTCAAGGGTATGACGTCAGTGGCGCTTCTGACTGGTTGACTAGTGGTAGTTGGTTTCTGTGGCTAGTGTTGTTGTCCAGACAGACTTTCCTCTATTTGTGTTTACTGCCGTATGGTAGTCACAATGTGTTGTTTGCACGAGGTTCCCAACTGTGTACCATTTCCTGACTGATAGTCATGTAGTTAGCCTTTTCCTTCCCCATTGTTCTTTAGTAGAATAGATTATTGATATTGTTATTCATATATATATATATATATATTACTTGTTAGAACTAGTGGGTGATTGGCAGTCCCTACTGGACTTCTTTGTAAAGCTCACTCTCTTCCTTTCCTAGGTGAGACTTTACAACAACAATAGGTTGCGTGGCGGGCGGAGGAGACAGGGTTTTAGTAGATGTTTTCATCCTTAGCAACGTCCTCTTCGTTCCTTAGTACTTCACCATCGGGGTATGCCTTTTAAGGGTTGTCTTCCCATTTTTACTTGTATTATTATGTTTGGGACTTGTATCTCATATTTTGTGTTTACTTTCACTTGCACATACATTTCCAGTGTTGTAGTTGTTATTTATTTCCTTCACATATCATGTTAGATTGATCTTTCAACCCTTTCGGGTCCTCAGATCCGTGGGTGGTGGTATTGAAAATTGGATTCTTAGCGGGAGCCGATGTAACGCCCTGACGCATAATATCAGAGCGATAAACAGTTAAGTAAATAGTATAGAGTGAGAAGTAGACATCAAACTATTGCACAAATTAGAATAATTCCAAATGAACCATCTTTATTGATAATTCTACTAATTCTATTACATTCACTAATTCAGAGCCAAAACTATGGGCCCAAAGTACTTTATTCAAAACAAACAAACTAAACTATCTAACTAGCTACTAAAAGTGTTGGTTGTCAAAATAACGGGTCACTCCTGCACTTCCTCATCCCCATCCTCGTGCGTGTGGTAGTCCCCATCAGACTCACTTGAAACACATGAAATAAACAGCGCAAGATGAGCGATAATCGCCCTGTAGGACTTAATATCTCATATAAACATGCATGCTTTAAGTGATTAATGTCTTGTAAAGCAGGATAACTAGAGAAAACGATCAAGTATAGTCAAGAAAGTATTAGCACATGATAGTAAGTGAACGATAGTACTTTCACATGAAATAGCACACAAGTATGATAATAGATTGGCCATATAACGGTATAGCATGTAACATTTGCACAAAAGTGCACTAGTCGAGATAGCACGTTTGGTTGAACTTCTCGTTAACCGAGATAACGTAGTACTTGTATTTATTGTCTTCGATTAAATCTTGATAGTATGTCACTTGGATGTTATGCCGTACACCCTGATCATTAAACCCGCGTGAGTAAATAGCCTTTCGGGCGCACCTTCCAGAACCAGATCGGGCCCTTTATAATGTTGTCTGGCATGGTTATGTTTGTTATCTTAGACAATCAAATAGATGACCAAATAGAGTATCAAGAATAGATGAGAGTGATTGAAGAATAGATGAGAGTATAGAGAGAACGTGAATAGACAATAATGTAAAGAGAGTAGATGAGAGAGAGGGTCATATTTGTAAATCAACGATAAACATGTGTTAGTAACCGTTGCACCACACACCTTATCATGTGCCAACAGTCTGGTAGAAGTCACAACTGCCCAATTATAGTCATGCTACGAACATAGATCAGAGTTTCGACTTGATCTCAACGTAAGAGAGAACAAGCTAAGGCCGTTGGATCGTGCTGATCTCAAAGGGTAAAATAGGTATTGAGGGTACAACCTGCTCGTCGGCAATGGATGTTCGTCAAAGACAAGGAGTCTTATAGAGGCCTCGACAAGGAGTTCCTGGTCTTGTCAGGAGTATTCCCAACAGAGAGATCGTCTAAGCCAAGATAAAGTGTGTATAGAAACGTTGTCCATCTTGCCTTGAGTGCTTGAAGGCAGAGGGACTCAATAATGGTATCAAATCACTCGAATAAATCGAAGACAAGTCTATTTAATAAAATAAGGAATTTATTTGATTAATTACACTTATTTACCATATACATTATTGAGTAATTTCAGTAAAATCTCAGGGTAAAAATTCACGTTTGGTGTGTGCAAGTGAGAGAAAATCAATGATAGCATGAGAGGATTGTGCACACCTTTTTAATTAATAACATCATGTGAATATTATCAAAAATACTCTAACATGTTGTTACTGTTCAAAATAGAGCTTTACGAGGGTTAACCATGGTTATGGAACATGGATTTGCAGGCTTTAATTAAATATTAGGGTTTTTGAAAACACAGTCAAAACGTGACGGGGGTACCTGTCGCTTTCAAATCGTGACGGGTAGGTCTGTGGCATTCAAGGAAACGGATCTAAAGAAATCGATTGATGCACTGAAATGCGACAGGGTAATCGGTCGTGACCAGGGCAATCGGTCTAAAGAAGTGACGTCTGGGTCTGTTGCGTTTAGGGTGATGGGTACAGTACAGGGTAAACACGACGTGTCGGGCCATCGTGTTCACAATGTGACGCGTGCCAATGTCGCGACCTGGCTGAGAACGCGACAAGTCGGGCTGTCGCATTCCAAGGACTTGACATAGGGGTCTTTTAAAATACATATAAAATCATATACTGGATGAAAAATCATGAAATTAACTTTAGACGAAACTAGACTTGTAGGAGTATCCACAGTAGGAAGTAATTAGACTTTTGTCATGGTATGTTCATGTTATATACAAGGTACTTCGCAATGTACCAAAATCAGACATAATGATGGAAAACGATAAAATTCGAAAGGAGTACTTGATAGAATTTGAGAGAAATGGTGTCATTAGATTCCTGACATCAAGTAACATGTACATTAAAGCTTCATGGCACGAGATCAAGCATGAACATGGATTTAGGGTAAACAAGTCAACTTGGGTACATGTTCTTCATAGAACTTTGAGCATGAAATACTCTTGAATGACATTATGAAAATTGGGGAAAACATGGGGCTTTTGATAATGGGAACATGGTCTACCTATGGTCGAAGTTATTTTGTTTTTTCTGGAGAGATTGCCTACCTTTGAGCACTTTGAAATCCTAGGTTAAGAAGAGTGAAGAAGTTGAAGAACCTCTTCGTTCCAAGCCTCCTCCTCCTTGATCTCCTCGTCCAAAGGCTTCTCTTCCTCATCCTCCAATGCTTCAGAAGGTTTCTAGGGTTGGCTAGGTGTGAAATAGAGGAGTATTTGTATGTTTAAAGTCTCCAAAACACTTAAAACTCTTTCCTCTCATCCAACTCCGAATTTCCTAAATTTATCTCTCATTTTTCTAGCATTTATCCATCTAATTGACATTAGGTGGGCTCTAGATCCATGGCCAAGGGGTTAGGATAGGACTAGGACTCCTTTTAGGATAATTATGAGTAAAAATAATGATTATCTTAACCTTTTTTGATTTATTAATAATTAAGGTACGAAATTAGGCTTAATTATCTCTAATCCAACATTGGGATCTTAGCTTTTGGGCCCATTAGTTCATACATAGACCATTAGTGTAAACCCATCACCTATTTTTACTTAATGACTTTTAATTATTCCTATTTTGTTTTAATTTAAATTCATTTATCAAATTTAAAAATTTATAGTTGCTACAACCGAGGGTCGGGTTTATGGGGTCGTTACAGTGGTACCAGAGCAGGGGTCTATCAAAACTTTTAATACAACTGAGTAATAGAAAGAAGTGTTGCCCAGTTGATGAGCCCAGAGGGGGGGTGAATGGGTTTTTTAAAAATTAATCTAGAAGGTACCTGTAACTAAAAACATTCACACAAACGTTCTTCGAAGTAGGTTAGTGACAGTAAGTTGAAATAACAAACACACAAAGAAGACAATCACACAACACAAGGATTATCCTGGTTCGGACCTCCTTTCCTTAGGAGTCCTACGTCCAGTCCCTGAGCAACAACTCAGGATTTCACTAACTAGGGTACAGTCCCCCTAAGGATGCTACAACACCCAGCTCAGCTGGTCTTCCTTCACACCCGAACGGAACAACACCCTGGATACCACACCAGGTCTTCCTTCACAACCGAAGGGAACAACACCCTGGAAACCACACCAGGTCTTCCTTCACAACCGAAGGGAACAACACCCTGGATACCACCAGGTCTTCCTTCACAACCGAAGGGAACAACACAAAGAGAGTGAATGAAATTCAAGCCCCTAGATCAAGCTTTTGATAAGCAAGGATCTGAAGCAACTAGAACTGAGAGCAAAGAGATTTTAAACAAGGCACACTCTCAGAACTATACAGGCTCTCTCAAGATTTTCACAAACTAGTGGGGAGCAAAAGAGCAAAAGCTAAGTGGAATGAAGGTTCTTGGCTCTGGACTATCTTCAGAAGAATTTGAATGCTTGAATACGCGATATTTGTTCTTCTGTTCTTCTGACTTGAATTTATATCTTCAATTTGAAATGTAGACGTTGAAGTGTCCGTTGTCTCTCTTTTGAGTAGTCGTTAGACTGAATGACATCTGGAGTCTTGGAAGCTTCCAGTCAACAGTCTTTTGATTACTTGAGCACGCAAAGAGATAGATCTTCAGAAATATCCATTGGTTTCTATTTGTTTAACGTTGTACTATGAAGCTGGTTCAGAGGTCTGCACAAATGTCAAACTCAAATAGCAGACAGCTAAGTTGTCTCTGATGTCAGTCAACGTTAGTAGTAATAGACATGGAAATAGTAATGCCAAATAGCTTAAGTCTAAAGGACGTTATCAGAGTAGGCACGATAAAGGATGATATGGTCTGCATGCATGCAGAGATATGTTCAGATCTCATAAATGCAAAAGCGTCAGAGAGATGTCTACGTGAACTTTGACTAGTCAACGCTTTTAAGATGAATAAGATATCAAGATATGAAATCTATGACTATATGACTTACGAAATCATTATGAGTCATAGCAAATCGTTATGAGACAGAGAATATATCATGAACACTTAATGAATCGTTGCACAAAGCAAATTGATGTGTTTCTGAAGAAATCGATGTGAAATACTTAACAAATCATTATACAAAGCAAGTCGTTGTGGATTCTAAAGAAATCGTTATGAATACTTGTCAAGTCGTTATGAACTCTAAAGAAATCGTTATGGTAACTTTTGAAGTCGTTACAATAAGCAAGTCGTTGCGAGTTCTAAAGAAGTCGTTACGGTAACTTATGAAATCGTTACACCAAGCAAGTCGTTGCGCTTTCTAAAGAAGTCGTTACGAGTTTCTTAAAAAATCGTTGCGACAACTTATAGAGTCGTTGTGATAGGCAAGTCGTTATAGGCTCTAAAGAAATCGTTACGGTAACTTATAGAGTCGTTGCGACAAGCAAGTCGTTACGGGCTCTAAAGAAATCGTTGCGACAACTTATAGAGTCGTTGCGACAGGCAAGTCGTTATGGGCTCTAAAGAAATCGTTACGGTAACTTATAGAGTCGTTGCGACGAGCAAGTCGTTACGGGCTCTAAAGAAATCGTTGCGACAACTTATAGAGTCGTTGCGACAGGCAAGTCGTTATGGGCTCTAAAGAAATCGTTACGGTAACTTATAGAGTCGTTGTGACATCGACTTGTTTGAAATAACATGACTTTTCAGTTTTATAGAGAAATCGTTGCGATCACTTATAGAATCGTTACGACATCGATTTGTTTGAAACAACATGACTTTTTAGCCAGAAAGGAAATCGTTATGATAATTCTATTAAAATCGATATGCTTATAAAGAAATCGTTACGGCCTTCAATAGAAGTCGATATGGACTTAGAAATATCATGTTGAAAAGACTAAGGCTTCAGAAAAGTAATGCATACCTTTATTGGCTTGTTTGACCTTGGTATTTTTCATGTGCTTAAGACTTATGAAATAATCATTAGATATAATTGATAAACTTTTGTTTGGTTTTGTTAATCATTAAAATATATATGTAATTAATTAAAATTACATGGGGACAGACTGGTCATCAAGAAGTCCCACGGAAAGTACAAGTACACTGCTAATTGCCCGAGTTGTTATTGCTAATAGTATTGGTAGCTGTGCTATGTAGGACATGGCTCCGCATAGGCACAGGTAGGTCAGAGAGTTGATGGAGCAGAAAAATGATGCCCAGACTTAGAAGAGTGACCAGCATAGTGTTCTGCCACCTCAGGGACCACAACAGCAGTAGTGGTACCTGCCGCCACCACCTCCAGAGATGATGATGCCGATGTGGAGACCCATGTTTCAAGATTTGTGGCAGTACGCACAAATGTCTACAGGAGGTCGGTAGTTTGTGCAGATGGCAGCTGGTGAGCAACAACCAAGGGCTCCCCATGCAACACTAGTTCAATAGGTAGTACCACTAGCAGTACCACCGACGACACAGTAGGCACCAGATGCAGTAGATGCCCAAGCGATAGGAGATGTTTTAGTGGCACCAGAGGATAAGACTGCACTCTTTGAAAGAATTCTACATCTTCGGCCCCCGACCTTATTAGGTGACTATGATCTAGACATAGTAGAGAGTTGGGTCCATGAGCTCGAGCGTACCTTCGAGACCATGGACTGCGGAGAGCAAGACAAGGTGAGGCTTGTAATGTATCAGGATATCAGTTGAAGGGGTCTGGTGGAGGATTCAGAGACAGGCACACATTCTCGAACAGAATTGGACCATATCATTTGGGAGTAGTTCTTGGAGGTCTTCCATGGCGAGTTCTTCCCTAACTACACCCGTTGTGAGAGGAGAGACCAGTTCCACGAGTTGACTCAAGGAGACATGATAGTTGCACAGTACCACCAGAAATTTGTTCAGTTGTTGAAACATGTTTTCTACGTTGCTGCCAATGAGCATGCCTATATGGAGCATTTCATAGTTGGGCTGCGACCAGAGTTGAGGTGGGCCATGTATGGTCACCCGTGTGACACCTTGGCGATTATCGTGGCTAGGGCTACTGCCTTAGAGAGGGAGCCCAAATTACAGCCGTTATAAGGAGGATCTCCAATTCGATCTACTCCGTACCAACGCCCTTTCAATAGTCGGGGAAGTGTGACGTCTTATGTAAGATCCGGCTCTCTTGGGCCTTGGCTCCATCCTCAAGGTCGCGACGGACTTGCTGGCCATAACATTGTCGCACTACAAGGGCTGGTCACGACATGCTTCTTGTCACGACACCCCCGTTCGTCGTGTTAAGGTGGCAACGGAGGTGGGCGACGCGTCCTTGTCGCAGCATCTGGAGGTGACGTGACTTCATTTCTGACCGTTCTAACACTTGTTCTTTCTGTCAGAATGACCTTTTCGAGTGTTAGGGCATGTACAACATTGCCACGGCCTAGCAAGCCGTCGCGTTTTGATTTGTCCGGTCTTTGGTTTGACCACTTTTTGGGGTCGTGACCTGGGGGTAGGTCGCGACATGGTGTCGCAACCTCTGGGGCCGTCGCGACAACATTCTTGTCGCGCCACCCCGACCCGTCGTGTTTTTAGGGCCGTCAATTCAAAACCGAGGTAGGCACCCCATTTCCCCCCTCCCCTTCTTCTTTTTTTCTTCTTCCTTCTTCTTTCTCCTCTGAGTCTTCTTGCTTCTTCAACGACCTTCTTGGCATTCTTGGCAAGGTGGTGACGCCCCCTTTGTGTAGCTGACGTCCGCATGGTGCTTGGAGCGAGGAGGTGGCGACCATTCCTACGAGAAGGCCCCAACGGTTTTGCTCTACTCTTTAAGGTAGGGACTTCTATTCTTCTCCTCATTCTAGCATGCTCCCCTTCCCCTTAAGATCCTTGTTTCACCGTCGTGTTTGGGTTTTAGGGTGAGGGATCCATGCTCAGTTAGTGGAGAGGTTTCCTTGAGCATAGAACTTCTTGTTTAATGCATGATCCATGGGGTTTGAGGGTGGTTTGGCTTGTTTACATGCTTTCCTAGAGTCTCTCATGCTCCCCTCCCCCGAATGATGTGTTTTGGTGGTTTTTGGGGCAATCCCTGGGTGGATTGTACCGGGACTCCCACTGTCTGAGATCGCGACCGGCCTAAGGGTCGCGATGGTGTCGCGATGCATGTGCCGACTGTGACAAGCTTCAGCTGTCGAGGCGAACATGGTGCTTAGGGCATCGTGACAGTGTCGCGACTTCCATGGGCGTCACGACAGTAACAGATTATGGTGTGTTCATGCGAAGTCTATTTCTCTTTGAGTCCTCGATGTTCTTGGTTTCATCTATACCCGTGGCACCAGTGCTAGTTCCTAATATGGTCCAACACTAGTCGTTCCCCTAGTGCTCGGCTCCTGAGGGCTTGTCCCGTGAGAGGTTGTTACCATTTACCTGGGACCCCCATCCCCGTGTGCTCGTTGAGAGAGTGCTCCAGGCGATGAGCGTACTTGAGTCATGAACTCTGGAGCGGAGGGGAAAATGGTGGTTAGGACAGCGGCGTCGAGTCGTTTGTAGAGCTCTCGTGATTGGTCTGGGACACCGAGGTCATTTGGTGTTCTTCCCGGCACAGACCAGCCAGTCCTTCTTCTTACTGCCTCGCTCTTTGTGGCCCCGGAACCACCTAGAGAGGCTAGACGTGGGGCCGTAGTCCGGCCAGACTACGACGGTTACTGTTGTGGTTACTTTGTTCCTGTCTCCACTCTGACGAGACGTGGAGGTCTGGACCTGGGTCGAGGGTAATGATGATCAGTTCATCCCCATATAATTTCATTTATTATATGCGTATTTTGGTGATTAACAAAACTTTAATAAAGTACTATCTAACAAGTTCTTCTGAAGCTTAGCCACAGAAAATAAATCAGGCAAAATCAAGCAAAACCTGTAAGTATTCTTACACTGTAGCATTTAGAGTTTAAAGCATGTAATTTTTCTAAGTATACATCAACTTCATAAGTTTCATATCCACTTCATTAGAATCATAACGATTTCTATACTATTATCGATTTCAGTTTCACAAGGATTTCATAAGTATCACATCAATTTCAGTTTTATAACGATTTGTTAAGTGAGAACAACGATTTGATCTCACAACGATTTGTTAAGTGAGAAACAACGATTTGGTTCTCACAACGATTTGTTAAGTGAGAAATAATGATTTGATCTCACAATGATTTGTTAAGTGAGAAACAACAATTTGGTTCTGACAACGATTTGTTAAGTGAGAAACAACGATTTGATCTCACAACGATTTGTTAAGTGAGAACAACGATTTGATCTCACGACGATTTTTTAAGTGAGAACAACGATTTGATCTCACAACGATTTGTTAAGTGAGAAACAACGATTTGGTCTCACAACGATTTGATATGGTACATAACGACTTGGTTGCCGTAACGATTCGATAAGTTACATAATGACTTGGTCGCCGTAACGATTCGATAAGTTACATAACGACTTGGTCGCCGTAACGATTCGATAAAGTAAACAACGATTTAGTCACTGCATCGATTTGATAAGTAGAACAACAATTTGTGTCCACAACGATTTGTGTTCACAACGACTTGCTTATAACGATTTACTTATAACGATTTACTCACAACGATTTGTGTTCACAACAACTTGCCTATATCTGTATAATGACTTGTGTTCACATCGATTTGCTTATGCTTGAACAACGATTTGTTCAAACAACGATTTGCTTATGCTTGAACAACGATTTGTTCAAACAACGACTTGCTTCTACTATAAGAACAATTCGCTTGTTCTTGCAACGATTTCATTAGTGGAACAGTGTCTCATGGACACATCGATTTCTCTATCATAGATTTAATGAATATATCTATTATTCTCATGATATTCAAACATATTTTCAAATATTGGGAAAGTCAAAGTTTTCCCGTGCACATCTCTAATATCCTTGCATTTATTATGAATGTTCACATCATCTGCTCGTTGCATTATATTCTTATGTTTCTATAAGAAACACTTTTCAGAAAGCAGAATGACATTTCTATTTTGGTGAATAGTCTTACTACATGAATTCTAATGTTGACTGACAGCAAGAGACAACATAACTGTCTATGCCTTGGCATTTAATGTGTGCAGGTCTCTGCCAGTACCATGACATACAACGTTGGACAAAATAGAAGCTGAAGGATATCAAGATGGATCTTCTCCTTGCGTGCATGGAGCGTAAAGCATTAAATGAGTGCAAGCACACATGTCGTACTCGATGAACCATGCAGTCTAACGAGCATCCAACCTAGAGACAACGGACACTTCAATGGATATATTTTACAAAGAGAAGGATATATATATATATATATATATATATATATATATATATATATATAGTAGACTGATGACTCCGTAAAGTATGACTTTTGAACTTTTGAGCTTTCAACTTACAACCTGCAAGCATCAGAAAGAAGAGCTCTGAGTTTCACTCCCTAGCTTGCTGTAGCTCTGAGCTCTCACCCATTCTTTGTTGAGATCTTTGAGAGCCTTCGTAGTTCTGAGAGTTAGTTCCTAGAGAAAAATCCATCTCTCTCAGACTTAGCCTCAGATCAGGCATTTGTTGTAAGCCTGGTCTTGGGGCAATCAGCCTTGTATTCACTTTCCTGTGTGATCCTCTTCGGGCTGTGAAGAGAAGACTTGCTGGGAGCACGTGGTAGTAGTTCCCATCATGGTAGAAGGAATACTTGAGGTTCAGGGTGGTGTATTCATCTTCGGGTTGTGAAGAGAAGGCCAGCTGTGGCTGGAATGTGTAAGGGTTCTTAAGGGGGACAGTACCCTTGGTAGTGAAAGTCCAAGTTGTTGCTTGGGGACTGACGTAGGACTCCTTAGTATAGGAGGGCCGAACTAGGATAAAAATCTCATGTTGTATGTGTGATTGTTTTGTGTGTGTGCATTTGTCTTCATTTACTCTAACATTAACTATCTACTGTAGCATTTTATGTTAAGCCTTTTTGTTAACAGGTTTCTGTTTAAAAAGAATTTAAGAATCCTGACTGGTTGACTAGTGGTAGCAGTTTTCGTAGCTAGTGTCATTTGCCCAGGCAGGGTTTCCTCTGTCTGTGTTACCAGTTGTGTGGTGGTCACGACATGTAGGTTGTATGAAGTTTTTGACCGTGTTACGCTTCCCCGTACCATTGCTAGTTGGTTAGTATTCCTTCTGCACTTTCTTGTGCTAGTTTAATTTATATGAGTGTTGTCATTTGCTTTATTATAATTGTTTATCTTGTTCATTAGATCCAGTAGGAGATTGGTAGTCCCTACTGATCTTCTATTGTTAAGCTCATCCCTCCTTTTTGCAGGTGAGACTTCCCAGCAGCGACATGGTGCGCGTTGGGCGGAGTAGACGGGGTAGTCGTCGTCATACCCGTAGCTAGCAGTGGAACTCCCCCTTTTTCTTAAGTTGTACTTCACCCTCGGGGTATACCACTAAGGCCTTTGTTCTTCCCCTTTGCTTACTCGTACTCGTTGCGTGTTGGGATTGTACCTAGAGTGTTACGCAGTAGTCTCATCTTGACTTCCGCGTGTGCTCCTAGTTCAGTAGTTGATGTTTATCTCCTTTACATATTCTATTAGACTCATGTTATAGCCCTTCCGGGTTCCCGAATCCGTGGGCGGCGACTACGAAAATTGGGTCCTTGGCTGGGGCCGAGGGTCAGGTTCTCAGGGTCGTTACATCTTCCTCCTCTTCAGGAACATGCGGGTTTGGCCTACGCTCGAAGTCCAATTAGATGTTTACTCATGGGGGTAGATGACGGTGACAATAGCAAAGATGCCAGCCAGAGTCTGTGGAGCAGTCTGTTCAGCAGGGAGCAGAGCTGGGACAGTAGGACACATTGTGCTACACTTGTGGCCAGATAGGACACTTCAGACGAGAGTGCCTGATGGGGAGTGGCGAGCAGCAGCTAGCACAATCACAATTTTCATAGTAGGCACCACAGATGTAGTATCCTCCTCCACAATAGATGCAGTGCCAACAACAGCACTAGGGATACTACTAGCTGCAGCAGCAACGTCAGTAGTACCAGCAATCGCCACACCAGCAACCACAATAGTGAGGATAGCATTGACGTGGACGTGTGTGAGTTTTTTGTCTGTCAGAGAAGGACATTTGAGATTTTATCAGGCGCCAAAAAAGTTTTGTTCATCAATTGATGTGTTTTAAAGTATATAAACACCAATCGATATGAAACAAACTTAAGTCTTCACCAATCTAAACATTTTAAGTTCATTGTTCACTAATCGGAACAATATAACACTAATCGATAGGATAAGTGAAGAAGAGTTCAGTAATAGGAACATCCATAATGTTTTGTTCATTAATCGGAACAAACATAACACCAATCAGAAGACTTAAAGTCAAATGTTCACCAATCAGAACACTCATAACAACAATTGATATGAAATAGGTCATTTGTTCACCAATCGATGTAAAATAATATCAATCAATATGAATTAAAGCTATTTGGTCACTAATCGATAGACATAACATCAATCGATATGAGTTAAGTCACTTGGTCACCAATCGATGCATACTTAGTCATCAATCGATAAGATTTAACATATACAACACCAATCAGAATGACTTAAACATCAATCGATACACAATTGTTCATCACTTGATAGGAGCTTTAACAGCAATCGATGCAAGATTTGTTCTTCAATTGATAGAGACTTTATTCTGCAATCGATACGAACTTATTCTCCAAAGGATAGAGACTTGTTATCCAATCGATACGAACTTGTTCTTTAATCGATATGACACTTAGACTATAATCGATGTGCATTGAACTGCAATTGATATGGATTTTTAGTGTAAAACTTTTGAAACGATGGAAATTAACTTATTTCTTGATCATAAATATTCTTGAAAAAATGTTATTAACTATATATAAATATCATAAATATATCCAATAATTGACACGAAAACTTATATAGAAAGGAAATGAAGAGATCAACAAATGAGAGTAGAAAAACACTTCAACATATATTCTACATGTGTCAACATTTACCCTTCACATGTGAACACATGTCTTCACAGGTTGACACATGCTCTTCACAGGTCGACACAAGACTAACATATGTTGACACATGAAAGGAAATCTGTCAACACATGTATATATTGAATTACGCAAGTCAACATAAATTCTTATTATTACATTAAGAATTCTTATGAATTTTAATTATCACCAAAACACAAGTATAAGAATATGAGAGTGGTTCAACATGAGTCATATGTTCTTTCAGGCACAGAGTGGACAAAGGTGACCCCATAGTTGATTGTACCTAAGTATCATGTTTGCAATTGAGGATTGTCGAGAGCAGAGGCTGAGAAATAAGGTGATCCCTTTGGTTAGAGTTGTGTGGCTATGGCACTCAGGTAGCGAGTCAACATGGGAATGAGAGGCTGAGATGTGCCAGCAGTTCCAACATATGTTTGAGTGAGTTCCTCTTTCACTTTAGTTGTTTAATTTTGAGGATGAAATTTTATGTAAAGGGAGGAGGATGTGATGCCTTTGGGGCATTTTGGACCCTTAGTGGGCCTTTTGCAGAGTTTTGGGTTGACGGCCTAATCAAGTGTCATTAAACGCATGTTGGTGGCAAGATTGTCTGCCGTCAAGGGTGGGTTAATGACATGATATGTTGTCATCTACTTGTGTTGGCGGTGGCCTATGTTGCCGTCTACTTGAGTCAATTTTTGAGGGTTTTTCTATGTCCAGTTGATGGCAATCAATGTTGATGCCAAGTTGAGGGGGTAGAACTTGATAATGGTCTATGTTGCCGTCAACCTGGACAAGTCTGTCTTTATTTAGTGTTATACCCATATGCTGTTTTGCAAGCAGAATAACTTTACGGCAACATATTATGCCATCTAGTTCTTCACTGATTGGGAAGACCTGCAATGCTTCTAGTGTAAATTTTTTAAGAGTCCGCTAGTTGCACAATGATGCCGGATGTCGAGAGTGTCTTTGTTTGTGTTATCAGTGTCCTGTTTCTATGGTTGTACTGTGTTGTGTGTTCTATCTGGGTGTTGAGCAAGACTCCACCAGGACGACTAGCGTAAGTTAGTCCGCCGATGAGTTTAGACATCGAGAGCACCTATGTCTAGTGTGTTCCCCTTGTGGTGGTTTCGAACCAATTTTCGTGGTGCTCCTTCTCCATCCGTCAGATTCCAACGTAAGGGAAAATAAGTCGAGGATCGTATGTGAGGAAGTGCTTCTGAGTGTGCACACGTGGATAGGGTTGGAAGACTCTATGGTGTCGAGGCACCAAGCCATATGCCATAGTTGGTCCGATCTTGTGTGTGTGACTTGTGCTTGTGCTATGCTTAGTTTGGTCTTTGTGTTCTCATACCTGTGAGATGTCGCCGTGGTTACTTCTCCTTGCATGGAGACAACATTTTCTGTAGTTTCTTGTGTAGTAGTTGAGTAGTGGTACCAGTTTGTACTCTGCACTGCATTTACTTTAGTTGTATTTTCTCTTTCTTGCACTTAGTTGTATTATGGTATGTTTGTGGGGTTAATCTCCCTACTGGGCCTTGAGTAGAGGCTCACTCCCTTCCTTTTCAGGTGAGGCTCCTTCAGCTCAAGGCGTGGATGTTCGAAGTCGCTCCAGTGGTCCCACGTAGCTGCTAGGTTTTGAGAGTAGATTACGTACTTGTTGTACTTCTCTTCTAACTGTACTTATACTCTAAGTTGTACATAAATTATGTAGTTATATAAATATTTTGAGTTTTAGTTTGTAATTTTTGTGGTTTAATTTTTTTATATGACTTCTTCAGACCATCCTTTAAACCCTTCCGAGCTTTGGCTCGTGGGTGGCAGTTCAAGGTTCAGGTTACTAGTGGGTAACTGGTATCTCAAATCATAAGTCGTTACACTGTGCCTATTTTGCTCTGGGTTGGCCTCTTCCCCCTTTTTGTTGGTGGCCCCTTCAACATTTATCCAGCAACATTTTCCGATTTTCTTTCTTCTTCTGTTGTTTCTTTTGGTCATCTCCAATCCCTTTTCAGATTCTCTCCGTCAATTTGCAGTGATCCATCGAGTATCCAAGGTGCAAATCTAGGCCGTCAAGTCTCTAGTGCCCCAACATATGGGGTTTCTAGATTAGCTCGTGGTTTGTAGCCCATATGTACCCCTCTTGAACAAGTGTGTCATCTGAGCTACCTCTTCTACTTTTCTATAAAAAAAAGTGTAGTATTTATCCTCAAGAGCAAGTCCTCATCTCAAACTTCTCTTGGCATCGCCCAAACATCTCATGGTTTTGTTTGATCTTGTTTTTTGGTTCAGACATGTGCCCTTCATTCTAGCGAACTGTTTAGTTATGTTGTTCCCCATTGATGTTAGCTTGAAGTGTCATCTTTCCACTCTCATGTATTATGTCTCTTGGGTTCTACAACTGTAAGCCATGGGCCTTATTGGACCCTCAATGGGCCCTTTTTAGAACAGTGTTGGTTGACGTCCTGGGGGCTTGACGTCAACAGTGGGTTGATGGCAGGAGAGTGTGCCGTCACTTGGTCTTGACGTCAAAGTATGTTGACGTCTACCCGTGTTTCTAAAATTTTTCATGCGTTGAATTTGACGGCAATCGATGTTGACGTCAAGTTCTTGGCGGTGCAGTAGATGGCACACATGTTGACGTCAACTGTCGCCAGGTCTATTTTTATGGGGCGACCCGAGGCCCCCTCCTTCCACCTTTTTCTCCCTTCCACACCTCTGTAGACACCCATTCCCATCCCATAAGTCAAGCAAAATCCCTTGTCGTATCATTGACGCCCCACGTTGTCTCATCATCGTCAAGCTGGCTTTCTCCGATCATGACATCATTCCCATTAGTTCATCGCCCTGGAGGACTCTTCCTGGTCCAATCAATCTCTTTCATTAAAAGCTTTTTGAGTATAAGTCCGATGTTTCATCCCGAAGGCTGTGCATGGCTGATTGGACGCATTACATGCCGAAATGCAGAAAAGACCAGAAGGCGACAGGCCCTAGGTCGCCTTCCTGAAGACGACAGCTCCTATGTCGCGATCATAATTCCATATTTTAAATCCTCAAAAAATCGCAAAATGACTCAACTCAGCCTTCCATATGAGGAAGGCGACGTATCGAGCCGTCGCATTCAGAAGGCGACACCAAGGCGTCGCGTTAAGGGCCTTAAACAGGAAACTCAATCCGAAGTCAATTTGGACCCATGCTATTGATGGTAATTCTTCATTTGGACGTCCAAATCAAGTCCAAATCCTCTCAAATTCGGAGCAGACCTTCCTAACATGTTCCTTTCCGAGTTCCAATAGCCCTTGCACAGCCATACTTGCCCAGAGTCGGACTCTTGCCCATTATTCCTCTCAGACCCGAGTTGGGAATAATCACCCATAAGTACCTCGTCTCTGCATCTTTTTGGGCAAGGCCAGATTCTTTGGTTTGCTGAGCAAGAGAGCTTCATCTTCCACGAAGAGAGTTTTCCCTCCAGACGATCAGCAAGAGCCCTCCAGGGCGTTTTCCCATCGGCTACACAATTCTTCTTCCCTTCTTCTCTTTATTTCTTTGATTTCATGCATGCATAGCTTCGTTTTCTTTCTAGTTTAGCATTAGATCACGACACACACACCTATTCTTAACACCCACAGGGGTTAAAAGCCCCAATCTCGTGAGTTCCCTCCATATTAGTTCATGATTTCATCCTTTTCATTGAATAGATCTTCTACACACGAGTTCTAATGGGTGTTTTGTTTGTTTAAATCACTTTGGCAGGTGTTTAAAGGTCAGAGCAAGGTGAGGCTCTTGCCCCTCGGCCGGCTGAGGAGCAGGAAGACGAAGAACCCAAGTCTCCATCCACTGAAGAAGAAGGCGACGACCACTGTGTCGCGATCAGGAAGGCGCCGTTGCCTACGTCGCGTTCACAACAAAGCATAGCGACGCCTCCTCTGTCGCGTTATCAGGTACGCTTTCCTCTTCATCCTTCCTTTCCAAGGTAGTCAGTCCTCCATCTGAACATCAAGAGGCGACTGCGTTGGTGGCGATCACGGTCAGTTCTTAATCCCTACACCTTTCACAATCAATTTCAAAAGGGGATACAAATCCCGTGATTACACCTTTTGGCGATCACGGTGGGACCCCTTGTGCCCATCACGCTTGTTCTTGCTTTCCCTGTCGTCCTTACCTTCTAATGGGTGTGTGTGTTCATTGTTTTCTCCTTTAGTTCTCTTCTATTTGAGTTTTTTATAGTGCTCTGCGGTTCTGGGTAAGAAGGCGACAACAAAGGCGTCGCGATCCAATAGCGACACAAGGCCCGTCGCAATCAGGTAGTACACAGTACCCTCCCTTGTCTGTTGTGTGTCTGTGTGCTGTGAAGAAGACGACGTGATCGTCGCGATAAAGAAGGCGACACATCACGTCGCCATCAGGTACGCACTCTGCCCATACGCCTTTTTGCATTATTTAAAGATCTGTTGAGCCTGGGAAGAACGCGACGAGGTTTCTGTCGCGTTAAAGGAGGCGACGGTGTGCTTGTCGCGATCAGGTCAGTACCTTGTCCTTGGAGTTTCTTGCAAATTTGGGTGCTTCTACATACTCCATCCATGTCCCATCATACCATGCCTTTTTCATGCTCTTGAGAGATTGTTAGACTTGTATTTATAGGATTGTGTGATTTTCGTGCATAATTAGGATCTATTGCTCTCTGTCCACTGCGAGAAGGAAAGCGACACCAGAGCATCGCGACTTGGTAGCGACATAGTCTCTGTCGCCTTCTGCCTCTGAGAGCAATTAGCCCTAATTCTTGTTGTGTTAGTACTAGGTTAGAATCTTGCATGCACTCCGGTGCACATAGGATTTGCGTACATCGCTCCATATTCGTAGCATAGGTTTCCTCCTCGGTGACGTTCGCTCTCTCGGCCACATACTCCTTGTGTCCGACTAGAGCACTCGCTCGAGGGCCTCCGTAAGTCCCCGCTGACCGTGGATTCCCACACGGTCGCCGGGCTGGTTGTACCCGTCGCCACCTAGGATCGAGTCTAGATTCATTTGGCAAGGTAGAGAGAACCCTAGTCCTACCCGAAGTTGGAAGCCTTCTCCCATTTAGGAAACCCTTCCTCACTTGGAGAGAACTTGCTAAAAGTCAAAATCACTAAAAGGCAAATTCGAATCAATTAAAAGTAACCATCATCATTGCCAACTGCTTGCTTTGGGTGAGACGTTTTCTCTTTCCTTTTGTCTGCATAGGATTGTTTGTTTAGGAAACTAAGAGTCTGTCTAGGTTAGGTTGTCTCTCTCAAGTCTGGAAAGGTTCTCCCCATCTCTCTCCACCCACTTTCCAAACATGGAGTCTTTCTTGAACCCGATCTACAATAGTGAGAATCCCGACACTGCCCTCCAGAATTCCCGGGATTACGAAGAGTCCCTACCCCATGATCTCTTTGACGAGGTGACCCGCCTTGGGTCGCTACCGTCCATACCTCTGAGGGTCGCCGTCGTGACGAGGGCAGCCCGTCTCGGAACACCCACCCTCCTCAATCGGACGATCAAGCCGCTCAGCTCTTGCACCTAATTCCTCAGCTTGATCAGTCCCAAATCCAGACCCTCATGACGGCCCTCAAAGGAAAGGCCGCTTCCTCACCCTCACCCAGAGCGGGCGCGTCACGCCCCGCAGCAGCTACATCCGGCCCCCACGTCACCATGGGACGAGCCGACAACACCCCATCCGACCGCGGACCATCCGGTTTACGCCATTTGAGTCTGAGCACTATATCCCCGTGAGTCGAGGCCGCGGTCTCCACCATACCAGCCATGTTACTCCCCTCATCGTCCTGAGCCACGCGCCAGGCCTACCTCTCGTGCCTCGTCCATCTACGCTCAGCCATCCGCCGCACCGGACATGATGTCCGAGTGGGCGTCCATCAAGAAGGAGCTCCAAGAGCTCCGTAAGCAAGTCGACCCTAGGCAGCACCACGATGTGCATATGCCAAATTTCAATGGCCTATGGGTCCCCTCTCCATCCGAGCTGCCGAAGTACCGCAAGTACAACGGCTCAGGCAATCCTTACACTCATATCAAGGACTTCATCTATGAGTCCGCTCCCTACCAGCATGACCGCCGTCTCATGGCATATCTCTTCGCCGGTCGCTGGACGGGCATGCTCTTGATTGGTTCTACTCCCTGCTACCTGAGGACGCTGAGGACTTCGCTGTCGTGAAGGCCAAGTTCCTCGAACAATTCCAAGACAGGGTCGGGCCTGAATATTCCCTCACGGATCTCATAGCTGAAAAGATGAAGCCGGATGAGGATTTCTCAGCATACGCCGATAGGTGGAGGCAAATGGCCACCAGAGTTCCGGGGTACCTTCCAGAGGGGGAGAAGGTGAAGATCATCATCGCCAACGCCACACCTGCCTACCGCAACATTTTGGCGATGAACGACATCTCCAATATGCATCAGCTCTACAGCCGGGCCCGGTTCATCCAGACCCAGCTCAAAGATTCTCCCATCCATTCCATGTTTGAACCCCAGAAGTCTCGTTTCCAAAGGAAGCCTCAGGGGCCTGTCACCGAAGGCGTCCAAGTGAACGAGCAAGTAAGCGCGTTCAACCCTACCGGCCAGAGCCAAAACCGCCAATACAATGCCCAGGGTCAGAACCTTACCAATCCGCCACAAGGGCAGCAGCAGCGCCAATACAACCAAGTACCACCTCCTGATGGCTCTCAACAAAGGCGTCCCATGGGCCCTAGGAGAGCTCACTATCCACCATTGCCGGAGACACTCTCCGACATATTCTTGGCCTTGCTCTCCACAGACGCCATTAGGCTCCCTCCTGAGAGACCTCTGAACCCAAGTGTGGATCAAACCCGATACTGTGTTTTCCACAGGCAGCCTGGTCATACCATCGATCAGTGCTTCACATTCAAGGACTTGGTGTATGACTTGCATGAGCAGAAAAGGATAGATTGGACAGCCCTCCGGCAGGTGATCGGAGACATTAAAGAAAGGCAGAGACAACAACAGCAGCAAAGGCAGCAGCGCCAACCACCCCCTCCACAACAACAACAGCAGCAACATCAGCAGCCACTGCAGGATCTCGGGATCGTCCACAACCCCTTACCTAACCATCCACCAGCTCCGAACCCACCACCACCACAGTAACCTGCCCAGGTAAACCCCATCGTCCACCATCCCCCTCCACAAGCGAATTGGACGTACGATGATGAGCTGGACGTTCAGCAGATGATGGCCATTAACCAATATCCTATCCAATCCCAAACAACACAACCAGCCTACGCGGCTCCCCAGTCAGTCCCTTCTGTAGTTTCCATGGCCAACACCATCATACTGCCCGTCAGTTCAGCATATGCGCCAGTCGCTAGTCCACCCATCATCTTACCTTTCGCTCCACCTGTCTCCATCCCTCTACCCCCTATCATATCCACTCCCTCACCCATCATCCTACCACCACCTGGGCCGGACCAACCCTCCGCCGCGACATTATCCTCCGCTAGACAGCCACCTACCAATCCGACCACCGTATGGAGCGGGCGAGTCTTTCGCCGCCCGTACCCACCTATCTCCACCACCGCCACTTCCGCAAACCCCCAGCAGGTCCTGCAGCCGCCACAGCAACAACAAGCTCAGCAACAAGCACAAGATGAGGGGTTGATTGAGCCACTGCCCGGAACCCACTATGACATCCTCAAGCACCTGAACCACGTGCCAGCCAAGATCTCCATTCTGGAGTTGATAAAGAAGTCTAAAGAGCACCAGGAAGCCCTGAGAAATTTCCTGCAGAAGGTGGTAGTGAATGAAGACATGATGGCAAACAAGCTACCTAGTGCCCTGGCCATGGGGACTCACGGACCGGCAATCACATTCGCAGAAAGCGAATTAGCACCCCCAAAAGCCAGGAGGCTCCCCCTCTGTGTCACTTTAGTCATCAACCATATAGCAGTGGGAGCGGCACTGGTCGATACGGGGGCATCCATAAATGTCTGCCCGCTGAGTACGCTAAGAGCTGTGACCTGTCAGAAGGTATGCTGAGGCCGACGCCCACCACCATTGCCGCATACGACAATTCTAGAAGATCCTGCCACGGCATGGTGACTGTGCAAGCCGAACTGGGACCCCTCGCCGTCACAGTGGACTTCTACGTCCTAGATATCGATCCCATGTTCAAGGCTATTTTAGGGCGCCCATGGTTAGAGTCACTAGGAGCTGTGCCATCTACCGCGCACCAATGCCTGAAGTTCCCGTTCCAAGGGAGAATCATCAAGGTCAAGAGCATAGCCACCACCCACTCCGTAGATGCCCTCCACGATACCCACCTCCCAGCTGTGTGGCCAGCCAACAAACCCATCGTCTCGGTGCTAGACATCAACTACCCCTGGAGCTACACGTTCCAGTCCCAGCGAGAGGTCAACCTAGCCCGGGTCAATGCGGTCAAGAGAAAAGAGCCACTAAGCACAAAGGGGTGGCAAATTATGATGAAGTTGGGGTATGAAGAAGGCAAGGGCCTAGGGGCAGAGCTACAAGGTATAGTCAAACCCATCCCCGACATCGTCACGAAAAGCCGATGGGGCTTAGGGTACAGGGAGAAATCCAAACCATGGTCATCCAGCACATCCACTCTTAAGGCCGACCGAGAGCCACTCACCTGGACACTCTGGTGTCACTTTATCAGGGGGCCTACCCAACCTGGATACAACACCGTGGTAGTCGAGGCAGAACTCTCACAGCACGAGGTGCATGGCCGGAACTTCTCTCGGCACATGGCCCCGTTGCTGACCTATAGAGCCCTAGAAGCCCTCCGTCCGACCAGGAGGAGAAAGACCGGAGACCCAGAGGCTGAGTGGTATAGATGGTTCGACATAGAAGACATCACCATCGCCTTCAGCCGACTGTTCTGGGAAGAGGAGAGAACCTGGCCGCCAGCTGCGGAAGAATTGCTAGATCCACCCGTTGCTATCACATCCAAAAGGCAGCTCATGAGCGATGCCTCAGACGTAGGAGAGCCGGACATCCCCTACGAGGAGGGGAACACTGTTGATGAACTCTGGAGAGGCACCTGCCTAGCCATCCACCCATCCCTCCTGGATTCCCTCCTTCCCAGTCTGGTCCCATCCTCTCCTCCTTTGCTGATCCAGCTGACTCCTCAGCTCCTCACGGCGGCGCACAGCCTCCTCACACCCCAGCTCCCACCGGCTGTCCTCTCCGCCCTTCAAGCTGATCCAGGTGACCACGAGGTCACCCTCTCCTGTTGCATGCTCTCCTCCGATCCCAAAAAAAAACGTCCACTTTCAAATGCATGTTGAGGTCGAGGAGCCGGCATACGTCCTGCACTCTGCTGATCAGGGGCACCCCTCGACTGAGGGTCCCCCTCCTGCTCCTTCATTAGGAGCCATTCTCTTCGAGGACACCATGTCCTCCCCCAGTCCTGTAGAGTCGTCTAGTTTAGGAGAGTCTAGGGTAGGTGAGTCTAGAGTAGATAGGCCTAGGATAGAGAGTCAGGTCAGCCCGCCATCCGCCAATTCCAAGCACCGTCCTAGGAAGCAGCGGGGAAAAGCTATTCCCGGAGATATCTTCAAGAGCTAGCTCGGCGGTGTCAAGCGCTGCTATTGATAGAGGAGTTCACGAGAGAAGTGCTGGTGTTCGAAGAAGTGTTTGAGCAGGATGGGGTGTTCATAGACGACGGGTTTGGTGTCTACGAAATAATGAATGATGAGGACCCAGTCGATGAAGAGGATAGCGAAGTAGATGACGCTGCCGAAAAATATGCCAGTGGAGTAAGGAGGTTCGATGAGCCTACAACGGCAGTGGATGAATCTACTAAGGAAGTCAACCTTGGAACAGAAGAAGATCCCAGGATTGTGATTATCTCAGCAAATCTCCCTCCTGATGAAGAAGAGGAACTGGTGCAAATCCTGAGGGAGTACAAGGACACATTCGCCTGGTCTTACGAGGACATGCCCGGCCTAGACCCCTCACTAGTGGAGCACCGACTGGTACTGAAAGAAGGGGCAAAGGCAATCAAGCAGAAACTCCGAAGGTTCCACCCACTCACAGCCCTGAAGATGAAGGACGAAGTAGATAAACTCCATAAGGCTAGATTCATCAGGGTAGTGCTTTATCCGAACTGGGTGGCCAATATAGTCCCTGTCATGAAGAAATACGGCAAAGTCAGAATCTGCATCGACTTCAGGGATTTGAATAAGGCATGTCCGAAAGACGACTTCCCGCTTCCTCATCTTGATGTGCTTATCGACAATACTGCTGGGTATGAGACCCTCTCATTCATGGATGGGTATTCAGGATATAACCAAATCCGTCTATCTCCTGAAGATCAAGAGAAAACGTCCTTCACCACGCCCTGGGGAACATACTGCTATGTAGTCATGCCGTTTGGGTTAACGAATGCCGGCGCTACTTATCAGAGGGCGATGATGGCCATCTTCCACGATATGATGCACGTTTATGTAGAGGTATACGTGGATGACATCTTGGTGAAGTCAAGAACCAAGAGAGAACACCCCGAAATCCTAGCCAAGGTGTTGCAGAGGTCTAGAGAGTATCAGGTGAGAATGAATCCGAAAAAATGCGTGTTCGGGGTCTCATCAGGAAAGCTGTTAGGTTTCATAGTCAGCAAGCGGGGCATTGAGATCGATCCTAACAAGGCTAAGGCAATAGCAGAAATGCCTCCTCCAAAGAACATCGCACAATTAAGAGGGCTAATCGGGCGTTTGCAATTCATCAGAAGATTTATCTCCCAGCATTCGCAAAGATGTCGCCCATTTTATGATCTCTTGAAAGGAGGGGCAAAATTCGAATGGAATGACAAATGCCAAGCAGCCTTCGATGAGCTGAAAAGTTATCTCATGAATCCCCCAGTCTTACAGCCTCCTGTACCCGGAAACCGCTAATCCTATATCTCTCAGTCATTGAGGACTCCCTAGGAGCTGTCCTGGCACAACATGACGAATCTGGGAAAGAAAGGGCAGCATACTACCTCTCTAGGCTCTTCAACCCCGCTGAATCCAAGCTCACCACCGCGGACAAAACTTGTGCCGCACTCGTGTGGGTAGTCCAAAAGCTCAAGCACTACTTCCTAGCCCACGAGGTCAAGCTGATCTCAAGGATGGATCCACTCCGATATCTTCTTGAAAAGCCCGTCCTTTCTGATCGGCTGGCACGCTGGCAGAGTTTCCTCTCCCAGTTTGACATATCCTTTGTGGTCCAAAAGGCCGTCAAGGGGTATGCCATCGCCGAGCATCTAGCCCATCTCCCACTCCCTCACAGTGACTCCCTCCGAGAGGAATTCCCCGATGAGGAACTCTCAGTCATAATCAAAGACCCCTTCTGGTCCCTTCATTTCGATGGTGCGCTCAACTCTCAGGGACGGGGCATTGGAGCCGTGCTGCTTACCCCGGAAGGTATCACCATCCCCTTTGCATATCAACTCACCTTCCCCGCTACCAACAACATGTCAGAGTATGAGGCTCTCCTTGCTGGTCTCAAGCATGCTTATCTGCTGGGGGCATCACACCTCAGAATTATAGGAGACTCTCAGCTCGTCCTGCGGCAGGTGCTCTCAACTTACCGCACTCGTGACCCAAAGCTCAAGCCATATCAAGACCTGGTCACGTTGTTGGCAAGGCAGTTCCGTAAGCTCATCTATATCCACACTCCTCGTTCCCAAAACATCCTGGCCGACGCTCTGGCGTCGCTAGCCTCATCCCTATCCTTCCCTCTGAGTCGCCGGACTGAGACAATCATCGTCCAGCGTCTCGATGTCCCATCTACCCAGACCCTTGGTTTAGCGACCTTAGGGCAACCTTAGAAGAGAAGGCTAGGAAAGAGGAGCGCAGCAAGTCATGTTAACTGAGCTCGAGGAGATCCTGAATGAAGAAGAACTGCCATGGTACTTTGAGATAGAGCAGTACTGCAGGGATGGAACATATCCTGAAGGGGCAAGTGGAGAAGACCGCAGGGCCATCAGAAGAGCCGCCTTAAGGTACACAGTTGTCGGAGAAGTTCTGTACAGGCGAGCCCTTAATGGAGTCCTTTTAAGGTGCCTTACCGATGACGAAGCTTGGAAGGTGGTGGAAGGGGCCCATGCTAGCGAATGCGGAGGGCACGTCAACAGTCAGATGCTAGCAGGGCTATTACTGGCCAACCATAGAGGAAGACTGTACCATCTACGTCCGTAGGTGTGTCAAGTGTCAACTCCATGCCGATAAAATCCATGCCCCTTCCTCCTCACTACACCCACTCTCCACACCATGGCCATTCTCCATGTGGGCTTTTGACATTGTCGGTCCTCTTGGTGATTCTAATGCTCAAACCAAACAGAAGTCATTTATCCTAACTGCGACTGAGTATTACACCAAGTGGGCGGAAGCTGAAGCCTTCACAGAAATCAAGGCATCCACGGTGTACCGCTTCATCATGAGAAACATCATCTCGCGGTTCGGAGTGCTAAGCAGCATCGTCACGGACAATGGGCCGCAATTCATCGCACAAGAGCTCCAGGACCTCTGTAAGAGATACAACATCACGCTGCATCATTCATCACCGTATTACCCACAAGGCAATGGCCAAGCTGAAGCAACTAACAAAACCCTTCTTAAAATCCTAAAGAAAACCTGTGAGTCGCATAAATTCGCCGACTGGCCAGAGAAGCTAATAGAGGCTCTATGGGCCTACCGCACCTCCGTCCACACTCCCACGGGACAAACCCCGTACGCTCTCACCTACGGGATGGAGGCGGTAGTTCCATATGAGATCCTAATTCCTTCACTAAGAGTCCAACTAGACAAGGAACTTAATCTTGATGAACGTCGAGAGGCGTTACTAGTCCAATTGGAACTCTTAGATGAAAGGCGGCTTATGGCAGCCGACCATGTGCTTTCCTACCAAAGGCGAATCTCAAGGTCTTTTCAAAAGAAGGTAATTGAACGAAAATTCCAAGAGGGTGATATGGTCTTGAAACGCATCTTTATCAAACCCGGAGGTCCTAGGTCCAAACTGCAACCCAACTGGGAGGGTCCGTACGTTGTGAGGGAGGTCTACCCTGGAAATGCATATCGCTTAATCAATGCTGAGGGCGTCGAATTATCACATCCGTGGAACGGGTTGTACCTCAAACGTTTCTATCCTTAGGCCTATAGGTGTGAGGCCACAACACCTAGATCGGGGAGTAGCCCCATGTTGGGAGTCTAAGATACCTCTCTAATCGCCAAGGGCTGCTCTAAGTTAGGATTAACACACACGCACACGGCAAGCCCGGATAACTACACTCGGTAGATGCTGCAATTATGCGGGCCTACTCTAGCGATGCATCGGTCATTCTCTCCTAATCGGTCGAAGTGTAGGGGCAAAAGGGTCGTAAGGGTGAGGTCGTCAACCTACAGCATACCCCGACGAGAGGAAGTCTCAAACAGGGACGGTCAAAATGACAAAAGGGCAAAGAAGCAAAGAAACGAAAAGAAAAGAAAATCCATAATACAATAGGGGCATGGCAAAGAGTGGCAAAGTCCCCGCGGGACACTAATGAGCCCGGTCGTACGCATGCCCCAAAGCAAGGCAAGTCCATAGCAAAAGACCATAAAGTCCCTCCACAACAGACCCAATCTCCGAATGGTATGCTGTAGGAAGTAGCCGAACCCAACATCCTATACCCACACAAGACTTTCCTTAAATAATCTTCCGTTTCTCCCTATAAGGCTGAGTCACCTCTTGGGTGGGGCTTAATTAGTCGCAGCATCAACCAAGGGTAGGTTTTCCGAGGCATTGCCACCCCTTACGCACGTCCTAACTTAGAAAGCCCTATGGCGAGAACCGGAGGTGATCAAGATTCCTAACCAGCGGCTCGAATCGGTTTAAGTGTTGTGGCCGAAGATGCGAGTACCTTCCGTCTCGCGTGTCTTATTTTAGGAAGGGCCAACGCCGGCTTTAGGCGCTAACAAAAACCCAAAAAAAAAAAAGAATCAGATATTTCCAAAACCCAAAAAAAAATCAGATATTTCCAAAACCCCCAAAAAATCAGATATTTCCAAAACCCCCAAAAAATCAGATATTTCCAAAACCCAAAAAAAATCAAATATTTCCAAAACTCCAAAAAAAATCAAATATTCCCCAAAACTCAAAAAAATCAAATATTTCCAAAACCCTAAAAATCAAATATTCCAAAAATCTCAAAACATTAAATGATTCCAAGCCGTTTGCATACATGCATTTCATTTGTTTATTCGCATCTTTTGCCTATTTAATAAGGCTTAGCCCCTTGACGAATTATCAAGGTCGCTCACTCGTCGCATTTTAAGGCAAGGGGCTAAGCCTAAGAACAGATCTGACTTGTTTCGTGGTTGTCTAAGTGTGCAGGACGGAAAAGAAAGCGGCACTCATATCTCACTCGTCACTCTCACTCAGTCGCAAACCATAAAAACACAAAAGAGTTCCATTCCATTCCATTCATGTACACCATCATAACAAAAAGAAAGGAGCAAAAAGTACAAACCCTCAACCACTCTCCCCGTACCCTCAGGCGGGCGGGGAGATGGAGGGGCCATCCCTCTCGGCCCGGTCTCGCTCCCCTCTGGCGCTCTCTCGCGCCGTCGTCGCTCCTCCTCCTCGTTCCTCCGCCGTCCGGAGGAACCTGTCAGATAGTGCCCAGCGGACCCGCTCGGGATACCGCTCCGGCTGGTCGCTGACGGCTGCGCCCGACCAAGGCCAGGGCCCTCTCCAGACCCCTCATCTCGGATCGCAGCATGTCGCCGCGATGCCTCTCCTCCCCCAGCTGGGTGCGGAGGTCCCCAGCCTCGGCGCGCAGTTGTGCCGCCTCCTCCGCCTCCTGGCGCCAGCGCGTCGCCTCCGCCGCCTCCTGCTGCCAGCGGGCCGCCGCCTCTGCCTCCTGGCGCCACCGCCGCTACCTCGGGGCGTAGGCGCAGCTCCGCCATCTCCACCTCCAGCGTGGTCGTCCGCGCCAGGGCGGTCCTCAGCTCTTGCTCCTGCAATATCAGAAAAAAAAAATCTTGTCAGAAATCACGAAAGAAGCAAAAAAAATAGGCGCATCTGAATAAGTAACTTACCCGCTCGCGCAGCTGGGCGAGGGCGTCCTCCGCTCGGGCCGCCGCTAGCTGGCCCTCCAAGACGGAGCGGTCGGGATCCTCTCAGGAGGAGGAAGCCCCTCCCATCATCTGCTGCGCACGGTCCAGCTCTGCCCGCTGCAAAAGAAAATATCAAGGGTCAGTCAACCACAGTTAGAAACAGAAGGGTAGGGTGCAGAGTGCTTACCAGCTGATCCACCACCGCCTGGAGGTCGTCTCGCTGCTGGATGGTGGAACGGAGGATGCCCTCGAGCGAGGAGATCCACCCCTCGGGGTCAAGCTGCAATCACAAAGCCAAGTCAGTCACATAATCAACTAAGAACTCAAAGAGACTGAAAGCAGTAAAATACGTACCGGTCGTCGGGACCCCTTGTACACCTGGGCCCCGTACTTCCGGGCATAGGCCCGGAAGTAGTCCTCGTCGCTGGCAGCCTCGGAGACCACCTCCTTGCCCCGCCGCTCCCAGTCGTCCAGCTGCTCTCGGACCGGACTGTCCAGTCCGTGACCTGCTGGATCCCGCGGAAGCTCCGGCCTGGCCTCTCCCATGACCTCTGTCGGGTCGGGAACTCCACCACAGCCTGGTGGAGTCCCAGTGTCTGCGCCACTAGCCGGTGGTGGAGCGGGACCACTGTGTTGAAGCAATGAAGCCAAATGTCCCTACCAAAGTAGGGACGGCCCCGCTCCACCCACGGCTGGGTGGCGTCGTCCTCCCCGACGTAGGGAGTCCACTGTACCTGCACACCACAAGTAAAGACCCGTCAGTCAATTGTCAAATAAGCAAGGTAAAGGGGAAGGTTAAGGCTAGAAGTACTCACATGTCCAAAGGGGACGGTGTCCAACGCGTCATGGATGAGCGTCACCTGTCGCCGCAGGGACCGCTCGTCGCGGCAAAACCGTCAGCGCTGCAGGAGAGGTACAGCGCCGCGTCGCCTCGGCACCCCCTGACCCAGGGAAGGGAGGTGGTAGTACGCCCACACCTGCAAAAGCAAAACGATCAGTGCCACAATTAAGACAAGCATGAAAAGCAGTAAAGGGTAAAGGTGAGAAGCATACCTGTAACAGTGGGAAGAACCCGGCCACCCCTGTCTCCCTACTAGAGGTGCCCAGGCTGTCAAAAAGGTGGGCCAGAAGGGCCGCACCCCACGCATAGCTCCCCACCTGGGTCAGGTCCTCTAGTAGAGGCAGACACCGACAGCTCACCGGGTCTCCTCGCGTACCCAAGATCAACTTCCCGATCACGAGGATCAGGAAGCGCCTCAAGTCGCGGTCCGCTGCCGCTCCCTCCTCCTCCGCCAGTGCTGCTCTGGCATCCGCTGTCAACCGGGCCATGTACTCCGCCTGGCCCTCTCCAGTCTGGTGGCGCGCGTCTGCCACCCCGAGGCTCGCCTGCAACCTCGTCCTCGGCACCAGGGAGGATCTCTCCCGCGTCACCTCTAACCCCAGAAGCCTCTCCACCATCTCCTGATAGCTGGTATAAGTCACCCCGGTCACCGCCTGGCCATCTACCCTCAGGCCGGTGATCCGTGCCACGTCCTCCAGTGTGGGGATCATGTGACCCCACGGGAGGAGGAACGCGTGGCACTCCGGGTCCCATCGCTCCTTCAATGCCTGGATGAGCGCCACGTCCGGCGTCAACTCATCCAACCTCAGAAAGGGGCCGAACCCTATCTCCTCCAGCCGGGTCCTCTGGAAATCCGGCAACCCTGATAGATCGCCCGGACAACGGACCACCCCAGCCGGGACCGTAGCTCGCTCTGCAAAACAATCACAGAAAACACAAGGATCAGCAAGGGATCAGTAGAACAGCACTCTGTTAAGGTAGCGACGGGATATTGTCGCCTTCAGAAGGCGACACCAGAGGAGTCGCCTTCAGAAGGCGACACCAGAGGAGTCGCCTTCCCCTGTGAAGGCGACAAGCAGGCTGTCGCCTTCTGAACGCGACGCTTAGGGCGTCGCGACCTGTCTGGTAATGCGACACCCACCCTGTCGCGTTCACAGACTGGCCGAAAACGGCAAGAATCATTTTCGGCCGTTTCACCTTGGGCCAAAAGGCCCTACATCCCCTCTCATCCACACACATAGGGTCTAGGGCTCGGTTGCCTACCTTTTGGGCCGACGGGCTCGTCCTCGTCGCCCGGCATCACCGCGGGCTCCTCCTCCATCGGCGCGACCGGGGAAGCCTCCGGGGCCGCCGTCGAGGTCCCCTCACCCGGTTGCCGGCGCCGGATGGACTTCTTCCGTCGCCGCCCCCGCCATCGCCGCCTTGGCCTTCTCCGCCACCCTCCATCAACGTCACCGAGGGGAGAGAGAGGAGAGGAGAGAGAGGGAGATAGAGAGAGAGAGGAGGAGATAGAGAGAGAGAGAGAGAGAGAGAGAGAGAGAGAGAGAGAGAGAGAGAGAGAGAGAGAGCTCACGGAGTAGTTCAGGGAGAGAGGGAGGCCGGGAAGAAGAGTCGCCAGAATCGCCGGATAGAGGGAAAGAAGGAAGGAAGAAGGATTCGAAAAGAGGGAAAGAGGAAGAAGGGCGCTTGGCCCGAATTCAAACCGCCCCAGGACCTGTGAACGCGACAAGGTCTGTGTCACCTTCTGTCCAGGTAGCGACGATGCTCATGTCGCCTTCACTTTTCGGGTCGCGACCGTTGACCTGTCGCCTTCTTGGTAGCGACAGGTCTAGCGTCGCCTTCTTAAACCAGTGCACAAAAACTCCAAAAAAATCAATGCTCATTGCAATAAACCAATGCTTACATCAATAACATGTCTCCTATTACATCAAGCCCACCCCAAGTCCCATCAAAGCATCAAAGGTACAATCAAGTCTATCTCTCTAGCTCACGGTCCCCTCAGTGGTCGAATCTTCTCATGCTCCACGAGGTACGCCTGGTACGTCTCCCGGTCCTCGTCAAGTCTCGGCGGGAGTGCATGGGTAGCGCACGCCCTCCACAAGGCCAGCGCGCTCCGCACGGCCTGCTCATCCTCCGGGTTCCCCAAGCGTCGCTTCTTCACGGGAGGCAAGTGTGATGGCGGAAGCACTCTCGTCCTCGGCTTCCCGATCTGTAGGTAGCACCGCTGCGGGTTGTAGAGCACGGTCGCCATATTCCCTATCAATTGCAAGTCCAAGCCGCGTCCGAGTGGTAGCCGGATCTCCGCTCCGCGAAGTGCCGCTATGCCCAAAGCAAAGTGTTCCACTGGTAGGGTGCTGAAGTAAAGGCGCCATGCACTCCTTGTCTTCTTGTCCGCCGTCCTGCATAAAACCTTATCGGAGAATTTGGCCGCGCCGCCAATAAAGTTCAAAGGATGGCACCCGAAGATCCGACTGTCGGTGGTGGGGTTGTCTACCGGTTTAAATTTATCCTCACACCCAACCAACACTCTAGAAGGATCATAGAGCCGTAAAGGAAACCTCCCGTGGAAGCCGAGTAAGACCCGAGTAAAGATACGCCAAGACGGCGTGAGAGAGTGAAAGTCCTCGCCATACCCCACTAATTGCACTAAGGCTAGCATAGTCTATGAGGTGATCCCCGGACGGGAAGAGCACCACCCCACATAAGCATATGGCCACGGCCTTTGCGATTTCCCGGTGGTCCACGCTCTTGTCCTTACACTTGGATATGACCCACTTAGACAATGGCACTAGATGGATGAATTGTGGGCTAATTATGGTGTAGACATCCCCCGGATCGGTCATGAACTCTCCAAGGATAAACTTCGGGTTAATGGGCTCAACCGTGTAGCTTATGTTTTGCTCATCCCCGGGTTTAGTCTTGGGAAGAGCAAGGAAGGCCTCGACCTCCTCTAAAAGGACGGTCGCCTCAAATTTGGGGAAAATAAAGTATGGGTTTGTGGGTGCCATAATTCTATCAAGGCCGTGATACTATGCCAATCAAAGGAAATTTTGTGGTAATTGTGAGCTGCTATCAAAACCCCACCCAAACCCCACTCTCTCAAGAACCTAATGACATACATGGGTAAGGCTTTGATCATCGGGGCAATCCAAGTGAGCTTAGAGTAGCGGCGAGAGCCGGGGAAGAGCTAGGGAAGAAAAAAGAAAAGAGAGAAAAGAGGAAGAACAAGAACACAAAATTAATGATGAAATTCGGAGCATAAAATCATGGAAATTGAAAACACCAACCAACTTACCTCTCTCACTTCCTCGCTCCGGCTCAAGTGGTTGGGAACATCCGTAATCCTCATGAGAGCTTCAAAGGTCGCCCGAGCACGCTTCGGACCTTCGTAGACCGCCTCCCCACCCATGGGATCAAGAGGAGCTCTCTTCATGGCCATGAGAGCTTGCAAGACTTGAAGAAAAGAAGAGAGAGGTGAGAGCTCCGAATTTGGCCTCTCATCCCCTTTATTTATAGAGCTATGATACTCATATTCCTGCTAGGAAAGGGTAGGGGAGACCCATTAGGAGTAGGACCTTGAGTAGGGAACACTTAGAGTCCAAGTGAGAGTCAAAACCAAATCATATGCTGAAGGCTTTTGAGCTCGGGCTGAGAAAACTGAGAAAGCGACATATCGACCTATCGCCTTCAAGGTGGCGACAGGCCTTGTGTCGCCTTCTTCAGTCAAGCATTGCGACAAGCCCTATGTCGCCTTCTGACCTGTCTGTACTGTCTTGCTTATTCTTCTGTGACTGTTCAGGATATTTGCACATATGCTTTGATGTCATTGTTTGGTGCATTGTATTATGTCTATCTTATTGCTTTGATTATTGAAAATCCATAAAAATTAGAAAATGCAGGAAAATCCATAAAAATCTAGAAAATTCATAAAATCAAAAGACGTCCGTCAGGTAAGTATCTCTAACCCTAATCCCTTCGCATTACTATATGATATCTACACTATTATATCAGCTCAAGGACCGGCTGGTTCCCAGTGTGTTCCAGGATCTAAGTTCCCCTTCATCAAAAAACGAGGATGATCTAAGTGCACGCTGCTAATCGCTGGATAGGCCGTTGGGTGATATGACTCGGGGACGATGGATTCTATCGCACGTCGGGGATGCGAAGTGTCTTGACCCTTGCTCATATTGTCTGGCAATATTATCCATGAATACTTGTTATTTTCTCTTCTTTGCATTCGCTTTTATGATTTCCTTTTTCTTTAGCCCAGCATACATCATGTAGGGACTTTTGAGCTTCATGAATCATGATTTGTCAAAGTAGCTTCTCAATGATGTCCCAACCCAAATCCTCATTTCCAGACAAGAATTCCATTCCGAATTTGAAAGTTTTCCTCGAGCTTGTGCTCGGTCCAGTTTGCCAGCGATGGTTCCTATGAAGGATTCCTCTCATCCCCATTCATTATAACAATCATTCTCTTTATCCCCGATCCGCTCATTAGTCGTGACCCGCTCGAAGGCCAGAGTCGAATCGACCCGCCGGGCAGCACCTATCCCCTAATGAACGAAACCTGCACGCTAAAGATAGCCAGGGTACCTCTTGAATCAGGAGGTTGATCATTCTTTTCTTTGATTTTCATTCGTCCCCAAATAGGAACCATCCTCGCACTCTGTTCCCAGCCATGTTCGAGGTTAGCCGAATAATTCTCGCTGCTTATTCGTCCAGAATGGGTGTCTCTTTACCTTGATGCCCGCTTTTCAGCTCATTCTGCTTCATTCCGCTACATCGCCATTTCACGCCACTATCGCTCCATCACCGCTCCACTCCCTTGCAAAGCAGGCATCAAGGAGGGGCAATCTGTAGACACCCATTCCCGTCCCATAAGTCAAGCAAAATCCCTTGTCGTATCATTGACGCCCCACGTTGGCTCATCATCGTCAAGCTGGCTTTCTCCGATCATGACATCATTCCCATTAGTTCATCGCCCTGGAGGACTCTTCCTGGTCCAATCAATCTCTTTCATTAAAAGCTTTCTGAGTATAAGTCCGATGTTTCATCCCGAAGGCTGTGCATGGCTGATTGGACGCATTACATGCCGAAATGCAGAAAAGACCAGAAGGCGACAGGCCCTAGGTCGCCTTCCTGAAGACGACAGCTCCTATGTCGCGATCATAATTCCATATTTTAAATCCTCAGAAAATCGCAAAATGACTCAAGTCAGCCTTCCATATGAGGAAGGCGACGTATCGAGCTGTCGCATTCAGAAGGCGACACTAAGGCCATCGCGTTAAGGGCCTTAAATAGGAAACTCAATCCGAAGTCAATTTGGACCCACGCTATTGATGGTAATTGCTTCATTTGGACGTCCAAATCAAGTCCAAATCCTCTCAAATTCGGAGCAGACCTTCCTAACATGTTCCTTTCCGAGTTCCAATAGCCCTTGCACATCCATACTTGCCCAGAGTCGGACTCTTGCCCATTATTCCTCTCAGACCCGAGTTGGGAATAATCACCCATAAGTACCTCATCTCTGCATCTTTTCGGGCAAGGCTAGATTCTTTGGTTTTCTGAGCAAGAGAGCTTCATCTTCCACGAAGAGAGTTTTCCCTCCAGACGATCAGCAAGAGCCCTCCAGGGCGTTTTCCCATCGGCTACACAATTCTTCTTCCCTTCTTCTCTTTATTTCTTTGATTTCATGCATGCATAGCTTCGTTTTCTTTCTAGTTTAGCATTAGATCACGACACACACACCTATTCTTAACACCCACAGGGGTTAAAAGCCCCAATCTCGTGAGTTCCCTCCATATTAGTTCATGATTTCATCCTTTTCATTGAATAGATCTTCTACACACGAGTTCTAATGGGTGTTTTATTTGTTTAAATCACTTTGGCAGGTGTTTAAAGGTCAGAGCAAGGTGAGGCTCTTGCCCCTCGGCCGGCTGAGGAGCAGGAAGACGAAGAACCCAAGTCTCCATCCACTGAAGAAGAAGGCGACGACCACTGTGTCGCGATCAGGAAGGCGTCGTTGCCTACGTCGCGTTCACAACAAAGCATAGCGACGCCTCCTCTGTCGCGTTACCAGGTACACTTTCCTCTTCATCCTTCCTTTCCAAGGTAGTCAGTCCTTCATCTGAACATCAAGAGGCGACTGCGTTGGTGGCGATCACGGTTAGTTCTTAATCCCTACACCTTTCACAATCAATTTCAAAAGGGGATACAAATCCCGTAATTACAACCTCCACCTTCGCCTCTCTCCTTCTCCACCTCTTTCGGCGGCCGACGGGAGTTCATGGGGAGGTCGTGATGCGCGTGGCAACTTTGGATCAGGCGAGGGAACAACGGATTTGGAGGATCAACCTCATGGGGGAGCTTGGGGAATCAACGCGATTTTAAGGTGTTCTTGGGGTTTTTGGCTTTGTGAGGTAGGGATCCTGTGACGGAACGCCTCGGCCAAGCCCGTTAAACTAATAACGCACTTGATCGAGTCCGCCTCCCACGAACGGGCCGAAGCCTCGCAAGGGAAACCAAACCACAGTCCGTGTAAACATAAAGGAACACACCACATTTCATATATAATTTTTCACAATTTACATAGCCATATTCCATTAAAACTGTAAAGGTGTACAAGAGTCTGGAGGCATACCCCGAGGTACAACAAAAGAAAGTAAACAACTACAAAACTACAAGGCTACACTGCTGAGTACTACACCGCTGGAGGTACTGACCCTGCTCCGCTACGACGCGCCCAGAACTGGACGTCGGACGGGAAAACGTCCTCCTCGCCCTCACCTGTGGGGGTAGGGGTGAGCCTCTCTAGTCACTGGCTCAGTAGGGAACTCCCCCAAAGCCGAACAAACCACAAACCACAGGTACAAAACAGTAAACAGTACCAACAACATATAAAACAGCTAAGCAGGTAAGTAAAGCTGTAAAAGTACTCACCGTCTGTCGACTACGAGAAACAACTGTAGTAACTAAACGGCAAACCCAAACAGGTGTACAAGCCAAAGTAGAGACAACCAACACGAGCCACGTAAACTGGTTCGCGACACCAGAAACTGACTCGGACAAACTAACACAGGTCCACCTCTCAGTCTCGCAGCCACGGACGAAAGGTCCAGCTGCCGCTCCACGTAAAAAGGTCAAACAACTGTGGAGACCAACTAAAACACCACAACCTGCAGACCACACGGTCACAGGCCCATGCCTGACACCTCCAGTGACCCTGGCCTGGGCTCGCTAGAGTGAGGCACTGGAAAAGGACTAGCTGGGGTCCAGTACGTCTACTGGTGTCTGTACCCCCAACTACGAGCGCGCTACAAGTGACTAAAAACAACCACAACTGTCACTGTCCCACTGTCGTCTTTCCCTCAGCCGGACGTACAACTCTAACACAAGACTGAGGGTGTCCAGGTCAGACGACACAGACCTCGACGGTACAACACAAGTACCGGGACAAAGCCCCGAGCTAACAGCCTGGCTCACAAAGAACCTGGGGCACCAACTGGAGAGGTAACCACGGTAGGCGTCGTACTACTCGTCACGTACACAAAACCACGTGCACGTCACACACAAACCACGTGAAACCTCACGTAAACCACAAGTAACCACTGGTCCACTACACGTGAACCCAACTGACTCGCGTACACAACGCGCAGTCACCGAAGTAAACAACTAAACACATACTTTGTATGCTAAACACGAGAACCATGTGCACTTAGTGCACCTCGTATAATTTCACGCATGCATTATCGATAAAACACCATAAATAGCCATTTCTGTTCATATAGGAGTAGGCGGCCACATCGATTGCCGCTTACAGGAAGTAGACGGCAAGGTCCCTGGCCGTCAACCTCCTGGCTGAAGAGCTTGGCGGCAAACGATGTTGACGCCAAGTTCCCGGCCTTAAACCCTGCAGAAACCCTAATCCGGTCCTACGGGTTTTCCACTCATTCTTATTACAGAAAAATATGTAAATGCTATTCCTCTAGCATGCTAGAACCCAATACAACCCACTAAAACATGCTCTGAACATTAAATAACAAAACCACTCATTATTCCCATTTGGTGCAACTTTATCCATACATGCATTATCACGTTAATTCCGGTGGTTATGATGTGTTTTAATGATTCCACGGAGTTTAACGGGTTCGTCCCCTACCTCAGAACGCGTTAGAATCTCCTGTAACTTCCCGGTTCACGCCGAGCCCTCCGCGAGCTCCCACGCGAATTGCACCACGTAGCGACGTTTCCTCGCGCAATTCGGCGACGCCGCGCGTCCCACGATCGACCAGCCACTCCTCGATACCTGTTAGAACCTTCAGAAACACCAGGGCGCGAAGCTGGGGCAAGAGGGAGAGAGGGTGAGCTGAGAGAGCTGCCCTCGGGTGAACATATAACCTGCTGAACTGACAGGTTGGCGTCAACCCCCTTGTCGCCCACATGCACCGCCAGACTAAACGTCCACAAAAGCTGCCGCCAAGTTCATGATGTAAACGTCTATGAACCTAGACGCCAACAATCAACGACCACCCCTTGGCCGCCAACTTAGACAGAACAGCAGCAGGTCCTATTCCAATTCAGGACCCACCCTGCTCTTCACCTACTCAAGCCACGCAAACACACCATGCATTCCACACACCCAACTCACACTGGCCTCACAACGGCCGCCACAACCACAATGCACATGATCCGCATGGATCTGAAAAGCACGCGACGTTACATTACTATCATCTAAAAAGAAAATTTCGACCTCGAAATTCATAACACAACACAAAGTCAAACGACTTAAACATACACAACTTTACAAGCACTATCATCTAAAAAGAAAATACACAAGCTTACTCAAACAGATAGGGATACCCTTTAGCCATTTCAGCGGCCAGCTCCCAGGTATCCTCACCACCCAACCTATTTTCCCATCTCACCTTAACCAACTCAATTTCCTTATTTCTTAACTTCTTGATCTTTCGATCCGTGATCTGTACCGGATATTCAGGCATGGTCATATTCGGCCTCAGGTCACCACCTTGATATCTAATTATCTGAGCTGGATCTTCAATGCATTTCCTTAACATGGAGACGTGGAAAATATCATGCACATCTGCAAAATCAGCTGGCAAATCCAGCCTATAAGCTGTTTCCCCAATTCTTTCCAATACCTGAAAGGGTCCCACATATCTTGGACTCAACTTCCCAGTTTTCCAAATCTCATATTCCTTTACTTGGAGAAACTCTCAGAAAAAACAAAATCTCCCACCTCAAACTGAAGTGGTCTCCTCCGCACATCTGCATAACTTTTCTGCCTACTTTGAGCTGCCTGCAATTTTCTTTAATAAGCTTCACTATTTCCGTGGTTTGCTGAATTAATTCAGGACCCACTAATTGCCTTTCTCCCACTTCATGCCAATTCAATGGAGTCCTACATGGCCTTCCATATAAGGCTTCATATGGTGCCATCCCAAGATTGGTATGATAACTATTATTGTAGGCAAACTCAACCATTCCCAAATGATGCTCCCAATTACCTCCCCAAACTAAACAACAAGCCCGCAACATATCTTCAATTGTCTGAATGGTCCTCTCTGTCTGACCATCTGTCTGGGGATGATAAGCGGAGCTATATCTTAATTCAGAACCAATTACTTTCTGCAAACTTCTCCAAAAACCAGAAGTAAATCTTGGATCTCTGTCAGACACAATTGTCTTCAAAATACCATGCAGTGGAATAATTCTTTCAACATAAACATTTGCCAATCTGTTCACTGTCCAAGACATACTTACTGCCACTAATCTGCAAACTTTGGTCAATCTGTCAACAAACACCCATATTCCATTATGCCCAGAACTTGTCCTTGGTAAACCTGCCACAAAATCCATTGCAATATCATCCCATTTCCACTGTGGAATAGGCAACGGTTGCAACAGACCTCCAGGCTTCTGATGCTCTGCTTTAATTTGTTGACAAACGGCACATCTTGCCACAAATTCTGCTATTTCTTTCTTCATATGAGGCCACCAAAAATGCTTCTTTAAATCATGGTACATTTTAGTACTACCCGGATGAATAGTGTACCTTGATTTATGAGCCTCCTCCAGAACTCGCTGCTTCACCTCTCTTTCTGCAGGAACAAACAACCTGCCTCGGAGCCTAACTACACAATTATCATCAATAGAAACTCCCTCCATTTTCACAATTTCAGGTAAACTTGCATCTGCTCTCTGAGCCTCAATAATCTGCCAATACAATGATGGCTCTACAGCACTAGCAGCTAGAATTGCCCGACGCTGACTGCTGGGCACATACAAAGAATTCTCTGCTACCTCTTCATATAATTTCCATTCCTTAATCATCATTAAGTTCATATATGCCTTTCTGCTCAAGGCATCAGCCACAACATTGGCCTTACCCGGATGGTAAGCCAAACTGAAATCATAATCCTTCAGATACTCAACCCATCTGCGCTGGCGAAGATTTAGATCTTTCTGCGAGAAGATATACTTCAAGCTTTTATGATCTGTGAATATCTCAAATCTTTCGCCATACAGATAATGCCTCCACATTTTCATAGCGAATACAACTGCAGCTAATTCCAAATCATGAGTGGGGTAATTCTCCTCTGCTGGCTTCAATTGCCTAGACGCATAGGCTATCACTTTACTATGCTGCATAAGCACTGCTCCAAGACCTCTCCTTGAAGCATCAGTATACAGCACAAAACCACCACTCCCTGCCGGCAATGTCAAATAGGTGCTGATGTAAGTCTTTTCTTCAATTCCATAAAACTTCTCTGACATTCACCGGACCACACAAAAGGCACTCCTTTCTGGTCAACTTAGTCATAGGTGCTGCAATCTTAGAAAATCTTGAATAAAGCGCCTATAATAACCTGCCAACCCCAGAAAACTTCTAATTTCGGTTATTGTCTTAGGCACTTCCCACCTCGACACAGCTTCCACTTTACTTGGGTCTACTGCTACTCCTTTAGCTGAGAATAACATGACCAAAAACTGAATTTCTTCAACCAGAATTCACACTTACTGAATTTAGCAAACAATGGTTATCTCTTAGCAACTGCAAAGTAAATCTCAAATGAGCTGCATGCTCCTCCTTAGATGCTGAATAAATTAGAATATCATCAATAAAGACCACAATAAATTGATCTAAATACGGATGAAATATTCTATTCATCAGGTCCATAAAACCTGCAGGAGCATTAGTCAACCCAAAAGGCATTACCACAAACTCATAGTGACCATATCTGGTTCTAAACGCTGTCTTATCTATATCTTCTCTCTCTTGATTCTCAACTGATGGTACCCGGACCTCAAATCAATTTAGAAAACACCTTTGCTGATTGCAACTGATCAAATAAATCATCTATTCTTGGCAACGGGTACTTATTCTTGATGGTCACATCATTCAACTTTCTATAATCTATACACATCCGGAAACTTCCATCTTTCTTTTTCACAAATAAAACCGGCGCTCCCCACGGGGAATGACTCGGTCTAATAAAACCTTTCTGCAATAATTCTTCTAATTGCTTTTTCAATTCTTTAAGTTCTGCTGGTGCCATCCGATATGGGGCTTTAGAAATCGGCATGGTACCTGGCAGCAACTCAATAGAAAAGTCCACCTCTCTATGTGGAGCTACACCAGGCAAATCTTCCGGAAAGACATCAGCAAATTCCCTACGGGAACTGCTTCAACTGACTGCCTAGCTTCTACCAAACTTACCGAAGCTAAGTAAGCCATACACCCATCATTAATCAACTTTCTAGCTTTAATTGCAGAAATTAGAAACTTTGAGGTATAAAAAGGCATACCTTGATATTCAAACTCTGCACCATTGGGATGATAAAACCTGATCCTTTTCTTTCTACAATCTAGCATTGCTCCATACATCTCTAGCCAGTCCATACCCAGAATAATATCATAATCTGACAATTGCAGGGCATACAACCGACCCGGCATTTGATTCCCTTCAATCATAACAGGAGCTTCATCTATGTAGCTCGAAGTGAGTAAGAACTCACCTGAAGGAACCTCTACCACTAACTCACAAGACTTCTCTTCTAATGGGTGAGCTATGCAATCCAGAAATTCTTCGGAAATAAAAGAATGAGAGGCACCCGAATCAAATAAGACTCTTGCTGAATATTCATAAAGAGGTAAAGTACCTTCTATCATATTTGATGCCTCTGCTGGGCTCGGGTGATAGCCATAACCCGGCCTCTCCCCTGCTGCTGAGGTGCTCCTCTGCCACGACCTGCCTGTGGCTGCTGGAACTGCTGAGGTTGCTGCTGCTGCACACCTCTGCCATACCCATATTCTCTTGCATAGGGACAATTGCGGATCAAATGTCCCGGCTGATTACAATTATAACACCTGTATCCTGGAGGAAGTATAGGCTGCACTGATGTGCTCTGCTGAGACTCCTCCACCTCAGGCCTACCACGGCCTTGCTGATACAGCGGACGACCTCCCCATCCTTTTCCTTTGCCTTTAATGCTTGCTTTAATTTCTGTCCCCACTTCCCAAAGCCTGACGAAGAAGGTCCTGCTGGTGCCTTGCCCTTGCTTGCACCCACTGACTGTTGCGGTAACCGGAAACTACCTGAGCCTGACTCACCTGCCTGACGAGTCCGGATAGACCTCTCTAAAATAGCTGCCCTTTGCGCTGCCTCTTCCACTGTCTTGCACATGAGAGGAACTATCGCATTCTGCAATTCCACTCTTAATCTCTAATCTCTAATAAAATACTCAACCATCATGTTATTATTAGAAACAACATAAGGTGCATAACGGCTGAGTGCCATAAATCTCATCTGATACTCTAGAACCGAAGAGTTACCTTGCTGAAGAGTCCGGAATTGCTCTCTTTTTACTGCTGTACTTGAATCGGAAAGAATGTATCATTAAATACCTCGAGAAACTCCGACCAAGTGATAGCTTCTTCTCTTCTACCTGCGAAGGTGGTCTGCATCTTCAATCGCCACCATTCTAAAGCAAAACCTCTCAACTGATAAGCAGCCAATACAACTCTGTCTGCTTCAGGACACCGCATAGTCGCAAAAACCCTCTCAATTTCGTGAATCCAGTGCTCAGCTGTATCGGGATTCGGCACTCCTGAGTAAGTAGACGGCTGCAATCTCAGAAATTTCTCCACCTGTATCACTGGTTCTTCAACTAATTGCACTAGCGGTGGTGGTAGCACAGGTGCTACAAAAGGTACCTCCACCCTCGGCGGAACTGGAGCAACAGGTACTGCCTCTCCTTCCCCAGGTGGCACTGCAACTGGCGGTATAGGCGCCTGCTGATCCATTCTCGCTCGAATATCCGTAAGGCTCTCCCAGATTCTCTCTATCATCCGCTGGGTACTTTCTTCCGGATCATCTCCTCCACCACCCCAATCTCTCCTATCAGCCATTACAGAAATTCTACATACACAAAATACCAAACAAAAATCAAAACCACAAATTATCAAAAACCAGGGTCTTTACCAGCAGTGTATAATGACCGAAATAAGGCTATGTATTCTTCCAGTTCCCTTATATTAACACGGACCTTGCTCTGATACCAACTGTGACGGAACGCCTCGGCCAAGCCCGTTAAACTAATAACGCACTTGATCCGAGTCCGCCTCCCGCGAACGGGCCGAAGCCTCGCAAGGGAAACCAAACCACAGTCCGTGTAAACATAAAGGAACACACCACATTTCATATATAATTTTTCACAATTTACATAGCCATATTCCATTAAAACTGTAAAGGTGTACAAGAGTCTGAGGCATACCCCGAGGTACAACAAAAGAAAGTAAACAACTACAAAACTACAAGGCTACACTGCTGAGTACTACACCGCTGGAGGTACTGACCCTGCTCCGCTACGACGCGGCCCAGAACTGGACGTCGGACGGGAAACGTCCTCCTCGCCCTCACCTGTGGGGGTAGGGGTGAGCCTCTCTAGTCACTGGCTCAGTAGGGAACTCCCCCAAAGCCGAACAAACCACAAACCACAGGTACAAAACAGTAAACAGTACCAACAACATATAAAACAGCTAAGCAGGTAAGTAAAGCTGTAAAAGTACTCACCGTCTGTCGACTACGAGAAACAACTGTAGTAACTAAACGGCAAACCCAAACAGGTGTACAAGCCAAAGTAGAGACAGCCAACACGAGCCACGTAAACTGGTTCGCGACACCAGAAACTGACTCGGACAAACTAACACAGGTCCACCTCTCAGTCTCGCAGCCACGGACGAAAGGTCCAGCTGCCGCTCCACGTAAAAAGGTCAAACAACTGTGGAGACCAACTAAAACACCACAACCTGCAGACCACACGGTCACAGGCCCATGCCTGACACCTCCAGTGACCCTGGCCTGGGCTCGCTAGAGTGAGGCACTGGAAAAGGACTAGCTGGGGTCCAGTACGTCTACTGGTGTCCGTACCCCCAACTACGAGCGCGCTACAAGTGACTAAAAACAACCACAACTGTCACTGTCCCACTGTCGTCTTTCCCTCAGCCGGACGTACAACTCTAACACAAGACTGAGGGTGTCCAGGTCAGACGACACAGACCTCGACGGTACAACACAAGTACCGGGACAAAGCCCCGAGCTAACAGCCTGGCTCACAAAGAACCTGGGGCACCCAACTGGAGAGGTAACCACGGTAGGCGTCGTACTACTCGTCACGTACACAAAACCACGTGCACGTCACACACAAACCACGTGAAACCTCACGTAAACCACAAGTAACCACTGGTCCACTACACGTGAACCCAACTGACTCGCGTACACAACGCGCAGTCACCGAAGTAAACAACTAACAGCATACTTTGTATGCTAAACACGAGAACCATGTGCACTTAGTGCACCTCGTATAATTTCACGCATGCATTATCGATAAAACACCATAAATAGCCATTTCTGTTCATATAGGAGTAGGCGGCCACATCGATTGCCGCTTACAGGAAGTAGACGGCAAGGTCCCTGGCCGTCAACCTCCTGGCTGAAGAGCTTGGCGGCAAACGATGTTGACGCCAAGTTCCCCAGCCTTAAACCCTGCAGAAACCCTAATCCGGTCCTACGGGTTTTCCACTCATTCTTATTACAGAAAAATATGTAAATGCTATTCCTCTAGCATGCTAGAACCCAATACAACCCACTAAAACATGCTCTGAACATTAAATAACACAAACCACTCATTATTCCCATTTGGTGCAACTTTATCCATACATGCATTATCACGTTAATTCCGGTGGTTATGATGTGTTTTAATGATTCCACGGAGTTTAACGGGTTCGTCCCCTACCTCAGAACGCGTTAGAATCTCCTGCAACTTCCCGGTTCACGCCGAGCCCTCCGCGAGCTCCCACGCGAATTGCACCACGTCGCGACGTTTCCTCGCGCAATTCGGCGACGCCGCGCATCCCACGATCGACCAGCCACTCCTCGATACCTGTTAGAACCTTCAGAAACACCAGGGCGCGAAGCTGGGGCAAGAGGGAGAGAGGGTGAGCTGAGAGAGCTGCCCTCGGGTGAACATATAACCTGCTGAACTGACAGGTTGGCGTCAACCCCCTTGTCGCCCACATGCACCGCCAGACTAAACGTCCACAAAAGCTGCCGCCAAGTTCATGATGTAAACGTCCATGAACCTAGACGCCAACAATCAACGACCACCCCTTGGCCACCAACTCAGACAGAACAACAGCAGGTCCTATTCCAATTCAGGACCCACCCTGCTCTTCACCTGCTCAAGCCACGCAAACACACCATGCATTCCACACACCCAACTCACACTGGCCTCACAACGGCCGCCACAACCACATTGCACATGATCCGCATGGATCCGAAAAGCACACGACGTTACAGATCCTACCCCTGAATCCTTCTTGGTTCCGTTTTGAGCTTGAAATGCATGTGTTTTGTGTGGAAATCATGTTTTGGGGAGGGTTTCACGATGCCGAGTTTTGAGGGTGCATTGTTCGATCCAAGCGTTGGATCATTGTTTCTTGACTTTATATTGGTGGTTTGTGATGAGGGAAAGCATTTTTCGTCATTGGATCGTGGTTTTCTGGGCTGGATCGCCCTTGAGATGGCCTAGGGCCGTATCAGCTGTTAGAAGCTGAGGAACTTGACGTCAAGGTTGGTTGATGTCAAGCTCTTCAGAAGGAACTTAAAGGCAATGTTCTTTGCCGTCAAGACGAGGTTAATAGAATGGCATGTTGGGTAGACGACAAGGGTTGTGCCATTTACCTAGGGTTAACGGCAATCGGGGTTGCCGTCAACCCCACAGGTAGGTCTTAACAGTGTGAGCCCCTTCCCATATGTGAGGCGTGGACATGAGGTGCCTGCCTCCTAGCACGGTGTGCCAGTTGTTGAGAGCGCCTCTGTGTGTGTGTGTGTGTTGTGTTTTTCCGTGCTTGTGCTATGTTTTACTCAGGCATTGAGCAGGGCTCCATCTGGATGACTGGCGTTGAGCTATTCCATGTCGAGTAAGACTCCGTCCATAGCGTGCCCCTTGCCATAGGCCCTAGCTGGTCCTACCTTTTTGTGTGTGAGCTTGTGGTTGTTGTTGTGGTTGTTGCGTACTGTTGGGCCTATAAGGTTCCAATTTTCTGACACGCTCCTGTGAAGAGTTGGGCGTCACGCCATCGGTTCTTGCTTCTTAGTGTAGTGTTTCTTTACTGTGGTTTACTTTCCTACACTTCTTTTAGTACTATTTACCGGTGGGGGTTAGTGTCCCTACTGGGTCTCATCTTGAGACTCACTCCCTTCCCTTTCAGATGGTTTGTCGTCGGCTCTAGGTGCTAAGGAGCCGGGTCACTCTGGTGTTGGTCTTGCTTAGCTGCTAAGAGTGGTACTTTTGTGTACGTACTTGTTGTACTCTTTACTTTTGTTGGATCTGCTCTAAATTGCACTATTCAGTTATATTTATAGTGGTTTATTTTTAGTTCTTGTGGTTTGTACATTTAGTTATATGTTTTGCTCAGGCACTTTCTCTAAACCCTTTCGAGCTTCGAAATGTGGATGGCGATTCAGGGTTCGAGTTACTAGTGGGTAACTGGTAATTCGGATCCTAGGTCGTTACAGTTGGTATCAGAGCCTTGTCTGTCGAGACATATAAGGAAATGTCACAAGTTGGTAACTCAGAGCATGAGGAGTATAGTAGCAACTAGTAATACTAAAGTAAGTATGTGTATTAATTTGTGTGCATGTCCTGTTTAGGTCTATTATGGCACCGAGACGACGCCGTGTTGAGGAGGTGGCAGAGTAGGCACCTCGGCAGGAGGCTCGGGATACCCCGCCACCACAGTAGGCGCAGCCTGGATCACAGGACGCACACAGTGGTGTCGCGCCAGCACCACCTCTTCCCCGAGTTGCACCTAAGTTAGACTGGACACATATTCTCTAGGGGATGGCACATATTGTTGCTCAGCACCGTGACACTCCTGCGCCTCAGGGAGGTTACGCGAGGGTGTTGAGGGAGTTCTTATAGTTTTAGCCTCCCCAGTTTGACGAGAAGCCAGACCCTGATGCAGCCCGGTCATGGTTAGATGCTATGGAGCTGACTTTCCGTTCCATGGAGTGTTCAGAGGAGGAGAGAGTTTTGTTAGCGAGCTATCAGTTGCAGAGTCAGGCACTGGCTTGGTGTACTTCAGAGTGGGAGACCACTTTTCAGTTCTGCCCGCTCAGAAAAATTACTTGGCATGAGTTTGTGGCGGCTTTTGAGAGAGCTTTTTGCCCCACCTATGTTAGGGCTAAGTGGCTGTACCAGTTTCTAGACTTAGCACAGGGCGAAATGACAGTGGTCCAATATAGAGCCAGATTGGTAGAGTTGGGCGCTATGCGCCACAGATTGTGGAAGATGAGAGTATGAGGACCCAGCAATTTGTGAGAGGTCTGAGATCACAGCTCAGGCAAGCATTGATAGTAGCACGTGTCACTGACTTGGATGCGGCCTATCAGACAGCAGTGGTGTTGGAGGCTGACACCTTGTGGAACTGAGGGCAGGCTAGAGTTGTGCAGTGGCAGGTGGGTCCGTCCTAGTAGAGGCAGCAGTAGAGCGGTTCTCCTTGGGGATGTCTTTGAGGTTGGGGTCTAGAAGGAGGTTTCGTCATGACATGAGGCAGTCAGAGCGAATGCAGCTTTCAGTGGAGAGTGTCCAGCAGCCTGCAGGGCAGCCTTCGCAGTAGGGACAGTGCTCCTTTGCTAGCAGGTGTTACCGGTGTAATAATCGGTACGTTCGGATCATAGTTTACCGGATTTGTGGGCTAGTGTGTGGCCCATTAGTTGAGTTTATGTATATATAAGTGTTTACACAGGTTGGTATGACAGGAAGGGAGGCTGGTGGGTTGGAGTTCCCAGCCCAAACAAGCCTCTGTCGGGCTCATAAGGAACGCGACGTAACTAGACGTCCCAATTCTCTCATGAACGCGACCACCTTCCACGTCGCGATTTCGAACCACTTTTACGTGGGTGCCGCTGCATGCACACCACATGGCGCATGCAGGGACGTCAGGGTTTAACTGCGTCACCAAGATTCGTCACGTTTCTAAACGCGACGGGATGATACGTCGCGATTTAAACACAGTATGTTATGGACTTCTGCCCTTGGCCGAACAGTGCAGTTGCACTGTTCAGCTGGGGAAGGCTCTGTTGCAGGTTTTGGAGGAGAATTCAGGCGATTATGGTTGTTCTGGCGTCCCCTCGGTGTGACTCTGGCGCGAGGAGGAGCTTCGGAGCATGAGGAATCCCCAGGTGGCGTCGAATTTATGTTTTATCTGTTGGTAGGGGAATTCTACCCTGTTTTCCTTTGTGTGGATTGTGTAGGTTAAGGTTTGAGGTTTGGGTTGTGGAAATTGGATGAGCATAACAGAAAGCATGTTTAGGGTTTCATTTGAACTGCTATTTCCCGCTTTACATACATGTATGGCTTTGTGGTGTGACTTTCGGAATGGTGTTACAGGTTGTGTTTCTGTTGTCTGAAAGGCGTCGGAACCAGCCATTGCGATTCATGTGAACGTGACGACTAGGACCGTCGCGATTCAGACCTTAAGGCGTCAGGTAAGTTTGACGTGATTTGAGTCGTTTGGCGTCCACTGTGTTGGATGCAGTTTAGACTGTGGCCACTCAAGCTCTGGGGTTCTGTGGCCAATCTATCTAGTTCCTGTCCGACACTGCTTGGGCTGTGTTGGCAGTGCAATGTAGGACCTGCATGGGTTGTGTTGGCTTATCCGATGATCGATAACGATGGGTTTTGCTTGGAAATGTGTGCATAGCGGGTTGGGTGTCACGCCTATCGTGGTTACCTCTCCAGTCGGTTACCATAGCATCGAGTGATTAGGGCTTATCCCGGTACGAAAGTACTGTCAGGGTTTGTGTCGTCTTCCTGGACACCCTCACTCTTGAGTTTGAGTTGTATGTGCGTCTGGTACCCAGCTAGTCCTATTTCCAGTGCCTCACTTTAGAGTTCTCAGCCAGAGTCCCAAAAGGTGTCAGGCTTAGGCCTGCAGCTGTGTAGTCTACAGGTGTGGTGTTGGTTTGTCTCCACAGTTCTTGACATTGTTAAGGTGGAGCGTCAGCTGGACCTTTCGTCCGTGGCTGCGAGATTGAGAGGTGTACTTGTGTTGGTTGTCCGGGTCTATGGCTGGTGTCATGAACCAGTTCTCGTGACTCGTGTGCGGTGTGCCCTTCTGTAGCTTGTACACATGTAGGTGATTTGTCGTTTACTTACTGCTGTAGCATCTTGCATATGTGTTGTTATATATTAACTGCTTACAGCTTTGTTATTTATATCTGTTGTACTTTGTGTTTATCGGCTTTGGGGGAGTTGCCCTACTGAGTCAGTGACTTGTGAGGCTTACCCCTTCTTCTTCCCGGTGAAGGAGAGCAGGAGGGTTCCCATCCCTCTTCTAGTTCCGGTCAGCGCCGTAGTGAAGTTGGGCCTTCGTCACCAGCAAAGTAATGTCTTTTACTTGTAGAGCCTTGGGGGTTTGTCCCGGACTATTGTACTTTGTTTAAAGACTATGTTATGGAACTGAGTATTTACATTTCATGTGAATATGTGTGAGAAATGGAATCTTATATGTGTTTACGGTGTTTCTTTATATTTTCACAGACATGTGTGATTGATATCCCTTGCGAGGCTACGGCCTGATCGCGAGAGGCGGAGTCGTATAGGGCACGTTATTGGGTTAACGGGCCCGAACGGCGAGGATCGTCATAACCCATGTGACCAGTTGGGTCACATGGCATAGAATTTCCCCCTGTTACCTCGAGACACACAGCAACAGAGTCAGCCCCAGTTCCGTACTCAGTAGCAATAGGTCCCTGTGCAGCAGCACCAGCAGGCTTTGAGTTCAAGCAGGCCGAGGAATAGGGGTCATGTCATGCACATGAGCAGAGTAGAGGCAGAGGTGGCTCAGCTTGTGGAATGTCCAGTGACCTAGTAGTTGAGCTACCGATAGGGGACTTTGTGGTTACCTCATACTGTGTTGAGGAGATACCAGTGCAGATTCTTGGTCAATGTTTGCCCGCTTGCATGTTTACTATGAAGCTTCAGAACTTTGATGTGATACTAGATATGGATTGGCTTGAGCAGTACGGTGCAGTGGTGGATTGCAGGAAGAAGAGGGTGTATTTTCAGATATCCGAAGGAGCTGCCTTCTATTTCCAGGGTATTGTACCTCTTTCTTCCCATTTTCTGATTTCTGCTTTAAGAGCACGAAGATTGTTGGCTTCAGGGTGCCAGGGTTTCTTGTGACTGATGTTCTTACTGACCAAACGCCTCGTGGTGTGGATGACATTCCGGTGGTCCACGAGTTTCCGAATGTCTTTCCAGATGAGCTACTTGGTCTACCTCCAGATAGAGAGATTTAGTTTATTATTGAGCTTGTTCCTGGCACTGCACCTTTTGCGCAGGCACCAACAGAGTTGCAGAAGCTGAAGAGGCAGTTGGAGGAGTTGTTGGAGAAAGGCTACATTTGTCCTAGTTTTTCTCCCTAGGGGTCTCTAGTATTGTTTGTGAAGAAGAAGGATAGTAGTCTGCGATTGTGTATTGATTACAGGAAGCTGAATCAGGTGACCATCAAGAATAGGTATCCTCTACCTAGGATTGATGATCTTTTCAATCAGCTTCAATCAGCTTGAGTCTTCTCCAAGATTGACCTGAGGTCAGTCTACTATTAGTTGTGGATCAGAGATTCGAATGTGGAGACGACAACCTTCAGGACTAGATACAGGCACTTTAAGTTTTTGGTAATGCCATTTGGGCTCACCAATGCGCCAGCGGCCTTTATGAATCTGATGCATAGGGTGTTCCACCAGTACATGGACCAGTTTGTTTTGGTGTTTGTTAACGACATTCTGGTGTACTCTGTTTCAGAGGGGGAGCATGCCCAGCACTTGAGAATCATGTTACAGACCCTGCGAGAGCACCAGCTATATGCCAAGCTCAGCAAATGTGAGTTTTGGATGCAGAAGGTTCACTTTTTGGGACACGTGATCTCAGGTGACGGAGTTTCAGTGGATCCAACGAAGGTAGAGGAAGTTTTGTACTGGGAGAGATCCCATACAGTGTCAGAGATATGCAGTTTTCTGGGCTTGGCTGGTTACTACCGCAGATTTATCAGAGATTTTTCACAGATTGCTGCACTCCTGACTCATTTGACGAGAAAGGGAGTACCTTTTGAGTGGTCGGAGCAGTGTGACCAGAGCTTCATAGAGTTGAAGCGACTGCTTACGTCAGCGCCCATCCTGGTTTTGCCTTCAGATTCAGAGGGTTTCGAGGTTTGCACAGATGCTTCTGGTGTTGGTTTAGGAGCAATTTTGATGCAGCATGATAGAGTGGTAGCTTATGCATCGTGTCAGTTGAAGCCCCATGAGAAGAGTTACCCGACCCATGACCTAGAGTTAGCAATTGTGGTCTTTGCTTTGAGGATATGGTGTCACTACTTGTATGGAGTGAGGTTTGTGGTACACACCGACTACCAGAGTCTGTGGTATGTCTTTTCACAGAGGGATTTAAATATGAGACAGCGACGCTGGATGGAGTATCTGAAGGACTATGATTTTAGTATTGAGTATCAGCCTAGGAAGACTAATGTAGTGGCAGATGCATTGAGCAAGAAGGCACAGATCAGCCATCTCATGATGAGAAAGTGGCAGTTACGGCAGTCTGCTACAGAGGGGTCCTTCAGCGTTTCCTCCAGGCGACAATAGTGTTTTCTTGGTAGTTTGCTTGTTGCTCCAGCCATTGTTCGGCAGGTTGTAGAGGCCCAGCAGGTAGATCCTAAGCTGCACAGAGTGTTGCTGCTTCCAGAGGTCAATTTGCGCAATGACGGGATTGTTAGGTTCTGAAATAGACTCTACGTACCAGCAAAGGAGTCTGTTAGGAGAGCAGTGTTGCAGGAGGCACATGGGTCCCGGTACTCGATTCATTGACCAAAATGTACCACAGGCTGAGGTGATAGTTTTGGTGCCCCAAGATGAAGAGAGACATAGCGGCTTTTGTTACGAGGTGTTTGGTCTGTCGGTAGGTGAAGGCCGAGCACCAGCACCCTGGAGGACTTATCCAACCGTTAGAGATTCCGATGTGGAAGTGGGACCATGTGACGACAGATTTTGTGTGTGGACTGCCGAGGACATCAGGTAGTTATGACAGTATTTGGGTGCTTGTGGATAGACTGACGAAGACTGCCAGATTCTTGCCCATTAGAGCTGGCTGGGGTGTGAGCAGGTTGGCCATACTTTAAATGGAGTGGATTGTTCCTTTGCACGGGGTGCTGATCTCTATTGTATCAGATAGAGATCCTCGCTTCACTTCTGAGTTATAGCGCAGTTTTTAGAGAGCTTTGGGGACAGAGCTAGCGTTTAGCTCTGCCTACCACCCACAGTCAGATGGACAGTCGGAGCGGACTATTCAGACCTTGGAGTACATGCTGCGAGCCTATTGTTTGGAGTGGCAGGGATCTTGGGCAGCTCACTTGCCGCTGGTCGAGTTTGCATATAACAATAGTTATCATTCTAGTATTGGCATGGCACCCTATGAGGCTCTGTATGGATGACTGTGTCGTACTCCTCTTGACTGGTTTGAGGTAGGTGAGCATGTTGTCACCGGGCCAGAGTTGGTTCAGCAGTCAGTGGAGGTGGTACAACTTGTCAGGCAAAGGCTTCAGATAGCACAGAGCCGACAGAAGAGTTATACAGACCAGCACAGGCGACCGCTTAAGTTTCAGGTTGGGGACCAGATGATTTTCAGAGTGTCCCCTATGAAGGGGGTGATGAGATTTGGTAGGCGTGGGAAGTTGATCCCCCGCTATATTGGATCCTTCACCATCACTGAGCGAGTTGGAGGCCTGGCGTACCGACTCCAGTTACCGTCAGAGCTGGCAGCAGTCCACGACGTATTTCATGTGTCGATGTTGCAGAGGTAACTTGCAGATGAGTCACATGTTCTCCCGAGTTCAGAGTGGGCTAAGGTGGCACCAGTGTTGATTGTACCAGAGTTTTCACTGTACATTGAGGATCACCAAGTTCAAAGGCTGAGGAACAAAGAGATTCCACTAGTTTGTGTTGTTTGGCAGCGGCACTCGGGTGGTGAGTCGACCTGGGAGAGGGAGGACGAGATGCACGAGCAGTTTTCGTACCTTTTTGGTGAGTTCTTTTCCCTTTATGTTTGTTTGAATTTTTGGGGCGAAATTCTTTTAAGGGGGGAGGCTGTAAGGCAATGGTCCCTATTAGACCCTTAATGGGCCCTTTTCAAAATAGTGTTGGTTGACATCTAGGGGGCTTGACATCAATAGTGGGTTGACGGCGGGAGAGTGTGGTGTCAACTTGGTCTTGACGTCAAGGTATGTTGATGTCTACCCATGTTTCCAAAATTTCCCATGTGTTGAACTTGACGGCAATCAATGTTGACGTCAAGTTCTTGGCAGTGCAGTTGACGGCATACATGTTGACGTCAACTGTCGCCAGGTCTATTTTTATGGGGCGACTCGAGGCCCCCTCCTTCCACCTTTTTCTCCCTTCCACACCTCCACCTTCGCCTCTCTCCTTATCCACCTCTTCCGACGTCCTACGGGAGTTCATGGGGAGGCCGTGGTGCGCGTGGCGGCTTTGGATCAAGCGAGGAAACGACGGATTTAGAGGATCGACCTCGTGGAGGAGCTTGGAGAATCGACGCAATTCTGAGGTTTTTCTTGGGGTTTTTGGCATTGTGAGGTAGGAATCCTACCCCCTGAATCCCTCTTGATTCTGTTTTGAGCTTGAAATGCATGTGTTTTGTGTGGAAATCATGTTTTGGGGAGGGTTTCACCATGCCGGGTTTTGAGGGTGCATTGTTCGATCCAAGCATTAGATCGTTGTTTTCCGACTTTATATTGGTGGTTTGTGATGAGGGAAAGTGTTTTTCATCATTAGATCGTGGTTTTCTGGGCTGGATCGCCCTTGGGACGGCCTAGGGCCGTATCAGCTACTAGAAGCTAAGGAACTTGACATCAAGGTTGGTTCACGTCAAGCTCTTCAAGAGGAACTTGACGGCAATGTTCCTTCCCATCAAGACGAGGTTAATAACAAGGCATGTTGTCGTCTACTATGAGTAGACGGCAAGGGTTGCGTCGTTTACCTGGGGTTAACAACAATTGGGGTTGTCGTCAAACCCACAGGTAGGTCCCAACAGTGTGAGCTCCTCTCCGTGTGTGAGGCATGGACACATGATGTCTGCCTCCTGGCACGGTGTGCCAGATGTTGAGAGCGTCTCTGTCTGTGCGTGTGTTGTGTTTTTCATGCTTGTGCTTGCGCTGTGTTTTTTCTGAGCGTTGAGTAGGGCTCCGTTTGGATGACTAGCGTTGAGCTATTCCATCGGTGAGCCTGGGCGTCGAGTGAGACTCCGTCGAGTGCATGCCCCTTGTGGTGGTTTTGAGCCGGTTTCCGTGGGGCCCCTTCTCCACCGTTTGAGTCCGGCGTAGGGGAAAACCAGTTGAGGACTAGACGCGAGGGAGAGCGTCTGAGTGTGCACACGTGGCTAGGGTTTGAGGACTCTGTGGTGTCGAGGCGCTAAACCATAGGCGCTAACTGGTCCTACCTTTTTGTATGTGAGCTTTTGGTTGTTGTTGTGGTTGTTGCGTATTGTTGGGCTTGCGAGGTTCCAGTTTTCTGACACGCTCCTGTGAGGAGTTGGGCGTCACGCCACCGGTTCTTGCTTATTAGTGTAGTGTTTCTTTACTGTGTTTTACTTTCTTCCACTTCTTTTAGTACTGTTTACCGGTGGGGGTTAGTGTTGTTGGCCCTCTTTTGATACGACAACAAGCTAACCTAGAGGGGGGGGGTGAATAGGTTTTCTGAAATCTGAAACAAAAACTTAAACAAAGAAAAAAGAATATCACTTGAAAGTTTGGTTAGTTTAGTGTGATGAAAGTAGCAGTGCGGAAGCAAATAAACAATCACACAAATAACACAAGGAATTTATCCTGGTTTGGCCCTTCCCACATAGAAGTCCTACGTCCAGTCCCCAAGCAACCTCTTGGGATTTTACTAACCAAGGGTACAGTCCCCCTCAAGGACAATACAACACCCAGCACCCCAGCTGGTCTTCTTCTCTTTCCCGGGCAAGAAGGCAGCCCACTTCTTTTATAGGTCAAGAAGCCAACCTCCTGGTACAAACCCCAGTGCAGTTCTGCTAGACACAAACCCCTAGCTAGGTTCTACACTGTATACAGTCCTACAGCTAGATAGAAGTCTTTCTTAGAAAAGAAAGAACAAAGCTGAGAGTTGGAACAAATGAAAACCAACTAAAAGAACTCTCAGCGAAAAGACTCTCTCCCCCAGATTACAAGATGCACAGAGAGAGAGAAGAAAGGAGAAGGAACTTGAATGCTTGAGTGCTTCAGTTGCTTGAACACTTCTTTTTGGCTCAGGCTCTTTCTCTCTTTTCCTTTGAGTGTATGTGGCGTTGAGGTTCCTCACTGGTTGTACACTCCTTCAAAGATTTTCAGGAATGCTCTCTACCTTTTCTTTAGCCTTGCTTCATTTTTTATATGAGAGGCTTTTGAATAGATCCGTTGAAGAGATCTGTTGGAACTCTTCTAGTCATTGCTGATCTTTCTATTCTTTTTCTTCTTCAGATTGTCAGCCACTTGGTGGTCTACGAGGTCTGTAAGTATAGAAGAAAGTGTTTAGCTAAAACAGTGTTTCTGTCAAAAAGCTCACATACCTCTATGCTTCCTGTTTTCTCCCAGAAGTAGTAAGTGACCACCTTTCTGTCTGACAGGAGAGAAGAGATCTAGAGAGATAAAAGAAAATCTTCTGTCAGAGACATTTTTGACTTTTCATTAGGTGCCAAACATATTTGAAAGATCTGAGAAAATCGATGTTTATATGAAGTCGATGTTTGGACAAAATCGATGTTTAAGTAAAAGTAAATTGTTATTATAAAGATAGGCAAATCGATGGGCAAATCGATATTTTCACTTATCGAGTCGATGTGGCAACCAAATTGTTATGAAACTTATCAAATCGTTATGGCGTTCAAATCGTTATGAAACTTATCAAATCGATGTTTTGGTCAAATCGATGTTCTCATTTAGGAAATCGATGTAAGAGAGAAATCGATGTGAGAGAGAACTCGATGTGGCGATCAAATCGTTATGGCACTTATTGAATCGATGTGAGAATCAAATCATTGTTTCTCACTTATGAAATCGTTATGAGAACCAAAACATTATGAGAGCAAATCATTGTTCTCACTTATGAAATCGTTATGAAAATCAAATCGTTGTGAGAGCAAAATTGTTATTCTCACTTATCAAATCGTTGTGGCGTCCAAATCGTTGTTTCACTTAACGAATCGTTACACGATCAAATCATTGTGTAACTTATCAAATCGTTGTTAGTGAAATCGATGTGGCACTTTGAATAGAAATCGATGTATATTGAATAAACATCGATTTAGCATTTTAGTGCACAACACACAGCGATAATTCCATAAATTTATATTTATTAGGAAAATATGATATTAAATATATTTAATAATATTTAATTAATAATAAATTTTGTTATCACCAAAATATAAGGGTAAAATATATGAGTGGTTCAACAAGTGTCCCTACTGGGTCTCTTCTTGAGACTCACTCCCTTCCCTTTCAGGTGGTTCGTCGTCGGCTCCAGGTGCTGAGGAGCCAGATCACTCTGATGTTGGTCCTGCTTAGCTGCTAAGAGTGGTACTTTTGTGTACGTACTTATTGTACTCTTTACTTTTGTTGGATCTACTCTGAGTTGTACTATTCTATTATATTTATAGTGGTTTGTTTTTAGTTCTTATGGTTTGTACATTTGCTAATATGTTCTCCTCATGCACTTTCTCTTAATCCTTCCGAGCTTCGACACGTAGGTGACGGTTCAGGATTCGAGTTATTTGTGGGTAATTAGTAATTCGAATCATGGGTCGTTACGACAACTATCTCTTTGGGCTAGTTAGGGAGGGGGGGTACCCCTGGTTAAGTACCCCTTATCCAGGGGTAAACTCCTCCCTTTTACTTTGGAGAGGAGTGTGAGGGTAACCTGGGTAAGTATCCCTTACCCTGGGTAAGTACCCCTTACCCCTGAGTAACACTACTAGAAAAAGCGGTTTTACCGACGGATATTTCCGACGGAATTTTTCCGTCGGAATATCCGTCGGAAATACCAATTTCCGACTGATTTTCGACCGATTTCCGACGCAATAATCGAAATTTCCGATCGATTTCCGACGGAATTCTTTTCCATCGGTAATGTTCCGACCAACTATTTCCGACAGGCCATTTCCGACGACTTTCTGACGCAAGCTGTCAAAAAATCTATTTTCTGACGGATTTTCGACGGAAAGAAGCCGTCGAAAATGCCGCATTTTCTTGTGGTGTAACCTTGCCCCCACCAAGAGGTGGGATAGGGTGGGTAACTTTTTTAAAAAAATAAAAAATTTTGAAAAAAAAATATCATTAAATTTTAAGTATTATTTTATTATATATCTCTTAATATTATCTCATTTTTTATTTTTTAAAGAAGATAAATTGAGTCAAAGTGTTTAGTTGACTAAAAAAAATAAAAAGTGGGTACTCTACACTTGGTTAGTGGGGTAAGATAGAAATATATGTCAAAGTGGGGTAAGCCACTTTTTAGATTAGAGGACCTCTGGTTAAACTACCCAGAGATAGTCTACCTTTATGTCAAAGTAGTTGTGTTTTATTTTGTAACTTTTTTAAAAAAATAAAAAATTTTGAAAAAAATATCATTAAATTTTAAGTATTATTTTATTATATATCTCTTAATATTATCTCATTTTTTATTTTTTAAAGAAGATAAATTGAGTCAAAGTGTTTAGTTGACTAAAAAAAATAAAAAGTGGATACTCTACACTTGGTTAGTGGGGTAAGATAGAAATATATGTCAAAGTGGGGTAAGCCACTTTTTAGATTAGATGACCTATGGTTAAACTACCCAGAGATAGTCTACCCTTATGTCAAAGTAGTTGTGTTTTATTTTGTTGTTGATCTTCTTGCAGCCCTATATGGTATGTAGGTTCTCTCAAATTTAATGGTCTATGCATTTTTTTTAATTTAATGGTTGGAGCTCTAAGCTCGCCCTTTGCCAATCCCCCCCCCCCCCTCAAAAAAAAAAAAAAAAAGGAAAAAGACTTATTGCACTGACCTCATTGCAGTGATGTCGGCCTTAAATGTACTTCAGGGAGTCTATTAATTCACCTCGCATAGTTTATTGCAACATATTGTGTCACTTTTTTCAATTTAGAAGTCTAACTTTTTTATTTTGACACTCAAAATTTTATTTAGCATCTAATTCTACTCATTGTACTAAAAGAAAAGAATTTGAGTGCCAAAATACTTGGGGCATCAAAATAAAAAAATTAAACTCTAAAATAAAAAAAAATGACACAATACGGTGTAATGAGTCGCACGAGATAAACCAACGAATTTCTCGAAATGAATTTAAAGCTGGTACCACTGAATCTTTTCTCAAAATAAGCTATTTTATGATCGATCAAGGAAACAGAGAAGAAAACATTGAATGTAGGGTAGCTTTGTAGTACAGATTAACAGAAAGTTACATATATTAAGCCCCTTCTCATCATACAGTTTACAGAGATTTCAGAATTTCCCACCCTTTTCATCCAAACGATTCACCAGCCCCACCCTTATGATTTCTTTTTGACAGAGAAAATGGAGACTCTGACAGACAAAGGAAGCAATGTTCTTTGTTTTCTCGAAAAGAAGCAGCAGAGTTGAAGAACAGTTCAGAACACCCGGGGCTTGGCGACGATGGTGGAGTGCTTCAGTATGTGCATGCTGAACTGGCCGCCCTTCTCGGTGGTGTCGAGCTTGTCCTGGCCCGGCGGCGGCAGCAGCTCGAAGTTCTGAACCAGGCGGCCGATGATGATGCCCAGGATTGGGAGGGCCAAGATGATGCCGGGGCAGCTCCTGCGGCCCACTCCGAAGGGCAGGTAGCGGAAGTCGTTGCCGTTGGCCTCCACGGCCTTCTCCTCCTCCAGGAACCTCTCAGGGCGGAACTCCTCGGGCCTCTTCCACATGTCGGGGTTGTTGGCCAGGTACCAGGCGTTCACCAGGATCTTGCTCTCGGCGGGGATGTCGTAGCCGCCAAGCTTGGCGTCGTGCAGGTTCATGTGGGGCACCAGCAGGGGGATGGCCATGCGCAGCCGCAGCGTCTCCTTGATCACCGCCTGCAGGTAGGGCAGCTTGTGGGTGTCCGGCTCCGTCACCTGAGCGCCGGGGCCGAGCACCGTGTCCAGCTCGTGGCGCAGCTTCCTCTGGATCTGCGGGTGGTTAACCAGCTCCGCGATGCCCCACTCGATCGACCACAACGTTGTCTCGATGGCTGCAACATCCACCATGCAAACACAAAATAAGAACGTGCCACCATTGAAACGGACCAAGCCCGCATATGAAATGTAAGGACAACAAACTCATACTTGGGTTAACTTGATTACTCCAAGTTTAGACTATAATACAAACACGTCATTAGAAGTGGCCGACCTAACAATTTCATCTAATAAGGTCACTCTCTTTATAAAAAAAATCTATTCAAATTAGTTTAATGAATTTTTTTTATCCATATTAATAAGATTTTAAATTTTTAATAGAATCATGTGACCCCACTAATTATGAATTAGATCCTTCTATGATCACAAGTGTTAACCAACTCGCCCCACTGAGGTCCCATGCTCTCCATTTCAGTATGGACGTCACGTTGGCGAGTTGGTGAGCGATTAATTATTTGGTCTTAGTCCCGCCACCCGTGGTTAGGATCGTCGCACCAGATGGCCTCTTGGCTCGGAAAGTTGGACAAGCACCGATCCGGAAGCTTCAACCTACGGTGCATACAAGCGTCCGGTAGAAGTAGGTGTGGCTTAAACATGATGGTCAAACGGCCACGTTAGGAAGACTCTCGGGTCGAGTGGACGGCAGACCCAGTTTGTGGGTGGGTAGGTAAGTAGGTGGATCGGAGGGTGGACGAGCGCGTGGTTGGTGGCGGCGATGGTCGGGGCCTACAGGTGGGGGGGGCGTGAGGTCAGTTTGAAGGCACTGTACGGAGAAACCACCACTAAGAGCAATCAAAAGCTTTGAAATCAGCTATAAACGTGTATAAGATAGCTGACGTGTTTGGATAATCGCAGGGGCCACTATACTTAACGGCCGTGCCCTGGTGCCCATAAACCTCTTTTCACCCAAATGTTTTCACAACCATTCAGTTCATGAGCAGCCTAGAAATAGAGTATTATCTTCCTTAATTTCGTAGTTAGCCAAAAATCATAGAACAGGTTTCAGATTATCTTCTAGACTTGGGAAGTAGGTTCGATGTAACAATCAATGTACTAATATGTGATGGTATGGACAATAAACTCTTCAACAGAACCGGATCCCCCAAGATCACCAGTCCTTGCATTCTCCTCATTAACCAGACCCACTTTTTGTCATTCCATGTGTGTGTTTGAAGGTCCACGGCCAAAAGGAGTCCGTTCACCGAACCTGACGAAAATTCACCAAAACAAACCTCTCTATATGAAGCTGCTTTTGCTGTATTTCAACACCCTCCTTGGTGAGGTGGGTGGGAGTGAAAGGGGTTGAGCAAAATGTCTATATAAAGGCTTCAGGCTCAGGTATAAGCCTTTTTTTTCTTCACCATTTTTGGAATATATATATATATATAGATATCAATGGCATACTACCTTTCTGTAGTTTCCCATTCTGGTACTATGCCCTTGTGTTGTCCCCCAATGCCTCTTTATATATTTTGCCTTAAAAGGTCAGAATTGTAAGGATTTAAAAGGAAGGCTGCACAAATAGATATGTTTTGAGGAGAAACAAGAGTACTAGCATAGTGTGCAACCAAAAGAAAAAAGAAGATGATGGCCCTATCAATTATTGCAGACTTGATCACCATCTATCAGTGTTGTCTATGAAAAGCTTGCAGAAGCAGTCCCTAAAAAAGGAACTAAATTGGACGATGTCACGATATAGAGGTGGACATCACAGCTAAAAAGTCAAGATCTAGCAAAAGGGAGAGGACGGCGGGTGATGATCTCAAAAGCAGCCGGGAGCTCAACCACCTTCCTCTATCACCAACTCCACTCCTTCAAAATTTATAACATTCAATGCGTTCTATGGGGAAGCCACTTTACATGGTTTCTTAATTTATCAGTCATAAAAAACTGATAAGATCAGTCCCATCGCCTTGTTGTAGGATTTGAGAAATTTTCAAGCCATCGCCGAATGGTGGGTGGATAAGTTACCTGATACCACCGAGCTTGAGATTGGTCATGATTCTTCTATATTTATATATAATAAGATGCTATCTATCTCACGTAGCAATGAATTTTCCCATAACATAATCTATATATATATCGTATATATCCTGCAATTGCTACGTCCGAATAAGCTGAGACATCCAATTATATATTAAAGTGGGCCCCAGTGAATCCACCCCACCCCTCTCATCGTTTGCTTTCAATCGAATACGACCAATGAAAGGCATGGGTTAAAGTGAATAAGGAACGTTGCCACTTGCCACCCCATGCACCTCAAAGCCAGCTATTTACACACTTAATCAGGCAGGCCAATGACAAATTAACAAGGGAGGAGAAATTAAGACAGATACCGGCGACGTTGATGTTCTCGACGATGTAGAGGACGTTGTCCTCGTTGATCTCACCCTTCTTCTGGGCGTCCAGGATGTGGTCGATGGCGCACTTGAGACCGTCGGATGAGCTGGTGCTGGAGATCCTCCTGCGCACGCACGTGAGCCGCATTCACACGTGAGAAAACACTTTGTGCGCGGGCACTTTAGAAACAGCACCCTAATATCTTATTTGTTATGCTCATTAACACACAAATTAAGCTTCACGTGAATTACCTTACATAAACTCCGGGACCGGGAGGTTTTTTTTTTTTTTGAGGAATGGGGAATTGGGGACTGGGGAGGGGGGCAATAAAAGAACTTTTATATTGTAATATCCACATATCTAATCTAATACGCTTATTAATTAGCCCCCCTTCCCTCCAAGTCCAGGCTCCAGCATACATCTTTCTTTCTTTCTTTAAATATATTGGTAGTTGTAGTAAGAGTCGTAGGGAATCTGCTGCATCTTTCACGGCCGGAACAAAACGAAGAAATGGAGGAGTAAATCAACAAGAGGCATGCAGTATTTACTCACTTGCGCTCCTCGAGGAAGTAGTCCTTGAAGAGCTGGAGGCGACGCTCCTTCACCTCCTTGCAGATCTTGAGGTAGCCGCGGAGGAAGGGGCGGAGGATGGGGATGAAGTCGCCGTAGTTGTACTCGAAGCTCTGGGCGAGGCGGCTGCGCTCGCCGTTTAGGGTGCGCAGCTTGAGGAACAGCTGGTCCTCCTCGCTCTCGAACCGCCGGTCGAACATGATGCGGTACATGTTGTTGTACATCATGAGCTGCAGGCGGCGGCGGAGCACCACGCCCTCGGTAGCCGCTTTGGGGTTGGCCTTGAGGTCGTCCACCACCCGCCGGGCCTCGTCCTCCCACCCGAACCGGTACTGCTGGACTACCTTGTTGGTGAAGAAGGGCACGGTCATGATCCGCCGCATCTTGCGCCAGTGATCCCCGTAGACGGTGAACACCATGTCCTGGCCCTTGCCGGTGAAGATGTCGAACACCACGTTGCGGGTCCGGGAGCCGAACTCCACCCCCTGGGTGTGGAGCACGTCGCGCGCCAGGTCCGGCGAGGAGACCACCACCAGGTTGCGCTGCCCCATGCGGAGGAGGAAGATGTCGCCGAACCGCCGGGCCAGCGCGGTGAGGTTGCGGTGGTTGAGATCATCTCCCACCTGGAGCCAGTTGCCGAAGACGGGGACGGGCAGCGGCCCCGGCGGCAACTTGAAGCGCTTCCCGCGGGCCTTGGACACGGCGATGGCCAGCGTCACCGCCACGAACAGGCCCAGCAGGACCTTCTCCATGAGCACCAGATCCATCTCCCCACTAATCTCTCTCTCTGTCTCCTTCTCCCACGGCTGCGGGTTAGTGGTGACCCCCTGGCGACGAATCCCCGCGAATGCGGCGGCGCGTGGTTCTTTTGCGGCGCTATTGCCTCGCCTCGGGGCCTGAGATGGGGGCACGGTTTCGGTGGGGCTTTATAGACGTGGCGTCCAGACGGGGGCCTGCAACGGCGCCGTTAACTTTTGACGGTGAGATGGCGGAGTGGTGGTAGGTAAGGAGTGCGGATGGCGCGCTAGCCGCTTCGGTTCCCCTCCACCCCGCAATGGCGCAATCGGGACCATCATTACCTTCCAAATCCAATTGGTTTATGATCATATTTAAAATGCTCAACTAATAATATTTAAAACACCCCCTTCCCATCACGATTGATGTCCATCTCCTTGGTTGGACGGCCGATGATGCGCCTGGGCTTCCATCATATGACCTCCTAACCTAAGTTGCCCCTTGACAGGTTGGTGGGCTTGGGGCGCACAGCAGGACTCGGACCATGGATTTGACGGATGAGATGCGTAGAGTGGTCGGAGCGTGCGGCCGGTTTGAAGAACGGGTGTTAACGCGTGCGGCCTGGTACGCAGCGGCAGCGGAGTTGGTGGCGGAGGAGAGTCCGCCAACGTCAGCCGTGGGTAGGTGGCTCCAAGGGGTTGGTAGCAGCGTGAGTGGCCTTCCAATTCAGCACGAAAATATGAGGGTGCCACGCGGGCATCTCTGATTGGTCGAGGGACTTGGTGAATGTCTGTTGGGTCAGGGGGGCTATGAATCTGATTAATTAATAACTTTAGATATGGATTTCGGCCGTCTGTCCGGCCCGCCCCCCACAAACCCCAGGGAGTTTTACAATATAATACACACGGCCGCCGCTGGGAGTGGGGGCCAGTGGAGAGTTGAATGCTCCAAAGTTCTTGTCGATGTCATTGGAAACAATAAAAAAAAGAAATATTTATTATCTTTCAAAGAATAATAAAAGTAATATAAATTACTTTTTAAATAATTCTATTAGTTGACAAAAAAAATATTGTCATATTTTCAATTAATAAAATTACTTAGAAGATAATTTATATCACTTTTACTACTCTTCACTTCATAGAAGATAATAAACATTTCTCTTTATTAAAATATTTTGCAACAATGTTTGAAGAGCCGCACACAATTTTATTTTACTTTGTGACAATCAGCCGTTTTATTATTATCTTTTATATACTCGAAGCCTAGATCCACGTGCAGACTGTTTTCTGGCCCAACTCCGCACGAATCGTAACAGCGTGGCGTCACCGACTCCAGGCACTGGGCATAGATAAGATGCGGTCAGCTGAGGTCACGGAATTTTCTTGTTTTCAGGGGTGGGAGCGTTGAATTGCCGAATAAGAATCGTGGGGCGGAGATCATCTTCACTTCATATAGCAATTACAATAAAATAATCATAATTACTTTTTTAATAGTTGTTGATTAATTGATCGTTAACGAAGAAGAGTCAAAGGTTCTAATAAATTTGCTCTTCAATATGAGATTAATTCACATGGATCCACCAATAAAGACTAATTGTTGCCCTTATAACCTTTCACGGTGGATGATAAGACCGCACTCCGATAAATGTTCACCTCGCTGCCTGATCTTTACAGTACTTCTATCAATTCTATCTACCCATAGAAAATAAATTCTTCAATTGAAGTCAGAGATGGTCAAGACGTCATTTCTTCTCATAATAGTTGTTTTATTTTTTTTCCTAAGTAAGTTTTTTTTATTTTTTATTTTTAGGGAGGAAAATGGCGGGATGCGCCCTACGACATTGCCGCTTTGGTTCTCATATTAGTTGTTGCTCAAACATATGAAAGAACCATAAAATTAGGCCACATACAAGCTTGATAAATGCCCTAATACTTAAGCAAGGGTAGGATGGTTCAAGATTACAAGTGTACCAGCTCCAAGTAGCTGAAATCAATGAACGTAAATTTTGCATATTCTAAATATGCCTATGTTTTGTATTAAAGAAGTGACCTAGTGATTATTTCCTCATGTACATTATGGTTGGATATGCATTAAAGAAGCGTCTTCTTTTCTATGCCCGGTTGCTAATGGGCCTCCTCCGGTGATTCCTTCTGCTGAAGCCCTTGGCCCATTGCAGGGCCCACCCATGGTGGCTATTGAGATTGAAGTCTGCAAAAAGAATGGGGTACAAGTTCAGGAAGAAGTGCTAATGGAGAATATTTCTTCTACGATGGTTGACGTTGCGGATTCCACCACGGATCAGGTAAAAACTCCCATGACGTTTGCTCAAGTGGTGCGTCAGTCCCCAGTTACCCAGGGGAAGGCTTCTATTGGTGTGTCCCCTTCCAGTGGGTCTTCTTCTGGTCGACGAATATCACGTCCATCTCGCAAAGGGGGTGTTAGGATTTGCCTCCCGAGTACCCGAGAACGCTCTCCGAGCCCACTACGCCCAGCAGATGTTATTAATATGTCAATTCACTCTCCAACTTCAGATATGCAGTTGAAGGCTTTGGCCGTTGCTGACCTTGCTAAAGCGGAAATATCTTCATGCCTGGCTTTCGATTTGATCAAGAGTTATCTGAAATGGAATCAGATGAAGAAACTATAGAGCGCTGTTCGCGACGACCAGTCTACGGCCCCGGGCAGTTCTTCGGCGAACTCACTCATGGGATAGATCTTCCATGGAGTTTTAGATAGGCTTTATTTTGTTTGGTTTTTCTGTACTCGATTTCCCTCTGGTTGTTAAAATTTTCTTTTCATAAATAAAATGCGGCCTTTCTCGGCCATTTATCAAAAAAAAAAAAAAGCTTGTTGTTCAATGATGTTTTTCAGGATTAATGGTGAATGCCTGTCGGAGGCGGCTTGGGAAATAGCTAAAGATTCATCAGTTAAGAGAATTGTATGATCTCAGGAATGACTAGGATGCAATCCACGAGGATTAGAAAAATCTAGATAATCATGTTGTAAAATTGAAGTTGAGAGGGAAAATCTTAACCCTCTAACTTAAATCTTAAGATTAATAGAGTGTTTGGTTGTATTTTTTTAATAATTTTTTCTCTTAAATTTAAAAAAGAAGAAGAACAGACATCTTAACACGTTTGGTAACTAAATTTATTTTTAAAGTAAAAAGCCTATCCTATGTAAATCTCTCCCAAAATAAGAACAAGTACTAACCAATTTTTTAAAAAAATTACACACACGGCTCTCTCCTTCCTCTCCCAGACTTGGCCCCCTCTCCCCTCTATGACCCCCAACCCCCCCCCCTGCGCCATACCCCTCACCGCCAGAAGCCCCCCCCCCCCCCCCCCCCCCGCCCGCACCCCTGTGAACCCCCCCTTGCGAACCCCCCCCCCCTTTTGAAACCCCACCCCCTTCACCGCCATCCCCCTCACCATCAGAACCCCCCCCCTGAAACCCCACCCCCCTGTGCCATCCTCCTGTGCCCTCCCCCCCCCTCCCCCGCCTCGGCGGCTCCCCCTCCCCCTGTCGGAACCCCTACCCCGCCCCCCCTGCACCCTCCCCTGCCCCAGCGGCTCCCCTCCCGCACCCCCCCCCCACCCGCCCTGCGCCCTCCCCCCTCCCCTGCCCTGCACCCCCCCCCCCCCCCGCCCTCCCCCCCCCCCCTCGCGAACACCCCCTCGCCCGCCCTGCGCCCCCGCGCCCCCCCCCCCCCACCTCTCTACCAAACACATCAATATAAATTTTAAATTTTGTGATATTTTTACCAAATAGATAACGTCAAGTTATTATAATTTAAAATTTAAAATAAAAAATAACATAACATAATTTTTTAGGTAAAATATTTTTTAAAAAAAAAAGTGTTCCCAAACACCCTATAAGTAATTTAGCTCACCCATTAGTGATAGTCCAGTTATCAAATGGTGCTCGCCTAATGAAAGTCTTACAGAACCCGCTTGATGAAAATCTGGTTATCAAATCAGAATCTATAAAGCACCAATGAGTACCTAATCTGTCGGCTCCATGGGAAGGGCCCTTTCTCTCGACATCAATGCCGGAAGGAAAGTCCGAACGACAAAGTATGGCTCTCAAGTTAACTTGAAACGTGCAATGGGAGGATGCTAGTTCGGCCTACCTTACGTCTATCTCGCAAGATGTTAGCTCGATGTATAATCCAGTAGCCTGACTAAGAGAACTTCTTGTTGAGCCAACTCCTAAGCTGGCAGAGTCTTAGCTAGGTGGATAAGTGGCAAACACTCTTGACCTAATTAGTTAGTCTACATACTAGTGGGAGTAAGAACTCTAGAGCCCAAAATGTCTACCTACGTTAAGCACCTCTCTGTGAATATGTCAAAGGAGCCTATCCCATGTCACCCCCGCGGCACCTGGAATCAACAACATGGCATGGCATGTGTAAAGGTAGATGACTTAATTGCTCTTTCAAATATGGCCAGTCAGATGGTTCACATATGGCCAACGAAGATCTACTGAGTCCTACACATGGAAAGCTCAATCACGTGCCAGTCAAAAGTCCATAACCCTGACCATGTCGGAGCTTGGTTACACGAAGATTGGTAGGGAGACTTGAGGCATATAAAACCTATAAGAAACCCTTCGATGCGAGGTAAGTAAAAAAATCCTAAGAAACCTTAGATCCACCAGCACCTTGGGGAGCGATCTCGAATCATTCACCATCTTACTTTGTTCTTGCTGAGATCTAACTTAGGCATTAGAGGATTTTTTCTGGGACGCCCCTCTAAGGACCCCTTAATCCGCTACTCCTCTTTGCAAGTCCCCCTCTTATAGTCATAGAATGCCATCTAATTTTCTAATAATCTCAAGCTATCCAACAGTCTGTTGTAGATCAAAGATCAAGCCTCTTTAAGGCCCACCTTGATACCGAATTAAGCAACACCCCTGATTAAAATAACTACAAGTTATTTAACCCAATTTTTAGTCAAAATTGCTTTGTCCTTTTTTTTTTTTTGAAATCTTAGGTAAAATGATGGTTATGCTACCCCAGTCTTTTGGTTGGGATAACTTAACCCAAGAGATATTCATGGGTATCCCACATGCCCTTGGGTTAGGTAATTAATTGGCTTCTCAAAGTGTAAAAGTGAGTTAACTTCACTTTTGCCCCCATGAGATGGTTCACATATGGCCAGCGAAGATCCACTGAGTCCTACATATGGAAAGCTCTATCATGTGCTGGTCAAAAGTCCATAACCCTGACCATGTCGGAGCTTGGTTATACGAAGATTGGCAGGGAGGCTTGAGGCACATTAAACCTATAAGAAACCCTTCGATGCGAGGTATGTCAAAAAGGCCTAAGAAACCCTAGATCCACCAGCACCGTGGGAAGTGATCTCGAATCGTTCATCATCTTGATTTGTTCTTACTGAGAACTAACTTAGACATCAGAGGATTTTTTCTGGGATGCCCTTCCTAAGACCCCTTAATCCTCTGCTCATCTTCGCAAGTCCCCCACTTATAGTCGTAGAATGCCATCTAATTTTATGATAATCTCAAGCTATCTAATTGTGATGACACGATCTTTTCGGATCCGTGTTTATTGGTTTTGGAGTGGTGCTCATGACCAAGAGGTGGTCATTGGGCCTTGGTCAAGGTTTCCGTGCGTTGTGTGGGCATTTTGGGCCGGACGTTCTACCCCAAATTGCCCGTCGGTTCACTGGTTGTGAACGCGACAGGGCAAGTCATTGCAATTTAAACACAACGGTCTCTTCCGTCGCGATTCACAAAACTGCCTTTGTGTTTAGCGGCGCTTCGGGTTTCGATTGGCGACGGCCAGGTCTGTCGCGTTTAAGATATGTTAAACGTGACGTTTGCTTCAGTTGCGATTTTGAATGTGACTTAAATGCTCTGTTTCGCATAGACAGAGCAAAGGAGCTCTGTTTAGGTGAAGGGGGAGCTGCTGAGGGGCTTTCTCTGGTGTTTCGGCCTTCTGGCGGCTCGTGCGGCGCGGGTTCCACGCAAGGATGGCGTCCGGAGTGTGAATGTGCCGGCGACGTGGAGTTTCTGGCGTTCTTCGAACTCGTTCAGTGGTAGGGAGACTTCCTTCTTGTTTACTTTCTTTTGAATGGTTTAAAGGGGTGGAGGCATGTGTGGGTGGTTTGCCCTATTGAGAATAGTCTGCTTAATGCTTTAGCTTGCTATTTGTATCGTTTGTGAGTTGGTTCTCCTGTGGAGAAGGTGGGGTTCAGCCGTGCAGCTGACTCCACTGTCGCGTTTGAAACATGACGAACTTTACCGTCATGTTCATAGTATGAACGTGACGCAGTGAGACGTCGTGTTTCTATTTCTGATTGGTGAGCTGTTCCGATTGATGTAAACGCGACCATTAGGGTCATCACGTTTATATTGGTATTGTTTAATGGTTAGCGGTGGTCATGAACGCGTCGCTTTGTTACGTCACATTCATGAATGTGTTAATCGACTTTCGTTATCACAATGCATCGCGTCGTCGTAATTTGGGCTCCAACTGTTGGATTTTCCCTGAAGACGACGTATCGGGCCGTCGCGATATGGTCGCGACACTGGGCCGTGTCGCATTAAGGTTTTGAATTGCGTCTGGACAGGTCGTCGCAATTTGAAAGGCGACGCCTGTGTCCGTTGCATTTCAACTTCTGTGGTTCGCTTGTGATGGCTAGGCAGTGAGGTTCCAGTGTGAACCTAGCCTGGGTCTTTTGCTATCTTTTAAAGGTTACTTAAGATGGTTAAGTTAGTAAAGCTTGTGTAGATTTAAGAATTGTTGTATGATTAGTTAGTGAACCGTGTGATTCTTATTAAGTAAGCTATTATGTTTAGTTAAGTGGTTAATGTGTATTGTGGTCTGGTGTTGCTATGGAGGTCATGAGACGACCAATGATAGGCAAGGTTAATTTATGATATTGTGGTTCATGTATATATAGACGTATGTTAGCTTGGAGGTCACTCGGTGACCGGTAACAAGCTAACTATGATATTGATGTATCGTGATTTATAATAAAGGTTGCATAAGTACATATCGTGGTTTGTGCGTTTGCCGAGTCTGGTGGTCCGGCACCTATTCTGGAATACCTCTTCAGTCGGGTACCCCAGGTTCTGTGTCAGCCAGGCACGTATGTTTGTTGTGCTTGGGGCGTGTCCCGGTACGATGTGTACCACTGAGGTCTGAGTCGTCTTCCTGGACACCCTCACTCCTGTGTTTGAGTTGTACGTCCCGCTGAGGGAAAGACGACAGGGAGTAGCTGTCATGTCCTAATAAGAGTATATTTATTGGAAATGACAGAAATCAGGCACAAGAAACAAGACGTGTGTTTTATTCATTCAGTAATAACATAGCGGAAGCATTTTACATAACATCCCTCATGCAGTCTACATGAAGGGTAGGAAAGAGGAAATCTTTATATACATGTCATATTCACAATACTAAAGAAAGATAAAATGATCATACTTCTGAAGTCGGATGGTCCACTCAGCTCACACTTGCCCCTTAAGCATCACCCCCATCTTGGTCACCTGAAATGGTAGGATGTGTGAGCTAACTAGCCCAGTAGGATTCAATTCTTATAATTCAAAGAATCAAGATGTCCACAGACCAAGGTAAGGAACATACATGTTGTTAACACTAAATGCCAAGGATGATTGAACAAGTGTAACAACTAGACAATAAATATAGAACATAAGTATTGAACTACAAATACATGATCAAGAATTCATGATAACATTCAGGCTCTGATTCAAGTACATATTCACGCACGAAAAGATAACATGATGACTAATCAAGCTTGTATTGATGCAATGCCAAACATCCATGGATCCTTTATCGTTCCGTACGGCCTGTAACGAATTCGGGTGCTCCTCCCAGGACTAGACCAGCCCTATTTGCACAGGCATATATATCAAGTGGGTCCAGGGACCCAATAATTGTCATCACAAGTCATTCATAAATAATTGTGGTACTCAAGTACTCAAACTCTTATGTAATCAAGGAATATGGATTAAGGTTATTGAACACAGGAAGATGTAACCAACCAGATTCTACTTGTACTTGGGAACTTCAAGGACAATCCAAAGAAGGATATAGAAATAATAATTGGATTACTTCTCTAGTAACATAATAGTAGAAACCCAAGAAAATGAGAGACACAACTTATTAGGCTAATAGAATAAAGGACCAACATGAGCTTGAACAAGGGAAGGTACTGGAACATGGGACAGAACAGTATGTGTCGACAGCCAGGAAGTGGCTGTCGACATGTGCAGGCTTCCAGAACTAGATTTCTGGAGCCTAGACAGTACTTGTCGACAGGCCTGGTTTGGCTGTCGACAGGACAGGCCCATCTGTCGATAGATGAGAGCCATCTGTCGACAGCTACTGGTTTTCCAGAAGCTCTGGGTTCTGGGAGCTTGAGACATGTCGACAGATGCTTTCCATTTGTCGACAGCCGCAGGTCTAGCTTCTGGAAACAGTAATACACAATTCTAAAGACTCTTCTATATGTTCCTATGGATCTAAACATGATTATTACATCAAAGAGAGTCTTGAATACAACTCCAAACACTACTCTACATGAAGGGATCAAGTAGAACAATAGGGACATACTGAAGCATATACACTTATGACAAGATGATAGCTGGAAAATAACTTCTTCCAAAGCACATTCTCATGCTACTAATAAGGATATATCCATCAGTTTACTTGGGGTGACATGAATACTAACTAAAACATGATCATAAGGAATAGAAACACCATTCTAATGATATTTCCAAAATTAGTGGCAAGTATAATCATGATCTAATGCCTAAACAGGGACCTCTTAACATGGAAAAAGGACAAGAACGAGAAGAAAAAGGATGGGTAAGAAATAATCCTACCTTACTGGAAAAGAAATGGTAGTTCTTCTTCTCCCTAACAAAGAAGTCCACAACAGCAAATGGAAGCAGGTACCGTGGTGCAAGTGAAGAAGTAGCAAGTCCAAAGAAGAAGCTGTAGCAGCTCACGGATGCAGCAGCAGTTGAACCAACAACAAGTAGCCACAATAGCTCCAACAACAACAGAAGAGAACAAGAACAAGAAGCGTGCAAGAACAAGTGCTGGAAAAGTGCACACGATGGGTGTTGGGGGGTTTTTAAAACTCTCCAGGTAACCCATGCACGATGGCACGTCGGCCATCTATGTGTCGCAGTAAAAACCATTTGGTTTTTACTGCAACACGTTGCCCATGCAAGCCTCCCAAGATATTTAACAGTCCGTTGTAGAATGCCATCTAATTTTCTGATAATCTCAAGCTATTTAACAGTCCGTTGTAGATCAAAGATCAAGCCTCTTTAAGGCCCACCTTGATATCGAATTAAGCAACACCCCTGATTAAAATAACTATAAGTTATTTAACCCATTTTTTGTTGGATCGAGATGGCACTAATGATGTCCTAGAGGGGGGTGAATAGGAATTCTTGACCTTTTAAAATTTTATCTGAAATTAGACAACACTAAATAGAACTGTTAGAATTTAGTGTAGTGTGTGATTCAAGTGTAAATTGGCGGAAACAATCACACAAATGCATAAAGAATTTTATCCTGGTTCGACCCTTCCCACATGGAAGTCCTACGTCCAGTCCTCAAGCAAACCACTTGAGATTTCACTAACTGTCAAGAATACTTGGCCTTCTCTCACCCTTGAGAGGTATTACAAGCCCACTTGCTCCCAAGCAAGTCTTCCCTCAACAGGGGTACAAGACTACCTTTCACAAGGTCTTCCCTTTACAAAAGGGGTACAACAGGAACAAACCTTCTGTAGGTTTACACAGACAGAATTGTAAGAACACTTGTTGGTTTGCTCAAAAGAATGAGCAAACACAGCAAATTCAGAAAGGAGTAAAAATAAGAATTACAACTGTGATCCTTTCTGAATCAGGAAGGGTGGACTAAAAGATATCTAATAACAAATTCCACCCAACACACAACAAGACTTCTGTGAGGAAAAGAGCTTGGAGATTTTCTGATTGAAGAGGCTCTCAATTTTTGCAGCTCAGGAGAAGGCTTGTAGAAGCTCTTGCTAGCAGAAGGCTGGAGAGAGTTGAAATGAATTGCTAGCTGGTTTCACACACTTGGTGTCTCCTCTTGTTCAAACTTCGTCTTCTATATATGCTTCAGAGGATGTATCCGTTTGAAACTATCCGTTGGAGATCTAGCCGTTTGAGGAGTGGTCTTTGATCCTTTGGGTGCAAATGAGATATTGATTATCCATTAGTTCTTCATCTTTTTAGCTTTCCAACGGCTTCAGACCATGCTTGTAGCTTCTCAGCTTAGAGGTCAGCCTCTAATTAATGTTCTGTGAAATCTCCATCCTTAAAACGTGCCTAATAAATATTCTGCAACAAGGATAAGACAAAAGAAAAGATACCTCCATACTTTATAAGGTAGGTGAGTCAGAGATATATGTAAAAGTATGGAAACATCGGACAGACACAAGTTCAGCGCAAAATAAATACAGATAGACAGTTGCATCAGAAGGTAAGGTGAGGTTCTGACAGTGGTAGGTGAGCCTCTGTCAGATACCCCATGCGTCTGATGGCATTAAATGCAAGATATCTACTGAACGAAAAGAAAATCTGAACTTGTGACATAAAGCAAGAGACCAATTTGAATAAATGTTTCAGACATCGTTACAGACAATTTTTTGTGGTTGTTTTGAGTATAATATATCCTATCTGTCAAAATACATTAAATAATAATAACATGACAAGATATAATGTTGAATGATATATAGGTGCTATGTGTTCTACAGAAGATATCATTAAGCAAATGTAATACCAGACAATCAACATTTCATGAAACTATAAAATAATATTTGCATGGAAAAAGTGAAGTACAGAAGTTGTCAGGGAAGTCGGAGACAAAAAGAGATGTACTTTGACTCTCTGGAGTCGGAGTCTAAAACATGAGAAATAGACTAAGAATTCGACTCTACAGAAGTCCCAGAAAGAATTTGACTTCATAAAGTCGGAGTGAACTCATTCGACTTCCTGGAGTTGGATATCAACGCAGAGATTTTCGACTTTCTGAAGTCGGAGAGTAGACTTCGACTTTTGGAAGTCAGAGTGAGGACTTCGACTTCTCAAGAGATGGAGTTCATTCGATTTCCAAAGAGAGTCCACTTCGATTTTTTAGAGTCGGAGTCCACAGTCAGAGACAGTATGATACATAATGTATTATGTGGACTTAGAAAATTTTCAAGATAGTATTGTACAAACTATGTTCTGTGATATGTTGCAGTAGATTTGATTGTAAGAAATCTTTTTAAAAGATTTTTTCATAGAAAAATCACCATGTTAAAATAATTTAAAGTCTTAAATGATTTTCTTAGGGGATAGTTGCTCAACTATTTTTAGTCAAAATTGCTTTGTCTTTTTTTTTTTTTGAAATCTTAGGTAAAATGATGGTTATGTTACCCCAGTCTTTTGGTTGGGATAACTTAACCCAAGAGATATTCATGGGTATCCCACATGCCCTTGGGTTAGGTAATTAATTGGCTTCTCAAAGTGTAAACGTGAGTTAACTTCACTTTTGCCCCCATGAGATGGTTCGCATATGGCCAGCGAAGATCCATTGAGTCCTACATATGGAAAGCTCTATCATGTTCTGATCAAAAGTCCATAACCCTGACCATGTCGGAGCTTGGTTATACGAAGACTAGCAGGGAGGCTTGAGGCACATTAAACCTATAAGAAACCCTTCGATGCGAGGTATGTCAAAAAGGCCTAACCTAAGACCCCTTAATCCTCTACTCCTCTTTGCAAGTCCCCCTCTTATAGTTGTAGAATGCCATCTAATTTTCTGATAATCTCAAGCAATCCAATAGTCCGTTGCAGATCTGAGATCAAGTCTCCCACTTTGATACCGAATTAATTAAACAACTCGTGGTTAAAGTATTTAGGGGTTACTTAACCCAATTTTTAGTCAAAGATGCTTTGGCATTTTTTTTTTTTTTTGAAATCTTAGGTAAAATGATGGTTATGTTACCCCAATCTTTTTGTTGGGATAACTTAATCCAAGAGATATTTATGGGTATCCCGCATACCCTTGGGTTAGGTAATTAATTGGCTTCCTAAAGTGTAAAAGTGAGTTAACTTCACTTTTGCCCCCATAAGATGGTTCGCATATGGCCAGCAATGATCCACTGAGTTCTACATATGGAAAACACTATCACGTGCTGGTCAAAAGTCCATAACCCTAACTATGTCGGAGCTTGGTTACACGAAGATTGGTTGGGAGGCTTGATACATATAAAATCTATAAGAAACCCTTCGATGTGAGGTAAGTCAAAAACCTAAGAAACCCTAGATCCACCAACACCGTGAGGAGTGATCTTGAATCGTTCACCATCTTGATTTGTTCTTGCAGAGATCTAACTTAGGCATCAGAAGATTTTTTTTTCTGGGACGCTCCTCTTAAGACCCCTTAATTCTCTACTCCTCTTCGCAAGTCTGTTGAACCACTCCTATATTTTACCCTTATATTTTGGTGATAACAAAATTTATGATTAATTAATTATTATTAAAAATATTTAATATCATATTTTTCTTAATAAATATAAATTTATGTGATCAATTAAATATTAAATATATTTAATACCATGTTTTTCTAATAATAAATTAAATATCATGTTTTTCCAATAAATATAAATTTATGACATTATTGCCGTGTGATTTGCACTAAAAAGATAAATCGATGTCCATTCAATATACATCGATTTCAGTTTACAAAGTGCCATAAGGATTCACTCTCATAAGGATTCACTCTCATAAGGATTCGATAAGTGACTCTCACATCAATTTGCTCTCATATCGATTCGCTCTCATAAGGATTCGATAAGTGACTCTCATATCGATTCGCTCTCATAACGATTCGCTCTCATAAGGATTCGATAAGTGACTCTCATATCGATTCGCTCTCATAACGATTTGCTCTCATAAGGATTCGATAAGTGACTCTCATAAGGATTCGCTCTCACATCGAATCGCTCTCATAAGGATTCGATAAGTGACTCTCATATCGATTCACTCTCATAACGATTCACTCTCATAAGGATTCGATAAGTGACTCTCATATCGATTTGCTCTCATAACGATTTACTCTCATAAGGATTCGCTCTCATAAGGATTCAATAAGTGATTCTCATATCGATTCGCTCTCATAAGGATTCACTCTCATAAGGATTTTCTCTCACATGGATTTGCTCTCATAAGGATTCGCTCTCATAAGGATTTGATAAGTGACTCTCACATGGATTTGCTTCTCACATGGATTTCACTTAAACATAGATTTCATTTATATTCCAAAATATTTTTTGGCATCTAGTGAAAAAGTCAAATATTCTTGATTTGCGCAATCTTCTATCTTTCTGACAGGAGATCTTTTTTGCTTATCTCTCTAGATCTCTTCTTTCCTGCCAACAAAAAGGGGATTACTTACTACTTCTGGGTGGCAACAGAAAACATAGAGATATGAGCCTTTTTGACAGAAACACTCTTTTAACTAAACACTTTCTTCTATACTTGCAGACCTCGTAGACCACAAAATATCAGAAGAAAGAGAAGATGAGCAGCGGCTAGAACTCCAACGGATTTATTCAAATTGCTCATATAAAAGATGAAGCAAGGCTGAAGAAGAAAGAGAGCTTTTCTTGAAGATCTTTGAACGAGTGTACAACCAGTGAGGAACCTCAACGCCACATACACTCAAAGGAAAAGAGAGAAAGAGCCTGAGCCAAAAAGAAGTGTTCAAGCAGCTGAAGATCTCAAGCATTCAAGCTCCTTCTCCTCTCTTCACTCTCTCTATGTGCATCTTGTAATCTGGGGGAGAGTGTCTTTTAGCTGAGAGTTTCTTTTAGTTGGTTTTCTTCTGTTCCAACTCTCAACTATGTTCTTTCTTTTCTAAGAAAGATCTTTATCCAGCTGTAGGACTGTATACAGTGTAGAACCTAACTAGGGGTTTATGTCTAGCAAAACCGCACTGGGGTTTGTACCAAGAGGTTGGCTTCTTGACCTGTAAAAGAAGTGGGCTACCTTCTTGCCCGGGAAAGAGAAGAAGACCAGCTGGGGTGCTGGGTGTTGTATTGTCCTTGAGGGGGACTGTACCCTTGGTTAGTAAAATCCCAAGAGGTTGCTTGGGGACTGGATGTAGGACTTCCATGTAGGAAGGGCCGAACCAGGATAAATCACTTGTGTTATTTGTGTGATTGTTTATTTGCTTCCACACTGCTACTCTTTATCACACTAAACTAACCAAACTTTCAAGTGTTAATTTTCTGTGTTTAAGTTTCTATTTTAAATTTCAGAAAAGCCTATTCACCCCCCCCCCCCACTCTAGGTTAGCTTGCTGCCGTACCAAAAGGGCCAACAAAGTCCCCCTCTTATAGTCATAAAATGCCATCTAATTTTTTGATAATCTCAAGCTATCATGCAGTCCATTGCAGATCTGAGATCAAACCTCTTAAGAAGCTAAATCAGGAGGGTAACAATCATAAGAAGTTTGGAAGAAAGATCTATTGTAGGAGGAGTAACAATCATAAGGAATAAAGTTGTGAGGAATAAAGAGATCTAACCGGAGATGGCACGAGAGACTTTTTCGGGAGAGATTACCTTGATGTCAGAGTCGAGACTCCTTTCCGCACAAAATTTTATCTAGCAATACAAAATTACATGGGCATTGTATATGTATTATGTATAGAATGTAATATTCCCCAAACGCTACATCGATGTGGTCCCCAATACTACATCTACAATGCCTAATGGAAAAATCATAAAATTTAATGTAAAAGAAATACCTTGCAATTTTAATATAAGGTAACCCTGGGAGAAAATCCTTAAGTAGAAATTTGAAGTCGGGCAAGAAATTTAACTTGATGCGATGTAGAAGTGATCACTGAAAGGCCTAACTGATCTTGACAGTTCCTGGATCCAAGAAATTGTGTGTATTGCCATTGTAGAGAAGATCAATTGCTGGCAAAGCCCTAACATTGCCAATCAACCTTAAAGTACCTGTGGAGGTATTTCCCTGTTTGGGCTGGAGCCAAACGGGCCTACACTTGGAGACAGGGAAGATGACCGCCAGTAGCGGACGAATGCCTGCAAAACCAGAACGGAATCAGGGGGGGCCGGTTGAAGAACCGGGGAGAACCCTCCGACGCCCAAGTCAGTAAACTGCAAGTGAGGCTTGGAGAAGAAGGGTTCAGTGTTGTGCAAGAGCGATGTGCGTTAGATCACGTACCTATGCATGGAGGCTTACCGGAGCCTTTTATAGGCAGAAGTGTTGAGGGAGAGGGACGGAACATCCCTGATCAACGCCGTAAAGGGCGCGCCTGTTAGCGCCATTAGCGGGGAGGCACCCATTGAGGGGCCTTGCAGTTAACGCACCATTTAATCGTGGGGCATGCATGATGCAGCAGTTGTAACCGTTACAAGGAGACGGAGGGCTGTTTGAATCCTCCTGGTCGGAGGTACTGGGCAGGGGCCCTACTCGGTAAATAGAACATGTTGCTCGGTGACAAGGCCTGCTGCTAGATGCCCGATGCGCGGAAGTGTTGCTCGTGCCGAAGAGGCCCCGACACACGCCGAGCAGCGTCTGCTCAGAAAAGAGGGCCCTGGGCTGAACATGCTGTAAGGCGTCTGGAGACGGTTCTTGGGTCCCGCTGGTACCTGAATGCAGGGATCGTCCTCGGGACCTTAAAGTTGTCCCTGAGAAGATGTGGCGCCCTACGGAAGGGCCACGTTTGTCCACTGAATTGGGTTGGGCCATGATGGGCTCTGCGCACGAAGGTGGCTAGGAATAGCCACCACACTTGCCCCCCACGCCATCGAGTGAGCTCCGGAATCGGGACGCTCGAGGGCGAAAGCCTACTCGAACGTCACCTCCGTATTAAATGCGACGATGACCTCGGATGTATAAGCGGCGGCGAGGCGACGACGCTCACCATGCCTCCTCGATAGCGGAGGAAATCTCATGATGGCGGGGTGACGTGTCAAGCCGGGTGCTCCCCGCAGTACATCTGAACGGTCATTTTGGAGCGGGGGGCGCCGCCTTGGTATTTCGAATTTCGCGCCCTCCTTTCCTTATAAGGAAGAGGAGGGGCGAAGGTGGGGAACCCACGCCTTTAGCATTTTTCGGAGAGCCTGCTTACCCCCCCCCCCCCCCCCCCCAAGCATCTCCTCTTCATCTTTCTCCTCACGATCTCCAGCTCCACCACCTTCTTTGTCTCTGCAACTTTCGGTGATGGCCAACAAGGGAAAAGTTGTCGCAGTCGCCGAAGTGAGCGGAGTGGCTCTGATGGGCGCCCAGGGGCCGCGATGCCGCCATTACGAAGGCCTCCGCGAGCGCTTCCGGATTGGTGATGAGTACGAGATTATGATGGCGAGGGAGGAGGACTCGCAACTGACGAACGGGTCAGGGTGCCTCACTCTGTCGCTCGACCACATGGAGGCTGGATTCCAACTGCCGCTGCCGGAGGTGGCGAAGGCGCTGTTGAACTGATGGGGACTCGCGCCAATCCAGCTAACGCCAAACTCATGGTGGACTGTCTGTATTTTATGCATCGTCTGCAAGCTTCGGAAAGTCCGGGGTTCAGCGGAGGTGTTCCGGGCGCAATTCTGCCTCACCTTCTCGCCAGGGTCCAAGGCTGGTATTTACTATACCAAGCATCGACCGGACAGGATGCAGATTGAGTTCGCGAAGAATCATTCCAACAACAAAGGTTGGATGAAGCGGCTCTTCTTCGTCAAGCGACGCGACGGTGCGGAGTGGGGGTTCCCGACCAGGGTCCAAATGGTGAGGAAGGATACGTATCCCTTCCTGATCCAAGATGAAGCGAAGGCTTCGGATAGTCTGAACCGAGCATACGTGCGCAACGGAGAGGGCTACCTAATAGAGTTCCAACTCATCCAGCATGGTCTGAGCCGACCATGGAGTAAGTACCCGATCATGTTGCAGTCGTATGTCTATCGCATAATTGTCTTCTGACTGTGCGCTTTCCCCCTTTTTGGCTTGCAGGTGTCGAGGAGGTAGCCGTCGGTCGGGACCAGGAGGCCAATGAGGATTACGCCGAGCAGATCGCCATCATTCCTCATTTGGTGTTCGAGGGCGATGACGTTTCTGCCGTGATAAGGATTCCTACTACAGTGAGGGCTCCTTCCTCGGTGACCACTACCATGGCGGTGCTGGCTTCTGCAAAGGGGCGTCCTGCGAGCAGCTCTCCAGTCATTGAGAAGAGGCCACAGAAGATCCGGTTGAAGAAGAAGGCCGTAATGAAGGCTGCTGCGAGGGTGGTGTTGCCGTCCTTGACCGAGGAAGGAGGAGCAAGCCAGCCTCAGACCGCAAAGAGGAGGCCGGTGGTCACCGAGCAGCAGACGTCCGAGGGCAGAGCAGAAGAGGAGGAGGTGGACCAACAACCTCTGATGAGGAGGAAGAGGAAGAGGCAGCTGGAGGAGGCCGCGTCGCAAGTGGCGGAAGGGGACGATGAGGAAGGTTTTGAGGGAGAGGTCCCTCATTTTGCAGCGCTGAAGAAGCGCAAATCTATTGAAATGGCCACCGAACTGGGGCTTGTCGTGGTGAGCAACGAGTCGGGGAGCTCGTCCGAGGAGCGAACGAGGATGTCTGTGCCCCAAGACCCCGTTGAGGGTCGTCCGCAGGAGGTGGCTCCGACGGGGGTCTCGAGCACCGGCGCCGACGAGCGGAGTGCTGCGCTCGTTGGTGAGGAGGCAACCATGCAAGGGGGCGAGAAAGCCCCGTGCATTGCTGAAGTCCCCGAGGGGCCCGTCTCCTCAGCGACAGCAGCCCCTGGAGTTGGGGAGAGGAGTTCGACGACGACGGCTGCCCTGCCCATGGAGAGGACTTCGGCGATGACGGGCACCTTGCCCCCCATTCCCCCCATCGAAGCAGCTGTTGAGGCGATAGCACAAACAGTCGGCGCGGGTGGCGATGCGGCCGAGCAGGTCACCGAGACCGAGGAGGGGGGGCTCCGAAAATCTCTCATTGTCGCAGAGAACCAGGAGGTGGCAGCCGAGGTCCCCAGAGTGGTTGAAGGAGGCCCTTCTGCAGGGCAGGTGGGCCAGGCTGTCGAGGACCAGGTCATCTCTGAAGAAGATCAGAGGCCTCTCTCCTAAGTGCTGGGGCGGAAGTCGCCAATGGTTCCTTCAGAGGCCATGCTGGAAGTGGCCCTGGAGCTAGGGGTGAACATGGTCCGGTTCGGTTGGTTCACCTCATTTTTTGGGTGAACCGAAACCGAACCGAAATACTGTTCAAACCGAACCGAACCGAACCGGTTCGGTTCGGTTTAAATCGAAGTTTAATTCTACATATGACGCAAGCGCAAGTTTGGCGTGGTGGTGAAGACGTTGGCCCCTAGGTACATGGGTGGGGGGTTCGAATCTTGTTTTGGTCAAAAAAAAGTCTCACTTTTAACATATTTTTCATATAAAAAACCTGCTGCAGAAGAGGGGAATCGAACTCCTCTCGCCGCGCTGACCTGCGACCTTACTTACCAACTAGCCTAATAAATTTTTGAGTAATTAAAATATATTATATATATATTCGGTTTATTTCGGTTCCACAATGTGGAACCGAACTGAACCAGTTAGATGCCCAACCCCCGAACCGAACCGAACTGGTCGGTCGGTTCGGTTCGGTTTTTCGGGTTGGACCAAATTATGAACACCCCTACCTGGAGCGCCTCGAAGGACAAACTTCGAGGGTCCTTCCTCCGTGCCCTACTGTGTCCCAGCTAGAAGTGCTGGCGCAGTGCCAGCAACTGAGCCCGGAGGAGACCCCCGAGCACTCAAGTGGGGTCTATCGCCCGGAGCATCCTGCTGAGCACGACGATGATGATGTCGATGTAGGGGCGCTGACAGACGGAATCACGAACTCTCTGGGCATGCTGAAGAAGCTCGCTATGTGCGCCCAAACCAAAAACAACTGTGGGAGGCGGAGTCTGCCTTCTGCAACGATCTGGTGCAACAGCATAAGGCCCGTGAAGCCGAGCTGCAGAATGAGGTGAATAACCTCAAACACGCGCTTCGGACTTCCGAGCTCCATTTGGCCGTTTCACGCGCAGAGAAGGAGGCACTTGCCCGCGTCCTGGCTGACGCGAAGGACCGAGGAGTGGCCGAGTACAAGGCGGGTCCGTGCTTCAAGGAAGACTTGGAGCAGTTTGGGGCCCGTTGCTACAAGGTAGGCCTCGATGCTGGGAAGGAGTTCGGGCGGGGGCTTGCAACAACCGAGCATGCCCGAGAGGCATTCGAGGCTGCAGTGGGGGAGTGCAGACGCCGGACTAACGATGCTCGTCTGGACGGAGTACGCTTCGCCCAGTTCCAGTCAGGGCAAATGCCTTCTGCAGACGATGGCGCCGGTGCCTCCAGACAGGTCCTTTGAATGTATCTGCCTTCCCTTTTTGTTTGGTAGCTCGGCCAGAGCGAGCTTTTGTACATAATCTGAATAGATCTCCTCTCTTTTTTTTTAATGGCTTCACTTTTTCTATCTCCTTCCCTTGTACATGTTCTGTCCGAATCGGAATTCGTTGGTCGTTTAGAAGGGTTCGCAGTTACCGTGCAAGTCGTTTGGAACTGTCGAGAGGTTCCGACCAAGGGTGTTGTGCGGAACACTTTACACTTGGTGGTATCGCCTTGATCCTTTTGAGCTGAAAAGCTTTGAACAGGGATGGCTTCAGATACCAGCTCAAGCCGACTGAAAGAACGGGAGGAAGAGAAGTAGGATGCCGAACAGAAGGCTTTTATAAGTAGTAAGCCTTCAAATTGGATACATGCCAGGTTCTGGGTATGACTCCGCCACTAGGAGTAGTTAGCTTGTAAGAGCCTTTTCCAAGAACCTAGGTGACCTGATAAGGTCCTTCCCACTTGGGGGCGAGCTTGCCGGCTGTTCTTCGAGGATCCGATGCCGAGCAACGGTGAAGAACGAGGTCACCTTCGAAGAAGCGCCTTTCCCGAACTCGGGAGTTATAATATTGCGCAAGTCGTTGTTGGTAGGAGACTAGTCTGATGCTGCGTCACTTTGACGTTCGCCAAGCATGTCTAGGTTTTCCTTAAGCGTGCGATTATTGGCGGCCTCGTCAAAGTGAGTCGTCCGGAGAGTGGGGAGAGCCACTTCCAAAGGCACAACGGCCTCTGTGCCATAGGCCAAATGGAAAGGGGTCTCCCCGGTAGCTATCCAAGCAGTTGTTCGATGGCACCACAATACATTAGGGAGCTCGTCAATCCATGAACCTCCTGCAGCCTCCACTCTTGTGTGAATCTCGTGCAGCAATGTTCGGTTGGCGTTCTCAACCAAACCGTTCGCCTGGGGGTATGCAACTGAAGTGAAGTGGTTGTAGATGCCGAGCTCAGAGCATTTCTGCTTGAAGAACATGCTATCGAACTGCTTCCCATTGTCGGAAGTAATCACCCTTGGGATGCCGAAGCGGCAAAGGATGTTCTTCCAGATGAACTTCCATGCAGCTCAGTCGGTGATGGTAGAAACGGGTTCTGCCTCGACCCATTTGGTGAAGTAATCGATGGCGACGAATGGGAATTTCTTCCGCCCTTAAGCTTCTGGAAAGGGACCCAAGATGTTGATGCCCCATCTGGCGAAAGGTCGAGGTTCGAACAGGGTATGAAGTTGTTCGGCAGGCTGCTTGATAAGCTGACCGAACTTCTGACATTCCGGACACCTTCTGACGAAGGACATGCAATCCTTTTCCAGAGAAGGACACCAGAATCCGGCTCGAATGATGCTGCGCGCCAGCGTTCTGCCCCCCAAGTGGCTTCCGCACAACCCTTCATAGGCTTCTTCGGTGGCTGATGCTGCCTCAGTGGGACTGAGGCACCGCAGAAGAGGTCTCGAGAGGGATCGTCAGTATAGTTGACCTTCTATGAGGGTGAACCTCTGGGAGCATAGCCTAATCTTGCAGGCTTCGCCTTGGTCAGACGGAAGCTCATTTCGAAGCAGATATGCCATGAAGGGTCTATCCAACTCGGAGCTGGAGGATCAGCCTCGATGGCGGCTACATCTACCTCTATGCTCGGCGGGGCGAGCTCTTCTATGAATACGGAGCGAGAAGGGGCGACGTCGCCTGAAGATGCCAACTTGGCGAGTGCATCGGCCCGCACATTCTGCTCCCGTGAGACATGGATGATTTCGAAGTAGAGGAGGCCCTCTGTTCGGTTCTTCACCTGCTGGAGGTATTGTGCCATGCGGGGCTCCCTTGCTTCGAAGTGTCCGCTTACCTGGCTGGCGACCAATTGCGAGTCACTGAAGACCCGTAGTCGAAGTGCCCCGAGGTGCCTAGCCATTCGAATTCCGGACAGCAGCGCTTCGTACTCGGCAACATTGTTGGAGGCGGAAAAGCGGAACCTCAAAGCATATTAGAACTCTAAGCCCTCCGGGGAGGTGAGAACCAAGCCAGCTCTGCTCACTGTGACACAAGAGGATCCGTCCACGTAGAGCTCCCATGGGGGCTCGATGACCAATGGAAGGTCCTGCTCGGCCGAAATGGTGCATTCCGCGACGAAATCTGCCAATGATTGCGCCTTGATGGCCGTCCTCGGACGGTAGCTGATGTCGAACTCGCCTAGCTCAATGGCCCATTTGATGAGCCTGCCGGAAGCCTCTGGCCGCTGAAGGATGAGCTTTAACGGCTGATCAGTAAGGACCGTGATGGAGTGGGCCTGAAAGTAAGGCCTAAGCTTCCGCGCGGCTGTGACCAGTGCCAAGGCAAGTTTCTCTGCTCGGGGGTACCTTCTTTCAGCTTCTTGAAGGACCCTGCTGATGTAGTAGACGGGAAGCTGGGCCACTCCCTCTTCTCTGATCAATACTGCGCTGATGGAGTGTTCAGTAACCAAAAGGTATACGAACAAGGGTTCCCCAAGCACAGGTTTCGAGAGAACAGGTGGGGCTGCCAGATATGCCTTCAACTCAGCGAAGGCAACTTCGCAGTCCTCGGACCACCGTACATGCCCCCCTTGCTGTGAGGAGCCTCTGGGTCCTCGCAGCAATTTGAAGAAGTTGAAGCTCCTCTCTGCTGCTCGGGACATGAATCGGTTGAGTGCGGCTAGACGTCCAGTCAAACGTTGGACGTCGCACACCGTCTTAGGGCTGCTCATTTCAAGTATTGCTTGGATTTTCTCAGGGTTGGCCTCTATTCCTCTGTTTGAGACGAGGAAGCTGAGGAACTTACCTGAGCATACTCCAAACGCACACTTGGCTGGGTTGAGATTCATGTTGTACCTTCGTAAAGTTGCGAAGGTCTCTTCGAGGTCGGAGATGTGGTCGGCGCTTGGGAGCGTTTTGACCAACATGTCGTCGACGTAGACCTCCATGTTTCGCCCAATCTACAGCTCGAACATCTTGTTGACCAGCCGCTGGTATGTCGCACCAGCGTTCTTCAGACCAAAGGGCATCCTGGTAAAACAGTACAAGCCCAGGTCGGTGACAAACGTGGTGGCGTCCTGGTCTGGAGGATGCATGTTGATTTGGTGATAACCAGAGTATGCGTCCAAAAAGCTGAGAAGCTCATGTCCGGACGTTGCGTCCACCAACTGGTCGATGCGTGGCAGAGGAAAGTTGTCCTTGGGCGTAGCCTTGTTAAGATCTTTGTAGTCTATGCATACGCACCATTTGCCATTAGCTTTGCGTACGAGGACTACATTGGAGATCCATCTTGGATAGTGGGCTTCCCAGAGGAGCCCAACTGTTCAGCTTTTGACGACGTGATCACGGATCACGGTCTGCCGTTCTCGGTTGACGGGTCGCCGCCGCTGCTGGACCGGTGAGACCCGGGGGTCCAAGCGAAGGCGATGCACCATTACTTCTGGAGGAATGCCTGGTAGCTCGTCGTCCGACCACGCAAACACATCTAAATTGGCTAAGAGGAATGCCTTGTAGCGTTGTTGTTCGGCTTCCGGAAGCAGCAAGCCAATATAGAGGACATGCTCGGGGTCGCTATCTATACGGACCGGAAGTAAATCTTCAGCGGGAGTTCCTCGGCCGGTAGAGGGCTGATCGGCTTGCAGAGGCACGATGTGCGGGGCTTCGAGAGGTTGCTTGTCCCTCAGTGAGAGGACATAGCACCGTCGAGATTCTCGTTGGTCGCTGAGCACCTCACCGATCCCATGCGGAGTGGGAAACTTCATCTTCTGATGGAGAGATGAAGGCACCGCCTTGAGCCTACCGATCAGGCCCCTGCCGAGGATAGCATTGTAACCAGGCATGTTCCGGATGACCAAGAAGTCCACTATATTGGTCACACTCCTTGGGGCCGTCCCAAGAGTTATTGGAAGGCGAGCTCGCCCCATGGGCTGGACCGAGACCCTTGAGAAGCCGAACAGAGGTGACTCAACAGGGGTGAGCTGGTCGGTTTTCAGTCCCATAAGCAGGTAGCAGTCGTAAGCTAATGCGTCGGGGGCACTTCCATTATCCACCAGGATCCGGCGCACATTACAACGGTTGATGGTGGCTGAAACAACCAGCGCATCAGTATGTGGAGTGGAGACTCCTACAAGATCTTCATCCGAGAAGGTTATAGCCTCCTCGGAAAGTGCGCGTGCGAGGGGAGGAGGATAAGCGCTGGAGCCCTGTCCACTGCGTGCACCCGCCGAGCGTAGTCGCGCCGGCTTTGATTGCTTTCTCCGCCTACACCGAAGCCTCCCGTGATCACGTTGATCTCTTGCCCATTGGGCTCGTTGTTGATGGGCTGCTCAGGAGTCCGCTCTCGGTGCCTCTGGCGGTCTTCATTGCGGCGCACATACCGTCCAAGATAGCCGCGCTTGATGAGGGACTCAATTTCGTCCTTAAGCTGGCGGCACTCGAAGGTGTCGTGGCCGTGGTCGCAGTGGAAGTGACAGTACTTTTCTTGGTTGCACCTTCGGGGGTCGGAGCGCATCCTTGGTGGCCACCGAACATATGGCTCGTCCCGGATTTCTGCCAGGATCTGTTCGGGTGCCACCGTGAGCGGGGTGTAGTCGGTGAAGGGGTGTGGTCGGCGCGGCGAGTCCCCGTTGCGCCGCCCTTTCTTCCGATCACGGTCGAAACAGTTATCGGAAGGTCTCTTCTTGTCCGACGATTCTCCCTGCTCTGCTCGGCCAGCTGCTAGGCTCTCCTCGCACGCGGCATGGCATTGCGCAGTAGAGAGCAGCTCGGCAAGGGTGGATGGCTGCTGTACTCCCAGCGTCCTCTATAGGAAGCCATCGTGAGTGCCCTGGATGAGGGCACTGGTGGCTAACGGGACATCGAGGCACGGGATGCGGAGCGCCTCGGTCTGGAACCTCTTGACGTAGTCCCAGAGCGCTTCTCCCTTCTTCTGCCGAACAGCGAGAAGGGAGGCCGCGGTGTGCGGTTGCGACCTTCTGCCCAGGAAGTTGTTCCGAAAGGACTTCTTCAGCTGGTGTAAGGAAGAGATGGAACCTACAGGGAGGGCTTCGAACCAAGCCCGAGCGGTTTCCTTCAAAGTGGCCGGGAAGGCCCGGCATTTGGCCGCATCAGATGCCCCATGGAACACCATATGCGACTCGAACCCGTGGATGTGGTCCGCGGGGTTGGAGGTGTCATCGTACGGCGCGATGGTGGGCAGAGGGAGCTTGGGAGAGACCCGAGCTTTCCAGGATCTCCACAATGAACGGGGAGCGGAAGTTCAGGTCCTCTTCGGCCGGAGCTTTGCCCTCTGTCCGCTGGACCATCGCGTCCACACGACGTTCCAGGTCGACGACGTAGCGCAGGCGCCTGGCCAACTCCTGTTCGGAGTGCGCCGAATCTGCATGCTCGGTTCTGTGGGAGTTGGCTCCCACGACCGAGCGCGGTGGGCGCGGGGCCGCCGTGGAGCGATGGGGTGAACGACCACGGCGCTCCGATGTTCGTTCATCAGACGGGCGCGATGCGACCTCCGCGGTGAATCCGCATGCTGCCCCTGAAGCGCAGGGGGGCGTGAGATCGTCGGTGAGACGACTCCACCTGAAGTTCCTGCGGTAGGGAGGCCGCCGGGGCCGGCTGCCTGGGCAACTAAGTCTGAAGGCCTAGGCATATGCCCGCGAGGTGCTGCATTTGCCCCCAGAGTTCTGCTACCTCCAGGGCAGTTGCAGGCACGGCGACGGCGGGTGCAGGGACGTCGCCGGCCGCACCGGCAGGGGCTACGGTGACATCAACGGGGGGAATACGCTGACGGGAGTCCACTCGCGACTGGCGGGACCTCGTCATACGGCTTCCCACGTTCTGGTACGAAGATCGTCCGCGAGCCATGGCTGTCGTCGCTTCCCACAGACGGTGCCAAAAGTGTGGAGGTATTTCCCTGTTTGGGCTGGAGCCAAACGGGCCTACACTTGGAGACAGGGAAGATGACCGCCGGTAGCGGACGAATGCCTGCAAAACCAGAACGGAATCAGGGGGGCCCGGTTGAAGAACCGGGGAGAACCCTCCGACACCTAAGTCAGTAAACTGCAAGTGAGGCTTGGAGAAGAAAGGTTCAGTGTTGTGCAAGAGCGATGTGCGTTAGATCACGCACCTCTGTATGGAGGCTTACCGGAGCCTTTTATAGGCAGAAGTGCTGAGGGAGAGGGACGGAACGGCCCTGATCAACGCCGCGAAGGGCCCGCCTGTTAGCGCCATTGGCGAGGAGGTGCCCGTTGAGGGGCCTTGCAATTAACGCACCATTTAATCGTGGGGCATGCATGATGCAACAGTTGTAACCGTTAATTACAAGGAGACAGAGGGCTGTTTGAATCCTCCTGGTCGGAGGTACTGGGCAGGGGCCCTGCTCGGTAAATAGAACATGTTGCTCGGTGATAAGGCCTACTGTTGGATGCCCGATGCGCAAAAGTGTTGCTCGTGCCGAAGAGGCCCCGACACATGCCGAGCAGCGTCTGCTCGGAAAAGAGGGCCTGGGCCGAATAGGCTGTAAGGCGTCCGGAGACGGTTCTTGGGTCCCGCTGGTACCTGAATGCAGGGATCGTCCTCGGGACCTTAAAGCTGTCCCTGAGAAGACGTGGCACCCTACGGAAGGGCCACATTTGTCCGCTGAATTGGGTTGGGCCATGATGGGCTCTGCGCACGAAGGTGGCTAGGAATAGCCACCACAGTACTTGAGGATGATAAATGAGGTGCACACTAACAAGATAGAGAAGATTCAATCACCATTAACTTTCCTTCAGAAAATCAATATTCTCTGAATCAACAGTGTGATAATCTGAGATATCTAGGATAGCTTATGATGCTGCAAGTATGACATGGCACCCTCTTGTCATCACAATTATAACATAACCCTTTCGACCTCCATTCTTGAAGTTGTTGATTAGTGAGAGCCGAAGATGAGAGGTGAGAGAACGACGGTTGTAGGAATAAGATCAAGAGCAAGATTGATTGTGTCGCGTAAAATGATCGTGTCATATTTTTTGTGATACGATACGGTGTTATTGGTACTGTACCAATCAATCGATCAAAAATTTTAAGTCAATCGACCGATTTTCATGTCTCATTGAAGACTAAATAAAATATGAGTTATAGATACTATCTTTACAAAAATCGGTTCATCGATAAAGAGAAATTGATCGAGTAATTTTAAATTTTGACATGTTAAACGTTTGAGAGTATTCACTAAAAAAATTAATTAAACAATAAAAAAATTGATCAATTGATTTAGTCGTATATCAACCGTGTCGAAACTTGCAACTTCCTAACACGATACAATATCGCAACAGTACGATAAATCTTGATCAAGAATCTAACATTTAGATTTATAGATGTTGGTGTTCAAGAGAGCGTATCAAAAAATCCGTACATTTAGTGGTCTCCGTCAATACTCTTATGAGTATCGTTCGAGATTCATGTTAGACCTCCGTCACCTCCTCCCTTCCCCATGTGGCTTTGGCGATAGTTGGATGCTCCAAAGTGACCGAATTGTGCTGATGGTTACAGAGCTAACAGGCGTTATGATTAGGGCTGTTCATAATACGGTTCAAACCGTAAAACCGAACCGAACTGGCCAGTTCGATTCGGTTCGGTTCGGTTCGGGTTGAGAGGTCTGACGGTTCAGTTCGGTTTTGCATTGGAAAACCGAATGAACCGATTATATATTAAATATATAATATATATCAAAGAGGAGCGCGTAGCCCAGTGGGCTAGCGCCTCCCATTTACTTGGGCAGACCTGAGTTCGATAATCAGGTCTGCCATCTGGGCCATTAAAGTTTTTTTTTTTTTCAAATTTCGGTTCAAACCGAACCGAATCGATTGGTTCAACCTTAATTTCGGTTCGGTTTCGATTCACCCAAAAAGTGGGGTGAACCGAACCGAACCATGTTCACCCCTAGTTATGATAAATTCTGCCAGACATGGTGTAAAACTAACGACAAGGATCCGAGGCTTTTTAGATTAATCCGAGGAATTCAAAGGGAAAGGAGCAATAATTGCATGTAACATTGCAGCTGCAGTCACCATGTTGACCAGTAACTTCCTCTCTATATGTGTGAGTAAACTGACCCATAATGAAAAAGTTAATCTTATGCCTTACAATTTATATTTCTGTCACTCCATTTTAACGTTACGCACTCTGTTATTCAAATTAGCAATATAATTATATTAACTTTTTTTCTTCTTCTTTTTTTGGTACTACGTACCCTTGGCTAGCCACGCATTAGAACTGTAAACGGAGCAGATATAGATTTTTCGATTTCGATTCGAATAGTTAATCGAATAATTCGTATTCGTTCTGAATACAATTCAGATACAAAACAAATAATTTAATCGGATAATTTTCAGATTCATAGCGGATAAAGATCTATTATCCGCTTTGAAAATATAAATTTAATAAAAGATATTAAGTGATCTAAAATTCATAGAAATGTGTAAAAAAAAGTACAAATGTCAAAAATATTATCTAAACAAAAAATTAATATTAAATATATTATATACAGATCGTTAGATTTATGATCCAATGGTCAAAAATAACTCTATTTCGGAGCGGATCTTAAACGGAGTGGATCACCCGTTTCGTATTCGCTCCGTTTATTATCCGGATAATATCCGTATCTGAAATCCGCTCCGTCAAATATTTGTTAAACAGATAATATCTAATTAATCAGATACTAATTCGAATTAGATCTGGATATTATCTGAATCCGTTTACAGTCCTACCACGCATAGCCCCACACGCCCAAGGATCAGCCCCTAGGTGCATTCCTCCCAACCCCACGTATAACAACTGCGCTAGACCTTAAAACATAGAATAAATATGAAACATATGAAGATTACGAGAGTAAAATGTATAAGTTCCTATCATTAACTATATATTGTTGGGATCTCGACATAGGTCTTATCAGATACAACTAACAGTGGGAGTGAATGCATCGTTTTCTCAAGGGTGCACAGCAAGTCACAATAATACTACAATGTGGAAGTTCTTGCTTAATATGCCACAGCTTGGACTCAGAGTCCCAGATTGTGCAGTGCATGATGTGGAAAAAAAAAATTTCTTTTCTTTTATTTTGGTGGTCAAGATATTTAGAATTTCCAGGCAATCTCTCGAGTACCAAATTAGTGACCAGAAAATAATTCTTTTTGTATAAAATTGTAAATATTGATCATTGTAATTGAAACTTTATTATGTCAAACGATTATTCTATTCTATTTTTAAGATTTTATTTCCTCTTACTAGATATATTTTATTATTAGAATTTTGTATATTAATCTTTATAATTTTAACTAATTATATATTAATCTTTCTAATTTAACTATTATCATATTAATCTGTCGAAACTTTATCGTTAAACATATTAATCCATGTCGTTTCTTCCTATCCACGAAAGTAAATCTAACTTAAGTTAAGTGGACAATAATTTGTAAAAAGACTAAAATAACTTTTAGTTAATCGATGAAAAGTCCACAAAGGACACAGTAGAGTTTTTGACTTCAAAAGAAAAAGAAAAAGTCCACGCAGTAGCTAGAGTGTGCGAATCATATGGCTAAGTCCAGCGGCAACCGCTACCCTCTGTAGACTCCGCCACCACCATCACCCTCCCCCCGCCCACCACCACACATGTCTCCACCCTCACCACCAACTCCTCCTCCACCCAACAAACCAACCTCCCACCCCTCATCACTCCCATGTACCCCCTCGGGGACCCTCCCTTCTGCCACACCCTCTCCACCCGCCACCACCATCCACACCCTCACCGCCAACTCCTTATCCGCCCAACACACCAACCGCCCACCTTCTCAGGCACCACCCCTCCGACGACGCACCCTCCACCCGGATCAATTGCGATTTACCTCCGAGCTCCAGGTTGCAAGCCATGGACTGGTTCTATTCATAGACGGGATGCAAAGGAGCGTCGGGAAGCTACAGTACTGGACGACACATCTGTTTGAAGACATCGATGGCTGCTCAAATCCATTGCCAATGTCGTTGTCGATGATGTCGCCCCCGCTCCACTGCTGCTGTTGTAGCCTGCGGTGCCCTTGGGGTTGCTGCTCCTGCTTGGGGCAGCCTCAGCGCTGGTGTGCTTGCGCCCACTTGAGTGCCGCCGTGAGTGCATTGGAGATGGGTGGCTACTTTAGCCAATGTCGGTTGTTGCTGCATGAGTGCTGGAGCTACCACGTCATACAAATGTCGGTGGAGGGTGTAGGAAATCGTTGAGAGGGTGCCAAATGCATGCGTAGCCAAAAAAAGCTTTAAAAAAATGATTTCATTACAGTTTGTTATCGGATCCAGATGACATTCAAATGTAAGTTATTCTCACCTAAGAGAGTTCGTACATGAAATACAAAACTAATTCTACGAATGAAGGAGCTCACGCGATCTCTCTCTAACGACGTTCACATGGAGACGATCAGCAACGGTGGCTCCTTCTCACGTCGGCGTCTCCTCTCCACTGTAGTGCAGCTCCAAGCAACAGCAACAGCAAGCAAGTTGCAACAACATCAAGCCAACAGCAGCAATGAGAGAGAGCTCATGGCTCTCTCTAATGGATTATTTGGTCCATCGACTCCCTTAGGGATTTGCTGTTACTACATGCTGGCCCGGGATCGGGTGTGTGTAGTGGCATCGGTGCTTGACAGCCCAGCCCTCCGCAAGGACTAACCGCCCTGTGCGAAGCCCCTCAGGCCGACCACAGTGTTGATGTGGGGTTCTGGGCCACCATAAAGGAAATACGATCCGCCTTCATTATCAGCTCGAGCTTTTGGTGCAACGGATTGGGGCTTGATCCAACAAGTTGTATCAGAGCGAGGTTGCGGGTTCGAATCCCCCGGGTGTCGCTGGAGGGGAGTTTGTTGGATTATTTGGTCCATTGACTCCCTTAGAGATTCGTTGTTACTACATGCTGGCCCGGGATCAGGTGTGTGTAGTGACATCGGTGCTTGACAGCCTAGCCCGCCGCAGGGACTAACTGCCCTGTGTGAAGCCCCTCAGGCCGACCACAGCATTGATGTGGGGTTCTGGGCCACCATAAAGGAAATACGGTCCGCCTTCACTATCAGCTCAAGCTTTTGGTGCAACGGTTGGGGCTTGATCCAACACTCTCTTCTTTCTCTTCTCTCCTTGGAAGAGAACGGTAGGGGGAGAGAAGAAGAGAGAGAGGAAGAGTGTGTGAGGTGGGTGCGAAGAGCTCATCTTGTAGCTCTTCACAACCCCCTTCATACATATAGAGGGAAACCCACCAACCCCCACATGGCCTGCATGTCGCGCGACCATATTGTGTACAACCTAGAGTATGTCCAACCATACCACTATTGACAGCAAGACCGGATGTCTCCAAGCAATGTTGGCAACATACGTTACTATCGCTAGGATAGTTTTGGCGACAATCGATCATGTCATCAGGACATCCTTGCGATAATTGATCATGTCGCCATGACATTCCAAGCGATGGTCAATGCTGTCACCAGGACCATCCTCGTGTCGCCAAACAATGTTGGCAACATACGTTACTGTCGCTAGGATAGCTTTGGCGACAATCGATCATGTCATCAGGACATCCTGGCGATAATTGATCATGTCGCCATGACATTCCAAGCGATGGTCAATGTTGTCACCAGGACCATCTTGGTGACGGACTGTCTAGTCTCCGTCTTAGGTCAAAATAGAACCTATTGGATAACTCTTATACAATCATCTATTATCGTTGTGTCATTCACCTTTTGTGTGTGGCCCTTTAGGTTTAATACCGAGCTGGTCATAAGTTATACATGTCAGAACTTTTTCTGACTAATTGAGTCATTATATCTCCATCACGATTTACTCAACTTATCGACTATGGACGTACCAAGCTACTACTCCTTTGTCTCTAAATGGTACAAGGGGATGAAATCCATTAGACCTTTCTGCCCACAATTACCGTGTACATTTAGTCTCTCATCCATCTAATATCTCAGAGACCGTATATTAGGCATGGTGCAGTCAGACTTATACGGAATCCAACTGAATCTTACTCTTACAAATTCTCATGGAGAACTCCTTCTCTCTTAATTTGATTGACTCTGGCTAGAGATTTATCTGAGTAAGACCACACGAGATAATCCTCTCATGATACAGAGAGTGGATGATCATTTATTGACACACAATTCCCTTCTAAGGTTGACTACCATTCCCAATAACTGACTGTACTAGATCTGAAACTTTTAGACCTATAAGTCTGATATCAAATAATGGAGTACTCAAACAAGACATCCTTAGTGTCTCAAGTTTAAAGACCAATTACATAATTGAGACCACAGAATCATTGTCTAGCAATTAGGCATCATCAACCATGTAGTATTTTGAGAGCGGATCATTCAGTAAACCCATTCTTCAATAAGCAGTTGCACTATATCCCTAGTGTCCCCACACAAACTGCTATGAGACCAGATGCATCTATCATATGGGTATATAGCACACTAGTTGTCTGGTTATTTCGATGTCCCTCTTGAGTAACCTATGACCAGGAATATTTATGATCTCTGTTTAAAGATGGCAAGTCTCATTATCACGTTCTCATCATAATCCTAATCCTCATTGCATAAATCCATGGACATCACAATATATAAACGTCATCCTATGTATGTAATATAGAGTGAGAAAATGTCATTAATGTCATTACCAAAAGAGATTAGTACAAGATTACAAATGTCATCACTAACGTGAATTCGCTTGCAGGACACACATAACTAGAAATCTCTCATTTGATTTAAAGCTAATCACCTACATGTCTGATCCCATCAGATCTCGGTATTGCTCATAGACAATATGAGTCAATAGCTTTCTTAGTGGATCTGCAATGTTATATTCGGATGGAACTTTTTCCACTGGTACATCACCACGGGCCATGATCTCTCTGATCAAGAGGAACCTCCTCAGAACGTGCTTAAACTGCTGATGAGATCTGGGTTCCCTTGTTTGAGCAATCCCCCCATCGTTGTCGCAAAACAATGGAATCGGCTCTTCAATGCTAGGCACGACTCCAAGATATGTGTGAACTTCTTCATCCAAACTTCTTTTGTTGCAGCAATGTACTCCTCCACAGTGGTCAAGTCAGTAGTAGTCTCTTGCTTGGAACTCTCCCAGCTTACTGCTCCTCCATTCATATATCTCGAGTAGGACTTGCTATCATCAACATCGGACTAGAAACTTGAGTTTGTGTAGCCTTCAACCTTGAGACTACATCCTTCATATACCAGTAAAAGATTCTTAGTCCTTCTCAAGTACTTAAGGATACACTCTACTGCTTTCTAGTGTTCCTAACTTAGATCTGCCTGATACCTATTTGTAACACTTAAAACATGCGCTACATTAGATCTAGTACATAATATAGCATACATGATAGACCTTATTGCAAAGGCATAGGGAATCCTATCCATGGTTGCCCTTTCTTCTGGAATGTTTGGGGACATACTCTTCGTAAGTGAAAATTCCATGTCTCATCAATATGAGACCTCTCTTGGAATTTTCCATGCCAAACCTTTTGACAATAGTATATATGTACTTGGACTGGGACAAGTCAAGCATTGTCTTAAATCAATCTCTATATATCCAAATCTCCAAAATGCAGGATACATCTCATAAGTCCTTTATGGAGAAATTCTTTGATAACCAAGCCATCATTGTAGATAACATTCCAACATCATTCCCAATGGTAAGGATGTCATATACATACAACACCAAGAAGGTGATAGCACTCCCACTTACCTTCTTGTACACACAAGGTTCATCTTTGTTCTTAACGAAGCCATAAGATCTTATTGTCTCATCAAATCTTATGTTCAAACTTCGAGAAGCTAGTTTTAGTCCATAAATAGACCTAAGCAATATGCACACCTTATATGGACCTACCTCGGAGACAAATTCCTCAAGTTGTATCATATAATCCTCTTCCTCGAGGTTGCCATTGAAGAATGTTGTTTTCACATCCATCTACTAAATTTCAAAATCATGGTGTACTGCATGCAATGGGCAATAAAATTCTGTTGGATTTCAACACGGCGATGGGCGAGAAGGTTTTGTCATAGTCAACACCTTTGATGATGTCCTTTAGCCATGAGTCTTGCTTTATAGGTCTCCACCTTTCTATCTACTTCAATCTTCTTCTCGAAGATCCACTTATATCCAATAGATACAATACCCTCAGATGGATCAACTAAGTTCCAAACCTTGTTAGAGTACATGGAATCCATCTCAGAATTCATGGCCTCTTGCCACTTCTTAGTGTCTATACTCATAATAGCCTCCTCGTAAGTCTGAGGGTCAATATTCTTGGAGTCCTATCCCTTGATATGTCCCACATATCTTTCAGGAGGGATAGACACTCTACTTGACCTATGCAAAGTTGAATCATGTGTGATAGGTGTCTAAACAGATTCTTTTTGCATAATGGTGCTTGAGTTAGGTTCTCCAACTTCTCTCAATTCTATCGTGCTCCCAATGTTTCTACAAAAAATGTGTTCCTTCCCAAAAAACACCGCTCTCTTAGCAACAAAGACCTTTTGATCTTCAGGGTGATAGAAATAGTACACATAAGTCTCGTTGGGGTATCCCATGAACATACACCATTCCGTCCTTGATTTCAACTTCTCATGATCGTCTCTTTTAAGGTGGGCAGGGTGTAATCACGGGATTTGCTCCCCAAAAAAGATGATGAAAAGATAGGAAAACTGACCGTGATCGCCGCCAAAGCAGTTGCCAAGAGAAATAGACAGATGAATAAGGCTAACTACTTCGGAAAAGTAAGAGAAGAAAGAAGACGTACCTGATCCCTGTGAACGCGACAAGGTTGGGGCCGGTTTCTGTTGAACGGAACGTGACGGGCCTCTTGTCGTCTTCTGGATCGCGACAGCAGGATGGTCGCCTTCTTCTTCAAGGGATGAAGACTGTGGGTTTCTCTCTTCCTGCTCCTCAGTCGGCCAAGGGGCAAGAGCCTCGTGCTTGTAATGTCTTCAAACACCTGCCAAGAACATCAAAACGATAAACAACCATTAGAGAACTCGTTTGTGATGAATCTACTCCAAAAATATGAAGAAACATGAAACAACTTGGAGGGAACTCATGTGGGGTGGGTTTTTAACCCCTTTGGGTGTTTAAAAACGGTGTGTGTGGAGTGTTTTAATGAAGATCTACGAAGAAAACTACTTTATGCATGCATGAATGAAGAGAAAATTGGAAGAGAAGGGGAGAGAGAAAGCATAGTCGAGGAGAAATCGCCCTGGAGGGCACTTCCTGGTCGTCTGGAGGCGGAGTACCCTTCTGAGAAGTTGGAGCTCTCTTGGAAACGAAGAAGCAGACGCCGGTCTCCCCCAAAATGACGCTGTATGGAGAGACTTATAGGTGATTATTCTTGGAAAGGATGATCAGGAAATAATGGGCAATAGTCCGGGTTTAAGCAAGCATGCCCACGCAAGGGCGATTGGATCTCGGAAAGGATGCATTAAAGAAGATCTCCTCCAATTTTGGTAGGATTTGGACGCGTCTAGGCCAATCAAAAGATGGAATATCCATGAATAGCAAGTGTCCGAATCATCTTCGGAAAGGGTAAGCTGTATGGAGTCCAGAACGCAACGGCCTCATGGTCGCGATTAAGATAGCGGCGCCTCGATACGTCGCCTTCCTTTCAAGGAAGGGTTTTTTTTAAGCATTTTCTGGCGATTTTTTAAGGAATAAAAGGCCAATTTATGAACGCGACATATCGAGGTGTCGCCTTCTGAAGGAAATCGACTCTGACTTGAAAAATCGTTACAAGGCTGGATAGCGACAGGAGGGGTGTCACCTTAAGAATGAGAAAACGACAGGGGAGCTGTCGCCTTCAGGGACTCTTCAGCTTATGGCCATAAAAAGTGTCCAACCTCCTTGCACAGGCATCAGATTGACGTACGGTTTGATGTGACGGACTCCTAACCCAGGGAGCTACGAAATGATGAATATGATGGGGCTGTTTTGACCAGGAAGAACCCACCAGGGCGATAAACTAATGAAATGGATATCATGATCGGAGAAAGTCAGCTTGGCGATGATGAGCCAACGTGGGGCATCAATGATATGACAAGGAATTTGACTCAACTTATGGGTCAGAAATGGGTGTCTACACAGGGCAGTCCCAAATCCTAACAACTTTAAGATCGGGCTTCTTCCCTTTCCACATCTCATATAGAGTGGACATTGTTGCCCAGCTAGCAAGCCCAGAGGGGGGGTGAATGGGATTTAAAATTCTTTTAGATTTCACACCTGTCAACAAAAACACTTTAACAGAAAAACACTAAGTTCAATTGTTAGTGTTAATGATAAGGAAGACAACAAACAAATAAGCATACAACACACGAAATTTTATCCTAGTTCGGACCTCCTATCCCAAGGAGTCCTATGTCCAGTCCCCAAGCAACAACTTGGGATTTCACTAACCAAGGGTATTGTCCCCCTTAAGGACCCTTACACATCCAGCCGCTGCTGGCCTTCTCTTCTAACCCCGAAGAGGTACAAACCACCCTGATACACAGGTCTTTCTTCCTTAACGAAGGGAATACAAACCACTTGTTTTCAACAGATCTTCTCTTCACAACCCGAAGAGGAACGGCATAACAGATGTGAAAGAAAGCAAAAGGCCCCTAGACCAAGCTTACAATGAAATGCTTGATCTAAGGCAAAGTCTGAGAGAGAAAGATTAACAATGAGAAAATCTCTCAGAACTACAAGCTCTCGAAAAAGTCTAGACAATGACTGGCTGAGAGCTACGAGCTAAGGAATGAAAGGAGTGAAGCAAGAAGCTCTTGTTTCTGATGCTCGCAAGTTGAAGGTTGGTTCTCTGAAAGCTCTATTGTGCAAAAAGTTCTCCTTCATGGAGTCATCAGTCTTCTATACATCTTCTCTTAAAAAAAGTAACCGTTGAAGTGGTCGTTGTCTCTAAGTTTGAAGCACATTAATTAGACAGCATGGTCCGAGGTGCTCACAGGTAAGCTTGCAGCCATTTAATGCTCTGGAGCCATACACGTAAAGAGAAGATTCATCCAGATATCCTTCAGCTTCTGGTTGTCCAACGTTGTAAGATATGATACTGACAAATACCTGCACACAATAAATGTCGAAGCACAGACAGCTAGACTGTCTCTATGCTTATCAGTCAACGTTAGAAACCATGCAGTAAGAACGTACACCAAAATAGTAATGTCATTCTGTTATCCTGAAAAGTGTTTACTATAGAAACATAGGAATAGAAGGCACCCAGATATGCAACGTGCAGAGATGTGTACAATCACATTAAATGCAAGGATATTAGTGATGCACGCGAAAAGACTTTGATTTTCACAATATTTAAAAAATATATTTGAATATCATGTATGAAATCGATGTAATCCATGAAGTCGTTATGACAATGAAATAGTTGTACAACTTATGAAATCGTTATTTATGCAAATCATTGTACAAGAGAAAGTAAATCGTTGTACAAGCAAATCGTTGTACAGATATAAGCAAATCATTGTACAAGCATAAGCAAATAGTTGTGCAAGTAAATCGTTGTTCAGATATAAGCAAATAATTGTTCAAACATAAACAAATCGTTGTTTGAGCAAATCATTGTTCAAACATAAACAAATCCTTGTTTGAGCAAATCGTTGTTCAAACATAAACAAATCATTGTTTGAGCAAATCGTTATTCAAACAAGCAAATCGTTGCAGAGATCAAATCGTTACGGCGACCAAATCGTTGTATAACTTAACAAATCGTTGTGAGACCGAAATCGTTGTTTCACTTAACGAATCGTTGTGAGACCGAAATCGTTGTTTCACTTAACGAATCGTTGTGAGACCGAAATCGTTGTTTCACTTAACGAATCGTTGTTGTAGACGGCTCGTTTCCGCGCCGTCACCGGATCTCTCGGGTGCTCGCGGATGCCGCCGGACTCTCGTTGGCGATGAAGGGGTCGCCGGTTGACCACGTTGACCCTACAGTTGACTGAGTTGACTAGAAGGAGAACGAGGAAAACAAGCGAAATGAAGGGGAGTTGGTGATCGCCAGGGCCTTACCTGTGCTCAAGGAGTGATGTGGTCGCGTTGAAGTAGTCGCCCCGCGCAGCGGATTGAGACGGGACCTCGGCTTCTCCTCCTTCGGCCGGCCAAAAGAGAAGAGCTCCGTAGTCTTCTGCGGGTTGTTCCTGCCACAAAACAAAACTCTATAAGACTAATGAAGAGTAGTAAAAGTACAAAAACGTGGGAAAACAACCCAAAAGGAGAGTCCCGTACCCGTTGCGGACTTGAGAAGAGGGGTGGCCAAATGCTATGACCACCCTTCTTCCCTCCATTTTTGGTTGGGAAACCCCTTTCTAGGTGTGTAGGGAGAAGACCTACGTGCCTAGAGTGAGTGGGAGAGTGTGTGTGATATGCAAAAGAACTAAAGAGTAAAAGGGAAAGAGAGAGGGATGGAGGTGTAGATCCTCGTTTGCAAGTGTATCAGCTCCTTGTAGGGATCCTCCAGCTCCAAAGCAGCCCTCCTGGACGTCCCAAGTGTGGAGAGAATGAAGAGGATGAGTGGTGGAAGGTTGGGTGCACTTTCTCTCTCTTCTCTCAAAGCTTCAGCATGTGGACGTCCAGCCTCCCTCTCCCCCTGCTTAGAGAACCCTAGGGACTGTTATATAGACAGTGGGGTCGGAGTTCAGAGGCCTTGGATGCTCAAGTGTGAAGAAACACACTTGTACACATGGCAATCCAAGTCTAAAGGCTCCAAGCAATGGGTAGAGGCCACATAGGATTTTTACTGGGTCAAGGGGGTGCCAAGGTGGCCCATATGCCCGTTGGGAACGGTCCCATGCGGTGCATGGGCGAGAGAAAGGCGCTAGGGGGACTATATTCTCGGGGTGGTTGTGCAGACCAGGTAAACGATATTAACGTCAAGATCAATTGCCGCCAACGCCATGCAGACGTCCATGGAGGTGGACGCCAACTTTGGTCAACGTTCAGGGGGCTTGCCGCTAACCAGTAGTCGGCGGCCATCGATGCTGCCTTCTACATGGAATCCGAGGCTGGTCAACAAACGGTCAAACGAGACTTAATGGGCCAAACGAGCCTTGCAGGAGATGGGCCAAATCGCGCGTCTACAGTTGTGAGACCGAAATCGTTGTTTCTCTTAACGAATCATTGTGAAGCAATAGAATCGTTCATACTCACTTATCAAATCGTTATGCCATAAAGGAAATCGTTGTTCTACAAAGGAATTCGAAGTGTACTTAGAAGAAATGCATGCTCTGAACTTTGAATGATGTAGTGTAAGAATTACTTACAAATTTTGCTCTATTTATTCCCTGTGGATGAACTTCATAAAAACTTGTTAGAAAATAATTTTTAGGGTTTTGTTAATCACCAAAATTATATATAATTAAATAAAATTATATGGGGATGGACTGATCATCAATCTCCCCTTTTTGGTGATGACAAAACATAATATGTAATGTGCTGAAATAAATTTAAATAAATTTTCTAAATAGGGATTAAAGTTTGTAGATATGTATTTCAGAATGTTTGATTTTCTCCCCCTTTTTGTCATTTAAGCAAAAAGAAACGAAAGTAGATAAAGAAAGAAGAGAGAAAAGAGAAATGGGAGTCAGAAGAAACACTAGATTACATTACTGAGGGGGTACAGAGATGTATAAAGCAGGAGATAAGAGAGAGGCATGGCGAGTAATGATCAGCCAAGCCTTGCGTTCCTGCTCTTCAAAATAAGTTTGGAAGGCTCCATAAACCATAGAGTAGGAAGGTCCCATAACAGGAGACATCATCTGGATGTGCAGTTGCCTCTGAGCTTCTACAAAATTTCCATACTCATCCTTGCCAAGAGACATTTTGTAGGTGCTGGAAGTACCAAAGCTAGCATGTTGGAGGAACTGATCAATGAAAATGGGGTAGAAGATCTGCTGGTGCTTCAATTCCTTTTTCAACTGAAGATAAACCTTATAGCGTGCTACCCACTGAACAAAAGGCTCTTGAACAAGATTAAGGGAATTTAGATCCAAAAAGGCTTCCGCAGACAAAGGAGGCTTGCCATATCTGAACAAGGAGCTATTTAGACTTTCCAGCTGAAGAGCAGATTGATTGTAGGGCTTCTCCCAATCAGTTGCAGAAAGCCTTTCACATTCAGACAACAGAGGGGCAAGGACATCAGACTTTATATAGCCCCAGTGGTATTCCCAGAAAAGAAATCTTGGGAAGGAAAGAAGATGACCTTTCAGAGTTGAAATTCGACCCATTACTCTAGCAAACCTCTCAAAGATGATAGGACCCACTGATGAGTCCATGACCAAGGAGTGCAATTTGGGAAGGAACACAACATCTGGGATCTGCAGGGTGGCAAAATTTACTTGGAGTGAGGTGTTTACTGGATTTTGAGTCTTGAAGTCAGCAATAGCACCCCGGAATTGCCCAAGCTGAACTTCTGGGAGATTATTGATATATCGATAGTCATTGAACATCTGGAAATAGCAGATCAACTTGATCTCCTTCTGAATAAAGGGACCCCAAGAGTCTTTGTGGTGAATGACAAACCACTCTGATAAAGTTAAGGGGTGATCCCTAGGTGGAAATCTGGCGCTTTTGGCAAGTAAGAACTTTTTGTAGAGAGACTTGTGACCCTTAACCCACTGATCTTCATTCTTGGACTCAGCCATTGAGAAGATTTTGGACTGATCAGCTTTGGAGAAGTGGCAATAAGGAAGTACAATTTGGAGGTGGTCAGTTAGATTGAGATGGGGAAGACCAAAAAGGGTAGCAAGTTCACATTTTTGAAAAAATTCACAATAGATGGATCTCCTTCGATTTTCAACAGTGAGGGAGAACCATAGAGGAGGGAATTTGGGTTCAGAGGATAAAGCAAGGTCCTTAGAGACTTTTCTTTTCTTAGGAGAAGGACTAGAGGAGTCTGTCATGTGAACATGGGTACCGACTGTAGATACGGATCTCGTCCTTTTTTCAAGGGACGCGGTCCTCTACAAAGAAAAATAGGGGTGGATGAATAGTGTGGTGTGTGGAGATGGAGTGGAAAAGCGGAAAATTAATAAAAATAAAAAGATCGTGATTGCCAGGCACGCGAGGGTGCCGAAGGGAGATGCACGACGAAGGGTGCAGGGTGGAAGAGTGATCGCGAGCGTACCTTTTTAGTGGGGAGATTGCGCGGGGGAATGCAGATCCTCTCTTCCTCTACGAATACGCCCGGCCGCAGTAGAGGGCGTTTTCCGTTTGATTACCCTGAAAAGGAAAAAGACAAAGAAAGGGCAAGGGGATTAGCCACGTGTGTGTAGTATCGATTCAAAATAAATAAAATAAAAGAATGAACGGCAAGTGGAACGACTTACCGTGTGGTGGCTTTTAAACCCCTAAATAGGTGTGTGTGTATGCATGCATGTGTGTGTATGAAAGAAGTAAAAGGGGCGCGCGATGCCCGGAGGAGAAGAAAATATAAAGAGCCATGTGGGGCCCAGAGGAAGTGGAAATGCAAATAGAAAAGGAGGGGGGGTGCTTCCCCGAGTGGTGTGTGTCGTGGCGGCGATGCCGATTGGACGGACGGAGGAAGACGAGGACGAAGCTTCCGCTTGCTCCGACGCGCGTGAGGAAGACGAACGGCTCCGAACATCAGTGGAGGAGTTGGGTCGTCGATCCGGCAGGGCTCCGCTGTGGGGAATTCGCGGGGAGAATCCGGCAGTGCTCCGCCAGGGTAGAGAGGGATTGGATGAAATGGCTACCCGCGGGGGTCTATTTATAGGCACTGGATTCTTGAATCGCGTCCAAACAGGAAGCCGCATTTATGAATTGAATCGCATCCGGGCGGCGGGCCGTGATTAAGAAAGTCAAACCGATGTGACAGGCGCATGATGAGCGCAATCTGGACCATACCTTCGAATCGTGTCGGGCCAGGCCGCCGCGATTTGAATCGCGTCCGCCTTGTCCGCCACATTTAAGATCTGCATGGTTTCGAGGCAATCGGCTCATAAATGCGCTGTCTGCTGACGCGAGATTTCAGATTTGACCTTCTAAATCGCGTCCACTGACAAGGACGCGATTCAGGGATTTTGTCATGATTACACGACGTGCGCGGCCATAGGCTTTTTGACTTTTTAAATGCGTCGTCCTTAGCGGACGCCTTTCTAATTTGAACATGTGATGGAAAAAGGCCCTTAAACGCGTCGGTGTTGACCGCCGCGTCAAGGGACCTAAATGCGTCCACCAAGACCGCCGCGTTTAAAAGGCGTCCACTGTAGTGGACGCGAATCAATGAAGCTGTGCCTTAATCAAATTTAGCTTCCGGGGGCACTGCCCCCGGAGACCCCTGCCGGGGCGCTGCCCCCGGACCCCTGCGACCTGACCGCGTAGGTCGATCCGCGACCGACCCTCTGGGGAAGCACCGAGAAAGAAAGGGTGAGATCGTGAAATATTGGGAAAACACTCTTGCAAGGCAAAAAAGAGGGCCATTTGTGGTGTTACGGCGCAATATAAAATTTGCTCGCGGTGGAGCCAAATTCGCGTGTCTACACCGACTGTCAGGACTGAGCGAAGAATTGCCTCTTCAAACTCATCTTTAATGGTCTGGAGAATGGGACCTTCAAGTTGGGCACCCTCTGGAATGATGGTAACAAAGGAGGGAGGAGTAGGAGGATGAAGGAAAGAATAAGAGGTAGAGGGAGGTGGTACAGATGGTCCAGCTGATGAAGGACCAGAAGATGAGGCTCCAGCTGAGGAGGATGCTGGAGGTGCCTCAGAAGGAGGAGGGGGAATGAATGTGGAGGTGGCAGGAGAGGAGGAGGTTGTGGTAGGAAATGGTGTAGGAGAGGAAATGTGTTTGGGAAGAGGTTATTTAAAGGTGACAGGAGCTGGAGGAGCAGTGGTAGATGAAGGTGGAGAAGGAGGGGCTAGAGTTTGAAGAGGAGAAGTAGGGGACTCTGGGGGCACAGCCTCTTCTACAGGTGCTTCAATACTTCCATGCTCATCCTGAGATTCTACTGGCCCAGATGGCCCTGCCTGCTCAACCGATGGCCCTGGTGGCCCAGATGCATCCTGTGCTAGCTGATCCTGACTAGATTCCTCAACAACCTTTGGCCCTGATGGCCCTGAATCCTCAACACCAACTGGCCCTGATGGCCGGACTTCTTCAACAGATGGCCCTGCTGGCCGGACTACTGCTTCCTCATTCCTTGGCCCTGATGGCTCTGAGCTGCTTTCTGGTACTGCAGGAGTGGAAGCAGGAGGGGCAGGAGTAGATATTTGCGCCCTCACTAAGTCTGAAAGAGTTGAAATCATTTGCTTCATGCTCACCAACTCATCCTTCATTCCTTTCTGTACAGCCTTCACCATTCCCATTTCTTTCACACCAGTGCTCTGGCTAATGAAAATTGATGAAATATCATATTGAACAGAGCACAGAATTTGTCCTTGTGCATCTAACCTCTCAATTACTCGCTTCAAGTGCACATGTACCTTCTTCTTTCTTGACCTTCGGTGTACCTTCCTTGTAAGGAGAGGAATTTCAATGGCCACACCCTTGCCTTTGACACTAGAGCCAACAACTGGCTCCACATGATCAACATCTTCATCTGAGGGGCTCTCCACAACCCCTTCCTGGAACATATCAGCAGGGGCACTAGCTGTGTGCTCCCCCTGAATCTCTACTGCCTTTTCAACTTTAGACTCCCCCTGAGCAGGAGCATCCACCATAGGAACATCTTCACTGTGGCCTGGTGCCACAGACCCTGGAATGACTTCTGCTTGATGAACATCCCCACTAACTTTTGCAGGAAAACTTGGAGGGATTTCTACATTAATTTCTTCCTGCTCCCCCTGAATACTGGCGACAGTTTCCAATACTTCTTCAATTATAGATGCAATAACTGTCGTGGGGGTTTCAACCTCTGATGATTGCCCAACGGGCTCAATGAGCTCAGAAGGTATTTCTTCAATTCTACTTGAACTAGCCACTGGTACTTCAATTCTGATTTCTGCTGGTATTTCTTGGACCACTGGGATTTCTGTTCTGATTTCCTCTTGCAGATCTTGGACTGCTGGATCTTCAGATGCTTGGGCTTCAACCCTTAACTGTACCTCTGCTTCTGCCTCTGCTGCTTGAACAGGAGGAACTTCTGGACCCTCTCCAAAGATAGCCTCACCTTCAGCGACTGAGGTCTTGGTCCAAACACCAGCTACTAATGAGAAGCCACTTTTCTTCAGATTTCTGCTTTTGATGGCCTGTCCCATCTTCTCGGACACCTCACCATTCAAAACTATACTGTAGTGCTGGAAAATTTTTGTCAGCAGGTGAGCATAAAGAAGAGAAACGTTGAGCTTGTTCTTCGTATCCCAAATGATTGCAGATGCATACTTCATCCTCTCAATGATCACCTCTGGCATATTGATATCTTGGTTCTGAATTGCCCAGAACATCATATCGGAGTCTACCTTAGTGCAAGTGGAGAAAGTAGCACTCCTAGGCACTAGAATTTGGCAAGCAATGAAGTGCAGAACCGGTTGAAGGCATTCAATTGATTAATGTCAATCTTTTCATCATTCAGCTTGTATTCAGTACCAATAATTCCTAAACCCTTGACATGAATGTCGACACTGTCTACCCCACTGCGGCCACTGGTAGACACTCCAAACAGACTCTCCAACAAATCATATGTAATGTGGATAGGAATACCTTTGAATGTGGAGGTCAGGGACCCGTCCGCTTTAGATTTCAAACAGGTATAGAAAGCCTTCACCAAATCTGGATAGCTTGCCTCTGAAATAGTCACCATCTTAGTCCACTTCATCCTCTGCATTGCTGCTACCACACTGTGCATCCCATTCTTCTCCAAATCAGCCACATCCACTGCCTTGTTGCCACAGAGCTTCGTCTTCACCGCTGCAAACTGTTCCTGCTGCTCTGCTGTGAGGAACGCGGTGCTGTAACCGCCAACAGTGCCGGAGATCTCAGAAACCACCATGGATTTGAACAGGGAAAGGTTCTGGAGGATCGTGGGAAGGAGTGGAACAGAAGCCCTCAAGAGATTTTGGCGTGAACAGAGGGATTCTTTCGAAATCACAAAGAGAGGATGTCCGAATCGATAGGGTTTATCGTTCCAGGCGAGTCGAACGAGAGGAGAGAGAAAGGTGAAATTGATATGGCATAGATTACGGGATTAAAGGCAGGACTTAAAGTTACTTTTGAAAGGACATCGCAATAAATGTGGAAAACGACAAAAACGGAAACTATTTCGCAAAGGGTAAAGTCTTATAAAATAACGAACTGTCAAAGCTAGTAATGACGCAAGCAATTTAAGAAGTTACTAAAATCCAGGGGAGAGAATAAACATTATTCTGAAGATATTATTATTTCAGCTATGTGCAGAAAAATCTATCACCAATTACACATGCCTAATTTCCTTCTAAGAGACGTAAATCTCTCTTCTGGTAAGGTCTTTGTGAAGATGTCTGCTAATTGATTGAGAGTATCTATAAAAGAAATATTTATATTGCCATTTGCTACATGATCTCTAATAAAATGATATCTAACCTCTATATGCTTGGTTCTGGAGTGCTGAACTAGATTCTTGGTAAGATTTATTGCACTTGTGTTGTCGTACAGCAAAGGAATGGTCTTGATGTGCAATCCATAATCCTCAAGTTGCTATTTTATCCATAGGAGTTGTGTGCAACAGCTTCCAGCAGCCACGTACTCAGCTTCAGCTGTTGATAGTGCTACTGAATTTTGTTTCTTTGAGGACCATGAAATCAAGCATCCTGTAAGAAATTGACAACTACCACTGGTGCTTTTTCTATCTACCTTGCATCCAACATAATCAGCATCAGAATATCCAATTAAACTAGTTTCACATGATTTTGGATACCATAAGCCTAGATCATGAGTTCTAGCTAGATATCTAAAGATCTTTTAAACAGATATTAAATGAGATTCCTTAGGATCAGCCTGATACCTTGCACACATGCATACACTAAATAAAATATCATGTCTACTAGCAGTTAAATAAAGTAATGATCCTATCATACCTCTGTAAAGTTTTTGATCTACTTTCTTACCATCTTTATCACTGTCTAACCTTGTAGATGTGCTCATTGGTGTGGATAGTGGCTTTGCATTGTCAAATCAAAATTTCTTTAATAATTTCTAGGTGTATTTCGCTTGGCAGATATGTGTGCCTTCTTTACCTTGCTTGATTTGAAGTCCAAGAAAATAATTGAGTTTCCCCATCATGCTCATTTCGAATTCTCCCTGCATAAACTTTTCAAAGTACTTGCACAGAGATTCATCAGTAGATCTGAATATTATATCATCCACATAGATTTGCACAAGCAATATATTTTTGACTTTTGACTTAATAAATAAAGTGATATCTACATGTCCTCTGATAAAGCCATGGTTTAATAGAAATGCACTAAGCCTTTCATACCATACTCTAGGTGCTTGCTTTAAACCATATAGTGCTTTATGCAATTTAAAAACATGATTTGGAAATTCTTCATCATCAAAACCAGGAGGTTGTTCTACATAGACTTCCTCCTTTATATAGTCATTTAAAAATACAAATTTTACATCTATTTGAAAAAGCTTTAAATCTAATGCAGACGCATATGCAAGTAAAATTCTAATAGCCTCTAGTCCAGCCACTGGTGCATAGGTTTCATCAAAATCTATACCTTCCTCTTGGGAATAGCCTTGAGCAACCAGTCTAGCCTTGTTTCTAGTGATAACACCAGCTTCATCCAATTTGTTTCTGAACACCCACTTGGTGCCAATCATAGGATGATCTGATGGTCTCGGAACAAGGGACCAAACTTAGTTTCTCTTGAACTGATTAAGTTCATCGTGCATGGCTATAATCCAAGATTCATCAGACAGTGCTTCATTGACTGTCTTAGGCTCGATTTGAGATACAAAAGCTAAATAATCACAGGAAATAATATTACCTCTAATTCTTACCCCAACCGATGGATCTCCAATGATATTGTCTCTTGGATGATCCTTCTTGTATCTCCATTCCTTTGGAAGATCATCATGTACAATTTCCTTTTGTTGTAGTTCTTCCAAGGGTGGATCTTCATTATCCTTGATAGATGTATCCTTCAGTTTTTTGGATAATTTTTCTGCATCATCATCATCACTATCTACTTCCTTTCTCAAGGAAGGGTTAGATTCATCAAAAATAACATGGACAGTTTGCTCAATTAATAAACTTTGTTTATTAAAGTCTCTATAACCTTTAGGTTTAGAAGCACAACCCATGAATATTCCTTCATCAGATTTGGAATCTAACTTACCAAAATCTCTCTTACCATTATTGTGGATGAAGCAAGGGCATCCGAACGTCCAGAAGTGACTGATCTTGGGCTTCTTTTGCTTGTAAAGCTCATACGCTGTCTTCTTCAGGATTGGCCTGATCATCACTCTATTTATTATGTAACATATTGTGTTGATTGCTTCAGCCCAGAAATATCTAGGAAGATTGTATTCTGACAACATTGTTCTGGCCATATTCAGTAGAGTTCTATTTTTCCTCTTAGCTACTTCATTTTGTTGTGGTGTCTTTGGTGCTGAGAAATTATGCTCTATTCCTTGATCATCACAGAATTCTGTAAATTTTTTATTTTGAAATTCTCCTCCATGATCTGATCGAATACTTAGTATACTGAACTTCTTGTCCTTCTGAATTTTCTTACTAAACTTAACAAAACTATCAAAGGTGTCATCTTTATGTTCTAAGAAAGATACCCATGTGAATCTTGAATAGTCATCCACTATTACGAATCCAAAGGTCTTTCCTCCAAGGCTGGTGGTTCTCATCGGCCCAAATAAATCCATATGCAGTAGCTCTAATGGTTTGGAGGAGGTTACTACTGTCTTTGACTTGAAAGATGATTTTGTGTGTTTCCCTTTCGCACAAGGTTCACACACACCTTCTATTTTTGAGCTTATTTTGGGCAAAGCTTCTACTAGATTTTGCTTGATCAATTTTCTTATTCCATCCAAACTACAGTGACCCAATCTTCTGTGCCATAGTTCAGCTGATTGATCTTTATTTGCTGCAAGGCATACATCCTGATCTTTTAATTCTTCTAGGTGCAATACGTATAGGTTCTTCTCTCTGCATGCTTCGAATACTGTTACACCATCTTTCATAATTAAGCACTTTGACTCTTGAAACTTGATTTGGTGACCCTTGTCACACAGCTGGCTGATACTGATCAAATTGTGCTTAAGACCTTTAACGCATAACACATCTTCTATAAGAATTCTGCCTTGAGTTTCTATCGAACCACAACCGATCAATGTACCCTTTCCATTGTCATCATAAGTCATTGTGCCTTCTTCATCTTTAATGTGCGAGAATAGCTTTCTGTTGCCTGTCATGTGCCTTGAGCACCCGCTGTCCAGGTATCACTTTGATGCTCTAAGGCTTCCCTGTAATGAAAACACTAAGATTTAGGTACCCAAGTTCTTTTGGGTCCTTGATGGTTAGTTTCTTCATTTTTCCTTTTAGGAATCCATTATAGGTGTTTTATCGTACATGTTGTTCTGGTATGTCCTAATTTATTACAATGACTACAACAAGATATTCTACTTATTTTTTCAGTTGGGATGTACTTAAGGTTGGATTTATATTCAATGTTTTGTTCAGCTACAAAATTTGGTGTTGGATAGATTTTAGGATGGATTATTGTTTCTTCATTATCTGGTGGAGTATATCCTAAACCATGCTTCTTCTTTCCTGATCTTCTAGCTCCTTTTAATATTAAAGTTGATTTACCTTTTGTAAATTTTTCTATTGTATTAGTTAAATATTCATTTTCCTTAGCCAGTGTATCAACTTCCTTTTTAAGTTTATTTAAAGTCTTCTGATTTTTCAGATTTGTTATTTGTTCATTTTTCACTTTTAGATCTTCATATAACAATTCATTTCTCCTTTTTAGTTCGGAAATTTATTTTTCTAATTGCTAATTTTCAGATTTTAAATCTGAGTTAGTAATTTCTAAACATGCATGACTTTTCTTGGTGACCTTTAATAATTTACATACATCTTTATATTTACTATATAATTCATTAAATGTGTCTTCTAAACTATCTGAATCAGAATCATTACAAGAAGTGAATGAAGAGTCAGAGGTTACCTTGTCATCAGTGTTTGCCATGAAGGCCATGTTGGCCTTTTCTTCTTCTTCTTCACTGGAGCTTGACTCGTTGTCCGAGTCGCTGTCGTTGCTCCAAGCAGCTGCCATGACTTTCTTTTTGTACCTTTTGAATTTCTTGGAGCTGTCCTTCTTTCTGAACTCCGTCTTTTTCAGCTTTGGACACTCTACCTTGATGTGTCCAGGCTTTTTGCATTCGTAGCAAATGGGTTCCGACTTGTTGGCATCCTTAACTTCAGGTTTCTTGAAGTCTTTGCCCTTCTTGAAGTATCTTCTTCCAGACTGATACTTCTTCTTGGAAAGTATACGCTGCAATCTTCTGGATAGGAAAGCTTCTTCATCTTCACTGCTTCTAGTGCTTTTATCACCATCTGATTCATCACCAGATATGTCTTCTGCAGCCTTGAGAGCATTGCTGTGTTTCTTTCTGCTGGAGGACTCTCCAAGCCTTTCCATGTTTATTTTGTGCGCCATTAATGACCCAATAAGCTTTTCAAGAGACATCATTTTCAGGTCATTTGCTTCTTCTATGGTTGTTACTTTAGGAGTCCACGAGGCTGGTAGGTATCTCAATATTTTCCTTACCATATCTCCCATGTCATATATTTTTCCAAGCCCAGCCAAACCATTGATGATATCTGTGAATTTGATGTACATTTGTGTGATTGATTCTCCTGGTTGCATTTGAAATATCTCATATTGAGCCACCAGGATATCTATCCTTGTTTCCTTGACTTTGTCTGTTCCCTCATATGTGATTCTAAGTTTCTCCCACATTTCCATCACTGATTTGCATGCTGAAATTCTATTAAACTCTTTCTTACTAAGAGCACAGCATAATATACTCTTAGCTTTGCAGTTTAACGATATCTTCTTCTTATCATCGTCTGTCCAATTTTCTTTGTTGTTTAGAACTACTAGATCTCCTTCTTCTATGATGGACCAGAGTTGAAAATCGAGACCTTGCAGGAAGAACTCCATTCTGGTTTTCCAATAGTTGTAATCTTCTCCATCAAATAGAGGGGGTCAGTTGACTGACTGACCTTCTGCATACCCTTAAGCTGTCATTTATCTTTTGCTTTTCAGATTGCGAGTTCTTCTTTGTCGAAGAGACTTAGCTCTGATACCACTTGTTGCCTAGCTAGCAAGCCCAGAGGGGGGGTGAATGGGATTTAAGATTCTTTTAGATTTCGTACCTGTCAACAAAAACGCTTTAACAGAAAAATACTAAGTTCAATTGTTAGTGTTAGTGATAAGGAAGACAACAAACAAATAAGCACACAACACAGGAAATTTATCCTGGTTCGGACCTCCTATCCCAAGGAGTCCTACGTCCAGTCCCCAAGCAATAACTTAGGATTTTACTAACCAAGGGTACTGTCCCCCTTAAGGACCCTTACACATCCAGCCACAGCTGGACTTCTCTTCTAACCCCGAAGAGGTACAAACCACCCTAATACACAGGTCTTCCTTCCTTAACGAAGGGAATACAAACCACCTCTTTTCAACAGGTCTTCTCTTCACAACCCGGAGAGAAACTACACAACATATGTGAAAGAAAGCGAAAGGCCCCTAGACCAAGCTTACAACGAAATGTTTGATCTGAGGCAAAGTCTGAGAGAGAAATATTAACAATGAGAAAATCTCTCAGAACTACAAGCTCTCGAAAAAGTCTAGACAATGAATGGCTGAGAGCTACGAGCTAAGGAATGAAAGGAGTGAAGAAAGAAGCTCTTGTTTCTGATGCTCGCAAGTTGAAGGTTGGTTCTCTGAAAGCTTTATTGTGCAAAAAGTTCTCCTTCATGGAGTCATCAGTCTTCTATATATCTTCTCTTGAAAAAAGTAATCGTTGAAGTGACCGTTGTCTCTAAGTTTGAAGCACGTTAGACAGCATGGTCTGAGGTGCTCGACAGGTAAGCTTGCAGCCATTTAATGCTCTAGAGCCATGCACGTAAAGAGAAGATTCATCCAGATATCCTTCAGCTTCTGGTTGTCCAACGTTGTAAGATATGATACTGGCAAATACCTGCACACAATAAATGTCGAAGAACAGACAGCTAGACTGTCTCTATGCTTGTCAGTCAACGTTAGAAACCATGTAGTAAGAATGTACACCAAAATAGTAATGCCATTCTGCTATCCTGAAAAGTGTTTGCTATAGAAACATAGGAATAGAAGGCACCCAGATATGCAACGTGCAGAGATGTGTACAATCACATTAAATGCAAGGATATTAGTGATGCACACGGGAAGACTTTGACTTTCACAATATTTGAAATATATATTTGAATATCATATATGAAATCGATGTAATCCATGAAGTCGTTATGACAATGAAATAGTTGTACAACTTACGAAATCGTTATTTATGCAAATCGTTGTACAAGAGAAAGTAAATCGTTGTACAAGCAAATCGTTGTACAGATATAAGTAAATCGTTGTACAAGCATAAGCAAATCATTGTGCAAGCAAATCGTTGTTCAGATATAAGCAAATCGTTGTTCAAACATAAACAAATCGTTGTTTGAGCATATCGTTGTTCAAACATAAACAAATCGTTGTTTGAGCAAATCGTTGTTCAAACATAAACAAATCGTTGTTCAATCAAATCATTGTTCAAACATAAGCAAATCGTTGTTTGAGCAAATCGTTGTTCAAACAAGCAAATCATTGCAGAGATCAAATCGTTACGGTGACCAAATCATTGTGTAACTTAACAAATCGTTGTTTCACTTAACAAATCGTTGTGAGACCGAAATCATTGTTTCACTTAACGAACCGTTGTGAGACCGAAATCGTTGTTTCACTTAACAAATCCTTGTGAGACCGAAATCGTTGTTTCACTTAACGAATCGTTGTGAGACTGAAATCGTTGTTTCACTTAACGAATCCTTGTGAGACAGAAATCGTTGTTTCTCTTAACGAATCGTTGTGAAGCGATAGAATCGTTCATACTCACTTATCAAATCGTTATGCCATAAAGGAAATCGTTGTTCTATAAAGGAAATCGATGTGTACTTAGAAGAAATACATGCTCTGAACTTTGAATGATGCAGTGTAAGAATTACTTACAGATTTTGCTCGATTTATTCCCTGCGGATGAACTTCATAAAAACTTGTTAGAAAATAATTGTTAGGGTTTTGTTAATCACCAAAATTGTATATAATTAAATAAAATTATATGGGGATGGACTGATCATCAGACACTACCATCTTATTTGGAACTCTATTCAGAAGGTAAGTTGCGGTCTCTAGAACATATCCTCAGAATGACACAAGTAGGCAGGCAAAACTCAACATGAACCGCACCATGTCCAACAACGTGCAGTTCCTCCTTTCCGATATACCATTGAGCTGAGGTGTATGAGGAGGAGTCCATTAATAATATCACATGGTCCGTGAGGAATTGGGTGAACTTTGTACTCAAGTACTCTCCTTCCCAATCTGATTGAAGAGTCTTGATACTCTTTCCAGTCTATTTCTCCACCTCATTATTATATTCTCTGAATTTCTCAAAGGCCTCAGACTTGTACTTCATTAAATGCACATGTCCATACCTTGAGAGGTCATCAGTGAATGTAATGAAGTAGGAGTATCCGCCTCTAGTATGTGTGGATATATGTCCACATACATTAATATGTATGAGTTCCAGTAACTCAGAGGTTTTCTTTCTAGTTCCACTAAAAGGAGAGTTGATCAATTCTTCTTGAAGGCAACATTCTTAGGTTGTATATGATTCATAATCAAATGGATCCAAGTATCCATCCTTTAGCAACCTTTGAATTCTTCCTTCATAGATATGACCTAACCTACAATGTTGAAGGTATGCATAGTTCACCTCATATGTCTTCCTCTTAGAGACACTTTGTATATTCATAACATATGGAGCAACATCTATCATAAACAAATCATTTGTCAAAGTACCTCTACCAAATATCTCATCATTCAAGAACATAGAACAATTATTGTTCTAAAAAAGAAATGAATTTTGTATCCCACTTTGTTCAAACATGAAACATAGATAATATTCTCAAAAAGGAATTTGTATCCCACTTTATTCAAACCGCAGGTTGACTTCTCCGATAGCAACAACAGCAACCCTTGGGTCGTTTCCCATCCTCAAGTCGATCTTGCCCTTAGCCAATCTCCTATGCCTTGTCAGGACTTGTAACGAATTGCAGATATAAGATGCACATCTGGTATCTAATACCCATGTATTATCATAATTTTCTAACAAATTATGGAAATCAATCATGAATGAACTTGAAGCTTCTCCAAGCTTCTGCTTTGCCTTTTCTGCAAGATATTCCTTACAGTTCCTCTTTCAGTACACATCTTTATTGCAATGGAAGCACTGTCTTTTATCCTTAGCCAGCTCTTTCTTGGCAACGTTTGTGTTGCCTGGCTTCTTGTCCTTGTCTTTTCCTTTCTTAGAAGTCTCATTTGCCTTCTTTTTCTTATTAGTCTCACCAACATAGAGAACTGACTTCTCTTTCTTGATAAAACCCTCAGCCTCCCTCAACATATTGTAGAGCTCAGGGAGGGTAGCATATATCTTGTTCATATTGAAATTCATTATGCGAAAAAGAATGCAAAAGGGATTAAAGTATCCAGTCCACACACAGGTCATTTTCTAGGACAAGTTCTAGACCCTTGAGCTTCTCCATCCGCTCGATCATATTTAGGACATGGTTTTGAACCGATGTCTCCTCAATCATCTGAGTTTGTCCCTCCTCTTCAAACAATTTGTGGAGTTGCAGGATAATAGATTTAGCATCCATATTTTCATGTTGTCTGTGTAACTCGAGAGTCATAGAGGCCAGCTGTAACACCCTGACGCAGAATATCGGAGTGGACTACAGTTAAATATATAGTATAGAGTGTAAATTAGAAATCAAACCATTGCACAATTTGGAATAATGTCAAATGAACCAACTTTATTGATAATTTCACTATCTGCTATTACATCCACCAATGCAGAGCCAAAACTATGGGCCCCGAGTACTTTATTCAAATGAAACAAGCTAACTATCTAACTAATACTAACATCTGGATGACAGCGCATCTGGTCACTCTTGCATTTTCTCGTCTCCATCCTCATACATGTGATATTCTCCATCAGACTCACCTGAAACACATATAACAAATAGCGCAGGATGAGCGATAATGTCCAGTAGGACTTAATATCTCAAAAACATGCATGATTTAAGTGATTAATGTCTTGTATAGAAGAAAACTAGAGAGATCGATCAAGAAAGTGATGGTACACAATTGCAAGAGAACAATAGTACTTTTCAAAAGAATATACCACAACTAACACGATAAAAGAATGGTCATATCACGAGATAGCATGTATAATAGCACACTAGTCAAGATAGCACTTTGATTGCCTTCAGATTATCGAGATAACTAGCACTTGAGTGTAATGTCGAAAACTCTGGTCAATAAACTCCTGCGAGCACTAGCACTTTTGGGTGCACCTCCCAAGACCAGACCGAGTCCTGTATAATGTTGTCTGGCATTGATCATGTTTTTATCTTTAGACAATCAATCAAATGGCCAATAGAGTACCTAGTAATAGATGAGATACTAGAAGAAATAGATGAGAGTGTGGAGAGAACTTGAATAGACGAGAGGATAGAGATAGTAGATGAGATCAAGGGTGATAAAACAACGATAGTAACGGCTGCTCAACACACATATTTGGTGCTAGCAGTCTAGTGGAATTCACTAACCGCCCATTGGCTGTGCCACGAACACAGTCCAGAGGTCTGGCGTGATCTCAAGGTAAGAGAGAAACCTAAGGCCGTTGGATCATGTTGATCCCTAGGGGTAAATAGGTATTGATGGTACAATCTGTTTGATGGCAATGGACGTCCACCAAAGCCAAGGAGTCTTACGGAGGCCTTGACAAGGATTACATGGTCCAGTCAGGAGTATTCCCAATGGAGAGTCCATCCAAGTCAAGAAAAGTGTGGATAAAATATTTGCTTCTCATGCCTTGAGTGCTCGAAGGCAGAGAAGCTACGATAACGGTATTAAATCGAGCTAATAAAACAAAGACAAGTCCATTAAAATAATAAGAAATTTAACATGAATATTTATATTTAATTACCAAATATATTATGGAGATGGTTTCTATAAGATCTCATGGCAAATTTCAATATTTGTGTGTGCATGTGAGAGAGAATCAAAGATAGCATATGAGAGTCGTGAACATATCTTTAATTAATAAAATCATGCATATATTATTAAAAGTTCATTAACATGATGTTACTATTCGTCATAGAGCATTATAAGGGTTTAACCATGATTAAAAAGATATTAGGGTTTAATTGAATATTAGGGTTTAATTGAATATTAGGGTTTCTGAGATACACAGGGAATCACGACGTCAGTACCGGTCGCGTTCAAATCACAACGGTCAGGTCCGACACGTTCAAGGGAATCATGTAACCCATCGATTGCTGAACCGAAACGCGTCGTGCTATCTGGTCGCGACTAAGGCAATCGCGATGGGGGTTTTGGGTCAGACAGGAAGAACGTGACATAGGGTACTGTCGCGTTAAGAACGCGACGTGATTCCCTATCGCAACCCATTTGAGAACGCGACCGATCGAGCCGTCGTGTTCTTAGGGAACCCACGCGAGCCTGAAAAGAAAATAAAGTTCCTTGGATTGCGGTCCAATCCTCCAAGGGCTTGACACAAGGCTTTCAAAAATTAAAATCAAATCGGATACTTGATGTAAAATCACGAAATCAGTTTTAAACAAAACTAGACTTATAGAAGTATAGACAGCAAAGAGTAATTGGATTATTAACATGGTATCAACATGCTATAAATGGATACTTCACGATGAACCAAAAAATATGACACAGTGGACATGGATAATAAATTTGTACAACATACATGATAGAATTTGAGGAAAATAGTATCAATGGTTTCTAGACATTGTGTACAATCTATAGTAAAAATCTCACACCACGAGATAAAGTGTAGACATGGATTGAAAGGAAAAATGAAGGGTCGAGTACATGTTCTTAACAGAACTTCAAACATGAAATTGACAAGATAGACTCGATAGAAATTGGGGAAAATATGGGGCTTTTGTTGCTTGGATCATGGACTATCTATGGTCGATTTTAATTAACTTTTGCTTGAGAGATTGCCTACCTTTGAGCGCTTTAAGATCCTAGGGTATGAACACGAAGAAGCTCCCTTCTAGACCTCCTCCTTCACGAATCCCTCGTCCAAGAGCCTCCTTCCCATACCCAAGAGACTTCATATGAGCATTAGGGTCGACTAAGGATGAGATTTAGGTGTTTTTGTATGTTTAGGGTTGAAGAGTCACTCTAAACCTCTAACTCTTCCTCCAACTCTGAATTTCCATATTTATCTAGCCTTTCCTAGCATTTATCCTTCTATTTGGCTTAGGGTGGACTCTAATTTTGTGAAATCCGGCCCTCTCGGGCCCTTAGCCCTGTCCTCAGGGTCGCGACGGACCCCTTGGTCGCGACATTCTCGCGCCAGAGGAGCTGTTCGCGACATGGTTTTGGTCGCGGCACACCTGGCCGTCGCGTTCACGTCGTGACGGGGATGGGCGTCACGTTCCTGTCGCGGCGTCTGGAGGCGATGCGACTGCTTTTTTGACCATTCTGACCGCTATCCTTTCTGTCAGAACGGCCTTGTCGGGTGTCAAGTGCGTACAGCGTTGTCGTGACCTGGCAGGCCGTCGTGTTCTAGTTTTTCCAGTCTTCGAGGTTTGACCAATTTTGGTGTCGCGCCGGGGTAGGGCGTCGCGACACGGTCGCGACCCACTGGGCGGTCACGACATGGTCGTTGTCTCTGGGCCCGTAGGTTCAAAATCGAGGCAGGCGCCCATTTCTCCCCCTCTCCTTCCTTTTCTTCTTTCTTCTTTTTCTTCTTTCTTCTTCTTCTTCTTCCTTCTTCCTTCCCCCGAGCTCCTCTTGTGTTCTTGGCATGTTCGCGGTGCTCGTGGCGGGGAGGTGACGTCTCCTTGGTGTAGGCGACGTCCGTGTGGTGCTAGGAGCAAGGAGGAGGTGGCCATTCCGACGTGAAGGCCCCAATGGGTCGGCTCTACTCCTTAAGGTAGGGACCATTGTCTTCCTCACATTCTAGCATGCTACCCTTCCCCTTGAGGCTTTTGTTTCCTCATTTTCTCCGTGGTTTTGGGATTGTGGGGGTGTGAGATCCATGTTCGTGGTGAGTGAGGTCTCCTTCGAGCATAGATTTCCTCATAATGCATGCTTCGTAGGGTTTGAGGGTGGTTTGGTAGTTTTACAAGATTTCCTATATGCTTCCCATGCTCCCCTCCCCCTTATGGTGTGTTTGTACCAGTTTTGGGGCAGTCCTTGGGAGGACTGTACTGGGACGCCCCTCGGCTGAGATCGCGACCGCCCTATGGGTCGCGATGATGTCGCGATGCATGTGCCGATTGAGACAGCTTCGGCTGTCGCGGTGGGCATGGACACCACCACATCATCGCGACGGCCAAGGGAGTCGCGACATTGTCGTGGCCGACCTTGGCGTCGCGACAGTGTCGCGACGGCCACGGGCGTCGCGACAACATCAACAAGTAAGTCTTTTGGAGTTCCGTTACTCGTGGAGTCTTCGCCACTTCCAGTTCTTTCTATACCTGTGGCACCAGTGCTAGTTTCCTAGTACGATCCTACACTAGTCGTTCGCCTGGTGCTCAACACCTGAGGGCTTGTCCCGTGAGACAGGTTGTTACCGTTTACCTGGGACCCCCATCGTCGTGCGCCTTAGAGGAAGCGTTCGGGGCGACGAGCATACTCCAGTCATGGACTCTGGAGTAGAGGGGAAAACGGTGGTTAGGACAGTGGTGTTGAGTCATTTGCAGAGCTCTCTTGGTTGGTCTGGGACACCGAGGATGGCCAGAGTTCTACCCGGTGCAGGCCAGCCAGTCCTTTTTCTCACTGCCTTGCTCTTTGTGGCCCCGGAACCACTTAGAGAGGCTAGGCGTGAGATGGTAGTCCAACCAGACTACGGCGGTTACTATTGTGTTACTTGTGTTCCTGCCACCACTCTGACGAGACATGGAGGTGTGGATCTGGGTCCAGGGTAAGACGTCAGTGGACGCTCCTAACCGGTTGACTAGTGATAGTGGTTTCCGTAGCTAGTGTCTCTTGTCTAGGCAGGGTTCGCTCGGTCTGTGTTGGCAGCCGTGTGGTGGTCATGACGTGCAGGTCGTACGGAGTTTCTAACCGCGGTGTCTTTTCCGTACCGTTGCTAGTTAGTTAGCTTTGCTTTGCGCTTTACTGTGTAGCTTAGAATATATAGAACTGATGTCATTTACTTTTATTATATATTCTTTCCCGCATGTTAGAGCCAGTAGGAGATTGGTAGTCCCTACTAAGTTTCTGTAATTGTGAAGCTCACCCATTCATTTTCTAGGTGAGACTTCTCAGCAGCGGCCGGGTGCGCGTCGGGTGGAGAAGGCGGGGAGGTAGTCGTCGTCCCCATAGCTAGCAGTGATATCCCCATTCAATTGTACTTCACCCTCGAAGTATGCCCCTAAGGGCTCTGTCCTTCCCCTTTTTACTTGTACTCATTGTGTGTGTTGGGACTGTACCTAGAGCGATACGTTGCGGTCTCGCTCTTCTTTCTGATCCCGCGTGTGTGCTCCTAGTTAGTAGTTGACATATTAGTGATTTACTTGACCCTTTTTAATTTATTAATAATTTAGTTACGAATTTTGACCTATTTATCTCTAATCCATCATTAGACTCTTACTTTTTGGCCCATTAACTCATGTATGAACCATTAATGTAAGCCCATCACTTGTTTTTGCTTAATGGGTTTTGATTTGTTCATAATTCTTTCTAATTTAAATTTATTTATCTCAATTAAAATTTGAGAGTTGCTACACCAGCATATAATATTGAGTAAGAGTTGAGTCTTCTTGATACTTCTTATAGCGAGAAACATCTTCCTCATTAACCCCTTCCTCCGATTTGAGCATGATCTCATCCAAAACATACATAATTTTCTCCATCGTAAGACCAATTCTCATGTTACGAAACCAATCTATGTAATTAGGACCAATGAGATGATTGACATCTAGTATGCCACGAAGTGGGTTTGCAAGTGACATATTTCTGAAAATAAAGATGTATCAGGAAATTAATAACATGTAGACTTTTAGATTTGAAGAAAATTAAGACATAGAATTAAATCTTAATTAACTCCCACTATTTTCTCACGAGACACATAACACCTTTCAACATGTGAATTGGAAGTTTTCGTCAAACTTTTAACGGGGATCAGGATCTAATTGGCATCTTGGCATGACCTCGAGGGACTCACCAATCCTACCAAGCTCAAAAGATATGCAACTCTTTCCATTCACAACTCCTTGTGATTCACGTCATATTTGGCCTCCAAATCATCATGGTCTCGAGGGACTTGACCAACCATGATGTTTGGTTAAGTCAGCACCATCATTACAAGATGAGTATGATTCGATGATATGCTCTCGAGGGACTCGGCCAAGCATACCATGTCCTCAAGCCATCAATGACATCTCTATGTCGTAGACCAGATGTCAAAACCTAATATGAGTGAGCCTCGAGGGACTCGACCAACTCGGCCCATATCAAGAAATGATGTCTGCCCTATAATGATGGAAGGCCATGTGGGTCAATCTTATTGCCTAATGCTTACCGACTTAATACATTATTAACAAAATGATTTTTTATTTTGATTGGTCTCATAGCTAAATAATATGTGTCCCATACATATATTTAGTATATCTTTACATCACATGCAAATATGTACCTAGTAGGTGTAGAAATGAATATATATCATATATTTATGAGTAACCACACTGGATGATCATGGACTAGATACTAGAGTGTTCAAGCCAGAGCCTAAAGACTTGATCACAAAACCCTATGTATGTCTTGGCGCATCCCATGCTCGATGATCTTTCTTCTCATCCTCAGTAGTCGTGCCGACAACTCCACGCTCCCATTGCACCTTCTTGAGAAATTACAACTTAATTACAAGCACGTAGACCCAAAACATACACTTTATTCAATAAGAAACATTGATCTTATCAAGGGGAGATATAATTTAGGGGGAGATAGAATTTTACAATCCAGATTTAAATGAGAGAGAGAAAGAGAGGGAGGGTGGGTGGGAGGCTCACAAGCCCCACTGAATCATCATACACACATTCAAGCATCACGCAAAGGTCCATGATCATCTACCCACATCATACACATCACATACATATATGTAGGTTACTAGAAAATACTTAATTAATTATTAGATTAAATCTTAATCTAAGACTTGGATTAACTCTTAATCTTGGTTCTATTAACTCCAACATAGAACCCATCGTGGAAACGATAAGATCTGCATGCACTGGAAGATGTTGGTGACACACACAGTTGTCGTTGGGATTCTTGGCGACACCATCTTTATCGCCAGGAACAGGTCCTGACGACAGTCGATCCCATTAGTGGATCATGTCTCTAACCTCTCGGCGAAAACAACTATGTTGCTAGGAACACTTTCTAGCAACAGTTGATCCTATCGCCAAGACCTTCCTGACGATATTCCATGTTCGTTGCCGCTAACATAACAATAGTGCAACATAAATGAAAAAACTTTCTCTAGATGACAGAAACGATGGTCGTCTTATTTGGACGACCAGTGACATTGTCATTTGAACACTTCAAGCGACAAAAGTCATTGTCATTCAAACTAAAACTGGGACGAAACAATAACCTGTTTGCATGAAAACAATTATAAATCGCATGGAAGTAAAAATAAATATCATCTCAAGAATCCAGGTTTTGATACCACCGTAGGGAATCTTCAAGAGGGCATCAAATGCACAATAGAAGGAAGTTTAAAATAAAAAGATTCCCTTACATCTTTTTATCGGACTAAGATGATGTCCAAGACATGAAACCATATGCAATCCATTCAAGGGTGAGAGATTCTCACCTAAGGGAGTTCATAGATGTTCTGAAGCGTAGAACCAGTTCTGCAGATGGAGCTCACGCGACCTCCCTCTAGCGGTGTCCACATGGCAGCGACCGGTGATGACGGCTCCTCCTCACGTCTATGTCTCCTCTCCACTGCGGTGCATCTCCAAGCAGTAGCAGCAGCGAGCAAGCTGCAACAGTAGCAAGCCAACAGCAACAATGAGAGAGTGCTTACGGCTCTCTCTTCTTTCTCTTCTCTCCTTGGAAGAGAATGGGAGGGAGAGAGCAGAAGGGGGAGAGGAAGAGTGTGTGAGGTAGGTGTGAAGAGCTCATCTTGTAGCGCTTCACAACCCCCTTCATACATATAGAGGGCAACCCACCAACCCTCGCACGGCCCGCACATCGTGCGGCCATGCTGCGTGTAGTCTAAAGTACATCCAGTCATACCTCTATTAACGGCAAGGCAGGATGTCGTCAAGCAATGTTGGAGACATAAGTTACTATTGCTAAGACACTCTTGGAGACAATTGATCTGGTCGCCAAGACACTCCTAGCAATGGTCAATGTTGCCATCCTAGTGACAGACTATCTTGTTTCCGTTTCGAGTCAAAATATAGCATATTGGATAACTCTTATCAAATTCTCTATCATCGTCATGTCATCCACACATTTTATTTGTGACCCTGTAGGTCCAATACCAAGATGGCCATGAGTTTTACCCGTCAGAATTTCTTCTGGCTAAGTGAGTCATTATCTCCATAATGATTCACTCAACTCATCAACTATAGACGTATCAAGCTACTATTCTATAGTCCCCAATGGTACAGGGAGATCAAATCCATTAGATCTTTTTACCCACAATTACTGTGTACCTTTAATCTCTTATCCATCTAATATCTCAGAGATTGTATATTAGTCATGGTGAAGTCAGACTTGTACGGAATCCAACCGAGTATTACTCTTATCAGACTCTCCCAAAGAACTCCTTCTCTCTCAATTCGATTGACTCTGACCATGGATTCCTTCGTAAGATTGGCTATCATTCTCAATAACTGATTGTACTATATCTAGAACTTCCAGACCTATAAGTCCGATATTAAAAAATAGAGTACTCAAACAAGACATTCTTGGTATCTCAAGTCTAAGGACTAGTTACACAACTGAGACTACAGAATCGCTATCTGACAATCAGATATCATCAACGATACAGGATTCCAAGAATGGATCATTTAGTGAACTCATTCCCAAAGAGCACTTGTACTATATCCCTAGTGTCCCCACACAAGCAACTATAAGACCAGTTGCCTCCATCATATGGACGGGTATATGGCACTGTAATGACCCCGAGAACCCGACCCTCGGCCAACGCCGAGGACCCGATTTTTACGGTCGTCATCCACGAATCTGGAGACCTGGAAGGGATATAATATAAGTCTAACAGAATATGTAAATAAAATAAACGTCAACTGCTAACTAGGAGCACACATGTAGAAGCAGAAAGAAGAGCGAGATCGCTGCATATCACTCTAGGTACAGTCCCAACACACACAACTAGTACAAGTAAGGACAGGGGAAGAACAAATCCCTTAGGGGCATACCCCGAGGGTGACATACAACTAAGAGGGGGAACCACTGCTAGCTACGGGGACGATGACTACCACCCCGTCTCCTCCGCCCGGTGCGTGTCTTGCCGCTGCTGAGAAGTCTCACTTGGAAAAGGAAGGGATGAGCTTCACAATAGAAGCTCAGTAGGGACTACCAATCTCCTACTAGATCTAACAGGTAGTCAAAACTATGTGCTTAATTAAATGACAGCAGTTATATCTTCTGCGCTACGAAGGAGAGTGCGGAAGCGAAGCTACTAACTAACAACGGTATGGAGAACACCACGGTCGAAAACTCCGTAGAACCTACACGTCGTGACAACCACACGGCTGGCTACGCAGACAGGGAGAACCCCGCCTGGACAAGAGACACTAGCTACAAAAAATACTACCACTAGTCAACTGATCAGGTGCGTCCACTGACGTCTTATCCTCGACCCAGGTCCAAACCTCCCCTCTCGTCAGAGTGAGGCAGGACACGAAGTACACAATAGTAATCGTCATAGTCTGGCTGGACTATGGTCCCACGCTAGGCCTCTCTAGGTGGTTCTAGGGCCACAAAGAGCAAGGCAGTGAGAAAAGGACTAGCTGGACTACGCCGAGAAGAACACCCAAAACGACCTCGGCATCTCAGACCAACTACGAGAGCTCTACAAACGACTCAACGCCACTGTCCTAAGTACCATTTTCTCCTCCGCTCCAGAGTCTGTGACTCGAGCACGCCCACCGCCCGGAGTACTCCCTCAACAGGCGCGTGGGGACCGGGGTCCCAGGGAATGGTAACAACCTCTCTCACGGGACAAGCCCTCAAGTGTCGAGCACCGGGAGAGCGACTAGTGTAGGACCGTACTAGGGAACTAGCATTGGTGCCACGGGTACAGCAAGAAGTGGAAACGGCAAAGACTCCACAGAAAACGGAACTCCGCAAACCTTACCTGTCTCTGCTGTAGCCGCGACGCATCGAGCCGTCGCGACCTTGTCACAACGCCAAAGAGCACCGCGATGATGTCGCGGCGGCCTAGCTAGTCGTGACATCATCGCGACCTCTATACAGGTCACGTTCTCAACCGAGAAGGGTTCCGGGACGATCCTCCCGGAGACCACCCCAAATCCGATACAATACACATCCACAGGGGGAGGGGAGCATGCTAAACATGTAGGAAAGCTTATAAACTATACAAACCACCCTCAAACCCCACAAAACATGGATTTACAAGGAATCTACGCTCGATGGAATCCTCACTCACATGAGCATGATCCTCACGCCCCACAACCCCAAACCATGAGAAACCACAATCTCAAGGGGGACAGAAGCATGCTAGGGCGAGAGGAGTCAAGGGTCCCTACCTCCAAGAGTAGAGCCGACTCATTGGGGCCTTCACGTCGGAATGGCCACCTCCTCCTCGCTCCAAGCTCCACGATCATGCTGGCTGCACGAATGGGGCGTCACCTCGCACCACGAGCACCTCAAGCATGCCGGGAAATCACCGGAGAGGGGAGAACTCGGAGGAGGAAGAAGAAGGGGGGAGAAGAGGAAGGAAAGGGCGAGAGGGGGAAATGGGGCACAGCCCTCAGTTTTAAACCGATGGGCCCCAAGACGTGACGGGTCGACCTGGCGTGACAACAAGCATGTCGCGATGCCCCTAGGCGTCGCGACCAAGTTGGGACGGCCACCCACGGTGCGACACCAAAAGTGGTCAAACCTCGAAGACCGGGAAATAAGAACGCGACGGCTGACCAGGTCACGTCAATGTTGTACGCACCTGACACCTGACAAGGCCGTTCTGACAGACGAGACAGCGGTCAAGTCGGTCAGAAAAGCAGTCGCGACGCCTTCAGACGGCGCGATAAGAACGCGACGCCCACCCCCACCGTGACCAGAACGCGACGGCCGGGCACGTCGCCACACAAACCCTGTCGCGACGAGCTTCCCCGTCGCGACCTTGAGGACGGGGCCAATGGCCCAAGGGGCCGAGTCTTACATCCCACTCACCTTAAGAAATTTCTTCCTCGAAATTAAAAGAAACTCAGTTTCAACAGGAAGCAACGTAAAAGGTAAAACAACGTACCGGTCAATCAAACAAATACGGGAACTGTTCTCGCATCTCATCCTCGCATTCCCACGTGGCCTCGCCACCAACGCGATTCTCCCAAACGACCTTGACCAGCGGAATCTGCTTCCTACGCAACTGTTGCACCCTTTGGTCGACAACTCTGACCAGGTACTCTGGCACTGACAAGTCTGGCGCTACCTCAAGCTGCGAGTAGTCCAACACATGCGACGGATCTGCAACGTACCTCTTGAGCTGCGAAACGTGGAAAACACTGTGCACGCCTGCCAACTCTGCCGGAAGACTCAACCTGTAAGCCACCTTGCCGATCCTCTCTGTGATAGGGAAAGGCAGAATATACATTGGACTGAGCTTTCCCTTCTTGCCAAATCTCATGACGCCCTTGATCAAGCGAGACTCGCAAGAACACAAGGTCACCCACGCTGAACTGCAACGGCCTCCTGCGGATATCTGCATAGCTCTTCTATCTGCTATGTGCTGCCTGAAGCCTCTGCCTGACTAAACTGACTGTGTCTGCACACTGCTGCACCATCTCTGGTCCTAAAAGCTGCCTCTCATCGACCTCGAACCAGTGAAGTGGTGTCCTGCACGGCCGACCATATAAAGCCTCGTATGGTGCCATTCCGATGCTCGAGTGGTAACTGTTGTTATATGAAAACTCTACCATCGGAAGGTGCGACTCCCAGGTGCCACTCCAGTCCAAACAGTACGCTCTCAGCATATCTTCCAAAGTCTGAATAGTCCTCTCTGATTGACCGTCTGACTGTGGATGATATGCTGAACTCAGCCTCAACTCTGTACCAAGAGCTCTCTACAAACTGCGCCAAAACCCTAATGTGAACCTCGGATCTCTGTCGGAGACGATCGAAACTGGGGTGCCATGCAACGGAACAACTCGGTCCACATATAGCCTGGCAAGGCTGTCCACTGACCATTACATCTTGACTGGAAGGAAGTGTGCTGACTTGGTCAGCCGATCCACGATCACCCAAATACCATCATGTCCCTGTGGAGTACGGCCCTCGAATTTTGTTGTATTATTTTAATTTCGTGTAAATAATTATTGTTGTGTATGCATAGATGTACATATCTACGTATGTATTAACTATTTATACTTATGTATGCATGTGTATAAGTTAGTTGTAAATAATGTATGAATGGTATGATGGTAGTGTGTACATGATAATACATACATATGGCATGTATATAGATATAATTTGTGCATGGTTATGCATGTTTTAGAGTTCTGGCCGAAGGCCAGCTTGGCGTCAAGATCAATAGACGCTGATGTTGTGTCGGCGTCAACCATATGGACGCCAACACTAAGTCCAGCGTCCAGCGATGTGGACGCCAATTTCTCTGACCTGCATGCGTTGCAGAGCCGGATTTCCAGGAGCAAGCTTGCTCACCCATTGGGGAGCTGTCCCCAACGGTCTAAAAGGCTTCTTGTCAAGCCTGCGTGAAAGGAGAGCCCCCTCTCCTATTTACCAAGCCTTTTGCAACCCCAGAAAACCTCTCTTGGCTCTCTTTGCAAGAGGAGAAGAAGGAGAAGAAAAACCCTAGCTCGGAGCTGTGCAAAGACCCAACTTTGGAGGCTTCAATCCGGCGATCTGAAGCTTGTTCCGGCCATCTACCACGACAAGGAGGTAGCTGGAACATCGAGGAAGGCATCCCTGACCTCGATCTGCTGTGGAGATTGCTCAGGAACCCGGAGGAGGCTTTCTTGGGAGCTTCTTGGGACTGCCCAAGGAGAGCTTCACCGCCATTTAGATCCGTCTGGAGTATTTTCTAGAGGCAAGTAACCTACCCCTATCGTCCATGTAGATGTCTAGTAGGGTTTTATGATTTTTATGTATTTTTTCTCGTGTCCAAGATCCCCCATTCACCCCTTTATTTGGAGTTCGGTCTGTGTTTCTGCACAGACAGGAACTTGGCGTCAATGCCTTGACGCCAAGATTCCCCATGTGCGTCCAGCGATCTTGCCGTCCACTCCTGGAACGGCCAGAGACCGCCGCCAAATTCTTCTGGACAGAACAGTGAACTGTTCTCTCCTTATATATGATTACTTTCGATGTGTTTTGCGATGAGGATATAATGTAAACCTATTATGCTATCTAATATGAATGTTGAATGTGTGATAAGGCCTTGTAATTTCTGTGATTTGACATAAATGATTTATTTATGGAGAATGTATGCATGGTGAGACCTAGACCATGTTCGTTACCGTGTATGAAATTCATGTGGAATTGGATGCCCTAAATTTTGCTAAACCAAGAATGAGTGAATCAGTCCATGCTCTAAATTTTTGGGAATTTCTCCATGCTCATCGGATTTATTGAGTTTTCTGAAATGAAATTAGAAAACCATGCGTAGGGTTGTATAATCTCCAGTAAATCGGATGTTGTGAAATAAATCCCCGGGAAATTCCTGTGGTGTTGTGTATATTGGGTTCAGGGTTATGACCTGTTAAACTGAAATTTCATGTTACGCACCATGGTGGATTGAATCACAAATAATATGAAAAATTGATGTTTGATTTTCTATAATTGCATCATGAGTCATAAAAATCCTAAATTTTGTATGTGAGGTCATGAACCTGAAATCAGCATGTGGTTAAATTTTCAGGTTGTTTGGACAACTATATAGTGAAATATGAATTTTCCTTGCAAAGATGTGAACAATGCATGTTAATGTGGGAATAATGTGACATGTATGTGTGATCCGGATTATGCAAATTACTGAACATGTGATCCCTGTTAATTGTAGAATCATGTTAGGAAAACAGAGCCCTTGTGTGAATGAGAAAATGAATGAGAGGTAAGTGACATGTGTAAAGATATGCGTTAAAATCGGTAAATGTGTAAATCGTGCCAAGTGTGATACTGCTTCCATAGAGGGCTGTGGAACCGTACCATGGAAAAGTTCCCATGGGAAGGTTCAATGTGTTGTGATCCTAAGGGCATTAGGATGAAATCCTGGAGGTGGACAAGTACCACTGGTTAGGGTGGAGACTTATTCTCCCGGTCTGCGCAGTCAAGAGTCGTCACTGTATTGCCTAGGTGGCGTCTATGTGTATGTGATGTGATGTGTCCTTCTTATGGTGGTTTGGACTATGTGTCACGGCACTAAAGTGTAAAATGTGAAATGTGAAATGTGATTGTGATCATGTGCAAATTGTGTAGTGTGAACATGTGTAAATGTGCAATGTGTAAAGTGTGAACTATGTGAATAAGAAATTGTGTAAAAATGTGAAACCAAAATGTGAGGATGTGAAATTGAAATCCATGATATGATGATCTGAAATCATGTTAGAACAGCCACATAAATGTGGTTATGATTACGTGCTATAGGTGTACAATGCGTAGAATCCATGCTAGGGACAATCCTTACTTATGTGTAAACCGTTCCATGTGTGTTTGCTCTCACGTTGTGGTTTGAATGAGAACATAGCTTTCATGTGTTAGATTGTAAAGTGTTAAACCACATCAAAACAGAAATCTTAAAGCATGTGAAATGGTTATGTGCATATATAAGAATGAGTAGTAACCATGTTAGCAATGTTTTCTTTCATGTATGTAAGCTAGTCATGCTAGATTGCTTTCATGTTTTAATTAATTGAAAGTAGAACTTTCATGTGTAGGAATGATTAGAGAGCATGTGATAGGAGATTTTGATTTAGAAAATCTGAAAGCATGAATCATGTGTTCATTAGTAGAATTTCCATGATAAAGTTGTTAATTTCAATGTCACGCATGCTATATGTTGTATCTTGTAAATGGTATGTAAAAACCTGCTATGATATGTGCATGTGTGATAGATGTAGTGTTATTTGCTGAGTCTTTTAGACTCATTACTTGCTTCGGCGTACAGGCGTAGTTGGTGACGACACACTTGCGGAGGAGGCAGTGGAGACCGACTCCGAGCGTGGAGATTAGATCGTTGGTGTACTTTGCGATATTTTGATTTCATAGTATGTAATTGCAACATTGTACTAGCATTATCATGAAAAAATGCTTAAGTGTGGACAATTATGTATTTGATTTTCAGCAATTTATTTATGTGGACTTTTAGTTCTTTTCATGTTATCCCAATCATGTATGTTAAATGTGGATGATGAATGAAATGAAGACAGTGGTTCTTTTACTTCCGCTACTCTGTTCTTATATTCACGTGTATCTCAGCTGAATGTTATTGTTGGGTAAATGTCCCACTGTGGCAACGTTCACTATACCGACGTGGGTTGGTATAACCGTACCGGTATAATGAGGGTCGCTACAGAATTATTGCCTTAATGTTGATGGTGCCTCCAAAGTAATCCGGGTAATTGTGGTGGTGGTGGTTGCATCAGGGACAGACATGGAAATTTTATTTGCAGCTTTGCTTTTTATTATGGAACCGGGAGTAGCATTTTGGCAGAGGCTAGAGCGATCCATGATGGGCTGCGTTTGGCTATTGAACGGCATCTCCACATTTCTGTTATTTATTCGGACTCTGCCATTCTTCTTAGAGTGATTTCTTGCAGGCGTTTTCCTCACTAGGCTGTCTTCCCATGGTGGCGGGGGATTTGTAATATGATCCAGCTCTTAAAGCCGAAGATCTTGCATACTTATAGGGAGGGAAACCAGGTTGTTGATTCGTTGGCTAATTTGGCTTGTTTTAATGAATCCAGCTCAGTCTTTTCTGATTTTCGCAGCTTACCTGCAAGCTCTAGGGGTGCGATGTTGGTTGATAAAGCTGGGCTGCCTAGTTTTAGACAGCCTTAGGTTGTTTTGCCTTTTCGGTGTTGTTTGGGTTGGTGCTGATTTTTTATACTTCTGGAGGTTGCTTTATGGAGTTGGGTGTATTGTGATTTCACTATCTTTATTGGAATAAAATTTCTTCCTTTGGTGCTCGCCGAGTGAAGTGAGACCATCTTCTCCCACTGAGAGAAGGTGCACTCTCCTTGTCGCTGACCCATTGATGGTTTTTTATTAAAAAAAAAAGTATCAGTTTCAAATTATATAATTCAAGAATCTACTTGTATAACAAAGTCAATTTAGGCAAAAATATTAGAACACAATGTTTTTTTTTAAATCTTAAGTCTCCGTCCTCTATTTCTGTCATCCTGGCTAACATCAATGTTCCTCCCCCATCTATTATAATATTAAGGTTTCACATCTTAACCATTTGCTTCGGTGTTAAAATTATATCAATTACTCCAACGAAGCGGAAGATCACAGTGCAATTATGCGTTCAAGTATGCATCATCTCAACAAATATGAATACCCAGCAACTCCAGTAAGAGGTGTTGGACAGCCAGAAGTCTGTTCTTCTCCCATGGTCAAACATGCACGTTACCACCATTTGAACTGGATACTATCCTTCGTGGAGGAAACACCCAAGTCCTCGTAAAGGCGTCGTACGGTTTTGTACGAAACATAAAACAAAAAGTTAATAATGTCTTTATTCCTAGCATTGGGTATTCTTTATAAACATGCATGTGTATATTTTTGAATCTAGCACTAACGCAGCTTACATCTTAGGTCTCAAGCCCTGCTTTGATCGAGGGACTGATCGTACTATCATATGATAAGTACATTTCAACAACCTTTCTGACAACGGGATAAGATAGACTCGATCGGATAAGTTCAACTCTAGAAATCCTTCACTTCCCACCTTCTAATACATATCATATATGCAAGTGCTGTGCCTTGCTTTGTTCTCAACATCGGCTTTTGTCCACACCCAAAAGTAGGACTGTCAAATGGGTTTAATATGTTCATAGCCAATTAAGACCTAGTAGTGTTAAGTAAGGTATATATCCATACCTTATAACTCCTCACAAAGATATATTTATATTTATTTTTTATTATTTTAAATAATAGATATGGGTCTCAAATTTAAACTCATAATGATAATTTTTATTTTTATAGAATATTAATCTTGATTTTGCATGCAGAATATCCAGATGATTCATATTCTAAAATTATTTCGGATCCTCTTATCGGATACAGTTAATTGAATGATGTTTTCATATTTTAAATGATATTTTAGATCCTGTTAATGGGTGTAGATAATTTAAATAATTTTTTTCAAATTTTTTAAAAACTATTTCGGATCCTATTAGAGGATATAATTATTAGTATGATATTTTTCGATTCTCAATGATATTTATATCCTATTAATAGGTATAAATAATTTGGATGAATTTTTCAAAGCTATGATTTTTTCATATATGCGAGTGTTGTGCCTTGCTTTGTTCTCAACATCGGCTTTTGTCCTCACCCAAAAGGCAGGCACAATGGGGATCGAAGACGAGAAGAATTGGCATCATCGCTGCGGTGGCTACATCACCCGGCCGGTCGTGGCTCTCCAATTCACCACCCACCCATCCCACCTACTTCCCTCCTTAAACGCGTCCCCTTCCACCAACCCTGCCCCCCAAAAAATTGAGGAAAAAAAAAAGGAAGAAGAAGAAGTAGGTCTATTAACTTTCTCATGTTAGGTCTACTTCCTTCTCTCCAGTTTCTCTCAACCATGTTCCCGGCCCCGAGGAGATGTTGTGATTGCGCACCTACCGCGCAACAGGGACATGAGAACTTGAGGCAGAGACACTTCCACACGATTGTTGTGGCGGTGGAAATGTCGAACTATATATATATATATATATATATATGGATGTTGCATGCTCGTACAGCAACGAGTTGTAATGTAAATTCTCAATCACTCATTCAGCCAAATGCCATTTGTTTCCATTCTGATCATATAAAATGATGGATGTGCCTAGTTTCCCTTCTTCACAATTCGTATCATCTTATTTTGATGTTGTTCTAACTTTCCGCTTTGGCGTTATGATCCATACAAACGAATTGGGTTCGAACTCCGTTTACCCATGACGTGAGAGAAGCTCTCTTCTTCTTCGAGCGGATACAAGAATTAATGCATTTAAGTGTCAAGCCCCCACCAAATTCTCTAACCATCTCCATTAATCATAAGGGGTATATATATATATATATATAGAAGAAGATACAAGAATTTTTGCACTTATGTAATTAAATGTCAAGCCCCCACCAAATTCTCTAGCCATCTCCTTTAATCATAAGGGGTATATATAATTATATATGCCCGAGAACTTCCTGTCGGCAAGGACAATAAGATTATACATAAGTCTTCTTGCAAATTTTTAATTTGCAACAAGACTTTTCCATATTTATCCTCATCATTAAGAAAACACCCCGCCACCTAATCCCGAGTGACCTGGGCCACGTCAACATAGCACCATCTTTCGCAATTGACGACGTGGCCGCTTACGTATATTCGATTGCCGTGACTGGGTCCTCACACGACATGGGACTCCAACAGGCGGCCCACTCGCGCCCCACGCGGTTGGATCTTTTGGCACCGCTCCCCTCCACTCCACCTACCCGCCACCACTGCCGTCAGGTTCTTTCCATTAAGCCGGTGTTTGAGATGTGGACAGTTTATTGGAGAAAAGAAAACGAGACTTCGAGTTAGGGCTATTTTACTCGATAGCTGTTTGCTACTAATTCGGTATGTTAATTCATTGAATGATTTGATAATAAAGATAAATTATCAAAATTTTATCATAAATAAATGTTGATAAGTCTTGATAATTCTCTCTCACTTTTTAGATATGATAAAATTATCAATCTTCATAATTTTATTTACCAAATTAAAAATTTCACAAATTGAGATATCTTATCTATAATAATTTATTTACAAATATTTTATTTACAGACAAATTGAGATAGCATTCCAAAATCTTCAGCTCCATGGAAGTATAAATCCCAAGAGAAGGGCACCCTTCACGCAGCTCCAAACGTTTGGAGTCCATCTAGTTGACCTTCCACAACTTTCACTTTTTATTAGAAAACTTTGATGTATTATTAGCAACCTTAATTTTTCCATTGGCATCATCTCCAACCTGCCAGTCCTTAGAAGTTGAGGTCTTTTTATCAACATTATATACAAATTCTGAGCAATGTTTCGAGTATATTGTCCCAAGTAAGAGATATTGTTTGCGCAATTTTATGAATATTTATTCCTTTATAGTATTATTCTTCCTGTTTTTAGATGGCTATTTGAGAATCCCAAGTGGCAGCGAAATCATTTGTATCAAACACCTTCACTGTGGAGAGATCTCAAGCTAGATCAACTCTCACCGTGGGCAGAGAGCATGGATTATCCTGCACCTAATTACAAGCAAAAAATAAATAAATAAAATACTATTACAAGATCTATCTTAGCTTGTAATAAAATTGATGTAGATTGTTTGAAAAGTAACTTACTAACTAAGGACTTGACAAGATATTTCTCTATCTTTCTCAACTAATAGAATTACTTGTCAAATAATTTATATTAACTTTATTCCAATAAACATTCTCATAAATAAATAAACCTAATATAGGATGAGGATGGAATGTTAGCCACTCCCCCATCGTGAGGGGGTGTGGTATGCATGTAAATTTAAACCCTGAAAAAAGGACTCAACATTTAGCCAGTTCTGAATTATAGAAATTATCCCTTGATGTTTGGAGGTTTTAATTTTTTTTTCCTTTTTAAAAAACTTTTTTAGATCAGGAGGGGGAAGGAGAGAAGGGAAGCCTTAGTTGTGGATCAAAAATAAATGAGGTGAAGTGATTGATAAGTTTGAATCCAAGACACAATTTGAGCTGAGTTACACTTCGACTCGAATTTGGTGCAATCTCTTACAAAGATATATCTCGAGTTGTCAGCAATTCCAACACTGAGTCGGAATCGCCGGTGGTTCTGCGGTCGGCACTGGAATCGCCAACCGCCATTCGCACTATATATCCAATCTCACTGCAAAGATGAAAAGGTCGAATTTGATCTTCCTGCAAAATTATTGAGAGTCAGGTTTCATGCATGATAAGTTCACATTCTTATCTATACAATGATATCTAAAAGCCTACATATATAGTCAAACAACCGACATAACATAGATTACTCTGAAATAATAGTTTTATTAAATTATATCATGTCTACGGAGATCTCATGTATTACAGACGGTAGTGGTGAGTTGTACCATCTTACGTGCATACTGTAACCTAATAAAATTATTTTTGAACAATTCACATCATACTAATTTATATATACATATATATATATATATATATGTTGCAATAAAATACATATGAGCATGTCATTGGCAGGCAAATGTGGATTGCAAGTTGTGTCTCAAAGACAGAACAATGTAGACAAGTTATATCAAAATTGTAAAAAAAAAAAAAAGGTCATGGTCTAGTGACATAAGTTATTTCTATTAAGAAGGAGGTTTTATCTAGCTAGGTTCAATTTTCAAGTCAAAGGTGAAAATTTTTGCACACCAAGATTTGAACTTTTCTTATAATAAAATGCTCCAAGCCGATTTGTGTTAGCCTTATATATTCCACACAGCATAAAATGTGTTCTTGGTAACATCTGAGGACCTGATTAGTTTAAAATGAAGTTGTCCAAATTACGGATGCTGACGTTACGAATTAAAACCGATCGAGTGGACACATTCAGACGTAACATACGTATTGGAATACTTTAATACCAGCAAAAGCGAGACAGCGGAAAAAGATTGTGGAGCTCTTGTCCCTGTCAGAGAGAGAGAGAGAGAGATAGAGAGAGAGAGAGAGAGTTGACATTCTTGCAAGATGCATATGAAATTTTATTGTCAAATTTGAAACCCATGAACGGGCCGTTTTGGCGGAGTTATTTGTCGAGTTAGGAGGCATAATCATTAGATTTGACCTTATTAACTTGGCACCTAAGTTAATCTAACTCGAAATTAAAAAGTTAATTCAATTAAAAAGTGAGGTAAAAAAAGAGTTAGCATACTTCATTCTTCTTGAAGAGCTCATTTTAACCCTCTTTAATGTTCTAAAAATAAAATGGAATAGGGCACAATCATGACAAATATCGGATACATACATGTGCACGCAGAACCATAGTAAACAGGTATATAGAAATAGTCCAAATAACAACAACCAAATGATAAAGTACATGAGACAGATTACAATAAAGAACATGCTGAAATTAGGCAGAAATGAACGTAGTAGAAGCGCCTCTAAGGAGACTCTCCTTAGAGAAGATATCGCCTCCACAAGAATAGTGCGTCGGGTAAGGCAATCTCCTCCTAAGATACGACTACCACCACGAGATTAGCTAGGAATCGCACTTATAATAATCTCGTAAACAATGGCACACGAAACCTAAACCTCTTCTACAGTGAAAGGAAATCAGGAATAGAGGACATGTACTGGGCACCGGCGGAACGTGACGCAGCGGTAAAGATCGGAGCTGCTGTCGGCGGCGCCGGGGAGGAGCAACATAGTCGTCGGTAGGGGAACGGGAGAGCGAGCGACCGAACGGCGAGCGGTTCCTCCTTGCAGGAGTCGAGAAGACACCTCGGTTACGGTTAGAAAAATATAATTAGGAAACCTAATCACCATATGAAGCGCCTAACGCCCGCGCAGACCAGGACAATGGGCCGATATGAGAACTGGCCCAAAACAGCTCCAATCTCCCCAAGTAAGGCCCAAAATGCAAAAAGAAGAAGAAGTAAAAAGGTGTCAAGTCAAGCCGGTTGGACCGTGTCATCACACGCGGGCGCCGGCCTGGCCCGACGGCGCGCGTGTGTGATATGGTCCACATAATCCCCATTGTCTATAAGACATAGTCTTATGGACTCTAGGGGTTATGAAGTTCATAACTCCTTAGGGATATCCCATGTGGGACTAAAGACCCCACACATAAGGACAAACTAGCACAACTTTTGATGTACATTTTACTTTATCAACCTTGAGTTTTACCTTTCTTTTATATTGCCCCCTTAACACCCTTTATATTCAACATTCCCCACAAACTCAAGGTTTGATAATAGGGAATAAACAGAAGAGGATAAACATACCATGATTTCAGTAAAAGGTACCTTTCGGGTTTGAACCTTCACCTAAGTATTTTCAACTTTTACCCTCACAGAACAAAGTGAATTAAATCTTGAACTTGATTCTTTGATATGAGGATTACTTGTCAAAAAACAACATGATATAAGACTTTTGATAGCAATTTATAAACTTGGCGCTTTAAAGGCCATGCGCCATATCCTGTATCATAAGTACATTCAGGAACAACCCAATTCCCTTAACTGCGGCCTCACAGTTGTACTCACTTAGGTGGACTTCTCTAAGGATATACTGCTAATATCCTGTCTTAGTAGGCTTGAACCTATTCAGAGTAATAAAAACTCTTCTATACAGCAGTATCAGGCACTTGGTCAGGATATCAGGGGATAGACACAGATACAATGTATCAAAGTAGAAAGTGCCTTCATATTCTCTCAACAGATTGTTGTTACCACATTGAACCTCCTTTGTGGGATCTCCACTCAGATAGGTTGGGTTGCCTCTGCAGGAGAATAAATGATGGGTTTCAGTCCCATCCCCAACCTGAATTTTTGGACTTCCTTTTTATCAAGTCCTTTAGTCAGAGGATCAACTAAATTGTCATTGGTACCAATAAAATCTACAGCGATCAGTCTCTCTGAGACACTAAATCCCTTACAGATCTCAATCTGATTTGGATGTGTCTCTTTTCTTTTTTGTTGTACTTTGAACTCTTGACCTTTGCAATTGTGGTCATGTTATCACAATGCACAGAGATCGTAGGAGCAGGCTTACTCATTAGAGGAAGTTCTGAAAGAAGACCCCTAATTCACTCAGCCTCCAACCCATTGGTATCCAAAGCACACAACTCAGCCTCAAAAATAGACCGAGGTAAGATAGTCTGTTTAGAAGACCTCCAAGTGACTACACCACCTGCCAAAGTAAAAACATACCCTGAAACACCATTACTCCCTGAGTTTTCTGCTATCCAGCTTGCATCACTAAATCCTTCCAGGACAACAGGGAATCTCCCAAAATGCAAGCCTAGGGTAATAGTACCTTTTAGGTACCTCAAAACCCTATCTAGCCCATCCCAGTGAGTTTGGTCAGGACAGCTTGTGAATCTACTAAGTTTGGTCACTACATATGAAATGTCAGGCCTGGTACAATTAGCTAGATACATCAAGCTTCCTATAACCTGAGAATATCGTAACTGAGACACAAGAATACCACTCTTATTCTTGCAGAAGATTCTAGAAGGATCATAAGGTGTACAGACTGACTTGCAATCTCATAGCCAATTTCTCTAAAATTTTCTCAACATAGTGAGATTGAGAAATTGCTATTCGTTCAGCTGATCTAGTAAGAGTCAGTCCAGAATTACATTTGCCTCACCCATTTCTTCATTTCAAAACTGCTATTTAAGAAGACTTAGTCTCATTTACTATTCCCAAAGTGTTGCCAAACAGCAACATATCAACTACATACATACAAAGAATTATACATTCATCACCCTTAACTTTGTAATAAACACATTTATCGAACTCATTGACCATAAAGCCAAAAGATATGATAGTCATATCAAATTTTTGGTGCCACTATTTAGGTGCTTGTTTCAAACCATACAGAGACTTAATAAGTCTACAAACTTTCTTTTCACTACCTGGAGCCACAAATCCTTCAGGTTGATCCATATAAATCTCTTCATCAAGATCACCATTAAGAAAGGCAGTTTGACATCCATCTGATGGACTTTTAGATTATATATGGAGGCCAATGCTATAAGCACTCGGATTGTGGTCATCCTAGTGACAGGGGAATAAGTATCAAAATAGTCTATTCCCTCTAATTGTTTGAAACCCTTGGCAACAAGCTGGCTTTATACTTTTCAATGGTTCCATCGGGTTTAAGCTTCTTTTTGAAGACCCATTGCATCCAATGGTCTTTGAACTAGAAGATGATCAACTAACTCCCAAGTACCATTAGCAAGAATGGAGTCGATCTCACTCTTAATGGCATCCTTCCAATGCCTTGCTTCGGATGAAGCCATGGCATCTCGGAAGGTTGGGGAGTCACCAGTGATCTGGTAAGTGATAAACTCACTTCCAAAATCCTTAGCAGCCTTTTGTCTTTTACTTCTCCTTAGTACAACTTCTTCTTGATCACTGGAATCAGAAGAAAATCTGGATGCATCAGCCCCCACATTTGTCATTCTTTCCACATGTTCTGGAATAGAATCAGATGTAGAGGCTACAGTCTCATAAGACAGATGTTGAGGTAAACCAGTCTTCGTGGGAAAGATATTTTCGAAGAACGTAGCATCACGAAGCTCGATTATGGTGTTAACATCTATGCCAGGAATTTCTGATTTGATAACCAGAAACCTGTATGCATAGCTATTTTCAGCATAGCCTAGGAAAAATAGCGTCACTTAAACATCGATTTCATTGCTACATCGACTTTGTTTCACTTAAACATCGATTTTGGTAGAACAACGACTTCATATGAAACAACGACTTCATGTCTACAACAATTTCACTTAAACATCGATTTTAGTAGAACATCGACTTCATGTGAAACAATGATTTCGTCTCTACAACGACTTCACTTAAGCATCGATTTCAGTAGAACATCGACTTCAGTGAAACAACGACTTTACCTGAACAACGACTTCGTTTCAAACAACGATTTAATCTGCACATCGATTTCAGTACAACAACGACTTCTGTTAACAACGACTTTGTACAGAACATCGATTTCATTTATGGATTATGTTCACATCAACTTAATTTCAACATAGATTACATTTTCACATGTTTTATGATTATATCATCGATTTGATATCAATATCGACTCTCTCTGTACACAGACTGTCATCATATATCTACTCTCTATTAAAGATTATGTTTTAGACAGTTATTGAATATTATTATTTAAATTCCTTTGTAAGTATTCATTCAACATGATATTCAAATACATTTTCAAATCTCTGTGGATTTCAAATCTTCCTACGTATCATGTTGTATCCTGTAGTCTTTGACATTTATTATGATGGAACAAATCTATGCATATATATTCTTGCTTATCTCATTTGTGTCACATAAAGTCACGCTTTATGTGATGACAGAATGGCATTACCCTTTGGTGTTTCCTCATACTGCACGACTACTAATGTTGACTGACAGTTTAGACAAAGATAAGTTGTCTATGTGTCAGCATTTATTGCGTGCAGGGTTCCCGTAGAATTGCACATTACAAAGATGGACCTGTCAACCTGACAGAAGCTAGAAGATTCAGACAATCTTCCTTATGTGTGAATGTCTTCCCCAGTATTAATGGCTGCAGGTTTTCTTGCTCCACACTTCAGACCATTCACTCCAACGTGCATGAAGATGTGAGACAACAGATACTTCAACGGTCAAATTATTTCAAAGAAGATAAACAGAAGACTGGTGACTCCATACAAGATAGTTTTTTCAAAAAACTTCTTAAGCTTGTATTCTGAAGATCTTAGAAGAAAAGAGAGCTCGGTCGTTCATTCAACCTTCTATAGCTCTTAGCTCCCCACAGCAAATTGCCTAGCCTTTGAGAGCTTAAGTAGATCTAAGAGAGGTCCATTGTTGATAATCTTTGTCTCTCAGATTTTCCTCAGATCAAGTAGTGTATATAAGCTTGGTCTTGGGGCCTTCCATTTTTTTACTCATTCGTTTTGAGTGATCCTCTTCGGGTGTGAAGAGAAGACATTTTGCATCAGGTGGTTCAGTTCCTCTTTTGGTAAAGAAGAGAAGGCCAGCTGCGGCTGGATGTGTAAGTGTCCTTAAGGGGACTGTACCATTGCTTAGTGAAATCTCAAATTGTTGCTGTGGGCTGGACGTAGAGTCCTTGAGATTGGAGATCTGAACCAGGATAAAATTGCATGTTGTCTGTATGCTTGTTCTCTTTGTCTTTATTTAACACTAACTCTAACTATCAAACTTGTGTTTTTTTTCTGTCAAGCGTTTTATTTCCTCACTATAACACCCCGCTCACAACCTCGTTTTCTTGAATTAAATGTACAGTTTCTTGCATTAATTCTGTAAAGTTTTAAGCTAGGAAAGGTGTTCGTGTTTTTAAAAGGGAATTGACGTTTTGGAAGAAAAGAAGCACAAGTTTCCCTATAAAGGGCTACGAGTGGTCTCACCCATTCACACCTAGTTTCTTTTGGTGTTGAATGTTTAGACGACTCCCTTCCTCTAGTGTGTGTGCATGTGTAAGAAAGGTAGAGAGAGAGCGGAGGAGGATTTTCGACGGGTGGCTTCAACAACTATTCGACATTTGACGTAAAGGAGACACGTAGCCGATGTTGAGCAAAGTTTAAGTGCACATTCCGCCTTGCTGTAGCGGTCATCTTCGGGCTTATTTTACATAGATAAAACATTTTCCCAAGGTCAAGTGATGACGAGATTCTTATCATGATTATTTCTTATATATATATTGTTTTAAATTAGTTTTCAATTTTAATTATGGGCATGTTGAGAACATTATTATAAAGTTTTTGATGTTCTGAGTAATGAAGAAACTATTCCAGGATTTTTTTTTGAACATTTTTATATTATCTTGAATTTCCATTGCTTAAAACTTTCATTGAAAAATTATCCAAATATTATATGTTTTCACAAAATTCCAATTGTGTGGTTACTATTCTGATTTTATTTCCAGTATCTCCAAATAAATTTTGGTTAATTTTTCGCTATTATAAGTTATTTTCATAATTAAATCATTAGAATACCTGATATTGATTATATATGAAAATTTCCATGATTGTCATAAATGTTGAAAATTATTCTGTAGCATATTTATGATTATTTAAAACTGTAATAAAAATTTGAGATCGATATAATTGATTTGAAGTGGATATGATTTTTGTTATTAAATATAAATGCTAAATAATCTGTTTTAACCTGAAATTTGTCATAAAATTTTATATTGTTTTTATGTATAACTGTTATGTCATACAGGTGATTTAAAGTGATTAATTTGACATCATATGAATCAAGTATCATGATAATGTTTCAAAACATGCATAATTATGATATTTATTAATTTCTGTTAACTCTGAAAAATCTTAAAAGTCTTAAAATGTTAATAGTCTGACAGTAATATTTTACAATAAGATTAACAGTCTAAATTTGATATTACCGGACTTGCATCCTATTTCACTTACACACAGTCTCTTGTAATTAAAAGCCCATAAAATGATTATGTTAGATAATTCGATTGTGTTATGGACAATGCCATCTTAGAGAGGTTTTTTAGGCCTACCATAGAAGTACCCCTATGGGAAGCTTTCTGATGACCCGTGGGCAACGGGGTTTAAATCCTGGAGGTGGGCAATGCTCACTGGTTAAGGTGGGATCTTGATGATCTCGGGTACTGCGTAGTTACTTTTTCTCCATGCTACTTGCCTAGGTGTAGAGAATATGTCCGATATGTTGTGGTTGGGTATTTGTCTGATATGCACACCTAAGAAAATATTTTATGTTCTGATATATTAATTGCTCAGATTATGAAGAATTCTACTTCACTCTGTTATCTTGATATATCATATGCTCTATTTTGTTCTGTCCACATGATCATGAGTATCCAAATTTTATAAGGCAAATAATATGTGTAGCATATGATAATATATGATTTGACTCTAAATAACATTTGATTTGACATATTCTTATATATGACACATCTTTGTGATTAATTTAAGAAAGACATCTTGTAATAGGTGACTAGCCTATACTATAATTATGAAATGAAACTGATAACTTATAATAGCATCACTTTTGCTTATTTATATATAAATTGTGGTTAGAGTTTCAATGTTTTGCTGGGAGTATTAAGACTCACACTTGCCTAACATATTTTTCAGGAGATCAGGAGCCAGAGTTAGGTGTGCCTTCGGACTCTGATCGTGAGGAGTAGATTCCGTTGGATAGTTAGTCCTTTTTCACTAATAAATTATGTGTGGATGGCTCTTAAAGCCTATTTGATCGATTAGCGATCTTGATTTACTTTTCTTTCAGTTCTCCGTACTCTGATAATTCTATTATGTTATGGACATTGTAATATAAGTTGGGATGGTTATTCATCATAGTTCCATAATGATGAAGTTTGTGAATGTCTTACTCTCAACATGTGTGTATATGATGGGTTTATCCCCTGTGACGTGTCACCTGATCTGATGTGAGTTGGTCTAACTACTGACCGGGTCAGGGGCGTTACAGAACTTGGTATCAGAGAGCCAAGTTGAGACTAAGCATTCACGACCATCTCTTCTAGTCCATACCATAGAATTATTAGAAGGGTAGTCATAGGATCAATTGTTCTAAAAATTGAACATAGTAGAGCACTAATTGAATAGTCCTTTTCCTTTCAGAACATGGCTGGAAGGACAAGGGCCAATCGTGTCGTGCCACCACCACCACAGTCTTCTGCAGAAGACTCACCACCTCAAGGTACCCCTGGAACGCAAGAGGGGTCGACCTTAGGAGATCCTCAGAGGGTGATCCCAGCACCACCTCCACCTCCACCAGTAGACTTCAACACCTTCATGCAGTCTTTCCAAGGCCTTGTGCAAGCTATGCAAGCACAAACCCAAACGCAAACAGCTCTTCAAGCACAGTTGCATGCGCAAATGCAAGCATCGCCTCCAGTGCAAGCTCATGACCAGGATCGACACCAGGGCATCACTGTTATGGAGAGGTTCAAGCGAATGGGGCCCCTCCTTTAAGGGGGAGAATGGTCCAGATGTTACAGAGAGCTGGATTCGCGAGATAGAAAGATCTTTCGGGCCATCAGGTGCCCGGAGGAGAGAAGACAAATCTAGCATCCTATATGCTACAAGGATAGGGCCGCTGTTGGTGGACCTCTGCTCTTCGCACTGAGTTCATAGAAGAGGGAGTCATTCCTTGGAAGGATTTTCTTTCAACTTTTCGAGAGAAATACTTTCCTGAGCACATCCAAGACAAAATGGAACAGGAATTCCTCACACTCACTCAAGGTTCCATGAGTGTGTTGGAGTATGAGACTAGATTTTCAGATCTAGCCAAGTATGCCCCTCATATAGTTATTGATCAGAAGAGGCGAACCAAGAATTCATTCGAGGTCTGAGGCCTTCACTAAGAGCTAGGATGTCAGTCACAAACTTTACCACCATGAGCGAAGCCATTGGGGCAACATGTAGAATTGAGGCTGAACAAGAGGCTTACATTGAAGAGAAGAAGATAGCACAAAAGCAAGATTCTACTCACTTTGTAAGACAAGACCGCAAGAGGAAGCCTGCTGGACCTTGCTGGATCTCCACAACGACCACTAGTGCCAACCAGAGCACCAGCTACAGCATGTCCAAAGTGTGGAAGTTTCATGGAGGATCTGAGTGTTGGTATGCCACTGGCAAGTGCTTCAAGTGTGGTGGTCAGGCCACATGATTTAGATTGCCCCAAGGCAGAAGTACCCCAGTAGCCCCAACTATCCTTCGAGCCCCCAGCTCCAATAATGCCTCGAGCACCAGTTCCAGCCTCACCTCGAGGACCAGCACCAACCAAGCCTCAAGCCCAAGCTCGTGTCTTTGCTATGACAAATGAGGATGCACAAGCTACAGACAATGTCAGCGAGGTACTATCTCTATTGAAGGTTTGCATGCTCGTGTTCTATTTGATACTGTGCTACACATTCTTTTATATCTAGTAGATTTCACAAATGTTGCATGATGAGTATAGATGGCTATAGGTGAGCTATTTACACAACCCACCCTTTGATGTCCATACACCTAGTGGAACATTTCGACAAAGCAATGCATCCCTACATTGTTTGTCAAGATTTTAGGGAGGAAGTTGTCAACTCATCCTCTTATTATAGATATGGTGGACTATGATGTCATATTAGGCATGGATTGGCTAGAAGATCATTATGCCATATTAGATTGGCAGAAGGAAGAAAATTCTCTTCCATAAACCTGGAGAAGAAGAGTTCTTCTTCCGATTTCCAAAGTCTCCTTCAAGACGATGATTATCTCAACTATGAAGGTTAAGAGATTAATTAGGAGGTTGTAGTGCATATCTGGCTAGTGTTGTCACTATGTCAGATGCCAACCAATCCTTATCTATGTCAGATATAGAAATTGTTCAAGAATTTCCAGATGTCTTCCCAGATGATTTACCTGCTTGCCACCTATTCGAGGGATAGATTTTTTTGTGATTGACCTTATCCCTGGCACTGCCCCTATTTCCAAGGCACCGTATAGGATGGCACCTGCAGAGCTAGCTGAGTTTAAGAAGCATCTACAGGAGCTACTAGATAAGGGTTTCATTCGACCCAGTGTATCTCCATGGGGAGCACCCCGTGCTGTTTGTAAAGAAGAAGGATGGATCCTTAAGATTGTGCATCGATTACAGGAAGTTGAATCAAGCCACCATTAGAATAAGTATCCTCTCCCGAGAATTGATGACCTATTCGTCAGCTTCAGTCTGCCAAGGTATTTTCTAAGATTTGACCTCAGGTCAGGTTACCATCATTGAGGATCAAGGAGGAAGATGCCCAAAAACTGGCTTTAGAACACGTTATGGGCATTATGAATTTTAGTAATGCCATTTGGTCTGACAAATGCCCCAGCTGCTTTTATGGACTTGATGAATAGGGTGTTCAAACCATATCTAGATCAGTTTGTTGTGGTATTTATAGATGATGTGTTGATTTATTCTCCTGATGAAGAAACACACAAAGAACACTTACATATTGTACTTGAAACATTAAGGGCACATCAGTTATATGCAAAATTCAGTAAGTGTGAATTTTGGATGAAGGAGGTACAATTCCTTGGACATGTAATATCAAGAAATGGTGTTGCAGTAGATCCCATAAAGGTGCAAGCTGTACTTGAGTGGGAGGCTCCACGGACACCCACAGAAATTAGGAGTTTCCTTGGTCTGGCAGGATATTATAGGCGATTTATAGAGGGGTTTGCTACTCTGGCTGCTCCTCTAACTAAGTTGACCAAGAAAGAAGCCAAATTTATTTGGTCCGAGGATTGTGAGAAGAGCTTTCAAGAACTGAAAAAGAGATTGACTAGTGCTCCAGTTTTAACATTACCCAATAGTATAGAAGGTTTTACCATTTACACTGATGCATCCAGAATAGGATTGGGTGGTGTCCTTATGCAGCATGGTAAGGTAGTTGCCTATACTTCTCGACAGTTGAAGGATCATGAGCACAACTACCCTACTCATGATTTGGAATTGGCAGCAGTAGTTCATGCACTAAAGACTTGGAGGGTTTATCTATATGGTGCCCAATTTGAGGTATTTACAGACCACAAGAGTCTCAAATATATATTCTCCCAGAAGGATTTGAACTTGAGGCAAAGACGATGGATTGAGTATATGAAAGACTATGATTTTGATATCAGTTACCATCCGGGTAAAGCTAATGTTGTTGCAGATGCTTTGAGTAGAAAGAAAGTTATGATGAAGAAGGACTGGAAGATGCTAGGTGATGCTGTTGATAACTTGGTAGATGTTGTTCCACAGCTATGCCACTCTTTTGTTGCTCAGATGACTATTCGATCAACCATACTTGATCGAATCATTGAAGCACAAAAGAGAGATCTTCAAGTTCAAGAGCTAGCTGGAAAGCCTGGATTTTCAAAAGATGAAAATGGTGTGGTGAGATTTCAACATAGAGTATGTGTTCCTAATAATGTAAACCTCAAGAAAGAACTCCTAGAGGAAGCACATCGCTCTAAGTTTACCATTCACCCTGGTGGTAACAAAATGTACCAGGATGTGAAAAGAAACTTTTGGTGGGCAGGAATGAAGAGAGATATTGCTGACTTTGTTATCAGATGTTTGACTTGTCAGCAAGTAAAGGCTGAACATCAAAAACCTTCAGGACTCATGCAAAAGATAGAGATCCCTCAGTGGAAATGGGAACATATCACTATGGATTTTATTACAGGTTTGCCTAAGTCCCAAAGAGGTAATGATGCTATTTGGGTTGTTGTGGATAGATTCACCAAGTCTGCACATTTCATAGCTATGAAGAAGAAACAAAGCATAGAAAGTCTAACCCAACTATATGTTGATAATATTGTAAGGTTGCACGGTGTGGCAAAGTCTATCATCTCAGATCGGGATTCCAGATTTACCTCAAAGATCTGGAATGGTTTGCAAGAGGCCTTGGCACACAGCTGAAGTTTAGCACTGCTTTCATCCTCAAACAGATGGGCAGTCTGAAAGGACAATCCAGACACTTGAAGACATGCTTCGTTCATGCAGTTTGGATTGGAGGGTGATTGGGACAAGAATTTATCTTTAGTAGAGTTTGCATACAATAACAGTTACCATGCAAGCATTGGCATGGCTCCATTTGAGGCCTTATATGGGAGGCCATGCATGTCTCCTTTGTGTTGGGAGGAGATTGGTGAGAGACAACTAGTAGGTCCAGATATTGTACAACAGAGTATAGACAAGGTCAAGGTAATCAAGCAAAGATTGTTAGCAGCACAAAGCAGACAGAAGAGTTATGCTGACAATAGAAGAAAGGACTTGTCATTTGATATAGGGGACCATGTTTTCTTAAAAGTATCTCCTACGAAGGGTGTGGTAAGGTTTGGTAAACGTGGTAAGCTCAACCCACGTTACATCGGACCATTTGAAATTTTGAAGAGGATTGGTGAGGTGGCTTATCAACTGGCATTACCTCCATTAATGGATGGTGTGCACAATGTATTTCATGTATCTATGCTTCGAAAGTATGTGCCAGATCCCTCTCATATTATTGACCATGCACCAGTTGAAGTTCAACCGAACCTCACATTTAAGGAGAGGCCTATTTGTATTTTGGACCATAAAGTGCAAGAATTGAGGACGAAGTCAATTCCGTTGGTCAAAGTACTATGGCAACATTATTCTTCTGAAGAAGCAACATGGGAGCTAGAAGCCAACATGAGGAAGAAATACCCACATCTCTTTGGTACGTACTCTATTTTTAATTTCGAGGACGAAATTACTTTAAGGGGAAGAGAATGTAATAACTAATAGATTTTTTGTAACTTTCCTGACTCTATTGTGAGATTTCATATTTTGACATAGAAACTCAAATTTTGAAATTTGAATTAGGAGATTTTAAAGGGTAGATTTCATAAAGATGACCATATGTCATCATAAATACGACATTTATAAAATAAAAGTATGTATTAATTATAAAGATATATATATATATAAAGAAACCTAATTATCTAGATTCTTATATCATTGGAAAGATATTATGGAGATCTACAAATTTGGTGTAAATTTCATTCCCAACCTAAAATGGGGATTAGGTAATAAGTATACATATTATCTAAGGTTTAAAGAAAATGTATACACACATGGGGCGGCTATAGAGATAAATGAAAGGCTTGGGATTGAGCTTACGTGGGAAGCCTCTCCTCCCATGCATGGATGAACCATGCATTTAATGCAAGTACCCCATGTCACCATTCATGTTAAAACTTTTATTAGAGTAAACATGCATTAAATAGTGTGTAATGAATGGTTTGAGTTAAAACTGTACAGATTTAGAGAAATAAAATACATACGGAAGTTAAGTTGAGCATTAATTAGATGTTTTTTCTTTCTTTCTAACAAGACTGAACAAGAAGCTATCCTTAATTAAACACCTACGGAAACCAACATGCACGGTTTCCTTCTCCACACCCACACCCACATGTTATTTCCCCACTATACACCCCATCACAACCTCGGTTTCTTGAATTAAATGGACAGTTTCTTGGCGTTAATTCTGTAAAGTTTTAAGCTAGGAAAGGTGTTCGTGTTTTAAAAGGGGATTGACGTTTTGGAAGAAAAGAAGCACAAGTTTCCCTATAAAAGGGCTACGAGTGGTCTCACCCATTCCACACCATAGTTTCTTTTGGTGTTGAATGTTAGACGACTCCCTTCCTCTAGTGTGTGTTGCATGTGTAAGAAAGGTAGAGAGAGAGAGGAGGAGGAGGATTTTCGACGGGTGGCTTCAACAACTATTCGACAATTGACGTAAAGGAGACACGTAGCCGATGTTGAGCAAAGTTTAAGTGCACGTTCCGCCTTGCTGTAGGCGGTCATCTTCGGGCTTATTTTACATAGATAGGAAAATTTTCCCAAGGCAAGTGATGACGAGATTCTTATCATGATTATTTTATTATATATATGATTGTTTTAAATTAGTTTTTAAATTTTAATTATGGGCATGTTGAGAACATATTATTAAAGTTTTGATGTTCTGAGTATGAAGAAACTATTCCAAGTTTTTTTTTGAAATTTTGATATTATCTTGAATTTCCATTACTCAAAACTTTCATTGAAAAATATCCAAATATTATATGCTTTTACAAAAATTCCGATTTTATAGTGACTATTCTTATTTTATTTCATATCTCCAAAATAATTTTGGTTATTTTATTCTATTATAAGTTATTTTCATAATTAAATCATTAGAATACCTGATATTGATTATAATATGAAAATTTCCATGATTGTCATAAAATGTTGAAAATTATTCTGTAGCATACCTATGATTATTTAAAACTGTAATAAAAATTTTAGATCGATATAAATTGATTTGATGGGGATATGATTTTTTTTATTAAAATATAATGTCTAGATAATCTGTTTAACCTGAAATTTGTCATAAAAATTTATATTGTTTTCTAATAACTGTTATGTCATACAAGTGATTTAAAGTGATTAATTTGACATTGAATCAAGTATCATGAATGTTTCAAAACAGCATAATTATGATATTTTTCCAAAACATCATTATTATGATATTTATAAATTTCTGTTAACTTCTTGAAAATCTTAAAAGTCTTAAAATGTTAATAGTGACTGACAGTAATATTTTACAATAAGATTTAACAGTCTAAATTTGTTATTATCATGACTTGCATCCTATTTCACTTACACACAGTCTCTTGTAATTATAAAGGTCCATAAAATGATTATGTTAGATAATTCGATTGTGTTATGGACAATGCCATCTTAGAGAGGTTTTAGGCCTACCATAGAAGTACCCCTATGGGAAGCTTTCTGATGACCCGTGGGCAACGGGGTTGAAATCCTGGAGGTGGGCAATGCTCACTAAGGTGGGATCTTGATGATCTCGGGTACTGCGCAGTTACTTTTTCTCCATGCTACTTGCCTAGGTGTGGAGAATATGTCCGATGACTCTCTATGTTGTGGTTTGGGTATTTGTCTGATATGCACACCTAAGAAATATATTTTATGTTCTGATATATTAATTACTCAGATTATGAAGAATTCTACTTCACTCTGTTATCTTGATATATCATATGCTCTATTTTGTTCTGTCCACATGATCATGAGTATCCAAAATTTTATATGGCAAATAATGTGTAGGCATATGATAATATATGATTTGACTCTAATATAACATTTGATTTGACATATTCTTATATATGACACATCTTTGAGATTAATTTAAGAAAGACATCTTGTAATAGGTTGACTAGCCTATACTATAATTATGAAATGAAACTGATAACTTATGATAGCATCACTTTTGCTTATTATATGATAATTATTGGTTAGAGTTTCAGATGCTTGCTGGGTCTATTAAGACTCACACTTGCCTAACATATTTTTCAGGAGATCAGGAGCCAGAGTTAGGTGTGCCTTCGGACTCTGATCGTGAGGAGTAGATTCCGTTGGATAGTTAGTCCTTATTTCACTAATAAATTATGTGTGGATTGGCTCTTAAAGCCTATTTGATCGATTAGCGATCTTGATTTACTTTTCTTTCAGTTCTCCGTACTCTGATAATTCTATTATGGTTATGGACATTGTAATATAAGTTGGGATGGTATTCATCATAGTTCCATAATGATGAAGTTTGTGAATGTCTTACTCTCAACATGTGTGTATATGATGGGTTTTCCCCTGTGACGTGTCACCCCTGATCCGATGTGAGTTGGTCTAACTGGACCGGGTCAGGGGGCGTTACATCCTTCTTCCACAGTCTCGAGCACGAGCAGCAAGATCTCATGGCCCCCCTGCCAAGAAGCTGGCTTCTTCTCGTCGCCGTCCTCGGTCTTCTCAAGTCGGACAGGGCTCCAGGGCCTCCCTTGAACGTCGTACAAAGCACCGGGAGGACCGTCTGCCAGAGCTGCTCATCCCCCTAATCTCCAGTTTAAAAGTCACTCATGCAACCTTCACAAAGGTCAACGCAGCCTCGCTACATTGACTTCATCTCCCTGCAGGATTTCTTTCTAGGTCTATTGCCTCTCTTTGACACTCAGGTTGGTCACCTTTCTGCTACAGCCCAAAACATACTCCTCCTCTGCTGTCACGAGTTTTACCACAATCTCCGGGAGTCTACCACAGGTGATCTTTATACCCGAGTCAAGGGAAATTCCTTTCGCATTTCCCCCAATCTACTTTCAGTATCCTGCAAATCCCAAACACGGGGTTGACATCTTCGCACATCACCCTACCCCAGAGGAGTACTATGCCCTCATTACTTCCAAGCCTTACGACCCCACGGATCGTAAGCAATTGAATGCTAATTCTTTCCCTCCACTTCATCGTCTCATCCACCACATATTTACCACTATCATTGTTCCAAAAGATGAAGTAGGAACTCGTCACCTCTGTTCACAAGTCCTCCTCCATAAGTTTTTGCGCTGTGAACAAATCAATCTCCCTGAACTCATGTGTTCCGTCCTTCGTATATGCCTTGGTAACGCAAAGCGGTCCATGCGTTATGCATGTCAGCTCACCTCCCTCTTCCTGTTCCTTGGCAACATATTCCAGAAGGGGAGATGACCCTCTTGCCGGCCCGTAGCTCCTATGTCTGACTGCTGCACAGAGGATGGCTACAAGTTTGTGGATGGCATAGTAACAAGGGATCTCAAGGGAAAGGGCCAAGCTGTCCCTGTGGATGAAGAAGAAGCTGATGAGGCAGCTGATGAAGAGGTCGATGAAATGAAGACGAAGAAGAAGCCTCCCACTCTGAGCCACTAGTGCTCTGGGAGAGATGCAAGTCAACCTATGGATGTATGCCACTGAGCCCTCTATCCGTGATCTCCTAGCTCAGCTGCAATTACATATGACCACTGATTTGCAACTATTAATGCACGCTTGGACAAGGTGATACCAGCTTGGAAGCATTGGCTGATAATCAAGTCCAGATCAATCACCCGGCTCAACAGACTCTCCACTCATGCTCTACAACTACTCAGGTCCCAACACCACCGGGTCCTGATGAGATTCTAGAGTCTAGGTGTCCCGTTCATGTCTTAAGTCTTCTGTTGTTCTCTTACTTTGATGGTCATGCAATGTCTTTCCCCTTTCAAGTTATGTTTAACCTAGCACGTTATGTATGGCTCAATGCAAAATCAATGAAAATTCTTGTCTTCTTGCCTACTACATGTGTCTATGGTGTATGCTTTTGGATATTGACAAAAGGGGGAAAACTCAATTGTGCACTTGCTTACACTCGCTTAATTGATTAATTTTGTCATCATCAAAAGGGGAGAATGTTGGGTTCACATTCCAAATCATAAATACAACATATTTTTGTTGATGATCAATGATGAACAATGTAAACAAGTGAACAATGTGAATTGGGTTTAAATTGCATAAGATCTCACTAACTATGTTTATTATTTAGGTGAGATATTGAGCAAGACATGTACAAAGAACAAGGTTCAAATGATGAAGATATACATGAAAAGCAAGTACCTATCGAGAGCAGGAAAGGTCCCTATCGACAGCCATGCTCAAGCCAGAAGGCCAATCTTCAGTACAGATGAGCCTGTCGACAGCACCCCAGCCACCTGTCGACAGGAAGAGGTTCCCAAACCACCAATCTTCTGTCTGCCTGTGCCTGTCGACAGCACCCAGTCGCCTGTCGATAGCAACTGCCTTCCAGAAGCCTTGAACATTCGCTTGCTTGCGCCTGTCGACAGGAGCACCCAGTGCTGTCGACAGATGGAGAAGTCTTCAAATACGGAAAGTCTTCAAGTTGCCATAGATGGTGTTTCCACATACCACGACTCTCCATATGTAAACACCTCTATTTAAGCATCTTTTTGAAGACAATCACGAACACAAGCAGCCTCCAAGCAAGAACCCTAAAGCTTCTCAAGAAAAGTCTTTCCCTGCTGCTCTGCTTCTACCTGCTGCCCAGATTCAACAAGAAGTCTTCCGTGCAGCGGTGAAGTCTGAACGTCGTGGATTCAAGCCTCTCCATCAACTTTTGATCATCAAGACGAAGCTTGAAGTCTACCCAGACGTTCATCAGAAGAGTTTTCAATTGGATTTGATTCTCAACTCTCAAACTCTTCTCTGTTTTACTTTTGTCCATACGTGTGGTGTGTGGGTGTTTTCAAGCAGTCCTTGTGCTTGATCCACGTGTGTGTGTTGTTCTGATCGTGGTTACACATCAGAGAACACGTGTGTGTGAGTTGTATTTCCTGAACTAGCTCATAACCGATTGCTCTGCATGTGTGTGTGGCCCGTGGATGTAGGATACACGAATTGTGTATCCGAACCCCGTAAATCATTGTGTCTCGTGGTTTGAACGTTTCTACGTTAGATGTTTTGTAGGCACGGTGCATTTACACACGTCTATCTCTCTTGATATCTATCATCGAATCACACACATCCACACTAAGTTTAGTCTTGATTTGAGATTCATCAAAAACAATGTGTGGAGTTTCTTCCACCTTTCTGATTTTCAGATTAACACTCTATAAGCTCTAGAAATGTTCAGAGTATCCAGAAAAATACCTTGATCGCTTTTGGCTTCAAAACTTGTCCAAGTCATTTTTATCATTGTTATGAATAACCACCTTTGAACCAAAAAACTCTAAAGTACCCAATGGTGGGTTTCTTACCTTCAGAAGTTCGTAAGGAGTTTTCTTGAATACGGGTCTTACCATGGCTCGATTAAGAATGTAACAAGATGTGTTTACCGCTTCTGCCCAAAAAGTTCTTGCTAGTTGATTCTCGACCAAAAGCGTGCGAGCCATCTCCACCATGTTCTGTTCTTTCTCTCCACCACTCCATTTTGTTCCGGAGTTCTTGGAGAGGAGAACAAGTGCTCTATCCCATGGAGCCTGCAGAATTCAGTAAAGGAGTTGTTGTCAAATTCTCCCCCGTGATCAGTGCGTATGGAGCATATTTTATTGACATTCCCATGCTCAACTTTGTTGAAGAATTCTTCAAAACATTTACTTCATTCTTGTGAGCCAGGAATTTTACCCAAGTGAACCTTGAGAAATCATCCACAATGACAAAACCATAACGCTTGCCATGAGACTGAGTGTTCTCGTAGGTCCAAATAGGTCCATGTGTAAGAGTTCATAGGCTTTGGAAGAACTTACCGTGCCTTTGATTTGAAGGATTTCCTGGTTTGTTTTCCCTGTGCACATGCATCACAGAAGTTTCATTTTTGTTAAAGGAAATTTCAGGAAGACCACTTACCAACTTAAGCCTCATGATCTTGTACATTGTTCATCATTGATCATCATTGTTCTCTCACCTCAGACGTACCCTTAAAACTGCTCTGAACATGTCCCTGTCGACAGGCTACAAGGGCCCTGTCGACAGCTCAGCCCAGACAGAACACAGATTCTTCTGTATGTGTGTTCCTGTCGACAGGACTTCCTTCCCTGTCGACAGCTATTCAGAATTTTTGTGTTCATGCTTATTTCCTCACCCATTCAGTAAGCATCTTCCTGATTAACAACTAAGGTGTCTTTAAGGTGTTAATGTATGTTTGACCATACTACATACAATGATATTAAGCTATTCTCTATTCCACTATGATTTTTACATACTATTCATGTAGGGTTTAGGTTCTATCATTTAGGAATCATTTCATAACTCTAAAGGATATCCACCTCACTCCTTTACATTAATCCTTAGTGAGCCAACATAGTCTCAATTTACTTGATAAGTCTTTTGGTCATGGACGTGCATATCGAATATTGATTGGTAATCATATCACCAACTTGATTTTGGTCTTTACGACAATACTTGGAGAAAAGCTACCTATTTCTAAAAACATAAAAAATAATGACAATCACCGTGAAGTTTGGGATGAATATAGAGCAATGTTGGGCTATGCTAAGTAACCGGGGAGATGGACATCACAAATGTCTGCCCTCGCGTCAAAAGGTCAACTCATCATCTCTGTACAACGGTATGATGGAAACTTCCACTAATTAACTGGGGGTATGGGCACGTGTAATGTCTACCCTCACGTCAAAAGGTGTGACGTCTTCTTAAGTACCATTTCCTCCCATTGTTCTTCTAAATTAAAAAAAAAACAAAAAAAAAAAAAAAAAAATAAATTTTTTGGAAATAGTGTGAAGCCTCCACTGAGTCATATTTTCCAAGATCATCGGTCTTGTGCTTGTCTTGACATATAGATATCATTTCATGAATCATTAGCCTATCCACAAAATGGGGATTGTGTTGTCTTACATTGTATTTATACGACGACGGGTAAGTGTGCAATGTTCTTTAGTTAAGTGGATGTTTTCTTAATGCTTTAACCTCAAATTCCTTGGGTATTATGTTAAAACCATTGGGAAATTATTATGGTTTATTATATTCTTGTATATGGTAGGTTAACATACATGATTCACCTCTTATACACCTTCATTTATAACATGGAAGAAATTGCTCAGAGCTTCAGTTCAAAAATCTCCAAAAATCTCAAAACTGGACATTTTTTGAAAGCGCCTGTCGACAGGCATCAGGGGCCCTGTCGACAGCCGGCGGCAAAGTTGTTTTTTGGAAGTCCAATGGGCTAATCCGAAAATGGATTTGGTGGGATCCGACTCTTCACATACCCTCAACCTTTCTATAAGAGGACCCCACACCCCTTTCCATCTTCTTCAACTTCCAAAAACCCTCCTTTCCCTCCCTCTTTTCAAATCCCCTCTCCAGGGCACCAGGAGATCACCTCTGCCTCCCTGGTGTTTTCTCTTCTATTTTCCTTCTCCTTTCCTTCTACCACCAGTCTCGAGCACGAGCAGCAAGATCTCATGGCCCCTACTGCCAAGAAGCTGGCTTCTCATCGCCGTCCTCGGTCTTCTCAAGCCGGACAGGCCTCCAGGGCCTCCCCTGAACGTCACACAAAGCACCAGGAGGACCGTCTGCCAGAGCTGCTCATCCCCCCTAATCTCCAGTTCAAAGTCACTCATGCAACCTTCACAAAAGCCACGCAGCCTCGCTACGTTGACTTCATCTCCCTGTAGGATTTCTTTCCAGGTCTATTGCCTCTCTTTGACACTCAAGGTTGGTCACCTTTCTGCTACAGCCACAAAACATACTCCTTCTCTGCTGTCACGGAGTTTTACCACAATCTCCGGGAGTCTACCACAGGTGATCTTTATACCCAAGTCAAGGGAAATTCCTTTCGCATTTCCCCCAATCTACTTTCAGTATCCCTGCAAATCCCAAACACAGGGGTTGACATCTTCGCACATCACCCTACCCCAGAGGAGTACTATGCCCTCATTACTTCCAAGCCTTACGACCCCACGGATCGTAAGCAATTGAATGCTAATTCTTTCCCTCCACTTCATCGTCTCATCCACCACATATTTACCACTATCATTGTTCCAAAAGATGGAAGTAGGGAACTCGTCACCTCTGTTCACAAGTCCCTCCTCCATAAGTTTTTGCGCTGTGAACAAATCAATCTCCCTGAACTCATGTGTTCCGTCCTTCGTATATGCCTTGGTAACGCAAAGCGGTCCATGCCTTATGCATGTCAGCTCACCTCCCTCTTCCTGTTCCTTGGCATCATAATTCCAGAAGGGGAGATGACCGTCTTGCCGGCCCGTAGCTCCTATGATCTGACTGCTGCACAGAGGATGGGCTACAAGTTTGTGGATGGCATAGTAACAAGGGATCTCAAGGGAAAGGGCCAAGCTGTCCCTGTGGATGAAGAAGAAGCTGATGAGGCAGCTGATGAAGAGGTCGATGAAAATGAAGACGAAGAAGAAGCCTCCCACTCTGAGCCACTAGATGCTCTGGGAGAAGATGCAAGTCAACCTATGGATGATATTGCCACTGAGCCCTCTATCCGTGATCTCCTAGCTCAGCTGCAATTACATATGACCACTGGATTTGCAACTATTAATGCACGCTTGGACAAGGTTGATACCAGCTTGGAAGCATTGGCTGATAATCAAGTCCGGATCAATCACCGGCTCAACAGACTCTCCACTCATGCTCTACAGACTACTCAGGTCCCAACACCACCGGGTCCTGATGATGATTCTAGAGTCTAGGTGTCCCGTGTCATGTCTTAAGTCTTCTGTTGTTCTCTTACTTTGATGGTCATGCAATGTCTTTCCCCTTTCAAGTTATGTTTAACCTAGCACGTTATGTATGGCTCAATGCAAAATCAATGAAAATTCTTGTCTTCTTGCCTACTACATGTGTCTATGGTGTATGCTTTTGGATATTGACAAAAGGGGGAGAAAACGCAATTGTGCACTTGCTTACACTCGCTTAATTGATTAATTTTGTCATCATCAAAAAGGGGGAGAATGTTGGGTTCACATTCCAAATCATAAATACAACATATTTTTGTTGATGATCAATGATGAACAATGTAAACAAGTGAACAATGTGAATTGGGTTTAAAATTGCATAAGATCTCACTAACTATGTTTATTATTTTAGGTGAGATATTGAGCAAGACATGTACAAAGAACAAGGTTCAAATGATGAAGATATACATGAAAAGCAAGTACCTGTCGACAGCAGGAAAGGTCCCTGTCGACAGCCATGCTCAAGCCAGAAGGCCAATCTTCAGTACAGATGAGCCTGTCGACAGCACCCCAGCCACCTGTCGATAGGAAGAGGTTCCCAGAACCACCAATCTTCTGTCTGCCTGTGCCTGTCGACAGCACCTAGTCGCCTGTCGATAGCAACTGCCTTCCAGAAGCCTTGAACATTCTGCTTGCTTGCGCCTGTCGACAGGAGCACCCAGTGCTGTCGACAGACAGAGAAAGTCTTCAAATACGGAAAGTCTTCAAGTTGCCATAGATGGTGTTTCCACATACCACGACTCTCCATATGTAAACACCTCTATTTAAGCATCTTTTTGAAGACAATCACGAACACAAGCAGCCTCCAAGCAAGAACCCTAAAAGCTTCTCAAGAAAAGTCTTGCCCTACTGCTCTGCTTCTACCTGCTGCCCAGATTCAACAAGAGAAGTCTTCCGTGCAGCGGTGAAGTCTGAACGTCGTGGATTCAAGCCTCTCCATCAACTTTGATAATCAAGACGAAGCTTGAAGTCTACCCAGACGTTCATCAGAAGAGTTTTCAATTGGATTTGATTCTCAACTCTCAAACTCTTCTCTGTTTTACTTTTGTCCATACGTGTGTGTGTGTGGTGTGTTTCAAGCAGTCCTTGTGCTTGATACACGTGTGTGTGTTGTTCTGATCGTGGTTACACATCGGAGAACACGTGTGTGTGAGTTGTAGTTCTGAACTAGCTCATAAGCAGATTGCTCTGCGTGTGTGTGTGGCCCGTGGATGTAGGATACACGAATTGTGTATTCCGAACCACGTAAATCATTGTGTCTCGTGGTTTGAACGTTTCTACGTTAGATGTTTGGTAGGCACGGTGCATTTACACACGTCTAATCATCTGCTTGATATCTATCATCGAATCACACACATCCACACTAAGTTTAGTCCTTGCCATAACTTCTAGTATTTTGTATCTTATCGAAAAGAAGGCAACAAGTGTTCTTAATAGACAGTAATCTATTCAACCCCCCCTTCTAGATTACCATATAGGGAATTCCGCAAACACTTCAGTGATTAGTCATGAGCCAGTGGAGATTCAGCCAGATCTGCCGTATGTCGAGCAACCAGTAGCTATTCTTGACCGGAAGGTTCAGCATCTCCGGAACAAGAGTATTGCGTCGGTGAAAGTTCTCTGGCGGAACTTCTCGCGAGAGGAGGCTACTTGGGAGCTTGAGGATGCGATGAAGAAGAAGTATACACTAGATGTAAATAGTGTATGAATGGTATAATGGTAGTAGGTACATAATAGTGACATATGGTACATATATAGGTGTAGGTTGTGCATGGTTTCTGCATGTTTTAGAGTTCTGGCCGAAGGCCAAATTGGCGTCAATATCAACAGACGTCGATGTGATGTCGGCGTCAACCATATGGATGCCAACACTAACCCTAGCGTCCAGCGATGTGGACGCCAACTTCTCTGACCTGCATGCGTTGCAGAGCCCAGAATTCCGGGAGCAAGCTAGCTCACCCATTGGGGAGCTGTCTCCAACGGTCTGAAAGGGGTATCACATCATCTCTTGCGTGGGTGAGAGGTCTTTGGCTATATACAGAGCCATTTTTGCAACTCACACCCTTCTCTTTGCCCCTTTGCAAGAGAGGAAGAAGAGAGAAAAGGAGTGAACCCTATTTTCGGACTGTGAGAAACCCTCACCTTTGCAACCCAAAATCTGAAGTTCTGAAGTTTGATCCGGCCACTTTCTGCATCAAGGAGCTTGCTGGATCATCGAGGAAGGCATCCCCGACCGCGGATCACGCTGGAGCTTGCTCAAGAACCCGGAGGAAGGCGATCTTGGAGGCTGGTTGGGAACTTCTTGGGACAGCCCAAGGAGAGCTTCACCAAGCCTTTTGATCCCTTTGGAGTGTACCTAAAAGGCAAGTACCCTACCCATAGTGTTCATGTATGTGTCTAGGATGGTTTTACCATTTTTATGTATTTTCCCTCGTGTCCTAGATCCCCCAATTCACCCTATCTTTGGAGCTCGGGTCTGTGTTCTGCACAGACCTGAACTTAACGGCAACATCTGTTGTCGTTAAGATCATGCTTAGCGTCCAGCGATTATGCCGTTAACATTGTTTAGCGGCCATAGCTTGCCGTTAAGTTCATCTGAGCAGAACAACAAGTTGTTCTGCCCTTCTATATGATTAATTTCGATATGTTTCACGATGAGGATATAATGTAATCTCTTATATGCTATGTATACTAGCTAATGTGATGGATGGGAATGTGAATGTACACTTATTTTGTGAATGGTAGAGCTTATTTACATATTTGAAAGCATGTGGAAGAATGTTCATGTGTATGTTCTCACCATTATCCTGATAATCCGTGGTAAAATCATGTTGCCTTCATTTTGTTAGACCATGTATGTACAACCCTGTTTGTGCTCTGAGTTTCTAGAATTTTCCATGCTTGTATGATTTATTAAATTTTCTGTTTTGGGAAATAGAAATCATGCGTAGGGCACGATAAATCTTCCGTAAATTGTGTATTGCCCAATAAATTCGGGAATAAATCATGTGGCTTTATGCATGCTAGGGTTCAGACAGTCAGTTGTTAAATTTGTGATTGGTGTTCAACTCCATGCTAACTTGAATTGTGGATAGCCTGTGAATTCGATGTTAGATTTTATGTAATTACGTTTTAGGTTAGAAAAATCTGAAAATTTGCATGTGGGATCCTAAACTAGAAATCAGCTAGTGGTTAAACGTTCAGGTCGTTTGGACAAGTATATGATGCAATATGAATTTTCTATGTAGAAATGCGAAATTAATGCATGCCGTTGCAAAAATGATTTAATTCTGTTTATTTCAACCTAAAGGGTGAAATTCCTTGAGTGTAAAATTTCTGTAATTATAGTGTCATGATAGGAAAACAGAGCCCCATGTGTGTGAATGAGTGAATGGGTGAGATGTGAGTGTCATGTGTTAAACTAAGTGCTTAAATCGGAAAACGTGTAATGTGTAAATTGTGCCAAGTGTGACACTGCTTCCACAGAGGGCAGTGGAACCGTATCAGGGAAAAGTCCCCCTAAGAAGGTTCAATATGTTGTGACCCTAAGGGCATTAGGGGGAAATCCTGGAGGTGGACAAGTACCACTGGTTAGGGTGGAGACTTGTTCTCCCGGTCTGCGCAGTCCAAGAGTCGCCATTGTATTGCCTAGATGACGTCTAATGTGATGTGATGTGTTGTGTCCTTCTTTGGTGGTTTGGACTATGTGTCACGACACTAAATGTGAATGTGTAAATGTGTATGTGTTCATGTGAAAAATGTGAATGTGAACAATGTGTAAAAGTGCATGTGTAAGGTGTGAAATATGCGAATTTGAAATTGTGTAAAAATGTGAAACCAAAATGTGAGGATGTGAGTTGTAATCCATGTTATGACAATCTGAAATCATGCTTAAACAGTAGCTTTACTACATTATGATCATGTTTATGTATGCAAAATGCCTAGAATCCATGCTGGGGATAATTGTTAAGCATATATAAACAACTTCCATACTTGATTGCTCACATGTTGTGATTTAATCGTTGTTGTAGCTCTCATGTGTTGGATTATGGTTGCTAAAGCATGTAAAACCAGCAAGCTTAAAGCATGTAAAATGGTTACGTATATGCGTAGAAATGTGTAGATTCCATGTTAGGTATGTTTCCTTTCATGCATGCTCGGAAATTCATGCTAATGGCTTTCATGTCTTAGTTGGTTGAAGATAGATCTTTATGTGAGAAATAAATAGAAAGCATGTGATAGGTGATTCCCTTTTAGGAAATCTGAAAGCATAGTCCGTGTGTTTAAATTGTAGATTCACCATGATAGGTTGTAAAATTTAATGTCAAGCATGCTACATGTTGTGTCTTGTGAACGTGTATGTAGAACCTACTATGATACGTGCATGTACGGTATGTGCAGAATTACTTGCGGAGTCTTTTAGACTCACTACCTGCTTCGGCGTACAGGTGTAGTTGGTGACGAGACACTTGTGGAGGAGACGTTGGAGATCGACTCCGAGCGCGGAGATTAGAGTGTTGGAGTACTTGTGACATTTTGTGATTTTCATAGTATGTAAATTGAACATTGTACTAGCATTATCATGGAAGAATGTATAAGTATGGACATCTATGTATTTGATTTTCAGCAATTTAAATTATGTGGACTTTTAGCTCCTTAAATGTTATCGAATCATGTATGTTAGATGTGGATGATGAATGAAATGAAGACAGTGATTCTTTTACTTCCGCTACTCTGTTCTTATATTCACGTGTATCTCAGCTGAATGTTATTGTTGGGTAAATGTCCCACTGTGGCAACGTTCACTATATCAACGTGGGTTGGTATAACCATACCGATATAATGAGGGTCGCTACAAATTACCCTAATTTTAACCCTAAATTGCCCCTCCCTAATTATTGCATAATTACATACACGAATTTCTGGATATTTTCTTGTCCCAATTTTTATCCTTGGGCCAAATGTGCTCCATTGGCCCAATCCTGTTAATGGATCATTAATACATGATGTTGGAAGTCTCTCCAACATGATTATTTAATTTATGGTCGGGTTATTTTTTTGCGTTAACAATTTTCCGACTTAGTTTCTAAATTCAGGTAACTTGGTCACGTGTGACGTACACTCGGCCAATCAGATTTTCATTGCACAAATTCCTTCGTGGAATGCTTAGGGATAATTTTTGGGGTTGGTTTATAATTTTTACGGAATTTGGCGATGTGTTTTCTCACGTACGATAGTGGTACATAAGTTCTATCATTCTGATAATACGGAAGTTATTTATTGACTATTTTCATACTTGAATTTGTTCATGGGTCATAAGTTGTCTATTGGTCCAATTTATTTTATGGACTATCCCCACATATTGTTTCGAGTCCACCCATCATTTTAATTTGGTTCATGATCATATTTTATACACATGATAATAGATTTTCCAATTTATTTCTTAATTACGATAATAAGTCACAATAACTCTTAAACATACCCCAAATGACTTTTATTGACCCAAATTTCTTTATGGATCATTAGAGGATATTATTTGAAGTCCATCTATGATTTTTATTTATATTTCTGACTCATCTAAGTATGTGTGATAATGATTTCCTGACTTATTCCCTGATTACGATACTCAGTCGTAAAACGCCTTAAACTTGGTCCATCCTATTTTCCTTTGCACGAATTTCTCTGTGGGTCATTAGGGAGTATTATTTAGAGTTAAACTATGGTTTTATGAATTTTTCTAATGGGTTTTTGTATATATGATAATGACACGTGCATTTTTGCTATTTCACAAATATTGAATTTATCATTTCGATTTATTTCTAATTTTCCAATTACCAAAATTTCGGGGCATTAAACAAATCATGGGTTCCTATATGATATTTGAAAATACGTTTTACAGCACTCATGTGGGATTCTCTAAGACTTGCTTGAAATCTAGCACACATGCATACACAAAATTAAATATCTAGCCTAGATGCAGTAAGTTAGAGCAAGATCCAATCATAACTCTGTATGTTTTTGCATCTACCAGGTTACCTTTTCAAATTAGCATTTAGACTCGTTGTTGTGCTCATTGGAGTTGTTATTGATTTGATGTTTTCCAACTTGTACTTCTTCAATAACTCCAAGATATATTTTGACTGATTGATGAAGGTTCCCTCTGAAGTTTATGTGACCTACAATCCAAGAAAGAACTTTAGTTCACCCATTAAGCTCATTTTAAACTCGCTTGTAACACCCCAAAATTTAATACCAAAATAATAATATGATATCGAAAAATTAGAGAAGATTCTAATTTTCATAAAATACATAAATACTTAATAGAAACCTGATTATCTTTATTTTAGAGGTATTTCTACAATATTAAAGTAATGCTGGTACTATCTTCAGATGTGCGCACTCCGACAAAGCACCATCAGAATTCGGTAACGGAATTGAAATTCGAAAACACCATATTCTCAGAAAAATGTGTTGATTCTAGAAACGTAAATATCCTGAATTATTGACGCCCGGATATCAAGATTAAGTCGACACAATGATTTTCTAGGTAATTTTTGTTGGGTGAAAAATTAATTCCAAAAATTAAACTAAAATTACCATAATTTGTAAAACCTTCCAATTAGCTTATATTTAAAATTTCAACTTGATTAGGCATCGTTTGAATAAAAAAATATAAGGACAAAGGGGCCAGATGAATTAAGCTCTATTTATGTAAACTATTTTTGCAATATTTTTGCTTACGTAGCCTTGGCTACGTAAGGCCGTTTCCTCTTTGTTTAAATGGATTACACATATCATCAATACATGTTGGGGTGAGAACCTTTCACTGTGAACGTGGCAAGAAGGGAAAGTAGGAGGTTTTTTTATCCTCAATGTGTGGGTTCTTACGGTGACAGGTAGGGGGTTTATGTGCCAACCATGCACGTAAACTTGAGGTTTATATAAACTCCCTTGGTTGCTCCCATGAGAGATTTCTTCCTCTTGTGCTGTCTTGATGCTACTCTTGCTGTAGCTCATGCTACTGCTCTTGCTGTAGCTGCTGCTACGACACCTGCTGCTAATGCTATTGTTGTTGCTGCTACTGCAACTGCTGCTATGGCTACTGCTATTATTGTTGCTGCTGCTGCCGCTACCACTTCAGCGGCTGTGTTGCCACTGCTATCCTTGCATCTTTTACCTGGAGTAGAGGAGGATTTGCATTCCTCTTTGTCTAAGTATGTTCCTCCGTACGATTTCTCTCCTTCTTGTCTCCATCTTTTGTTAAGAACCGTGTGTCTAAGTGTCTTACCATGTACCTATCCTGACTTGTGTTCAGTTGAAACCAGTAGAATATGCTTCCTTTTTTGTGAAAATGTTTCTTTTAGTTTATGTCCATATTTATAGTTGAAGTTCATGTACTTTTGACGTGGACTTTCCATTCTCTGAGAAGAGTTACATATACAATAACCTTCCTCTCATAAGTTTTCATGCCACCCATGTTGTAAAGATTTTACTCCTATTGTTCTATTTCTTTCCTTAATGTAGGATGTGTTTATAAATATATATAAGATCCATTAGGTGTTGTTTAATCATACATAGATCTAAGAACTCTTAGAGGAGTCTCCTGAGTTGATGTTAAACCATTCCTGGAAGCAAAAACTGTGGCTGTGGATAGACAAAACCCATATGTCGACAGATATCATGCTTCCAGAACCCAGAAATTTAGAACCACCAGTAGATGTCGACAGATAGAACTCATCTATCGACAGATGACAACCATCTGTCGACAACCATCTATGGCCTGTCGACAGCTAGGGGCCAGATCCCAGAATCTAGTTTTGGATGACCAGTAGCTGTTGACAGCCACCTTATGGCTGTCAACATACACCAGTCTGTGTTGTTAACCAGAACCACTCCTTGCCCAACCCAAGGTGGCACACTTTGGTATTCACCAAACAAGTTACCTCTCTCATTTTCTTGGATTCTAAACTATTATACCACTGAGAGGAATCATGTAATCATCATTCACATCCATCTTTGGATTATTCTTGGACATCCTAAAATATTTTGATTCTTATACCTTCTTGATATCTTTGAGCATTAACTCCTAGAACCCTGCTTCCTGTAAAAATGCTTGACTCTTGATGAGTGCCCAAGTACCATGTATGTATATCAGAAATTGAAATGGGATGACGTACTTTTGGGTCTTCAGACTCTCTTGATTTAATGCCAGTGCGAATGGGGCAGATCCAGTCCCGGGAGGAGCACTCAAATTCGTTTAATCTGCGCAGAGTGGTATGGATCTCTAGGGTGATTGGCATGACACCACTACATGCTAGATTGGTCGACATTTCCATGAACTATGTTGAAACATGATTGTTTATTGCTTGCTTGAGGAGTGGATAGGGCATCTCTGCACATACACTTTCTCTATTTCCTCCTAAATTATTGATCATATACACTTGTGCGTTGCTATTTCATTGATGGTCACATTATGTCAGTTCATTGGCATATTACTTCCTGTTTGATACTGTTTGATAATCATAGTTCACTTCATCTATGATCTAATCTGTATCATTTTCTATTACTTGTAATCAGTACTTACTGCATTCCTGTACCTCAATTATTCTTGACACATGTAAACTTTTATTTTTCTTGATTTTTGGAGGATAAATCCTACTGGGCAAGAGTGCTCATACCTACTTTTTCTCAGGTAATCTATAGTTTTAGAAGGCCGAACATCGGGATTTGTGTGCTGAGAGATCAACCTTTACGACGTCTACCTTTGAGTTGTAATTTGAGAATCATGTATTACCTGTAGAATGACAGTTAATTAATTTTTATTTAGTGAAACCCCAAGCAATTTCTGTTCGAAAAGCTCAATATTTACTCTTGATTTCTTATTCATTCATGTTTTTGGCATTTATAGATATATTAAATGTCAGGACGTGACAGAATGGTATCAGAGCATCGGTTGAGGATCCAAATACTTTAGAGTTATTGGTCTTCAACATCCTGTAGTGACCTGTGAGGATGGGTAGAAAGCCTGAGGTTAAGTTAGATAAGTAAAGTTGGATATAGATTGTGTTGTGTATGAAATGAATATCTAGAGGTGGGTGAATAGATATTGATCAATTAAAATTTAAGAGATCGAGACTATGATCAAATCAGATGAAATAATGTAGTCGGTGCACTTCAAACCACACAAAGGAAGCAAAAATTTTAAGGTGATTCGGCTCTTGTGTGGAGACCTACATCCACTCCTTACTAAATCAAGTGAAGCTTCTCTAACAACTCAAATGTGTGAAACACTCACACAATTGATGAATCACAGTTTCAAGATTGTTTTAAATCTCACAAACCATACACACAAAGTGTAAGATTAAATCTGTTTACTTCTACTGGAGTAGACAACCAAATAAATTGGTTAGGAGAGGAAATAATAAAATATCAAACTAGGGAGATTTTTGAAGAAATGCAAAAATATGCAAACACTCTACACTGGAGTTTGGATTTGGTCAGATGATTCCTTAAAATCCTAATTGCATCTTCTTTAGGCTTGAGCTCATCAAATTCCTCTTCTGACCGCAACACAAGGATCAAGTGTCTCTGAGTTGAGTTAAATTCCAAAGGTCTGCTTCAACTGATCAGCAGCATGGTGTGTTAGCGCATACAAACAACTTGACCTGGATCAGTAGGGAAAGTTTCAGTAGAGTCAACTCCATGCTTTCTAGAGTCGACCTCATCCAAGTAATTGCAGTTCTGACTAATTGTCCATCATGTAGAGTTGACCTTGTAACATCTTAGTGTCAACCTCACATACTGGTAGCGTCGACCTATCCTTGAATAGAGTTGACTCATATGCATTACTGAACTTCAGTAGCTCACTCAGTATTACTTGTATGTCGACCTATGAAGTAACCAGAGCCAACACACTAAAAAGAACTTTTAACTTTATGAATTTTCTTATGATATAAAAGACTTGTGTTAGATATTTATTTCATTTTTCTTGATTTATGACATCCTCAAAACGAGGGACACAACATAAATCACCTGTCATATTTTAAAATCCTACAATGAAAAGACATCATTTAATCACGAAGGTTAATATATCAAGTAACTAGATACATACAGTAACAGCTGTACTAATAATATTAGTTAGAAAAGCTGAGTTTTAAAGTACATGATTGATTAACCAAACTTAAATTTGTTTGCTCAGCTCAGCGTGATGGAAGAAGAAACACATTGGAAAGAGGTTCAATATGCAATGAACAATCTTGCTCAGTCCTTGGAGCAAGTAGTTCCAGTCGGTGATCAAGGGAAAATGGAACTGCATGGAAATATTAGAAGTACTAACCCTCAAGAATCAGTGAGTATTACAGCATCTGTATGGAAGAAAATGGTCCTCTACAGTAATGGAGAAATAACTAGCAATAAGATGGTGAAGAGGAACAAGAAGGGAAAAAAGATCAAGAAGGCCAATGGGCAAGAGAATGTCAAGACACAACCTAAGGAAGCTTGTGCATGTTGTCACTAACTTGGTCATGTCAAAGAAAACTGTTGGTGGAAACAAGGAGCATGTTTGAGGAGCAGAAGTCTAAAGCATCGGATCTCAGAATGCCCTGTACCATTTTAGAACAATGGCAAGAGTTCAGGAAAACTTTAAGCCATAAGGAAAAGTGACTGAGGCTATTAGAAGTAATTTTTATGTATAAGTCTGTAGGACTAGAGTATAGTGGGAGATGCTTGAGTTCAGTTGTTATAGTATGTCAAAATTTAGTCAGTTTTACCAACCAATGTAATTTTGTAAGGATGATTATATAGTTCTGTACTAGAAACCTTATGTGATAAATAAAATCTTTGCTGTCTATCATCATATTCTCAATACTCATAATTCTCGTCATGCTTACCCTATCCAAGGGAATATGTATTCATATAACTCTTTGAGGATTAATGTTTTTCCTTAGTGGGGGAGAGTTAAGTATAATCTTCTATTAACAAGGGTCTGCTTAATAGTTAATATACTAATGCCAGAAATAAAGAACATAGTAGAGGATGCATTTAATTGAACCCATGATCACAACATGGCTCTTTAAAGATCTAAAATGCTAATTAATATTAAGATCCCCATCAATTGACAATGTCATGACAACAAGATACATAGAGGGTGTATACGTCGTATGACATAATAATTATAACAAGATTGGTAAGACTAATCTGGACTAAATAAAATTTGAAAGGTTGAAAACTTAATCCTTGTGATCCATCCAAACTAGTCATGGAGTTTGGGGGACCAAACTCATTTATTAGTGGGGGAGGAATTGTAACACCCCAAAATTTAATACCAAAATAATAATATGATATCAAAAATTAGAGAAGATTCTAATTTCATAAAAGACATAAATACTTACTAGAAACCTATTTATCTTTATTTTAGAGATATCTCTACATTATTAAAGTAATTCTGATACTGTCTTCAGATGTGTGCATTCTGACAGGGCGCCACCAGAATTCGGTAATGGAATTGAAATTCGTAAACACCATAATTCTCAAAAAAAATGTATTGATTCTGGAAACGTAAATATCCTGAATTATTGACGCCCAGATATCAAGATTAAGTCGACACAATGATTTTATGGGTAATTTTTGCTGGGTGAAAAATTAATTCCAAAAATTAAACTAAAATTACCATAATTTGTAAAACCTTTCAATTAGCTTATATTTGAAATTTCAACTTGATTGAACATCATTTGAATAGAAAAAATATAAGGACAAAGGGGCCAGATGAATTAAGCTCTATTTACGTAAACTATTTTTGCAATATTTTTGCTTACATAGCCTTAGCTACGTAAGGCCTTTTCCTCTTTGTTTAAATGGATTACACGTATTATCAATACGTGTTGGGGTGAGAACCTTTCACTGTGAACGTGGCTAGAAGGGAGAGTAGGAGGTTTTTGTATCCTTAGTTTGTGGGTTCTTACGGTGACAGGTAGGGGGTTTATGTGCCAACCATGCACGTAAACTTGGGGTTTATATAAACTCTGTTCGTTGCTCCCACGAGAGATTTATTCCTCTTGTGCTGCCTTGCTTCTGCTCCTACTGTAGCTCATGCTACTGCTCTTGCTGTAGCTACTGCTACGACACCCGCTGATGCTGCTATTGTTGTTGCTGCAACTGCAACTGCTGCTACGGCTACTACTATTATTGTTACTGCTACTATTGTTACCACTTCGGCAGCTGTGCTGCCACTGCTATCCTTGCATCTTTTACTTTGAGTAGAGGAGGATTTGCATTCCTCTTTGGCTAAGTAGGTTCCTCCCTACGATTTCTCTCCTTCTTGTCACCTTCTTTTGTTAAGAACCTTGTGTCTAAGTGTCTTACAATGTACCTATCCCGACTTGTGTTCAGTTGAAACCAATAGAATTGGCTTCCTTTTTTATGATCATGTTTCTTTTAGTTTATGTCCATATTTATAGTTGAAGTTCATGTACTTTTGACGTGGACATTCCATTAGATGCAAGGAAAATTCTCTGAGAAGAGTTACATATACAATAACCTTCCTTTCATAAGTTTTCCTGCAACCCATGTTCTAAAGATTTTACTCCTATTGTTCTATTTCTTTCCTTCATGTAGGATGTGTTTAGAAATGTATATAAGATCCATTAGGTGTTGTTTAATCATACATAGATCATAAGAACTCTTATAGGAGTCTCCTGAGTTGATGTTAAACCATTCATGGAAGCAAAACTTACGGCTGTCGACAGATAGAACCCATTTGTCGACAGACATCATGCTTCCAGAACCCAGAAATTCAGAACCACCAGTAGATGTCGACAGATAGAACTCATCTGTCGATAGATGACAACCATCTGTCGACAACCATCTATGTCTTGTCGACAGCTAGGGGCCACATCCCATAATCTAGTTTTGGATGACCAGTAGCTATCGACAGCCACCTTATGGCTGTCGACATACACCAGTCTGTGATGTTAACCAGAACCACTCCTTGCCCAACCCAAGGTGGCACACTTTGGTATTCACCAAATAGGTTAACTTTCTCATTTTCTTGGATTCTAAACTATTATACCACTGAGAGGAATCATGTAATCATCATCTACATCCATCTTTGGATTATTCTTGGACATCCTAAAATATTTTGATTCTTATACCTTCTGGATATCTTTGAGCATTAACTCCTAGAACCCTGCTTCCTATAAAAATGCTTGACTCTTGATGAGTGCCCATGTACCATGTATGTATATCAGAAATGGAAATGGGATGACGTACTTTTGGGTCTTCAGACTCTCTCTTAATTTAATGCCAGTGCAAATGGGGCAGATCCAGTCCCGAGAGGAGCACTCGAATTTGTTTAATCTGCGCAGAGCGGTATGGATCTCTAGGGTGTTTGGCATGACACCACTACATGCTAGATTGGTCGACATTTCCATGAACTATGTTGAAACATGATTGTTTATTCCTTGCTTGAGGAGTGGACAAGGCATCTCTACATATACACTTTCTCTATTTCCTCCTAAATTATTGATCATATACACTTGTGCATTGCTATTTCATTGATGGTCACATTATGTCAGTTCATTGACATATTACTTCCTACTTGATACTGTTTGATAATCATGGTTCACTTCATCTATGATCTGATCTGTATCATTTTCCATTACTTGTAATCAGTACTTACTGCATTCTTGTACCTTGACTCATGTAAACTTTTATTTTCCTTGAATTTTAGAGGATAAATCCTACTGGGCAAGAGTGCTCATACCTACTTTTTCTCAGGTAATCTACAGTTCTAGAAGGCGGAACATCGGGATTTGTTTGCTGAGAGCAATTATTGTTCGAAAAGTTCAATATTTACTCTTGATTTCTTATTTGTTTGCATTTCGGCATTTATAGATATATTAAATGTCAGGACGTGATAGAATGGTATCAGAGCATCGGTTGAGGATCCAAATACTTTAGAGTTATTGGTCTTCAACATCCTGTAGTGACCTGTGAGGATGGGTAGAAAGCCTGAGGTTAAGTTAGATAAGTAAAGTTGGATATAGATTGTGTTGTGTATGAAATGAATATCTAGAGGTGGGTGAATAGATATTGATCAATTAAAATTTAAGAGGTCGAGACTATGATCAAATCAGATGAAATAATGTAGTCTATGTGCTTCAAACCACACAAAGCAAGCAAGAATTTTAAGGTGATTCGGCTCCTGTGTGGAGACCTACATCCACCCCTCACTAAATCAAGTGAGGCTTCTCTAACAACTCAAATGTGTGAAACACTCACATAATTGATGAATCACAGTTTCAAGATTGTTTTAAATCTCACAAACCTTACACTCACATTGTAAGATTAAATCTGTTTACTTCTACTGAAGTAGACAACCAAATAAATTGGTGAAGAGAGGAAATAGTAAAATATCAAACTAGAGAGATTTCTGAAGAAATGCAAAAATATGCAAACACTCTGCACTGGAGTTTGGATCTGGTCAGATGATTCCTTGAAATCCCAATTGCATCTCCTTTAGGCTTGAGCTCATCAAATTCCTCTTCTGACCACAACACAAGGATCAAGTGTCTCTGAGTTGAGTTAAATTCCAAAGCTCTGCTTCAACTGATCAGCAGCATGGTGTGTCAGCGCATACAAACAACTTGACCTGGATCAGTAGGGAAAGTTTCAGTAGAGTCAATTCCACACTTTCTAGAGTCGACCTCATCCAAGTAATTACAGTTCTGACTAATTGTCCATCATGTAGAGTTGACCTTGTAACATCTTAGTGTCAACCTCAGATACTGGTAGCGTCGACCTATCCTTGAATAGAGTTGACTCATATGCATTACCGAACTTCAGTAGCTCACTCAGTATTACTTGTATGTCGACCTATGAAGTAACCAGAGCCAACACACTAAAAAGAACTTTTGACTTTAGGAATTTTCTTATGATATAAAAGACTTGTGTTAGATATTTATTTCATTTTTCTTGATTTATGACATCCTCAAAACGAGGGACACAACATAAATCACCTGTCATATTTTAAAATCCTACAAGGAAAAGACATCATTTAATCACGAAGGTTAATATATCAAGTAACTAGATACATACAGTAACAGCTGTACTAATAATATTAGTTAGAAAAGCTGAGTTTTAAAGTACATGATTGATTAACCAAACTTAAATTTGTTTGCTCAGCTTAGTGTGATGGAAGAAGAAACACATTGGAAAGAGGTTCAATATGCAATGAACAATCTTGCTCAGTCCTTGGAGCGAGTAGTTCCAGTCGGTGATCAAGGGAAAATGGAACTACATGGAAATATTACAAGTACTAACCCTCAAGAATCAGTGAGTATTACAGTATCTGTACGGAAGAAAACAGTCTTCTCCAGTAATAGAGAAACAACTAGCAATAAGATGGTGAAGAGGAACAAGAAGGGTGAAAGGATCAAGAAGGTCAATGGGAAAGAGAATGTCAAGGCACAACCTAAGGAAACTTGTGCATGTTGTCACAAACCGGGTCATGCCGAAGAAAACTATTGGTGGAAACAAGGAGCATGTTTGATGTGCGGAAGTCTAAAGCATCGGATCTCAGAATTCCCTATACCATTTTAGAACAATGGCAAGAGTTCAAGAAAACTTTAAGACACAAGGAAAAGTGACTGAGGCTATGAGACAGCAAGGAGCATGTTTGAGGTGCGGAAGTCTAAAGCATCTGATCTGTATCATTTTCCATTACTTGTAATCAATACTTACTGCATTCTTGTGCCTCAATATCCTTGACTCATGTAAACTTTTATTTTTTTTATTTTGGAGGATAAATCCTACTGGGCAAGAGTGCTCATACCTACTTTTTCTCAGGTAATCTACAGCTCTAGAAGGCGGAACATCGGGATTTGTGTGCTGAGAGATCATCCTTTGTGGTGTCTACTTTTAAGTTGTAAATTGAGAATCATATATTACATGTAGAATGGAAGTTAATTATTTTATTTAGTGAAGCCCCTGAGCAATTTCTATTCGAAAAGCTCAATATTTACTCTTGATTTCTTATTCGTTAACATTTCGACATGTATAGATGTATTAAATGTCAGGACGTGACATCGCTTGTCATCAAATCAACAAATTCCTTACACATAGAGGATTTTGTTAACCCAAGCACTATATCATCAACATAATTTTGAACAATCATTATGTCATCTTTTTGCACTTTAGTAAAAAAATGTTTGGTCAACTATACCTCTTCTGTATCCCTTACCTGTAAGAAAAGTGTTCAATCTGTCATACCATGCTCGAGGGGCCTGTTTTGATCTATAAAGAGCTTTGTCCAATTTAAACAAATGATTAGGAAAATCAATACGTTCAAAACCAGGGGGGATGTTCAACATACACTTCTTCTTTTATTAGGCCATTCAGAAATGCACTCTTAACATCCATTTGTTGATGTTTTATATTATAACAACATGCAAATACAAGCATGATTCCAATGGCCTCTAATCTTCCAACAGGATCAAAAGATTCCTTAAAATCAATGTCAAATTCTTGATTATAACCGTTTACAACAAGTCTTGCCTTATTTCTTGTTATTTTTCCTCCACTTGCTTTGTTCCTGAAAACCCATTTTGTCCCTATTACATAAAGTGAAGAAGGTCTTGGAACTAAATGCCATACATTATTTCTTTCAAACTATTTCAATTCTTCATGCATGACATTTATCCAAAACTCATCATTCAAAGCATCATTAACATTTTTGGCTCCATTTGTGATACAAGAGCCATTTAATCCATTTCTTCAATTACTCTAAAGTGAGATCTAGTTCTAGTGGTTCATGCAAACTACCAATAATGTTGTCTAGAGGATGATCTATAAGCATTCTAATATTGGTTAGAGCGTTACCTTCATTGGTATTTGTGAGTTCTTCCCAGTTGACTCTCCTAGAATCTCATTTGATATTGTTTTCTTACTCGTGGATCTTGTTGTTCTTTAGTTTCCAAGAATTTCCCATCATCTTCTTTCCTGCATGTTTTATCATTAAATTCATCAAGGTAATATGAGGAGATTCTTCAACAACTTGATCTTTAACATTGAAACTCTGTATGCTCTAGAATGACTGGAATAACCAAGGAAAATGCCTACTTTACTTTTGGGTTCAAACTTATTCAAATCTTTCTTGTCATTATTAAAAATGAAGCATTTTGTACCAAACAATTCGAAATGAGCAATGGATGTTTTTTACCTTTCATTAATTCATAAGGAGTTTTTTTGCTAGAAGGCCTTACCATGGCATGATTTATGATATAATAGAAAGTGTTAAACACTTCAGCCCAAAATCTTCTAGGTAATTGACTCTCCACCAGCATTGTTCTTGCCATTTCAACAAGAGATTTGTTCTTTGTAAGGCCCTCGAATTTTGTTGCATTATTTGTATTGCATGTGAATACTTCATGTTTGTGTATGTATGTATTCAAATATCTATGTAAGTACTAGTTAGTATACTTATGCATGCATGTGTATAAGTTAGATGTAAATAGTGTATGAGTATACATATGGCACATATATAGGTATAAGTTGTGCATGGTTTTGCATGTTTTTGAGTTCTGGCCGAAGGCCAGCTTGGCGTCAATATCAATGGACATTTGTGTTGTGTAGGCGTCAACCATATGGATGCCAACACTAAATCCAGCGTCCAGCGATGTGGACGTTAATATCACTGGCTTGCATGCGTTGCAGAGCCAGAAATCCTGGGAACAAGCTACCCTAACCATTGGGGAGCTGTCCCCAACGGTCTGAAAGGCTTTCTTGTCAAGCCTGCGTGAAAGGAGAGCCCCCTCTCCTATTTACCAAGCCTTTTGCAATCCCAACAGCCCTCTCTTGGCTCTCTTTGCAAGAGGAGATGAAGGAGAAGAAAAACCCTAGAGAAAACTGTGAGAAAACCCCACCCTTTGCAAGCTTAAATCCGACCTTCTGAAGCTGTTCCTGGCCATCTACCACGACAAGGAGCTAGCTGAAGTGAAGGAGGAGACTTCCCCGACCTCATCTTGGAGTCATCTTCGTCCTAGAACCCGGTGTGAAGACTTCTCGGGAGCTTCTTAGGACTGCCCAAGGAGAGCTTCACCAAGCCTTAAGATCCGTCTGGAGTATTTTCTAGAGGCAAGTACCCTACCCATAGCGTTCATGTAGGTGTCAAGGAAGGTTTTATCATTTTTGTGCATTTTCCCTCGTGTCCTAGATCCCCCAATTCACCTTATCTTTGGAGGTCGGTGTCTGTATTTTGCACAGACCTGAACTTGACGGCAACATCGGCTGCCGTCAAGATCCTCCTTAACGTCCAGCGATTGTGCCGTTAACCTTCATTAACGGCCATCTCTTACCGTTAAGTTCTACAGGACAGCACAATGAACTGTTCTGCCCTTCTATATGATTAATTTCGATGTGTTTTGCGATGAGGATATAGGGTAAACCTATTATGCTATCTAATATGAATGTTTGAATGTGTGATAAGGCCTTGTAAATTCTGTGATTTGGCATAAATGGTTTATTTATGGAGAATGTATGCATGATGAGACTTAGACCATGTTCGTTACCATTTATGAAATTCATGTGGAATTGGATGCCCTAAATTTTGCTAAACCAAGAATGGGTGAATCAGTCCATGCTCTAAATTTTTGGGAAATTCTCCATGCTCATCTGATTTATTGAGTTTTCTGAAATGAAATTAGAAAACCATGCGTAGGGTTGTAGAATCTTCAGTAAATCGTGTGTTGTGAAATAAATCCCCGGGAAATTTCTGTGGTGTTGTGTATATTGGGTTCAGGGTTAGGACCTGTTAAACTGAAATTTCATGTTACGCACCATGGTGGATTGAATCACGAATGATATGAAAATTGATGTTTGATTTCTGTAATTGCATCATGAGTCAGAAAAATCCAGAATTTTGTATGTGAGGTCATGAACCCGAAATCAGCATGTGGTTAAATTTTCAGGTCGTTTGGACAACTATATAGTGAAATATGAATTTTTTCCTTGCGAAAATGTGAACAATGCATGTTAATGTGGGAATAATTTGACATGTGTGTGTGATCTGATTTATGCAAATTACTGAACATGTGATCCCTGTTAATTGTAGAATCATGTTAGGAAAAAACAGAGCCCTTGTGTGAATGAGAAAATGAATGAGAGGTAAGTGACATGTGTAAAGATATGCGTTAAAATCGGTAAATGTGTAATCGTGCCAAGTGTGACACTGCTTCCATAGAGGGCAGTGGAACCGTATAGGGAAAAGTCCCCCTGAGAAGGTTCAATGTGTTGTGATCCTAAGGGCATTAGGATGAAATCCTGGAGGTGGACAAGTACCACTGGTTAGGGTGGAGACTTGTTCTCTCGGTCTGCGCAGTCCAAGAGTCGTCACTGTATTGCCTAGGTGACGCCTATGTGTATGTGATGTGATGTGTCCTTCTTATGGTGGTTTGGACTATGTGTCACGGCACTAAATGTGAATGTGAAATGTGTATGTGTTCATGTGTAAGAACTGTGGACGTGAACCATGTGTAAATGTGCATGTGTAAAGTGTAAATTATGTGAATGAGAAATTGTGTAAATATGTGAAACCAAAATGTGAGGGTTGTGAATCGTGATCCATGTGTAGTAATCTGAAATCATGATAAAACAGCAAACTAAATGTACTTATGATCATGCTTTATATGTGCAAATTGCCTAGAATCCATGTTAGAAATGATTCTTAGTGGTGTGTAAGTAATCCCATGCTTGTTTGCCCTCATGTTGTGACTTAAATTGATTAAGTAGCTCTCATGTGTTGGGTTATGCTTTCTAGTCTATGTAAAACCAGCAAGCTTAAAGAAGATGAAATGGTCATGAGCATGTATAGGAATGTATAGAAATTCATGCTAAGTGTGTTCTTTTCACATAGGCATTGAAATCATGCTAAACTTGCTTTCATGTTTTAGTTTAATTGAAAATAGACCTTTCATGTGTTGGAGTGATTAGAGAACACGTGATAGGAGATTTTGATTTAGAAAATCTGAAAGCATGAATCATGTGTTTAATTAGTAGAACCACCATGATAGGTTGTTAAATTCAATGACAAGCATGCTACATGATTGTGTCTTGTAAATGTGTATGTAAAACCTGCTATGACATGTACATGTATGGTATGTGTAGAGTTATTTGCTGAGTCTTTTAGACTCATTACTTGCTTCGGCGTACAGCGTAGTTGGTGACGACACACTTGCGGAGGAGGCAGTGGAGACCGACTCCGAGCGTGGAGATTAGATCGTTGGTGTACTTGCGATATTTTGATTTCATAGTATGTAATTGCAACATTGTACTAGCATTATCATGGAAAAAATGTTTAAGTGTTGACAATTATGTATTTGATTTTCAGCAATTTAATTATGTGGACTTTTAGTTCTTTAAATGTTATGCAATCATGTATGTTAAATGTGGATGATGAATGAAATGAGAGTAGTAGTTCTTTTACTTCCGCTACTCTGTTCTTATATTCACGTGTGTCTCAGCTGAATGTTATTGTTGGGTAAATGTCCCACTGTGGCAACGTTCACTATACCGACGTGGGTTGGTATAACCGTATCGGTATAATGAGGGTCGCACAGAGATTGGTATCAGAGAACCGGTTGAGATTGCACATGAATATACATAAGTCATCATCTTCATTACATGTTAAGTCTACATAGGAATGTCCACATGTGTAGAATGGATTAATAATGAATGAAAATAGATAAGAAAACGGTTAGGAAGTAAATTAAAGTAGCCCTAATAATGGCTGAAATTTATTACAGCCATGGCTTCGAGAGGTAGGCGTGGCAGAGCGCCGGCCCATGAGGACGAGCCGAGACGTGAGGAGCAGGCGGAGCAGCAGGCCCCGGCACCGCAAGGTCCTGTACTTCCCCCACCGCCGCCTGTGGACTATGGAGTATTCATGCAAGGTCTGGTGCAAGCCATGCAGACGCAGGCTCATACCTAGGCAGCACTCCAGGCACAGTTGGAGGCTCAGGTTAGACTAATAAAATGATTAATAGTCTGTTTTATTTAATTATGCGATATTATGTTGATTGTGTATTGCTTGCTGTGTGCTGTAGCAGGCTCAAGTACCAGCTCAGGACCATGGTGGACCTTCTACCATGGAAAGATTCAAGAGGATGCTGCCACCCTCTTTTAAGGGGGAGAGCGATCCATTGTTGGCAGAAAGCTGGATGAGGGAGATAGAAAAGATCTTCCGAGCCATCAGGTGTGCAGATGAGGATAAGGTCACATTAGCCACCTACATGCTACAGGTATGCTTTAGTTTATATGCTTGTATGTTTTGTTAAGTTAGGTATGTTTAGATGGTGCTTATGAGCGATGTACTGCAGGAAAGAGCTGATGTATGGTGGGCTTCATTGCTGCGTACCCGGTTTGAGGACGGAGCTATTGATGTTGCTTGGGACGAGTTCGTGAGGCTCTTTCGGGCCAAGTTCGTCCCCGAGCATGTTCAAGATCAGATGGAGCAGGAGTTCCTCTCTTTGGCTCAAGGCTCCATGACCGTGCTAGAGTATGAGGCAAGATTTTCTGAACTCTCTAAGTATGCACCTCATATCGTGGCAGATGAGTGTAGGAAGACAAAGAAGTTCGTGATGGGACTCAAGCCATCACTGCGGATGAGACTTGTGGCATTCGATCACCGCACGTTGGACGAGGCCCTTAGTGCTGCTTGTAGGCAGGAGGGAGAGATGGAGCAATACCTTGAAGAGAAGAAGACTTCGCAGAAGAGACCTGCAGCTACGTTCCAGCGACAGGATAAGAAGAAAGCGGTGTACCAGACACAGCAGCGATCAGTGGCAGTCGGCAGTACTCAGGTACCTTCTGTACGTTCCCCTGGTGTGAAGAAAGAGTGTCCCCACTGTGGGAAGACACATGGTGGTACCGAATGTTGGATGATTACGGGAAAGTGCTTGAAGTGCGGAAGCAGCGACCACAAGATCAAGGATTGCCCAGACTTCAGCAGGGAGTCCAGCGCGGAGCGCCAGCCCCAGCGGTAGCGGCAGCAGCGCCAGCTACAGGAAGACCAGGAAGGCCTCGAGCCCCAGCTCGAGTGTTTGCTTTAGCGCGCGAGGACGCCGAGCAGGCGGAGCATGTCACCGAAGGTACGGTTTTACTTTTAGGTGTGCACGCTCGGTTTTGTTTGATACGGGTGCTACTCACTCGTTCATTTCCGAGCGGTTCGCTAGGAAGTTAGCCCTAGAGTCAGGTGTAGAGTCTGAGGATTTAGAGGTCCCTTTGTCTGTGCACACCCCTGCGGGTACGGTATCGACTAGGAAGTGCATTCCATCGTTACCTGTGTGCATTGAGGATAGAGTCCTAGAAGGGTGTTTCTTCTTGCTAAAGATGAAGGACTATGATGCTATTCTTGGTCTGGATTGGCTAGAGGAGCACTATGCGTTAGTGGATTGTCGTCGGAAGAGGATTGTTTTCCACATTCCTGGTGAGGATGAGTTCTCTCACCCCTTGCCAAGGAACTTGGCGGGAAGGATGGTCATCTCTGCCATGAAGGCGATGCGCATGGTAAACAAGGGTTGTGATGCTTTTCTTTCCAGCGTGGTATTAGTGCCAGAGGCTGATGAGTCACCTACTCTTGCAGAGATTGAGGTAGTGCAGGATTTTCCAGACGTCTTTCCTGATGATTTGTCTGGTTTGCCACCGGATAGAGAGATAGAGTTTACCATAGAGTTGCTTCCGGGCACCTCTCCTATCTCGAAGGCTCCATATCGGATGGCACCTGCGGAGTTAGCCGAGTTGAGGAGGCAGTTGCAGGAGTTGCTTGATAAGGGATTTATTCGCCCGAGTGTTTCCCCTTGGGGCGCACCTGTGTTATTCGTCAAGAAGAAAGACGGGTCACTTAGGTTATGCATTGACTACAGAAGCTAAACCAAGTGACTGTAAAGAACAGGTATCCCTTGCCTCGCATTGATGATTTGTTTGACCAGTTGCGAGATGCATCAGTCTTTTCTAAGACTGATTTGCGATCTGGTTATCATCAGTTGAGGATTCGGAGTGAGGATGTGTCCAAGACGGAGTTTCGAACCCGTTATGGACATTATGAGTTTTTGGTTCTTCTTCCTTTCGGATTGACCAATGCCCCTGCAACATTCATGGATCTCATGAACAGGTGTTTAGGCCGTATCTAGATAGCTTTGTCGTAGTGTTTATTGATGATGTGTTGGTCTACTCTCCGGACGAGGCCACACACCGTCAGCATTTGAGGGTAGTGTTAGAGGTTCTTCGTGAGCACAAGCTGTATGCTAAGTTCAGCAAGTGCGATTTCTGGTTGCGCGAGGTTCATTTCCTCGGGCATGTTATCTCCGGTACTGGTGTAGCAGTTGATCCAGCAAAGGTCCAGGCAGTTATGGATTGGGAATCCCAAGACCCCTTTGGAGATTCGTAGTTTAATTGGTTTAGCTGGTTACTATCGGCGATTTATTGAGGGATTTTCATCCATCGCCGCCCCTTTGACTCAGCTCACTAGAAAGGGAGTGAAGTTTGTTTGGTCTGAAAAGTGTGAGAGTAGTTTTCAATTGCTGAAGACTAAGCTCACGTTAGCCCCGGTGTTAGTCTTACCGAGCGGTGTAGAGGGTTTTGCTATCTACACGGATGCATCTCGGATTGGTTTAGGCTGTGTGCTAATGCAGTAGGAAAGGGTAGTGGCTTATGCTTCTCGTCAGTTGAAGAAGCATGAGAAGAACTATCCGACTCATGACTTGGAGCTCGCAGCAGTGGTTCATGCACTAAAGATCTGGAGGCACTATCTGTATGGTGTTAGATTTGAGGTGTTTACCGACCACAAGAGCTTGAGGTATCTTTTCTCCCAAAAGGAATTAAACCTGAGGCAGAGAAGATGGATTGAATTCTTAAAGGACTACGACTTCGACCTTCAGTATCATCCTGGGAAGGCGAATGTCGTAGCGGATGCTCTGAGTAGAAAGAGGCCATCTCTCCAGCAGGATTGGAAGATGTTGGAAGATGCGGCTTGCGCGTTGACTGAGTTAGAGCCATCGCTATGCCAGGCTTTTGTAGCTTAGTTATCCCTTAGGTCCTCGGTTTTGGATGAGGTGATCGAGCAACAGAATGCCGACCCTAGACTCTTAGAGTTAGTGGGCAAGGCAGGCATTGCTCGCGATGAGGACGGTGTGATTAGATTCCATCACCGTGTTTATGTCCCTGATTTGGTAGATGTCCATGAGCATGTGTTAGTGGAGGCTCATAGATCGCGATTATCTATTCATCCGGGTAACACTAAGATGTACCAGGATTTGAAGAGCACTACAAGAAAAGCGGGATTACCGACGGACATTTCCGACGGATTATTTTCTGTCGGTAATTCCGACGGATATCCGACGGAATAGTCAGTCGGAATATCCGTCGGCCGTTCCGACGGAAATATTTCCGTCGGAAATGTCCATCGGTAATGAAACATACCGACGGATATTCCGACAGACATATTTCCGTCGGAATATCCGTCGGTAAGCTCCTATAACTTGTCCCGCGCGAAACCCCCCTCTTTCCCTTTCCCTCTCTCTCTCTCTCTCTCTCTCGTCTCCTCCTCTCTCTCCCCTCTCAATCTCTCTCTACTCTCCCTCTCATCTCTCTCTCTCTCTCTCCTCTCTCTCTCTCTCTCTCTCTCCTCGTCTTCGGCATCCCTCCCGTCACCGCTGCCCCGCCGCCGCGACATGCCAGCGCCGCCGCGACCCGCCGCTCTGTTGCCGCCGCCTCCGCGACCCACCGCCGCCGCGACCTGCCGCCGCCGTGCCCCGCCGGTAAGCCATCACCCTCCCCGCGTGCCCCCCCCGCCAGTCCCCTCACCAGTCCCCCCCCCCTCAGTCCCCCCCCCTCCCCACATTCCCCCCCGCCCGCGTGCCCCCTCCCCCCACAGTCCCCCCCTCCCCCCTCCCCTGCAGTCCCCCCCCCCCCCCCCCCCGCGCATCCCCCCTCCCCCCCAGACCCCCCTCCCCTGCAGTCCCCCCCCTCCCCCTCCGGCCGTCCCAGCCCCCCCTCCCTTCCCCACCCTTGCCACCCCCCTCCCCCCCACCAACAGGTCCCCCCCCCCCCCTCCGGCCGTCCAGCCCCCCCCTCCCTTCCCCACCCCTGCGACCCCCCTCCCCCTCCGGCTGTCCCAGCCCCCCCCCTCCCACATTCCCCCCCCCCCTCCCGCGTGCCCCCTCCCCCCCACAGTCCCCCCCTCCGCCCTCCTCTGCAGTCCCCCCCCCCCCCCCACCCCCTCGCGCATCCCCCCTCCCCCCTGTAGCCCCCCCCTCCCCCTCCGGCCATCCCAGCCCCCCCTCCCTTCCCCACCCCTGCCTCCCCCTCCCCCAACAGGAGACCCCCCTCCCCCCTGTAGCCCCACCTCCCCCTCCGGCCGTCCGAGCACCCCCCTCCCTCCCCACCCCTGCCTCCCCCCTCCCCAACAGAGACCCCCCCTCCCCCCTGTAGTCCCCACCTCCCCCTCCGGCCGTCCCAGCCCCCCCCTCCCTTCCCCACCCCTGCCTCCCCCCTCCCCCACAGGAGACCCCCCCTCCCCCCTGTTATTTGTCTGATTAGGTAAGGGGTCTTTTTCTGAGTTTAAATTGAGGTGCACAGACACACACAGACACTTTTATATGATTAAATTTTTGGTGCATTAGTGTAAAGGTAATTTATATGATTATGTATGTTGAAGTATGTCATAATAGTAAGTTATGTCAACCATTTTGTGATATGGACATCCATGTTTAGTTAGTATGTTAAAGCATGTTTACATAATACTTGCTAATTGCCATGTGAAACATGTAATAGCTTACTTGATGTGTTGCACTTATGTAGAGTGTATGTGGTAAGTGTATGGATGTGGCCAATAGGTTACTTGTTGAGTCTATTACATAGACTCATTCTTTCTTACTCATAGAGGTGAGACAAAAGCTTTAGAGATTGAGGAGATAGCGAGGAGTGACATCGAGCATGAGGAGTAGCTTGCGGCTTAGAGAGCTATTGCTATAAGTTTGTACTTTTACTTTTTACTTAGTACGTGAGACATTGATGTATTATGGACTTCTGAACTTGGTTTTTGTGGACTTTGAGATAGATTTACTTTGTTGCTATATAGACAGTGGATGTGTGGTGGTGATGGAATAAAGAATTATCTTTATTTCTCTGTACTTTCCTTGTTATTTGTGTACATCTCTACCCACTTTGTAATGTTGGTACATGTCCTATTGTTGATGACACACTTCTATATCGACATAGATTGGTATAAATCATACTGATATAAAGAGGCGTTACAATTCATCTAAAGGGTGGAGGGACGAGTTAACTATGATAGAATCCATTTTTCCTTGAGGAATTTTGATAGATGACACACACAATCGATTCATATTGATACACTCCGATCACATCTATTAAATTTTAGAGATCACAGTGATGGGGACAGACGTGCGCAATGTCGAGCGCCATTGAACTGAACGAATTCGGTTCGTTCGTTTCGTTCGTTTCACTATATAAAGGTTCGGGTGGTCGTTTCCCTTAAAATAGGGGTGAATCAGACCGAACAGACTCAGTATTCACCCCTGCAATGATACTATAGTTGTTCTATAAGGCTTTCACTAATAGGGTAGTACCTGTCATTTAAGATTCCAATTTCATTGTTGAAAGATTGGTTATGATGCTAATTAATTCTGAGCTAAAATCCATGGCTTCTTTATAGTTTGCTTTGCTTTGCTATATGAAGATAGAACCTCTAGATATCTATGGCACTGTGAGGTTATTCATAACAATCTTCTTTAAATATTGATTATATTGTATTTCTTACTTTAATGCAATTCATGTTAAAAAATGTGTGAATTTTGTTTATCATTGGACTTGTTCACATGCATGATTTTGATTTCATATTCATTTCATATTCATGTGCGTTTGAAATTTCATGTATGTAGTATAGTAATTTTTTCACTACACACACATCACGAGAGCGTGTTAAGCCCGTGTCAAATGAACATTCCCGTTCAAGACTTTGAGATTGATTTGCACGAGTCTTATTTCAATAATGAAACGTGTATATCTAACTCAAGTCTTGAATTGTCCCGTTTTGGACAGTCTGTGAATGTTTGATTGGAGTTAGGTGGTCATTTATTATGTGATTGTATTATTTGTTGAAAATTTCGGGTGCGTCTACTCACTCCTCTCGATATACCTTTATTGATTTAGAATATTTTCTTAACCACTTTATTAGTAAGTGTTAAGAAATATCTAAATCAATAAATTTTTTGGTATATCGAGAGGTGTGAGGAGAATGCTGCCGAAATTTTCAGCAAATAATACAAACACATAGTAAATGGTCATCTGAGTGCGATCAAATATTCACAGATGGGTAAAAAGTGATAATCTTAATAATATATCCTACCTATTCATTTTGACTTACTCGAACGATGTGAGGGTCTGTTGGATTTTAACCTTGTGACATGACATTTAATCTGTGTAGGAAAAATGTCTTATGAGAATCGGTCATGGATGTACCGTGGAATGGTGAATGGAGTTGTGTCACCGAGGAGTTTAAAGACGGAGTTGACAGTTTTATTCAGTTTGCATTGAGTAATTCCTCAGTAGCAGTCGATCCGATGGGTAACATTCGATGTCCGTGTTCGCTTGTAAGAACAGAAAGTGGATATCGACATGGATGTGCAGCATCATCTGTATACGAGAGGATTGGTTGGCCATTATGAGTTATGGTCGTGTCATGGTGAGTTGAATATTCAGTCGTCTGCACCAGCTAATTACTTTGCCTCCACAAGTACGTACGTAGACATGGTTGTCGATGCTGCTGGTCCGGAGTTCAATATTCATGAAGATCAAACAAATGAAGAAGTGCCGAATGATACAGCTCAGAGATTTTATCAGTTACTTCGAGATGCTGATGAGCCATTATGGGATGGTTGTGAGAAGCATACACGGTTGTCTGCAGTGTTGCAGCTATTGGATTTGAAATCGAATTTCATATGAGCGAGAGTTTGTTTTGACCGACTTCTCTTACTAGTCAAGAGCATGCTTCCTCAATCAGAGAGGTTACCTGCTGACTTTACCGTGCGAAGAAGATGGTGAATGATTTGGGGCTTGGTTTTATGAAAATTGATCATGTCCGAATCACTGTATGCTGTACTACAAAGAGGATGCAGATAAGACATCATGCTGTATTTGTAAGCATGATAGGTTCAAGCCCAGAGAGGGGACAAGTCAAAGCAGAAGGATGTTCCGTATAAGTCATTGCGGTACTTTCCTATCACACCCAGATTGCAGCGATTGTTCATGTCCTCGAGGACAGCTGGACATATGACATGGCATGCGGAAAGAGTCCGTCGCGACGAAGGTGAAATGAGTCATCCTGCGATGGTGAAGCTTGGGCTCATTTTAGCCGTACTCATCCTTACTTCTCAAGGGATCCACGCAACGTACGGCTTGGTTTATGCACAGATGGTTTCAATCCTTTCGGAGGCTCGGTGGCATCTTACTCATGTTGGCCAGTATTCTTAACACCGTATAACCTTCCGCCAGGCATGTGCATGAAGCGTGAGAATCTGTTCCTTTCATTGCTGATTCCGGGTCCAAAATGTCCAGGAAAGAATATAGACATATATCTCAGACCGTTGATTGATGAGATGAAATTGTTATGGTCAGATGGTGTGCAGTCTTATGATGCATCCAAAAACAGAATTTCAATCTGAAGGCTGCATTAATGTGGACAATAAGTGACTTTCCAGCCTACGGCTGTTATCTGGCTGGAGCACACAGGGAGGTTGGCATGTCCTTATTGCATGGGGATTCTAAATCATTTGTGTTGAAATCTGGGGGAAATCTTGTTGGTTCGATTGTCATCGGCGGTTTCTACCCAGTGGCCATCCTTTCCGAAAGCAAAAGGATTCTTTTATTAAAATACAACTGTGATGGAGGAGGTAGATATGAACGGTGGTCTGGTGGAAATATGCGAGGCGGGTCCGAACTTACCGACTGTAACACAACTGGCTGGTAGTACCCGACAAATCCCTGGCTTTGGGAAGGATCACAATTGGGTGAAGCAAAGCATTTTTGGGAATTGCCTTATTGGTCAACACTTTTGATACGTCTAACCTAGACGTCATGCATATAGAGAGAATGTTTTTGATAATGTGTTCAACACAGTTATGGACGTCAAAGGTAAAACGAAGGATAACGTCAAGGCACGGGTCGATTTGAAAGTACTTTGCAAACGTCCAGAACTAGAGCTACAGCATGTTCAAGGAAAAGTGGTGCAACCTAAGGCTGCATATGTGCTTGGGGCCAGACAGATTAAGGAAGTGTTGCAATGGTTAAAGCAATTGAGATTTCCGGATGGATATGTCTCGAATATTGCGCGTTGTGTAAATGTCAACGAGGGAAAAATATACGGAATGAAGAGTCATGACTGCCATGTTTTCATGCAAAGACTGATGCCTCTTGATTTTCGTGAGTTGTTGCCGAAACAAATATGGGGGACATGACTGAGCTGAGTCAATTCTTCAGGATTTTATCTGCATCAGAACTCAAAATTCATGACTTCCAAAATATAGAGCAAATAAATTCAGACAGTCTGCAAATTAGAGAAGATATTTCCTCCAGCATTCTTTGATTCAATGGAGCACCTGATCATCTATTTACCATATGAGCAAGGGTCGAAGGACCAGTACAATTTCGATGGATGTATCCGTTTGAGAGGTATATTTCTACATCTCAATTTATTGCCATTATGACGATCTTTTATATTACTTATGTATGCATTTGAATTATTGTCGTAGGTGCATGCACGATCTTAAGATGAAAGTCCGTAACAAAGCACAAGTTGAGGGCTCCATTACTCAGGCGTACCTCATTGAGGAGATATCGAACTTCTGTTCGATGTACTTTGACACGGAAATACGAACCTGACGCACTCAACCTCCACGTAATGTTGATGGTGGAGATTCTGAGGTGTCAGACCGACTCTCTGTATTCAAGTGTGCCGGACGGGGCGTTCGGATCTTCATCTACTCGCGCACTCCAAGACAGAGAGTTGGTAGCTGCGGAGATCTACGTGTTCATGAATTGCGAAGAACTAGACCCTTACATTCAGTAAGCTCTCCACGCTTATTCGTCATCATTTGCGTGCATTACTGCAGAACCTAACGGTTGGTGACATTTACATTGCAGAGAGTTTGACTCGGTCATATTGCGACAGAATCCACGTCTAACTGACGTGCAGGTTGAAAAGGAACGGGAGAAGTCTTTTCCTACTTGGTTAAGATCTCGAGTATGTGTCTAATTATTTTGAAACATAAGTGTTATGTTTTTATGCAGACTGAGTTGAAGTCATTTATTCAATGTTTGTCTATTTATCTCATAATAGGTTGAACAAGGCTTCATTCCCGATTCTAGAGTACAACGATTAGTTTTGGCCCCTCGAAGATTGTACGTGTCTATCCAGGCTACATTGTTAATGGATACAGATTTCACACGAGAGATTATGGACGGAATAAGTCTACGATGAACAGCGGCGTATGTGTGAAGGGAAGTGCCTATAATGAAAATGAAATTGACTATTATGGCATTCTCGAAGAAGTCATTGAACTGCAATTTTTTGGGACAAGACAACAATGTATTTCTGTTCAAGTGTCATTGGTTTGACCCGACATCTATTCGTCATGACACAACATATGGATTAATCGATGTGAACCATAAGTCCAAATTGAGTACATATGAGCCATTCATCCTGGCGGCACAAGCCCAACAAGTTTATTATTCAATTATACATCCCTCAAATTAAGAGATTGGTGGGCTGCATGTAGAGTGAAATCAAGACTATTCCCTGAGTATGAGCTTCTCCCGACTGATGATGAGCTCGAAGGTGTTAATGACAACTTTTTCCAATCAGATCGGAGTGACGCACGAGAGTTGGCAGCTTCTACACAGTACAATGTTCATGATATAAATGAAACAATTTCCTTACATAAGGATAACGAACAAGAAGAAGTTGACCCAAATGTCGCTGAGCGGGAGGTGGAGTCTGATGTGGAGGAAGACTCCCAAGATGATGAGGATGATTCCAGGATGATGATGAAGATGATGCTGAATTAAACATGTCTTCAGCATCTGATGATGAATATAGATAATATACTGCATATTTTGTAAGAAATTGGTGTTGTTGTTCATTACATGTTCATAATAAATTGCTACTTCAAATTGAGTGCTGATGACTTGCTATATCTTTATTTGTATCAATAGAGATATGGCTTGGGTGGATTACGGCCCTGTTTGGCTGCGGCCGGACTATTAGGAGTCCCTTTGCGCGCGTTGGCTGCTGGACCATGGCAGCAGCGGTCACAGGCGGCAATACGCAACAGAGCAACTCACCGGAGAAGAATGTGCATACTAGTGGATCCGTATCTTATGCGACCCACAGTCAAAAATTGGTAAGTATTTTATTGTTCGATTCATATATACATATGGATTATTATTGTGAGACTAACTAATTTTGTTGAATTCTAAGCATCACGACCTGGAGCGTGCCCCTACTTTCCGCGAGTTATTTGACCGGACTCATAAGCGGAAGGGGACGGATGACTATGTTACCGAGAGTGCCCGCATGATTGCTGTAAGTCAAGCTTTAAATTATGAATTCAATTATGATATTAAAGTAATTTGTTTTCAATAATTTAATTTTAAATTATTTTACAGGAGACGTACGACAGGACGATGGCGGAGCGCTACACAGAGGGCACTCCCCAGCCAGATTTGGATGCGGACGCTTGGGTCGAGGCAGCGGGAGTGCCGAGGAAGGGTCGAGTGTACGGCTTTGAGGACAGCCTGGATACTCATCGAGTGTTGTCCTCATATGCCAGTTCGATCGCTTCTCCGGCACACGCGAGTTCATCTTCTGCGCCGCCCGTCAGTGGTGTAGAGGACATTAGAGGCATCATTCGGGAGGAGCTACGTACAGAGCTACAGACGCAGCGGGAAGAGCTACAGACGCAGCGGGTACAGCTACAGGCGCAGCAGGTACAGATAGAGACGCAGCGGCTACAGCTACAGACGCAGTTCAGCGATATGGTTCAGCAGTTCATGTCAATAATGCAGGGAGTACGCCCCACACAACCAGCAGCTCAGGTCAGTATTAGTATTAATTTCATATACTTAGGATTGGGCCGGGCGTCCAACACGACCGGGTGGGTTAAAGTAACGTGTAGAAACTGACGGAATCCAATTTGGATCCCCGGATTGGTTGGGCATTCAAAGGACCGATCTAAAAACACGGTCAACCATATATAAATGGTTAAAACACGCAACCCAGGGGTCCAAAATCCCAAATAGGGATCGGATCGGCGTGCCGTTTTCTCCGACACGACCGGGTGGGTTAAAGTGACGTGTGGGAACTGACGAAATCCAATTTGGATCTCCGGATTGGGTTGGGCATTCAAAGGACGGATCTAAAAACACCAAGTATATATAAAAGGTTAAAACACACAACCCGGGGGTCCAAAATCCCAAATAGGGATCGGATCGACGTGCCGTTTTCTCCGACACGACCGGTGGGTTAAAGTGACGTGTGGGAACTGACGGAATCCAATTGGGATCTCCGGATTGGGTTGGGCATTCAAAAGACGGATCTAAAAACACCCAAGTATATATAAAAGGTTAAAACACACAACCCGGGGGTCCAAAATCCCAAATAGGGATCGGATCGACGTGCCGTTTTCCCCGACACGACCGGGTGGGTTAAAGTGACGTGTGGGAACTGACGAAATCCAATTTGGATCCCCGGATTGGGTTGGGCATTCAAAAGACGGATCTAAAAACACCCAAGTATATATAAGCGTCAAAACACACAACCCGGGGGTCCAAAATCCCAAATAGGGATCGGATCGACGTGCCGTTTTCTCCGACACGACCGGGTGGGTTAAAGTGACGTGTAGAAACTAACGGAATCCAATTTGGATCCCCGGATTGGGTTGGGCATTCAAAGGACGGATCTAAAAACACGGCCAAGGATATATAAATGGTCAAAACACGCAACCCGGGGGTCCAAAATCCCAAATAGGGATCGGATCGGTGTGCCGTTTTCTCCGACACGACCGGGTGGGTTAAAGTGACGTGTGGGAACTGACGGAATCCAATTTGGATCCCCGGATTGGGTCGGACGTTCAATTGACGGATCTAAAAACACCCAAGTATATTTAAAGCATCAAAACACAACCCGGGGGTCCAAAATCCCAAATAGGGATCGGATCGGCATGCCGTTTTCTCCGACACGACCGGGTGGATTAAAGTGACGTGTGGGAACTGACGGAATCTAATTTGGATCCCCGGATTGGGTTGGGCATTCAAAGGACGGATCTAAAAACACCCAAGTATATAAAAGCGTCAAAACACACAACCCGGGGGTCCAAAATCCCAAATAGGGATCAGATCGACGTGCCGTTTTCTCCGACACGACCGGGTGGGTTAAAGTGATGTGTAGAAACTGACGGAATCCAATTTGGATCCCCGGATTGGGTTGGGCATTCAAAGGACGGATCTAAAAACACGGCCAAGCATATAAAATGGTCAAAACACGCAACCCGGGGGTCCAAAATCCCAAATAGGGATCGGATCGGCGTGCCGTTTTCTCCGACACGACCGGGTGGGTTAAAGTGACGTGTGGGAACTGACGGAATCCAATTTGGATCCCGGATTGGGTCGGACGTTCAATTGACGGATCTAAAAAACACCCAAGTATATTTAAAGCGTCAAAACACAACCCGGGGGTCCAAAATCCCAAATAGGGATCGGATCGGCGTGCCGTTTTCCTCCGACACAACCGGGTGGGTTAAAGTGACGTGTGGGAACTGACGGAATCCAATTTGGATCCCCGGATTGGGTTGGGCATTCAAAAGACGGATCTAAAAACACCCAAGTATATATAAAGCGTCAAAACACACAACCCGGGGGTCCAAAATCCCAAATAGGGATCGGATCGACGTGCCGTTTTCTCCGACACGACCGGAGGGTTAAAGTGACGTGTAGAAACTGACGGAATCCATTTGGATCCCCAGATTGGGTTGGGCATTCAAAGGACGGATCTAAAAACACGGCCAAGCATATATAAATGGTCAAAACACGCAACCGGGGGTCCAAAATCCCAAATAGGGATCGGATCGGCGTGCCGTTTTCTCCGACACGACCGGGTGGGTTAAAGTGACGTGTGGGAACTGACGGAATCTAATTTGGATCCCCGGATTGGGTCGGACGTTCAATTGACGGATCTAAAAAACACCCAAGTATATTTAAAGCGTCAAAACACAACCCGGGGGTCCAAAATCCCAAATAGGGATCGGATCGGCGTGCCGTTTTCTCCGACACGACCGGGTGGGTTAAAGTGACGTGTGGAACTGACGGAATCCAATTTGGATCCCGGATTGGTTGGGCATTCAAAGGACGGATCTAAAAACACCCAAGTATATATAAAGCGTCAAAACACACAACCCGGGGGTCCAAATCCCAAATAGGGATCGGATCGACGTGCCGTTTTCTCCGACACGACCGGGTGGGTAAAGTGACGTGTAGAAACTGACGGAATCCAATTTGGATCCCCGGATTGGGTTGGGCATTCAAAGGACTATTTAAAAACACGGCCAAGCATATATAAATGGTCAAAACACGCAACCCGGGGGTCCAAAATCCCAAATAGGGATCGGATCGGCGTGCCGTTTTCTCCGACACGACCGGGTGGGTTAAAGTGACGTGTGGGAACTGACGGAATCCAATTTGGATCCCCGGATTGGGTCGGACGTTCAATGACGGATCTAAAAAACACCCAAGTATATTTAAAGCGTCAAAACACAACCTGGGGGTCCAAAATCCCAAATAAGGATCGGATCGGCGTGCCGTTTTCTCCGACACGACCGGGTGGGTTAAAGTGACGTGTGGGAACTGACGGAATCCAATTTGGATCCCCGGATTGGGTTGGGCATTCAAAGGACGAATCTAAAACACCCAAGTATATATAAAGCGTCAAACACACAACCCGGGGGTCCAAAATCCCAAATAGGGATCGGATCGACGTGCCGTTTCTCCGACACGACCAGGTGGGTTAAAGTGACGTGTAGAAACTGACGGAATCCAATTTGGATCCCCGGATTGGGTTGGGCATTCAAAGGACGGATCTAAAAATACCCAAGAAAATGATGGATCTAAAAATATTATTGTATTAAGTTTGAGAAATAATCACATGTTTTAAATTTCATTTTTGAAAATACTGTATTTCTTTTATTTATTATTAATGTTTCTCATTTTAATTTGTTTTAATATAGGATCCAGCTCCAGACGATGACGAGGCAGGGACAGCAGACGATCCAGCAGATCTATGTTGATTTTTGTATTCATTATGCTATATGATTTATATTTATTGTATCTTATGATTTTATGTTGATTGTTAGTATTTGTTAAATTTATGAATATTATAGCAGGTTTGACATTGTAGCAATGTATTTTTATTGTTTATTTAAAAAAAAATATGTGTATTTTCCGACGGATTTTCCGACGGCTACGTTTCCGTCGGAAAGTATAAATTACCGACGGAAAAATACCGTCGGTAATGCCGTCGGACAATACTGACGGATTGGCCAACAGATAAGCATCCGTCGGAACTGATAAATTACCGACGGCAAAATACCGTCGGCACGTCCGTCGGCAAAATACTGACGGATTGGCCGATGGATAAGTATCCGTCGGAAAATATACATTACCGACGGTTAAAGACCGTCGGTACTTCGGTCGGCAAATACTGACGCCTTTACCGACGGATGAAATCTGTCGGAGGTTTCGACCGAATTCCGACGGAATTTTCATCCGTCGGAAAGTTCTGACCAATTATTTCCGACGGAAAGTTTCCGACGAGTGTTGGACGGAAAGCGGTCGGAAGGCGCCTTTTCCGACGGAATACCGACGGATTTCCGACGGATTCAGTCCGTCGGTAATCCCGCTTTTTCTTGTAGTGGAGATCTTTTTGGTGGTCCGGTATGAAGAAGGATGTAGCGGATTATGTGTCTAGGGTTTGGTGTGTCAGCAAGTGAAGGCCGAGCGACAGCGACCATCCGGCCTTATGCAAAGGATGGAGATCCCAGTGTGGAAGTGGGAAGCTGTCACTATGGACTTTGTTTCGGGTTTGCCTCGATCTAGAAGGGGCAATGACTCGATTTGGGTAGTTGTAGATAGATTCTCGAAGACTGCTCATTTCTTGCCCATGAAGAAGAAGCAATCAGTAGAGAGTTTAGCTAGATTGTATGTTAGTAGTATCATTAGATTGCATGGGGTGCTGAAGTCGATCATTTCGGATCGAGATCCGAGATTCACTTCGAGGTTGTGGAAGGGTCTTCAGGATGCTTTAGGTTCAGAGCTGAAGCTCAGTTCGGCGTTTCATCCCCAGACTGATGGACAGTCTGAGAGGACTATCCAGACGCTCGAGGATATGTTGAGGGCGTGTGTCTTGGATTGGAAGGATGATTGGGAGCGTCATTTACCTCTTGTGGAGTTCGCATACAACAACAGCTTTCATGCGAGTATTGGTATGGCTCCATTCGAGGCGTTGTATGGTCAGCCCTGCAGATCTCCTTTATGTTGGGAGGAGACCGGTGATAGGCAGCTGATCGGTCCGGAGTTAGTTCAGGAGACTTCGGATAAGATCCAGCTTATCAGGAAGAGGCAAGTTGCGGTTCAGGATAGGCAGCAGAGCTATGCCGACAACAGGAGGAAAGATTTAGAGTTCGAGGTGGGTGATCATGTCTTCTTGAAGATATCGCCTACTCGAGGTGTTGTCAGATTTGGCAGGCATAGTAAGTTAAGCCCTATGTTCATTGGCCCATATGAGATTCTCAGACTTTTGGGCAGCGTGGCATATGAGCTAGCATTACCCCCAGCTTTGGCTAGTGTTCATCCCATCTTCCACGTTTCGATGCTCAGGAAGTATGTCCGAGATCCGTCTCATGTGATTAGTCATGAGCCGGTGTAGATTCAGCCAGACCTGTCGTATGTCGAGCAACCAGTTATTCTTGACCGGAAGGTTCAGCATCTCCGGAACAAGAGTATTGCGTCGGTGAAAGTTCTCTGGCGGAACTTCTCGTGAGAGGAGGCTACTTGGGAGCTTGAGGATGCGATGAAGAAGAAGTATCCCCTTTTGTTTGAGTAGCGTCGTCCTAACTTCGAGGACGAAGTTTCTTTAAGGGGGAGAGGGTGTAAGGCCCTCGAATTTTGTTGCATTATTTGTATTGCATGTGAATACTTCATGTTTGTGTATGTATGTATGCAAATATCTACGTAAGTACTAGTTAGTATACTTATGCATGCATGTGTATAAATTAGATGTAAATAGTGTATGAATGGTATGATGGTAGTATGTACATGCTAGTATACATATAGCACATATATAGGTATAAGTTGTGCATGGTTTTGCATGTTTTTGAGTTCTGGCCGAAGGCCAGCTTGGCGTCAATATCAATGGACGTTTGTGTTGTGTAGGCGTCAACCATATGGATGCCAACACTAAATCCAGCGTCCAGCGATGTGGACGTTAATATCACTGGCTTGCATGCGTTGCAGAGCCGGAAATCCCGGGAACAAGCTACCCCAACCATTGGGGAGCTATCCCCAACGGTCTGAAAGGCTTTCTTGTCAAGCGTGCGTGAAAGGAGAGCCCCCTCTCCTATTTACCAAGCCTTTTGCAATCCCAACAGCCCTCTCTTGGCTCTCTTTGCAAGAGGAGATGAAGGAGAAGAAAAACCCTAGAGAAAACGGTGAGAAAACCCCACCCTTTGCAAGCTTAAATGCGACCTTCTGAAGCTGTTCCTGGCCATCTACCACGACAAGGAGCTAGCTGAAGTGAAGGAGGAGACTTCCCCGACCTCATCTTGGAGTCATCTTCGTCCTAGAACCCGGCGTGAAGACTTCTCGGGAGCTTCTTGATGATCAGTAATTTTAAAATTAATTATATATATATATATTTTGGTGATTAACAAAACAATATCAAAGTTTTCTAACATGCATTTTATAAGTCTTAAGCACAGGAAATAAACAAGGAAAATCAAGCACATTTAGTAAGTACTAAATACTTCTGTCAATAAGCCAGGTAAGTGCATTTCTCTAAGTCCACATCGACTACTGTTGAAAGTCACAACGATTTCATAAGTGTATTAACAATTTCCTTGTAAGACTGGAAAGATTTCAAACAAGTCGATCTCATAACGACTCTATAAGTGACCGTAACGATTTCTTTAGAGCTCGTAACGACTTGCTTGTCATAACGATTCTATAAGTCATCGCAACGATTCTTTAGAAAGCGTAACGACTTGCTTGTCATAACGATTCTATAAGTCATCACAACGATTTCTTTAGAAAGCGTAACGACTTGCCTGTCATAACGATTCTATAAGTCATCGCAACGATTTCTTTAGAACTCGCAACGACTTGCTCGCCGTAATGATTCTATAAGTATTCATAATGATTTCTTTAGAACTCGCAACGACTTGCTTGCCGTAACGATTCTATAAGTATTCATAACGATTTCTTTAGAACTCACAACGACTTGCTTGTTGTAACGATTTTATCAAATACTGTAACGATTTCTTTAAGCAACGATTTCTTTAGAGCTCATAACGATTTGATAAGTGTTCACAACGATTTGCTTTGTATAATGATTTGTTTAGTGTTTCACAATGATTTCTTCCGTCTCATAACGACTTGGTCAATCTGACTTATTCATAACGATTTCATAAGTCATATAGTCATCGATTTCATATTGACTTGATATCTTATTCATATTAAAAATGTTGACTTGTCAATGTCTTCTCTTATCTGTCTAACTGCTGTGCATTCAATGAAGAAAGAACGTATCTACTGCATGCATGCAGATGATATCTTTTCATTATAGTGCTAACTCTGTCAACATCTTTTAAATCAAACTATTTGGCATTGCTATTTTGGTGAAAACTCATGTCAACGTTTACTGACAACAAGAGACAGCCAAGCTGTCTACTTTTCTAGCATTTAATGTGTGTAGGGTCCTAAAAATATTCTATAATACAACGTTGGACCATACGACGCCAGAAGACATTATCTCTTTGCGTGCTCAATGGACAAAAGATTGTTGACTGGAAGCCTCCAAACACTCCATGTGTCTTTCAGTCTAACGACTACTCAAGAGAGAGACAACGGACACTTCAAAGTCTTATTTCGAATGAAGATATAAATACAAGTTAGAAGAACAGAAGAAACACAACGAACGAGTGTTCAAGCATTCAATTCTTCTGAAGAAAGTCAAGAGCCGAACCTTTTTATCATCCTTCAGCTCTTCGCTCTCTGTGTTGTAATAGATTTTCTATGAGAGCCCGTGTAGTTCTGAGAGTGTGCCTTGTTTAGATCTTGCTCTCAGTGCTAGTTGCTTCAGATCCTTGCTTGTTAAAGCTTGTTCTAGGGGCTTACTTTCAATCTATTTCTCTGTGTGTGTGTTACTTCGGTTGTGAAGGAAGACCTGGGGTAAAGGGTGTTGTTCCTTCGGTTGTGAAGGAAGACCTGGTGGGGTATCCAGGGTGTAGTTGTCCCTTCGGGTGTGAAGGAAGACCAGCTGAGCTGGGTGTTGTAGTGTCCTAAGGGGGACTGTACCCTTGGTAGTGAAATCCTGAGAAATTTCTCAGGGACTGGACGTAGGACTCCTAAGGAGAGGAGGTCCGAACCAGGATAATTTCTTGTGTGTGTGATTGCCTTCTCTTGTGAGTTGTCATTCAAACTAACAGTCACTAAACGTCTTCGAAGAACATTTGTGATGTTTAAATTTACAGGTATCTTGTATAATAATTTTAAAGACCCATTCATCCCACCTCTGGGCTCGTCAGCTGGGAAACAAGTGGTAGCAGAGCGAGGTCTCTTCAACAAAGGAAAGGATCCAACGATCTGAAGAGTAAAGATCCATGGCAGCCCAAGGTAACATGAAGGTCAGTCTGTCAACCGACCCCCTCTCTTTGATGGGAAGACTATCCTTACTGGAAGACCAGGATGGAATATTTCTATAAGGCCACGATTATCAAATTTGGTCAATAGTAGAAGAGGTGACCTGGTTGTCACAAATGAGAAAGCTCAATGGACAGATGATGACAGGAAGAAAATTTCCTTGAATTGTAAAGCTAAGAGCATCCTTTGCTGTGCCTGAGTAAGAAGGAATTCAAACGAGTTTCAGCTGCAAATCCTCAATGGAAATGTGGGAAAAGCTTAGGATACTTATGAAGTTACAGACAAGGTAAAGGAGACAAGAATCGACATTCTTGTCACTCAGTATGAAAGATTTCAGATGCAGTCAGGTGAGTCAATCACTCAAATGTTCAGTCGATTCACCGATATCACCAATGGTTTAGCCAGTCTAGGGAAGACTTATGAGATTGAGATATGGTAAGGAAAATTCTTAGGTCCTTGCCATCCTCGTGGACACCAAAGGTCACAGCTATTGAAGAAGCTAATGACCTGAAGAGATGTCAGTAGAGAAGCTCATTGGGTCCCTCATGGCCCATGAGATCAACATGGAAAGGCTAGGAGAGTCATCTAGAAGGAAGAAGCACTCCAATGCTTTGAAAGTAGAAGAAGATTCACCAGAAGAAGCTCAAATGAAAGCGGAAAGCGATGAGGACAGTGAGAATGAAGAAGCAATGCTCTCTAGGAGATTGCAACGGATCTTGGCCAAAAAAAAAGTTTCAATCAGGCAGAAGGCACTTTAAGAAAAAATAAGGACTTGAAAAGATCAGATGGTAAAGAAATAAAGAAAGGAGAAATATCTGCTACGAATGTAAAAAGCCTGGACACATCAAAGCTGATTGTCCAAAATTCAAGAAACCAGAATTCAGAAAGAAAGAGAGCTCCAAGAAGTTCAGAAGGTTAGAAGGTAGAAGAAGAAGGCGATGGCAGCAGCATGGGAGAAACAGTAGCGACTCAGACAGTGAGTCAAGCTCCTGTAGTGATAAAGAAGAAGCCAACTTGGCCTTCATGGCTAATGTTTGAAGAAAAGGTAACCTCTGACTCCTCTTTTGATTCATGCAATGATTCTGATTCAGATAATTTAGAGGAAGCATTAATGAAAATATAATAAGTATAAAGAAGTAACTAAACTGTTAAAAGCTAGTAAGAAAAACAGTGCTTGTTTAGAAAACACTAACTCTGATCTGAAAACAGAAAATGAAGAATTAGAAAAAACAAATAATTGAACTCAAAAGAAGAAATGAATTGCTATGTGAAGACCTAAAAGCTAAGAATGAACAAATAAAAAATTGGAAAAAAATAGGAAAGTGCAGATGAATTAAGGAAAGAAATTAAAAACTAAATGAAGAGAATGATAAACTATCAAGCACACTAGAAAAATTTACAAATGGTAAAAACTCTCTAATATTAAAAGGTGCTAGAAGATCAGGTAAGAAGAAAAATGGATTAGGATATACACCCCCAGATAATGAAGAAACCATAGTTTATCCTAAAACTTATCCAACACAAAAATTTGTACCTGAACAGGATATAGCATACAAAGCTGATTTCAAATATATAGAAAAGTAACTAAATTATCTGCTGTAGTCACTGCAATAAGTTAGGACATATTATAACTACATGCCCAACAAGACTAAGAAATGGATAATAAAAGGTAAAATCAATGATACTAACCAGTCAGGACACAAAAGAATTTGGGTACCTAAAGCTTGATGTTTTCATTTCAGGTTAACCCTCGAGCATCCAAATGGTACTAGATAGTGGGTGCTCAAGACCGCATGTCGGGAAACCAGAAGTATTCTCACATCCAAGCTGAAGAAGGAACAGTCACTTATGGAGATAATGGAAAGGAATAGTGATAGGCAGTGGCTTGTGAATAACAAAGGAAAAACAGTGATAGAAGATGGTTATTAGTCAACAGGATTGAAGCATATCTATTAGAATCAAAGAGCAAATGTTTGTCTGGCAGCAAGTAAAGACAAGTCTACTGAATTATGCACAGACGACTTGGACCTGCAGTATAGATGGCATGAGGAAAATGCTGAAGAAAAAGTCTTGGGAAGGTCTACCAAAAATCAGTGGAAAGTTGGAAGGTGTCTGTAGAGCTTGTGCTAAGGGAAAGCACACTAAAAGCTCCTTCAAGTCAAAGACGGTGGTGACCACCTCAAAACCCTTAGAGCTCCTACATAGGATCTATTTGGGCCAATGAGGACTACCAGTCTTGGAGAAAGAACTTGGATTTGTCATAGTTGATGACTATTCAAGATTTACTGGGTATCATTCCTAGAGCATAAAGATGACACTTTGAAAACTTTGTTAGTTTCAGCAAGAAGGTCCAGAAAGATAAAAAATCAGCATTTTTCTATCCGATCAGATCATGGTGGTGAATTTCAAAATGAAAAAGTTTGCTAGATTCTGTGATGATCAGGGAATTGAGCATAATTCTCAGCACCAAGGACACCACAGCAAAATGGTATTGCTGAGGGGAAGAACAGAACCCTATTGGATATGGCAAGAACTATGCTCTCAGAATATGATCTGCAAGATATTTTTGGGCTGAAGCAGTCAACACAGCAAGCTACATTGTCAACCGTAGTGATGATCAGGCCAATCCTGAAGAAGACTGCATATGAACTGTTCAAAGGAAGGAAGCCAAAGATCAGCCATTTTAGAACCTTGGATGTCCCTGCTTTATTCACAACAATGGAAAAAGGGACATTGGTAAGTTGGATGCCAAATCAGATGAAGGCATCTTCATGGGGTACTCTTCTAAACCAAAGGCTATAGAGTTTTCAATAAACGTACTTAATGATTGAACAGTCTGTAACATTATCTTTGATGAAACTAACCCTTCTTGAGAAAGGAAAGTAGATAGTGATAATGATGATGCAGATGAACTATCCAAGAAACTAAAGGATACATCAATTGAGGACAAGGATGATCCACCTCTGGAAGAATTGCAACAAGAAGGTTACTCATGAAAATCTTCCAAAGGAGTGGAGATACAAGAAAGATCACCCACTTGAGAACTATTGTGATCCATCCGTAGGGGTAAGAAACAAGAGGTAATGTTATCCCTTGTGATTACTTAGCTTTGTATCTCAAATAGAGGACAGTCAATGAAGCTCTTTCTGATGAATCTTGGATAATAGCCATGCAAGATGAACTAAATCAGTTCAAGAGAAACCAAGTATGGTCACTTGTCCTAGACCATCGACCATCCAGTCATTGGCACCAAATGGGTGTTCAGAAATAAACTGGATGAAACTGGTGTAATTCTAAGAAACAAGGCCAGATTGGTGGCTCAAGGCTATTCTCAAGAGGAAGGCATAGATTTCGATGAAAACCTATGCACCTGTAGCAGACTTGAGGCTATCAGAATACTACTAGCATATGCATCAGCCTTAAACTTGACATAATTTCAAATGGATGTTAAATCTGCATTCTTAATGGTTTCATAAAAGAGGAAGTTTATGTGGAACAACCTCCGGGTTTTGATGACACAGAATTTCCTAATCATGTTTTCAAACTTCATAAAGCATTATATGGTTAAAACAGGCACCTAGAGCCTGGTATGAAAGGCTTAGTTCTTTTCTTTTAAACCATGGTTTCAGTAGAGGTCAAGTAGATAGCACTCTTTTCATAAAGTCAAAGGTCAAACACATACTATTAGTTCAAATCTATGTAGATGATATCATTTTTGGTTCTACTGATGAATCCCTTTGCAAGTACTGAAAAGTTGATGCAGGGAGAATTTGAAATGAGTATGATGGGAGAACTCAACTATTTCCTTGGACTACAAATCAAACAAGGAAAGGAAGGAACTCACATCTGTCAAGCAAACTACACAAAAGAACTCTGAAGAATTTGGATTCGATAATACCAAACCACTGTCAACACCAATGAGTACATCAACAAGGATGGACAGTGATAAAGATGGTAAGAAAGTAGATCAAAAGATACAGAGGTATGATTGGTTCACTACTTATTTAACAGCAATAGACCAGATATTCTATTTAGTGTATGCATGTGTGCTAGATATCAATCTGATCCTAAAGAATCACATTTAATTTCGGTGAAAAGAATATTTAGATATTTAGCTAGAACTCATGATAGGTCTGTGGTATCCAAAATCTTGCGAAATCGATTTAATAGGATACTCAGATGCTGACTATGCTGGATGCAAGATAGATAGAAAAAGCCACCAGTGGTTGTTGTCAATTTCTTGCAGGATGTTTGATATCATGGTCTTCAAAGAAACAAAAACTCAGTGGCACTATCAACAGCTGAAGCTGAATATGTAGCTGCTGGAAGTTGTTGTACACAACTCCTATGGATAAAGCAACAACTTGAGAACTTTGGATTAAGCATCAAATCAATCCCACTGCTGTGTGACAACACCAGTGCCATTAATCTCACCAAGAATCCAGTTCAGCACTCAAGGACCAAGCATATTGAGGTTAGATATCATTTTATTTGGTTCATGTTGCAAATGGAAATATTGAAATATCCTTTATTGATACAATGGCCAATTAGCAGACATTTTCACAAAAGCCTTACCTGAAGAGAGATTCACATCTCTTAGAAGGGAATTAGGCATGTGCAATTTGTGATAAAAAGTTTGCTTACAACTGGCACATTAATTTTAGATTTAAGCTATTTTCCCTCCATTTTTTGGGCGGAAAAGATTCAAATTATCCTTTGTAACGCTCTTTCATTGAAGTCGGTTTGAATAGTCAACATCTTTATCGTTTCCCTCCGCCTTTTGGCGCCTCACTTTCCGCAACGCATTAATTATTCAAAAAATTAAATGAGAGAACGATTCGCATTCATCGTCTACCTTTCCCTTTTTCATCCTGGTCGCATGAGCCGATGCCCTAACAACTCTTACCTCAACCCTCTGCAAACTTGAACCTTCCTCTCCTTCCCGTAAAATTCGTGAGGATTCCCTCTCTTCTCCTTCCGTTTCAACCCTCCAGAGACTTTCCCACCTGAATCCATGGCCGCACCGGTCATCGCCGGCAGTTTGGGTGGCTACAGCGCCGAGTTTCTCACTCTGAGCAGTAGGAGAGGTTTACCTTGTGAAGACGAAGCTCTGTGGCAATAAAGAAGTCGATGTCGCTAATCTGAGGAAAAGTGGAATGAGCAGCGTGGTAGAATTGATCAATCAGATGCAGTGGACAGGAGTTACCACCTTTCAGAGGTCAGTTATCCGGACTTGGTAAAAGCTTTCTTCGTGTGTATGAGAACAGAGGAAGATGGGTCTCTAGTTTCTTCAGTGAAGGGAACCATGATTAGGATAGACCCTGAGGTGCTGAAGATGTTGTTTAATGTGAAGACTTGGATTTAGTGGGGTTCACACAGTGGACGCCCAAGTGAAAGGTTGGGGGATTATAGGGCCAGGCTTCAAGCTAAGGGAGGGAAAAGCTTGATATAAATTCAACTATCTGCCTTCAACCGCCTCCTTCATTTTATTGTATGTCAAATCTTAGTTCCCAGAAGTGCAACATTTTCATCTTGCACAAAGGCCGACTCAGACATGATGTACGGGCCATTCAAAATAAGGAGATAAATATGGCCGCAGTGATGATGGAAAGAATGAAATTGCCAGAGATCAGATTTGGGACACCAAAGAGTAAGTTAAATGTGTCCCCTGCCTTATGCCCACCTACTTACCAAGATCTTCAAACACTTCGGTGTTGATCTTTCTGAGGCAGTTGTAGAGAAAATGGGCCAAGCAATCAGGTCCAGGAACCTGAAGAAGAGTGCTTCTCTGAGGAAAATGGTGTCTGGTCCAAGGCTTCTGTTGCTGAAGGCGAAGCCATCATCGACGACACCTCTGTTGTTAATCTGGAGATGGGATCAGCGGATATGATTCCAGAATTGCAGTGGAGTCAGTTTCAGCTCCAGCAGTTGTGGAGAAGCAGAATCATCAGGCCCCTCTTTAGCAGAAGTTCATCCTGAAATTTACAGTAGAAGAAGAAAGAGTATCTATAGCAGCTTCAGAATTTCCAGAAGATTAGCTGTAAATTTGCAGAAAGGAGAATTGAGGATTTTCCCAGAGACATTATTCCAGTTGAGGACCCACTACCCTCAACTGTAGTTGCATCTATTCTTTCAGACATTATTGATTCGATTCCTTCACCTCTAGTGCTCCAGAAGCAAGTGGAGAGTTGCTGAAGAGGCTGTGCATCAGGCCACTTTGATGAACCAATGGAAGATGTTCAGTAGAGCTAGAGCACCCAGCTGCTCAGGGTGACTCTGTGGGCGGATGCTCCCATTCAGGGGGAGCAGGTATCAAATGAAGAGAAGCTCCTGCTCAGGGGGAGCATTCAAAGGAAAACAGAAGAAGAAGGAGCTCACCTTGATGAACCAGTGGACCCTGCACCAGAAAATGATAATATCCCTCGTGGCTCAGAAGAGTCAGAGAAGGGGAGACAACCAGCTCCTCCAGTTCGGATGATGATGAGCCTTCTCCAGCTTCAGAGGCTAAGAATAAAGGGAAGGAAGTAGAATCTGAAATTCCAATGTTGACAAATACTCCCTTTGAAAGGCAAGTAAAGCAGAAGATTATAATCAATTTAAAGCCTGTAATAGAGAGACTTGATGCTCAAGGACAAATCCTATGTTCTCTCCAGGCAGATACCAATTCAATCTTCATGAGCCAAGCATCAGCCACCAAGGAATTGGCCAGTGTGAGAAATGCCATGAAGTGGTTCAATAAAGAAATGGGCACTATGAAGGAGATGCTAGAGCAAATTCTGAAGGTGGTTGGAGATCAGATTCCTCCTCCTCCTCCTCCTGCTGACCAGCCCAGAATCAGGGCCTTCAGTGCCAGAAGGCAGCAGTAGCTTCAGCAGAGGCAGCAGTGCATGAGCAAGGGCCATCAGGGCCAGCTGATCAGGTTAAGAAGCCTCCAGGACCAGCTGAGCAAGGGTCAGGCCATCAGGGCCGTTGGAGAGTGAGTCTGTGCAGATAGAGGCAGAAGAGATCTTGGTAGCCAAGCCCCCAGCTCCTTCTTCTCCCTCTCACACACCCATTCCACCATCACCACCCTCAGCTCCTACAGCTCCACCTGCTCCTCAGACATTCAAGAAGCCCAATCTAGACCTATTTCTTCTCCCACTCCATTTCTCTTCATCACCAATTTTGAAGCTCCTCCAGCATCCCGCAGCTGGAGCATCCTCCTCCTATGTCCCCCTATGGACCAGCAGATGATATTCCACTACTTCTCACTCCTTCCTTCATCCTTCTCCTCCACCCTCTTTCATCACTATCTACCTGATAGCGCCCAATCACCTCTCCTTTTCTGGAAAAGGTAAAGGATGAGTTTGAGGAGGCTATCCTCAGGGCAGTGTTGAAGTTGGGGAAGACATCCACAAGGCAGACTCCTCCAGTCCTGCCTCAAGAAGAGGAAAATTTCTCTACCTCCTCCATTCCTCTCAGCCCAAGTATCCACCTTTGTGGTTCTCTCTCACAGTGGTTAACAAACATAAACCATTGTATAGAGAGTATCTGACAAAGGTTGTTTTTGCAACAATTGTCACCTCCCTTTTCTTAATCTTCTGATCATTTAACACCATCTTACCCTACACCTCTCTCACCAAACTGAAAGAACCAAAATCTTTCTGGTGCTCATTCGAAATCTGAAGAGCAGGGGGGCAAAGCCACAAGGATCTCTACCATAGATACAATGTCGCCAAACTGCAGATTTCCTCAAGGGACCACTCCCTGACCTTATCAGAATGGCTAATGATCTATCACCAAGAGCTTTGGGCACCCTACATCCAAACTGAAATCAAGATGGACAGGCACTTCATGCTTTTCAAAACTTCAGATACATCACAATCTTCCTAAAGTTCAGCTCAGTCAGTTCAAAAGGGCTACGCCAATGTTAGCAAAACAATTCTTCATGCTTCAGACATTCAGGTCGATTTGCCCACTCTTAGTACCTGATGAAATTGCCCTTCCTCAAACTTCACTTTCTTGTATGGAGTCTTCTGTTGGTTCAATCATATTTGAGCGTTATGCCAGAACATTGGGCAGGATTAAAGTACAGAAAGGTTGCCTGGTAGCTTTTCCAGATTCTTGTTTAGGGAATATATCCAGGGACATGTCAGTGCTGATGTCCTAGGCCCTATTCTGTCAGAATGTGAGAGGCTGACTTCCACAGAATGGTCCAAGTATTATCCCCTGTCAGCCCAGCAATGATTGCCCTCAATGAAGCCCAAGCCTCAGAAGGCAAGCCTGCAGTGTCTCCAGCCACATTCTTGATATGAACTCTATCCACCTAGTCAATGATCCCTTCAAAGTCTGGGAGGAAAAGATACAAAGTATATGTGGCTCCTCACAAGGCTCTCAGAGATAACCACAACCACTACGGTCACCATGGACCAGTTCCTCACCTGTGCAGCTTGGGACTCGTCGATTTCTCAAGATGAACTGACAAGAATGCATATGCTGATCTTCTCTATCAGCACCTAGATCTTCATCTCAAAGGATGGCTTCCACCATGGGACCATCCTAGTCTTGTCTTTTGGAGTTTTCAAAATCATTTTGAAGAGCAGGAAGTACAGGCATGGGAAACCATCTCCCATTTTGCCTCTCTTCTGTCTCCTGCCTTCTATTTACCTGTACCTCCGAAATTAATGACATCTTCCTTGTGTACTCCTATTTCTTTTCTCTCTTCTTTCTTGTCTCAGTTTGTCTTTTTTCTCAATGACAAAAAGGGGGAGAAAATATTAGCATGTCTGAAATACAATTTTTTTGGGGAGAAATTAGCATGTCATATATTTAGTCTGATCTCAGATATTTTTCATCCATGCTTATTGTTCTGTTTTGTTCATCACAAAAAGGGGGAGATTGATGATCAGTAATTTAATTAATTAAATATATATATATATATATATATTATATATATGGTGTTTAACAAAACAATATCAAAGTTTTCTAACATGCATTTTATAAGTCTTAAGCACAGGAAATAAACAAGGAAATCAAGCACATTTAGTAAGTACTAAATACTTCTGTCAAAGCCAGGTAAGTGCATTTCTCTAAGTCCACATCGACTTCGTTGAAAGTCACAACGATTTCATAAGTGTATTAACGATTTCCTTGTAAGACTGGAAAGGTTTCAAACAAGTCGATCCCATAACGACTCTATAAGTGACCGTAACGATTTCTTTAGAGCTCGTAACGACTTGCTGTCATAACGATTCTATAAGTCATCACAACGATTTCTTTAGAAAGCATAACGACTTGCTTGTCATAACGATCTATAAGTCATCGCAATGATTTCTTTAGAAAGCGTAATGACATGCCTGTCATAACGATTCTATAAGTCATCGCAACGATTTCTTTAGAACTCGTAACGACTTGCTCGCCGTAACGATTCTATAAGTATCATAATGATTTCTTTAGAACTCGCAACGACTTGCTCGCCGTAACGATTCTATAAGTATTCATAACGATTTCTTTAGAACTCACAACGACTTGCTTGTTGTAAAGATTTTATCAATACCATAACGATTCTTAAGCAACGATTTCTTTAGAGCTCATAACGATTTGATAAGTGTTCACAACGATTTGCTTGTATAATGATTTGTTTAGTGTTTCACAACGATTTCTTCCGTCTTATAACGACTTGGTCAATATGACTTATTCATAACGATTTCATAAGTCATATAGTCATCGATTTCAATTGACTTGATATCTTATTCTATTAAAATGTTGACTTGTCAATGTCTTCTCTTATCTGTCTAACTGCTGTGCATTCAATGAAGAAAGAACGTATCTACTGCAGCATGTAGATGATATCTTTTCATTATAGTGCTAACTCTGTCAACATCTTTAAATCAAACTATTTGGCATTGCTATTTTGGTGAAAACTCATGTCAACATTTACTGACAAAAAAGAGACAGCCTAGCTGTCTACTTTTCTAGCATTTAATGTGTGCAGGGTCCTAAAAATATTCTGTAATACAACGTTGGGACCATACTGACGCCAGAAGACATTATCTCTTTGCGTGCTCAAATGGACAAAAGACTGTGACTGGAAGCCTCCAACACTCCATGTGCCTTTCAGTCTAACGACTACTCAAGAGAGACAACGGACACTTCAACGTCTATATTTCGAATTGAAGATATAAATACAAGTTAGAAGAACAGAAGACACATAACGAACGAGTGTTCAAGCATTCAAATTCTTCTGAAGAAAGTCAAGGGCCTAGAACCTTTTTTTTTCATCCTTCAGCTCTTCACTCTCTGTGCTGTAATAGATTTTCTAAGAGAGCCCGTGTAGTTCTGAGAGTGTGCCTTGTTTAGATCTTTGCTCTCAGTGCTAGTTGCTTCAGATCCTTGCTTGTTAAAGCTTGGTCTAGGGGCTTGCTTTCAATCTATTTCTCTATGTGTTGTTCCCTTCAGTTGTGAAGGAAGACCTGGTGGTAACCAGGGTGTTGTTCCCTTCGGTTGTGAAGGAAGACCTGGTGGGGTATCCAGGGTGTAGTTGTTCCCTTCGGGTGTGAAGGAAGACCAGCTGAGCTGGGTGTTGTAGTGTCCTTAAGGGGGACTGTACCCTTGTTAGTGAAATCTTGAGAAATTGCTCAGGGACTGGACGTAGGACTCCTAAGGAGAGGAGGTCCGAACCAGGATAATTTCTTGTGTTGTGTGATTGCCTTTCTCTTGTGAGTTTGTCATTCAAACTAACAGTCACTAACCGTCTTCGAAGAACATTTGTGTGTATGTTTAAATTTACAGGTATCTTGTAGAATATTTTTAAAGACCATTCACCCCCCCTCTGTGCTCGTCAGCTGAGCAAACACTTCTTGGGACTGCCCAGGAGAGCTTCACCAAGCTTTAAGATCCGTCTGGAGTATTTTCTAGAGGCAAGTACCCTACCCATAGCGTTCAGTAGGGTCAGGAAGGTTTTATCATTTTTGGGCATTTTCCCTCGTGTCCTAGATCCCCCAATTCACCTTATTTTTGGAGTTCGGGTGTATTTTGCACAGACCTGAACTTGACGGCAACATCGACTGCCATCAAGATCCTCCTTAACGTCCGCGATTGTGCCGTTAACTTCATTAACGGCCATCTCTTGCCGTTAAGTTCTACAGGACAGAACAATGAACTGTTCTGCCCTTCTATATGATTATTTCGATGTGTTTTGCGATGAGGATTAGGGTAAACCTATTATGCTATCTAATATGAATGTTTGAATGTGTGATAAGGCCTTGTAAATTCTGTGATTTGGCATAAATGGTTTATTTATGGAGAATGTATGCATGATGAGACTTAGACCATGTTCGTTACCGTTTATGAAATTCATGTGGAATGGATGCCCTAAATTTTTCTAAACCAAGAATGGGTGAATCAGTCCATGCTCTAAATTTTTGGGAAATTCTCCATGCTCATCTGATTTATTGAGTTTCTGAAATGAAATTAGAAAACCATGCGTAGGGTTGTAGAATCTTCAGTAAATCGTGTGTTGTGAAATAAATCCCCGGAATTTCTATGGTGTTGTGTATATTGGTTTCAGGGTTAGGACCTGTTAAACTGAAATTTCATGTTACGCACCATGGTGGATTGAATCACGAATGATATGAAATTGATGTTTGATTTTCTGTAATTCATCATGAGTCAGTCCGAAAAATCAGAATTTTGTATGTGAGGTCTGAACCCGAAATCAGCATGTGGTTAAATTTTCAGGTCATTTGGACAACTATATAGTGAAATATGAATTTTTTCCTTGCGAAAATGTGAACAATGCATGTTAATGTTGGAATAATTTGACATGTGTGTGTGATCTGATTTATGCAAATTACTGAACATGTGATCCCTGTTATTGTAGAATCATGTTAGGAAAAAACAGAGCCCTTGTGTGAATGAGAAAATGAATGAGAGGTAAGTGACATGTGTAAAGATATGCGTTTAAAATCGGTAAATGTGTAAATCGTGCCAAGTGTGACACTGCTTCCATAGAGGGCAGTGGAACCGTATTCAGGGAAAAGTCCCCCTGAGAAGGTTCAATGTGTTGTGATCCTAAGGGCATTAGGATGAAATCTGGAGGTGGACAAGTACCACTGGTTAGGGTGGAGACTGTTCTCCCGGTCTGCGCAGTCCAAGAGTCGTCACTGTATTGCCTAGGTGACGCCTATGTGTATGTGATGTGGATGTGCCTTCTTATGGTGGTTGGACTATGTGTCACGGCACTAAATGTGAATGTGAAATGTGTATGTGTTCATGTGTAAGAACTGTGGATGTGAACCATGTGTAAATGTGCATGTGTAAAGTGTAAATTATGTGAATGAGAAATTGTGTAAATATGTGAAACCAAAATGTGAGGTGTGAATCGTGAACCATGTTGTAGTAATCTGAAATCATGATAAAAACAACAAAATAAATGTACTTATGATCATGCTTTACATGTGCAAATGTCTAGAATCCATGTTAGAAACGATTCTTAGTGGTGTGTAAGTAATCCCATGCTGTTTGCCCTCATGTTGTGACTTAATTGATTAAGTAGCTCTCATGTGTTGGGTTATGCTTCTAGTCTATGTAAAACCAGCAAGCTTAAAGAAGATGAAATGGTCATGAGCATTAGGAATGCATAGAAATTCATGCTAAGTGTGTTCTTTTACATAGGCATTGAAATCATGCTAAACTTGCTTTCATGTTTTAGTTTAATTGAAAATAGACCTTTCATGTGTTGGAGTGATTAGAGAACACGTGATAGGAGATTTTGATTTAGAAAATCTGAAAGCATGAATCATGTGTTTAATTAGTAGAACCACCATGATAGGTTGTTAATTCAATGACAAGCATGCTATGATTGTGTCTTGTAAATGTGTATGTAAAACCTGCTATGACATGTACATGTATGGTATGTGTAGAGTTATTTGCTGAGTCTTTAGACTCATTACTTGCTTTGGCGTACAGGTGTAGTGGTGACGACACACTTGCGGAGGAGGCAGTGGAGACCGACTCCGAGCGTGGAGATTAGATCGTTGGTGTACTTGCGATATTTGATTTCATAGTATGTAATTGCAACATTGTACTACTAGCATATCATGGAAAAAAAATGTTAAGTGTGGACAATTATGTATTTGATTTTCAGCAATTTAATATGTGGACTTTTAGTTCTTTAAATGTTATGCAATCATGTATTTAAATGTGGATGATGAATGAAATGAAGATAGTAGTTCTTTACTTCCGCTACTCTGTTCTTATATTCACGTGTGTCTCAGCTGAATGTTATTGTTGGGTAAATGTCCTACTGTGGCAACGTTCACTATACTGACGTGGTTGGTATAACCGTACCGGTATAATGAGGGTCGCCACATTCCTCCTTTCTGCCACTCAATTTTTCTCTAGTGTCCTTGTGATAATACTTGGAATTGTTCCTTCATTGCTGCACAAATTTTCAAAGTCAAATTCAAATTCACTACCATGATCGGACATGATAGAAGAAATTGGGAACTTAGCATCCTGCTTAACTTTTTTAAAGAATGTCAGAAACTCAAAGAAAACATCATTGTTATGAGATAAAAGAACATCCAAGTGAATCTTGAGAAATTATCCATAAGAACATAACCAAATCTTTTCCATAAAGACTTGCAGTCTAGTTGGTCCAAAACAAATCCATATGAATTAGTTCTAATGGTTTGAAAGATTGGTTTTCAACTAGGCTTTTGAATGACTTCCTTGTTTGTTTACCTTGGCTGCATGCATCATAGATTCTATTATTTTGCTTAAAAGATATTTTAGGCAAACATTTTACCATGCTGAAATTAACTAGTATGCAATACATTGCAGCTAGCATGTCCTAGCCTACGATGCCATAGCCAAACTAAATCATTTTATTTGCAGCAAGACATAAATTATCATTTGTAGGATCATCTAAGTCAACTATGTAAACATTGTTGTTTCTCTTACAGTGAATTAACTAAATTTGAATTTGGTTCAAAGATAGTGCAAGTAAGAGAGTCAAAAGTTACCTTATGACCTTTATCACAAAGTTGACTTATGCTGAGAAGAGTGTATCCAATCCTTCTACTAATAGCCACATCATCAATTGTGTTGGATAGGTTCTTACCCACTTCACATATTCCAACAATCTTTCCTTTGTTGTTACCTTCAAACGTTACATGTCCAACTTATTTTCAACCAATAAACAAAATTTGCTTTGTCTCCCGTAATATGCCTTGAGCAACCACTATTGAGATACCATTTGTTGTGTATGGATGCAAGGCATTCCTGTAAAGCAAATCAAACAAAAAATTTTGGAACCAAGCAAAATTTGGGTCCTTCAAATCATTCAACTCTATAGCACATAAGAGCATGCTTTTTGGATCCACACTTGTCTTTTATCATGGGTTTATTATTGCTTTGAAGTTGTTTTCATCTCACCCTTTTTCTTAGATCCAAAAGTCTTTGAGATTATGTTCCTTCTCAAATTGTGGAACTTGTATTGAATTGAGATTTATTGTTCCAATGAGAAATCCAAGGGTTTGGTTAGTGCCAAACATTCTAGAGTGCTTTAGCGGACTAAGCTCGCATAAGTTTGGAGGTGTGTCGACGTACTGTCATAATGGTGTCGACCTACCCATGACCATCCAAAAGCACCCTGGGTTGAACACCCCGGAAATTCACTAATTGGAAAATTAAAATAAATTGAAAACGATAAATTCAATATTAGGGAAATAGAAAAAACGTACGTGCCATTATCGTACATACAAAAACCCATTAGAAAATTTCATAAAAACCATAGTTCAACTCTAAATAATACTCCCTAATGATCCACGGGGAAATTCGTGCAAAGGAAAATCCGATTGCCCAGGTTAAGGTGTTTGCGATCGATTATCGTAATTAAGGAATAAGTCGGGAAATCATTATCACATGTACTTAATGGAGTCCAAAATTATAATAAAATTTATGGGTGGACTCCAAACAATTGTGGGGATAGTCCATAAAAGAAATTGGACTAATGGACAACTTATGACCCATGAACAAATTCAAGTATGAAAATAGTAATAAATAATTTCCGTATTATTAGAATGATGGAACATATGTACACTATCGTACGTGCAAGAACACATCATAAAATTCCGTAAAAATTATAAATCAACCCCAAACATTATCCCTAAGTATTCCACGAAGAATTTCGTGCAACAAAAAATCTGATTGGCCAAGTGTACGTCACAAGGTGACTAATTACCCAAATTAGGAAACTAAGTCGGGAAACCATTAACGCGGACATATACGTAACCATAAATTAAATAAATTTGTTGGAGATACTTCCAACATCTGTATTGATGACCCATTATCAAAATTGGGCCAAGGGATAACTTTTGGCCCAAGAAGAAAATTGGAGCAAGAAATACCAAAAATTTGTGCCTGTAAATGTGGTAATTAGGAAGGGCGATTTAGAGTTCTTCACAGTTGGCCTGTTTGACTATACATCGTGTTTTAAAAAGCATCTACTATGTAGGATGCGATTCAAGGACCGACCCGAGACTGTTCTTTCCTGCTAGTCAGTCAGAAAGTTTAGTTTCTTGGTCTGTAAGCATGTGACATACTGTTACATAGTGTGCATTGGCCTAAAAGTAATCAACCAATTTGAAAATGGTAATGACATGAATATGATTCTAATGTGTATTTATGTGATTGATCTTATGTTCATTGATTAATATCTTGTCATCTAGCTTGAGGTGAAATTGACATGATAAGAATATGATATGAATGTGTGGACGAATACATGTTAGCGTGGACTTGTTAGTTAAGCTTTCTATCATGATTGCATGTGAGTTTTCCTTAGTTATATGCTTTCCGATGTTTCAATTATTGTTCATTAATTGCATACATGTGTAGGAAAGATCGGTGACACGTCACTTACACATTTGCACGATTAGGCACACCTTCTTGAGGAATTGGGAGCTCTCTACCGATCATTTCGTATTGGCAGACTAGGGATCTTTTCCTTAAGACCTCCGTAAGTCGCCGTACTCTATGGATTCCCTCATAGTGATCGAGCTGGTTGTACCATGTAGTACCCTAGAGATAGAGAGCACTTGTACCATGTACGATCCGTCATTAGTCATCCTTTTGCCAAGACATTAATGAATTGTAAAACATAAGATACGTCATTATGTTGTCCAATTGATCTCTTGAGCTTTTGTCATACCTTGACTCTATAAATGATTAAGTCCTTATTACAATGAGCTTGTTATTGAAATTCTGTGGCCATAATATGTATATGTTTGTTCGGCACAACGTAGGACTTCAGTCCATTTGACTAATGCCTGTGCAATAGGGGCCCTGTCTGGTCCTGGGAGGAGCGCCCCAACGTACTTATAACCGCGGGAGCATGGACTTGTGGTGCTTGGCATGGCACTGACATGTGTGCAAGATTTGTGTGAATGTACCTTCATTTGATATGAGATGATAAGTTTGATATGATACGTCTGATCACGTGAATATGTGATATCTGTGTGAATATGGCCAATTCTTGTTTATGTGATATGAACTCATTCTTGATATCCTTGTGATATGATATTATTCTTGAGCTACCTGTCCTTTGTATATGTGAAGGTCAGTATTTGTTTCATTATGATATCCGTTCTATTCTGCCATTCGATTTGTTAGAAATGCAATGCATTGTCATCATGTTCATATTCAGATCCTGCCTATTTAAAATGTTAATCATCCATATTAGTACCCACACATGAGATGTAAATCCTACTGAGCTAGTTCGCTCACCCTATCTTCCTAAACATTTTAGGTTGTGAAGATGAGAATAACGTTCATCGATGGGACTTGCGTGCCGAGCGTGGAGTACACCTTAGAGAGTCTTCCTTTATTCTAGATTAGAGAGAGATTTGTAATCATTGTAATTTTGTCTTTCTTTGAGAGTTAGATGAGACTAGTAGTGGTGAGTTGTTCTTATTTGACATTTAGAAATTGTAACATTACTTATGATGAAATAAAGAGTTGATTATTGAATTATTAATCCTTGTTGATATTAGTCAATTGTCTTGGCTTCTGAATGCTTTCTTGTTCGTCGCGTTCCCGATTTAATTCCGCAGCTAAAAATCGGGGTGTGACAGAGTGGTATCAGAGCCTGGGCTTTTCCTAAGTCCTAGGCAATCAGGAATGTTAGGATAAGTGTCATTAGAACCCTCAGCTTGTGTCAAGAACTTTATACCTACCAGGTGAGATTGGGTAGAAACATGGGCTAAGTCCAAAGTTTTATTTAGTAACCAAATATTGTAAGTTACAAGGCATTAACAAGGAGTAAAGAAGACTGACTGTGTGATAATTTATTTTGAAGGAGGTTAAATAAACAGCAATGGAGGACATACCTACACCATCTATGGACAGACAGAGATCAGTCCAAAGATTAACCAAAGCACTACGACAAGCTGCTCAACTATTAGAGGATGCCTTAATAATGGCTAAGGGAGATACAAATGCAAAGAAAGGTCTCTGGATGACAAAGGAGTTGGCGAAACTAATAAGAAAGAACAAATTACAACCACAGGAACTCCCAACCTATAACCAGAGAGAAACGGCCCAACAACAATAACAGATCGCACAAGAGAAAGAAGTGCAAGAAGTGCAATAAGAAACTAGTTCCCGCTCCTGAAGAAAGATGTCAGCATTGCAACAAAATAAATCATCGGTCTGAGGAGTGTTGGAAATTTCATGACAGATGTTTCCGTTGTGGTAGCCAAGACCACAAGGTTAAGGATTGCCCAAAGGAAAAAATCAAGCTTGGGGAAGAAATGGCAGAACAAACCAAGGAATGAGGTATGAGAGAAATATTCTTTCTAACCGCATTTATTTGACCCTAAAGTTACATCATCAATCAATCATTATATAATTAGGAGTAATCACTAATAGATTATCTGTAAGGCTAGTTCATAAACACAGGTGAATTTGGAGACCAAATTCTTTTAAGTGGGGGAGGATGTAACACCCCGAAAATTAGTAATTAGAAAATTAGAAATAAATTGAAAATGATAAATTCAATATTAGGGAAATAGAAAAAACATACGTGCCATTATCGTACATACAAAAAACTATTAGAAAATTACATAAAAACCATAGTTCAACTCTAAATAATACACCCTAATGACCCACGGGGAAATTCGTGAAAAGGAAAATCCGATTGCCCCAGGTTAAGGTGTTTGCGATCGATTATCGTAATTAAGGAATAAGTCGGGAAATCATTATCACATATACTTAACGGAGTCCAAAATTATAATAAAATTTATGGGTGGACTCCAAACAATATGTAGGGATAGTCCATAAAAGAAATTGGACCAATGGACAACTTGTGACCCATGAACAAATTCAAGTATGAAAACAGTAAATAAGTAATTTCCTTATTATCAGAATGATGGAACATACGTACCACTATCGTACATGCAAGAACACATCATAAAATTCCGTAAAAATTATAAATCAACCCCAAACATTATCCCTAAGCATTCCACGAAGAAATTCGGCAACAAAAAAATCTGATTGGCCAAGTGTACGTCACAAGGTGACTAATTACCCAAATTAGGAAACTAAGTCAGGAAACTATTAACGCGGATATATACACGACCATAAATTAAATAAATTTATTGGAGGGACTTCCAACATCTTGTATTGATGACCCATTATCAAAATTGGGCCAAGGGATAACTTTTGGCCCAAGAAGAAAATTGGAGCAAGAAAATACCCAAAAATTCGTACCTATAAATATGTGGTAATTAGGAAGGGAAAATTAGGGTTTAAAAGAGTGCTATTAGCCAAGCACAGGAAGCCAAATCGTGGCAACCATGCTTAGCAGATTTCGCAGCCCCCTTTCCTAACACCATTAGGGCATGAAATTAAACCCTAAAGCTATAAGAACTCACCACTAAACTTTTGGGGTAAGTTGGACATCGAGTTGAGGTCGTGAGGAGCAAGCTAGGGCGCTGGAGGAGAGGAGAACGGTGGGTGAAAACCGAGTTCTTCCTCAACCTCGCTCTGCATCGACCTGGGTTATTGCATCTCCTAGATCCGTTCAAAGGTAGGCAAATCCTTCACCAAACCGTGCAAGACTTATACCCTTGGAAAGAGGGTCGAGTCTAGTTCCTAACCCCACTGGTTTTCCTATCTTTTATTTAGTAGATTGGGTGTGGTAAGTGTTCTCCTACAAGTGGTCTGGACGAGGGCTTTTCTGGAGAACGAGACTTCTTCAACTCAAAAGGTAGGTGATCTCAGGCCAAGACTAAATGAAACCTATACCATCTTGTAGTGCTGCATGTCTACTTTCATATGCGCTTGATTTGCCCAATTTTCCTGCTGTATCCGTCGAGTATTAGGCGTTTCCCTAAGTCGCGCATGTTTAGAGCTTTTTACATTCTCCATGTGTTACATGTGATTTGAGACCGAATTAGATCGAACCCACAACATGAAAGTCCTTCTACTATTGTCCTCGTCATGTTTCATGATGGAGGTTTTGTCTAAATGTCAGTAGATAGAGAGATATGAGCGTGGTAAGAGGATCGCTGCTAGTTCCTGCGTTTTCGGGTTTTGGGTTTGAACCGCGTCCGGTCCAGGTGACACGATTCCAGCGCCTGGTATCACGTCAGCCTTGGCCGACGCGATTCAGTAAACCGCGACTATGCAGTCCGACACGATTCAATGTCTGACCAGTCAACGGTCCGCGTGAAACTTCGCGCCATGTGGTTTTCTGTGCCGGTCTGATCTGCGATGGGAAAACCTGATTTGATTTAACAAGTTTTCTTGCTCAAAATTTTTTGTCGATTTTATATTAGTATTTTAATGATATTCATGAACGCGACGGGGTATCCCGTCGTGATTCAAGTTAAAAGGCAGCCATGTAGGCCGACGCGATTTAGGGTTCTTCACAGTTGGCCCTATTTAATTGTACATCGTGTTTTGAAAAGCGTCTACTGTGTAGGACGCGATTCAAGGACCGACCCGAGACTATACTTTCCTGCTAGTCAGTCAGCATGTTTAGTTTCTTGGTCTGTAAGCATGTGACATACTGTTACATAGTGTGCATTGGCCTAAAAGTAATCAACCAATTTGAAAACAGTATTGACATGAATATTATTCTAATGTGTATTTATGTGATTGATCTTATGTTCATTGATTAATATCTTGTGATCTAGCTTGAGGTGAAATTGACATGATAAGAATATGATGTGAATGTGTGGACGAATACATGTTAGTGTTGACTTGTTAGTTAAGCTTTCTATCAAGATTGCATGTGAGTTTTCCTTAGTTATTTGCTTTCCGATGTTTCAATTATTGTTCATTAATTGCATACATGTTTAGGAAAGATCGGTGACACGTCACTTACACATTTGCACGATTAGGCACACCCCTCTTGGGGAATTGGGAGCTCTCTGTCAGTCATTCTGTATTGGCACACTAGGGATCTTTTCCTTAAGACCTCCGTATGTCTCCGTACTCTATGGATTCCCTCATAGAGACCAAGCTGGTTGTACCATGAAGTACCCTGGAGATAGAGAGCACTTGTACCGTGTATGATCCGTCATTAGTCGTCCTTTTGTCAAGACATTAATGAATTATGAAACATGAGATATGTCATTATGTTGTCCAATTGATCTCTTAAGCTTTGTCATACCTTGACTGTATAAATGATCATGTCCTTATTACAATGAGCTTGTTATTGAAATTTCATGGCCATAATATGTATATGTTTGTTCGGCACAACGTAGGACTTCAGTCCATTTGCCTAATGCCTGTGCAATAGGGGTCCTATCTAGTCCTGGGGAGGAGCTCCCCAACGTACTTATAATCGCGGGAGTATGGACTTGTGGTGCTTGGCTTGGCACTGACATGTGTGCAAGATTTGTGTGAATGTGCCTTCGTTTGATATGATATGATACGTCTGATCCAGTGAATATGTGATATCTGTGTGAATATGGCCAATTCTTGTTTATGTGATACGAACTCATTCTTGAAATCCTTGTGATATGATATTATTCTTGAGCTACCTATCCTTTGTATATGTGAAGATCAGTATTTGTTTCATTATGATATTTGTTTGATTCTGCCATTCGATTTGTTAGAAATGCATGCATTGTCATCATGTTCATATTCAGATCCTGCCTATTTAAAATGTAATAATGTATATTAGTGACCGCACATTGAGATGTAAATCCTACTAAGCTAGTTCTCTCACCCTATCTTCCAAAACATTTCTGGTTGTGAAGATGAGAATAACGTTCATCGATGGGACTTGCATGCCGAGCATGAGTACACCTTAGAGAGTCTTCCGTATTCTAGATTAGAGAGAGATTTATAATCATTAAAATTTGTTTCTTTGAGAGTTATATGAGACTAGTAGTGGTGAGTTGTTCTTATTTTGACATTTAGAAATTGTAACATTTACTTATGATGAAATAAAGAGTTGATTATTGAATTATTGGGCCCTGTTGATATAGTCAATTGTCTTGGCTTATGAATGCTTACTGTTCATCGCGTTCCTGATTAATTCCGCTGCTAAAAATCGGGGCGTGACATGGGTTTTGGCAGATGAGTGTGTTGACCTTCCATATGAGGTGTGTCAACCTACCCAGTCATTTGCATGTCAGTAATTGTTTCTATTTGGCATATGCGTCGACTTGATGTATTTAGGGTGTCAACCTGCCTGATTAGTCGTGGCCTTCATGCTTGGACTACGTCGACCTGCCTTGTACATAATGTCAACTCTGCCTTTCCCTTTGGATTCCTCATTGATAGGGGTTTTGACATTTTTCTTTTTCTCATTCCTTTATAGAACCTTTGTTTGCTTTATTTGATGAATTTGATGGTTTTGAATTTGAAGTGGAAACAAAGGTAATAGTTTTCAAACCAATTTCCTTTTCTTTTAGGGGTTGAACCCTAACTTTTTTTGTTGAAATTTATCTTTGTTCCCAACAAAGCATCCAAGTTCTGTCTTCCACTTACAAACTTTTCCAAAGCATTCTATTTATCCTTCATTTCCTTTTGCATTTTTTCGATGTCTTTTTGCATTTGACTATTGACACTTTTGATGGCCCCATATTTTTTAGTTGCTTATTTCATTCTCATGTTTTGCTCTTTTATCTTTAGTTCATCAATAACACTTTTCAATTGTTCATTTTTATTTTTCAATTCTGAAATTCCTTTTCAAGACAAGCATTATTTTCATTCAATGTAGTGTCATGAACAACATTATTGATTTTTTTCTTGAGAAGTTTGTTTTATTTACGAACATGGTCATATTTATCAAGTAGTTCAATGTATGCATCTTCTAATCACTACTTATGAAATTTTCAAAAGGAGATATTACCTCATCTTCTTCTTCTCCTTTGGCCATCAAATAGATTTTGTTGTCACTTTCTTTCTCCTCAGAATTGTCCTCTTCTTCATCGTCTTCCTCATCACTCAAGATGCATATCATTGCTCTTAGTTTATTCTTTTTCCACTTGAGTTGGTTTTTCTTCAATACGTATGGGCATTCAAACCTCACATACCCTAGTTTCCTATAATTGTAGCAAACAACTCTATCAGATTTCTTGTGGTTTTGATGTTTAACTTTTGAAATGTTATTTACCTATGATCTTCTTTTCACAAAGCCGTTACCTTCTTTCCTCAGAAATTTTCTAAACTTTCTTGTGAGTGGAGCAAATTCACCTGAATCATCTTTAGTACTAGATGATTCACTTTCATGAGAGGTTTCCTTACTGCTTAGACTTGCTTTTAAAGCTAATGGTTTCTTCTTCTTCACATTTCCTCTTTCCTTTCAAATTCAGCTCATAAGTCATTAGCGAAACAATCAATTCATCAACAGAGGTATTAGCCAAATTTCTAGACTCCTTAACTACTGTGGTCTTACTATGCCAAATTGGTGTAAGTGATCTAAGGATTTTCCTTACTAATTCATACCCAGTATAAGTTTTCCCTAGACTCTTTAGACCATTTGTAAGTTGAGTTAGCCTAGCATACATTTCGAAGATGGATTCATCTGATTTCATTTTGAAAGCTTCATATTCTCTTACCTCTTTAGTTCCTTCATATATTACCTGAAGCCGATCCCACATCTTCTTAGCTATGGAGCATAAAGATACTCTTGAACATTCTGTGGGATGTAGTGAACACTACATAGTATTCATAGCACTCAAGTTGGTATTTGACATTTTGATATGTTCTGGAGTCCATTTGTCTTCATCTTCCAAAAGTGGACATGGTCCACTACTAAGAACTTTCCAAATCTGGTGGTCTTGGGCTTTAAGAAATACCTGCATTCGATTTTTTTAATATGAGTAATTTGAACCATCAAAGTATGGCGGTCTATTCACAGAGTTGTTGGATCTAGATGGAGCTTAGATGTCTAGAGGGGGGTGAATAGGACTTTCTGCTATTTAAAAGTTATCTGAATCTGAAAGAACACTTGGCATAAGTGTTAGTACCTTGTGTGGTGTGTGTGAAACAAGTTAACTAGGCGGAAACAATCATAAAAAATGTAGAAGAAATTTATCTTGGTTCGGACCTCCTTTCAATTAGGAGTCCTATGTCCAGTCCCCAAGCACAACTTGAGATTTTACACTAACTACAAGGAACCCTTGGACTTCTCCCCAATGAGAGGTATTACAACCACTTGCTCCCTAGCAAGTCTTCCTTTACTAAAGGGGCAAACAACCACCTACTGTAGTAGGTCTTCCTTTCTACAAAATGGGAACTATAGGGAACAAACCCCTGTTGGTTTCTACCTTGAATAAAGTGTTGACAGAGTGCTTGCTCAGAGAATGAGCAAACATAGAAGAACATAAAGAGATATACAAATATGTTTGAAAGTTATAAGCTCTTTTTGACTAAAGGGTAGATGAGTAGAGGAACTCAAACTATCTAAACCACCCATAGACAAGCTTTTGAATATAGAAGAGTAGGGGAGCTTGGAGTCGGCTTGCTTGCACAAATTGCTCTCCTTCATATCTTTCTTATTTTTCTTCTCGCTTTTGTGCTTCGTTGCTTCTTGTATCTCTTGTTTTATTGATGTATGCTTCACAGAAAAACTTCAGTACCTTATATAAACTTCATAGTCATGTTTCTCGTTGGAATATAGCAGTTTCAAAAATTTGAACGTTGTGACTTAGGAGATAGCTTGAGAGATCCATCTTTAGATCCTTGAGTTGCTCAACGGCTTCCTAGCTATATGGATAGCTATATGGTTTTGTAGACAGCTGTAGTAGATGCCTACAAACACCGTACCAGTGCAAGGACTTTTCTCTTCCTCATGGTTAGACTTATAATCAATAAAATATTAAGTGAAAGCAAGAGACCAGTCGTTTGAAAATATATCTATCTACTTTAGAGAAAAGTCTGTAATTAAAGAGTGCTGGGGTAGGTGAGCATTCATGGAGGTATGGACACCTACTTGGCACGCAGTACACCTGCAAAAGGCTTTTCCTTAAAAATTGAAAATATGTCAGTTTGAATGACACTGCAGATATCATGCAAAAACATATAGCTACCTGCTAGGGCCGGCATGAGGGTTTTAGAGAAGTATTTAAGCTCCCCTAATTCCATTTCCTAGTTTAAGTCTAATTCCCATTTAATTCCGAGTTTCCTATTTTCCTCTCCCCTTTTTAAGCAAGAGATCTCCTAATTGGGTTGAGAGAGAGGGGATTTTGTGGCCAAGCAATTGGGGTAGGTTTATGATTCCAAATCCAACTCAAACCACTTATTTTAATGCATTAAATACCCTCTTTTTATTTAAGTAATATTTTAGTTACGAATTTAGGGTAATTTCCCATTATTCCTCTTTTTAGATTCTCTATTTTAGCCCACTAATTTCTAATGGGTCAATTTAATAAAGCCCATCACTTCCTTTCTTTTAATGGGTTTTATTTAAATTTCTTTTATTTGATTTTCTAATTACTTTTATTTTATAAATTATTAAATTTTATTTTCTAAAAATCCAGGTTGCTACATCCTCCCCTCTTAAAAAGAATTTGGTCCCCAAATTCATATGATTAATTAGGAGGGAATGACTTACCGAAAAGATCGGGGTAGTTCCGTCTGATGACTCCTTCGGTTCCCATATGGCTTCTTCCACTCCGCGGTTATTCCATAAGACTTTAACCACGTAGATGGGACAGCTCCTGAGCTGTTGTACCTTCCATTCCTGTATCTTGATTGGCTCCTCTTCGTATGTCACATCCTCATTCAGCACCAACTTCTCATGGCGAATGATGTGGGTAGGGTCATAGACTTACTTCCTGAGCATGGAGACATGGAACACATTGTGTACACATGCCAGATCCGGTGGCAATGCTAGTCGGTATGCAACTGTTGGGGATCAGATAGGTGACTTTGATAAAAGAACTAAGAAATTGTGTGTATGGCAGTGGAATTAAAATAAGTAAAACACACAATTCGATCAGATCCAAGTATGGTGTGTGAGTATAGTGAATAAGAATAGCAAACCACAAATCAAACCACAGTGCACTGAAGATTTTAAGGTGGTTCGGAGAACACAACTTGTGTCTCCTACGTCCACCTCCTCACAACGGAGGAACCACTAGCACAAGTGCAGTACAAACTAGAGCACAACGACTCTAACCTCTTTGAGTTCAACAACTCAAAGAAACCCAGGAGATAGGCACATCGACCTACTCCAAAGACCACTTGTGAATTCAGAAAATTCACAAGCCCTTGAGCACCACGGCTCAAGCACCAGAGCACAATGGCTCCAACCCAGAGCACTGGGGCTCCAAAACAGAGTACAAAGTACTCAAACCTCTGGATCACAATAGATCCAAGTTCTGCTAGAACAAGCACACTTAGAGAATAGATCCTCTAGCACGATCTATCTCAATACAATAGAATTGGTAAAGACAAATAGAATTGGGAGATCTGTGTAGAACACATACACAGATTCCCCAGAGAAAATAAATACTCTGACCAAATACAGACTCGCTGGATCTCCTTCTGGATCAGCACTGCTACAATCACAAGCTCCTTCTCTTCTTCTCCTTCTTCTTCCCTTGGCGGCGTTGCACTGCTCCTCTGGACGCAGATGCCTCTTTCCCGCTCTTCTTCCCTTCTTCCAGAAAGCTCTTGGCTCTTGTCTTGCGTGGGATACTTTGGAGTGCCAAAGACATGGGTATTTATAGCCCCATATGTCCATAAAGAGCCTTAGGGTACGTGGGCACAAAAACCTAGGCAGATCCCCTTGAACCCCAAGCGGCCATGTGTCCAGATGAATTCACGATTTTGAGTTTCAGCCGGAGTGTGTCGACACCACCAGGGAGTGTGTCGACACACTGTCCCATTTGCGCAGAACTGGTCTTCTGGGAGCAGAGACTAGTGTCACACTGCCAGGCTGTGTCGACACACTGTCCCAGTCAGGCAACTGGGTCTTCTGGAGACTGGGACTAGTGTCGACACTACCTGGGGCTGTGTCGACACACTTGACTCTGTCTTCATGAAGAAGATTCAGGGACTCTGACCCAGTGTCGACACCATCAATGGGTGTGTCGACACTACCATGACAAAATCTGTATACACCTGCAAATTTAACACATAAATCATTAGTACAAGATATTATCATTAAAATATGAGATATTAAACATCAAGAACATGTTGTTTAAGCATTATTGTGATTGTTTAGAATGTATAACATGTTCAACATATCATCATCAAAATCACAATATGTCATCATCAAAATCAAAGTATGAGTGATGTTCATTGGTTATCATTAAAATACAACTTTAGGAAATTCCAAAACACACTCAACCCAACAATCTCCCCTTTTTGATGATGACAAAACATATGCACAATCTCCCAATAACCTGACTTCCTTAAGTGCAACAACTCCCTTGACCATATACACCCTTTGAACTTACTCCCCATAAAGACTTTCTCCCTCTAGAAACTTTCTAGAAACTTTTACTTTCTCCTCCTTTAAGGAACTTTCTCCCCCTTTTTGACAACATCAAAAAGATAGATAAGAGAGAGAAACAAAGATTGTAAGAAATGAAATGAAGGAAATGAATGGTCAGAAATGATCAAAATAAATGAGGCAAAGTGATATTTACATATGAGAGAAGTTATTGTGTTCTTTGTATTGTGCAATAAAGTTTAATCACAAAGACACACTCAACACAAAGTATAGCAAAGTATAATGATCTGAATGTGGTTAAAATAATGATGCAAATGTGAAATAAAGTGACCTATATGAGTGAGCAGAAATATTTAACAAGGATGTTAGGAGCTTTAAGTTTAACACAATGTAAAATAATAGGTCTAAACTCAGTAAACATGAACTTTATTAAGGTCTTAAGCTTTTCCATCCTGTCAATTTGATTTTCTTTCATTTTTAACTGGGAAAGAATACAAGAATAAATTAGTTAAATCTCACTTTTCAGTGCAAGAGATCACATTGATTAGATGCAAGATCTCCTGATTACTCAGTGGTTTAACTTTCATTATCTTATACAGAGTTGAAAACTTTTATTTCCACTTTTTGACGCGAAACAAATCACTTTTAGGTGAAATGGCCCGGTTACTCAGTGGTTCAAGAATTTGCATTGCTCTGTTTGTATCTTTCCAGATTGTTGATCATTTTCTTTTGATGTTTTGCAGGAATATGTTTGCTTTGACCAGAGAAAGACATGACTACGAATTTAGAGAAATTATTCTTAACATGTGGTAAAAATGAAGCTTAAACATGCACATGTGAAATAGTAAAGCCACTCATGTGCCTACAAGTGTTTTGCAAATCATTTTAAAAATATTCAGTATTAAGATTGCTTAACCTTGAAATGATAATGAATCTTTGAAATTAAACTAAATGCACAATGAGTTTAGGTTCAATGTCTTAATTCTCTCATAAGAAAATAGCACAATGACTCACAAATTCTGATGATTGGGGCTCAGAATAGACAACAATTGTCAAGAAAAAATGAGTGAGAATAGACAATGACTCCCCCTCAACAATTGCATAAAGGAATCTTGATACTTGGCGGAGACATATACTCACGCATAGTGAAAGTGTCCAGACAAGCCTAACTTGCCTTTCTTCAAATCACTATTTGATATACCAAGAATTTCAATGCAACTGAGAAGTAGGAATTTATTTGCAAGAGAGAATGGCCTTTATTTGCACAAAGAATGAGATGAAGATTTCAGACATGAGAAAACTTGCATAAACCAAGTTCCCTTCTAAGAGAAGTGAATCTAGGTTCTGCAAGAGGCTTAGTGAAAATGTCTGCAATTTGTTTTTCTGTGTCAATGAAGTGGAGTTCAAAAGAATTCTTTGAGACTTCATCTCGAAGGAAATGATGCCGAATGTCAATGTGTTTTGTGCGGGAATGCTGAATAGGATTTTTGGACAGATTTATAGCACTTGTGTTGTCACAAAGAATAGGAATGCAACCTAATGTGTGATTATAATCTAGAAGTTGATGTTTGACCCAAAGGACTTGGGTACCACAGCTACCAGCGGCAACATACTCAGCTTCTGCAGTTGAAAGAGCTACAGAATGTTGCTTTTTGGAAGCCCAAGAAATAAGACACCCTCCTAGATATAAACACAACCCACTAGTGCTTTTTCTATCAAGTTTGCACCCAGCATAATCAGCATCACTATATGCAATCAAGTCCAATTTACACCCAGCAGGATACCAAAGACCCAAATCACATGAAGAAAGAAGATATTTGAAAATTCTTTTAACAGCAGACATGTGACTGTCTTTAGGATTTGCTTGAAATCTGGCGCACATGCAGACACTGAATTGAATATCTGGCCTAGAGGTAGTTAGATAAAGAAGAGATCCAATCATACCTCTGTAAAGTTTAGCATTAACAGGCTTACCAGAAGCATCACTCTCAAGTCTTACACTTGTGGCCATTGGTGTGTTGGATGGCTTGATGTTTTGGAAGTCAAACCTCTTGAGCAACTCCTTGACATATTTTGTTTGACTCAGAAAAATTCCTTCAGCAGTTTGATGTACTTGCAGACCTAAAAAGAATGTAAGTTCACCCATTAGACTCATTTCAAATTCAGATTGCATAAGATGGGCAAACTCATTGCACAAATTATTATCTGTGGAGCCAAAAATGATATCATCAACATAAACCTGAACAGCAATAAAATGATTTTTTGCAGTTTTTGTAAACAAAGTTTGATCAATTTTTCCTCTTATGTAACCTTTATTTACAAGAAAGGAGCTCAACCGGTCATACCAAGCTCTTGGAGCTTGCTTAAGACCATATAGAGCCTTATTGAGTTTAAAAACATGATTGGGAAATTTTTCATTTTCAAAACCAGGGGGTTGTTTGACAAAGACATTTTCTTTTATGTAACCATTCAAGAAAGCACTCTTGACATCCATTTGAAAGACTTTGAATTTCAAAGAAGCAGCAAATGCAAGGAATATTCGAACAGCTTCAAGTCTTGCTACAGGGGCATAAGATTCTTCAAAATCAATACCAAGTTCTTGGTTATACCCTTGAGCAACAAGTCTAGCTTTATTTCTAACAATTTGACCAGATTCATTCAATTTATTTCTGAAAATCCATCTAGTTCCAATGACAGAAGTTAAATCTGAAGGTTTTGGTACTAAATCCCAAACTTGATTTCGTTTCAAATTGATGAAGCTCTTCATGCATAGCATTTATCCAGTTTTCACAAGATAAAGCTTCATCAACATTTTTGGGTTCAATTTGGGAAAGTAGTGCCAAAGAATCTTCAACTATGACAGAATGAAAAGATGATCTGGTTCTTATTCCATCTTGCAAATTACCAACAATGCTTTCAAGTGGATGATCTCTTAAAAATCTGGGTTCAGAAATTACCTCAGAGTTTGCATGATTTTCAGGAACATGATTACCTGAATTACTTGAAGTTGGCATTTCAAGAACCTCATGAACATTTGGTACTTCTTGATCTTCAAGATTTGTAGATGGATGTTCAAGAAACTCATCTTCATCATCACATATTTGAGTTCTGTACAAATCAGAAATGTCAATCTTTTGCAAATTTTCATCAAAAATGACATGTGGAGATTCTTCCACAGTCTTATTTTTCAAAATATAAACTCTGTAAGCTCTTGAAGTTTCAGAATAACCTAAGAAGATTGATTCAAAACTTTTTGCATCAAATTTATCAAGATTTTCTTTGTTGTTATTGTGAACAAAACATTTGCAACCAAAAATTTTGAAATATGACACACTTGGCTTTTTATTTTGAACAACTCATAAGGGGTTTTTCTGATCTTTGGTCTTACTAATGCTCTATTCAAAATGAAATTAGCTGTATTTACAGCTTTTGCCCAAAAAGATTTAGACAGTTTACTTTCAATGAGCATAGTTCTGGCCATTTCCACAAGAGTTCTATTTTTCCTTTCTACAACTCCATTTTTTCTGGAGTTCTAGGGGAAGAAAACTTATGGAGAATTTTCAGTTCAGTACAGAGATCAGAAAATGATTTGTTTTCAAATTCACCCCCATGATCTGTCAAAATGGAATTCAGTTTGAAAGATAAACCCACTAAGGCAGAATTGTAAAATCTCCTGAATTCTGAACATGCATCACTTTTATGGGATAGGAATAAGACCCAAGTATATCTTGTAAAGTCATCAATGATCACAAAGCCATATCTATTACCACTGAGACTTTGAGTTTGGTTGGACCAAAAAGATCCATATGAAGCAACTCAAGTGGTTTAGATGTAAGTACTTCATTGAACACTTTAAAAGATTTTCTTGTTTGTTTTCCTTGAGCACATATCCCACAAACAGGATTGTCAATGACTGGGAAAGATTCAGGAAGACCTTTTACAAGATTCATTCTTATGAGTTTACTAATGGTTGTGAAACTTGCATGACCCAACCTTTTGTGCCACAACCAAGCAGTGTCATTTTTATTTGCAATCAAGCAAACATTTAAAGAAGAAGTATCACACAAATCAATCATGTAGACATTATTTTCTCTTTTTCCAATCAATTTAATTTGCTCAGAAGAGGAGTCAATTATTTTGCATGAATCATGTTCAAAAAGAATCTTGTGACCATTGTCACACAATTGACTAATGCTAAGCAAGTTGTAATTCAAACCCTCAACTAAACAAACATCATCACTTAAGGTAATGCAAGACTTACCAATTTTTCTTTGCCAATTATTTTTCCTTTATTCTTACCTCCAAAGATGACTGATCCACCTTCCTTTTCAATCAAGCATGAAAATTTATTTCTGTCTCCTGTCATGTGCCGTGAGCATCCACTGTCAAGAATCCAGATGTTGTTGGAATTGGATGCACGGCTTTCCTGCACATAACAAATTAGACAAGAAAAGTTTTTGGTACCAACATCCTGAGTGAGAAGAGATAACAAATCCTTTCTAACCCAAATTTGTGTATTTTTCTTCACAGTGGTTTTGAAACAGAAGATTCAACTTTTTGTTTTTCAATTTCTGAACATTATACCTCTTAGTTGATTTGTTCCACTGTGAAAAACTTGGCATGTATTGCTGTTGATATGCAGGAAAAGATGAATGATAGAAATAAGGATTGAACCATTGGTTACCATTGTACCTTTGGTTCCAAGACTTATTCCATCTTGAATTGTAAAGGAGAAAACATTCCAATTTCCATGAGAAAGATGATTATTGATTGGTTTGAAGTTTTGTGATTTTTATAAGAAGGGTAGGTCGACCTCTGACTGGGATAGGTCGACCTGTGCATAGTGTGTGTCGACCTAGGTAAGGTATGTGTCGACCTCTCAGGTTCTTTTTGTTTTTGTATTTTTCCTTTGTTTTCAGATGAGCTTGCCTTGACAAATTTTATTAAAGGAGTTTTTGATGATTTTATTTTCTTTGGAGATGATTCAGTTTTTTGAATTTTGTGGTTCAAAACCTAAACCAAATTGTTTGAATTCATCTTAACTCCAAGTAGAGCATTCAGATTGTGTTTCCCTTGAGTGAAGTTCTTGATGATATCTTCTTTTTCTTTAATGCAAAGATTGAGTTTTTCAAATTGATTCAAATTTTCATGATTTTCCTTTTCTTTTTCTTCAAATTTCTTAACAGAATTGATAAGTTCTTTGTTCAATTTTTGAATTTTCAACTTGAGATTATCAACAAAGATCAACAGTTCATCATTTTCTTTGATTTGATCTGAAACTTGAGCTTCCAATTCAGAAATCTTTTCAGATGATGAAGTATCATGAAGAATGCTTTCAATTTTTCTTTTCAAATATTTATTTTCTTTTCTAACATCAGAAAGATTTTCAACTAAATTACCATATGCTTCTTGCCAATCTTCAATGGTAAATAGTTCAAAGGATATATCTACCTGTTCTTCACTGCTTCCAGCCATGAAGCAGATTTCATTCCCTTCTGAACTTGAGGATTCTTCATTGCAGTCTGAGCTTTCATCATCTGACCATGTAGCAACCATGGCCTTGTTCTTCTTTTTGTGAAACTCCTTCTTGTGGGTTTTGTGCTTTTCCTTCTTACCTTCTGGACAATCAGCCTTCATATGTCCAGATTTATTGCACCTGTAACACACAGGAATTTCATCAGTTTTCTTATGATCAACATGAGAGAAATGTTTCTTTTTACTAGACATGGCATTTTGCTTATTATCAAAATTCTTCTTGTTTGATTTCAAAAATGCCTTAAATTGTCTAGTGATGAAAGCAAGATTATCATGATCAGATTCATATTTCTCAGACTCAGAATTTTCTTTAGATTTTCCTTTATTACTTGATGAAGCTTTGAGAGCAATGGTTTTTGTTTTTAGCATGTGTTCTTCTGATCTCCTAAGATTTAACTCATATGTCATTAATGATCCAATGAGTTCATCCAATGTGATTTTGGATAAATCCTTTGAATCTTCAATGACAGTTGCTTTAGTGTGCCATACAGGAGATAATGAACGCAAGATTTTTCTTACCAATTCTTCATTTGAGTATTCCTTACCCAAGCTCGAAGTCCATTTATAATAACCATGAACCTAGCAAACATCTCAGATATAGTTTCATTAGGTTTCATGATAAACAACTCATAATCAGAAACTAACATGTTAGCCTTAGTCTCCCTGACCTGAGATGTGCCCTCATAAAGCAATTCTAATTTATCCCACATCTCCTTGGCAGACTTACACATAGAGATTCTGGAATACTCTTTGGATGGATGGCACATTGCAGCATGTTCATAGCGCTGTAGTTCAGGGTGACCCTTCTGATCTGCTCCGTGGTCCATTGATCTTCATCTCCAGTGACTTCATTTGGTCCTTTTTCAACAATTCTCCATACTTCATAGTTCTGTTCTCTAAGAAAAACCATCATCCTATTCTTCCAGTAAGGATAGTCAGTACCATAAAAAAATGGAGGCCTATTGATTGAATGACCTTCAGCAACAAAACCTCTAGAGTCCATGATAGAAACAATCAAATCAAAACACACAGCAATTTGAGCAAGTAATTAAGTGATTCAAAATCTGAAATACAGAAAATTCAACAAAGCACCTCAGAGTATAGATTTGACTCTAACCTGCTCTGATACCAATTGTTGGGGATCAGATAGGTGACTTTGATAAAAGAGCTAAGAAATTGTGTGCATGGCAGCGGAATTAAAATAAGTAACACACACAATTCGATCAGATCCAAGTGTGGTGTGTGAGTATAGTGAATAAGAACAACAAACCACACATCAAACCACAGTGCACTGAAGATTTTAAGGTGGTTCAGAGAACACAACTTGTGTCTCCTACGTCCACCTCCTCACAATGGAGGAACCACTAGCACAAGTGCAGTACAAACTAGAGCACGACGACGCTAACCTCTTTGAGTTCAACAACTCAAAGAAACCCAGGAGATAGGCATAGTGACCTACTCCAAAGACCACTTGTGAATTCAGCAAATTCACAAGCCCTTGAGCACCACGGCTCAAGCACCAGAGCACAACGGCTCCAACCCATAGCACTGGGGCTCCAGAACAGAGTACAAAGTACTCAAACCTCTGGATCACAATAGATCCAAGTTCTGCTAGAACAAGCACACTTAGAGAATAGATCCTCTAGCACGATCTATCTCAATACAATAGAATTGGTAAAGGCAAATAGAATTGGGAGATCTGAGTAGAACACATACACAGATTCCCCAGAGAAAATAAATACTCTGACCAAATACAGACTCGGCTGGATCTCCTTCTGGATCAGCACTGCTGTAATCACGAGCTCCTTCTCTTCTTCTCCTTCTTCTCCTTCTTCTTCCCTTGGCGGCACTCCTCTGCTCCTCTGGATGCAGATGCCTCTTTCCCGCTCTTCTTCCCTTCTTCCAGAAAGCTCATGGCTCTTGTCTTGCGTGGGATACTTTGGAGTGCCAAAGACATGGGTATTTATAGCCCCATATGTCCATAAAGAGCCGTAGGGTACGTGGGCACAAAAACCTAGGCAGATCCCCTTGAACCCCAAACGGCCACGTATCTAGATGAATTCACGATTTTGAGTTTCAGCCGGAGTGTGTCGACACCACCAGGGAGTGTGTCGACACACTGTCCCATTTGCGCATAACTGGTCTTCTGGGAGCTGAGACTAGTGTCGACAATGCCACTGGCTGTGTCGACACACTATCCCAGTCAGGCAACTGGGTCTTCTGGAGACTGGGACTAGTGTCGACACTACCTGGGGCTGTGTCGACACACTTGACTCTGTTTTCATGAAAAAGCTTCAGGGACTCTGACCCAGTGTCGACACCATCAATGGGTGTGTCGACACTACCATGACAAAATCTGTATACACCTGCAAATTTAACACATAAATCATTAGTACAAGATATTATCATTAAAATATGAGATATTAAACATCAAGAACATGTTGTTTAAGCATTATTATGATATGTATAGAATGTATAACATGTTCAACATATCATCATCAAAATCACAATATGTCATCATCAAAATCAAAGTATGAGTGATGTTCATTGGTTATCATTAAAATACAACTTTAGGAAATTCCAAAACACACTCAACCCAACAGCAACCTCACCAATCCTTTCGAGTACTTCAAAAGGGCCAATGAATCTAGGACTGAGCTTTCCTTTCACTCCAAATCTTTGGATTCCACGTGTAGGTGACACCTTTAAGAACACATGATCACCAACTTGGAATTCTAAGTCCCGCCTTCTTTTGTCAGCATAGTTCTTTTGTCTGGACTGAGCAGTCTTAAGCCGGTCTCTAATCACTTGTATGTCCTTTGTGGTACGTTGCACCATGTCCGGGCCTAGCCATTGCTATTCTCCAACCTCATTCCAGCATGCAGGAGATCTACAATTCCTTCCGTAGAGTGCTTCGAACGACGCCATCTTGATGCTCGCTGGTAACTGTTGTTATATGCGAACTCAATAAGGGATAGATGCTCATTCCAATATCCTTGAAAGTCTATGGTGCAAGCTCTCAACATGTCTTCCACTATTTGGTTGGTTCTTTTACTTTCCCATCAGCTTATGGATGGAATGTGGTACTAAAGTTGAGTTTAGTACCAAGTGCACCTTTAGTCCTTTCCAAAAATGAGATGTAAATCTCGGATCTCGATCCGAGACAATAGATGATGGAACTCCATGCAGTCTTACTACCTCCTTGACATATAGGGCATCTAGTACCTCCACCGACCACTTACTCTTTATAGGCAGAAAATGGGCGGATTTGGTTAGTCGGTCCACAATGACCCATATGGCGTCGAGTCCACCATGAGTCTTGGGTAAACCCATGTTGAAGTCCATGCCAATGCTGTCCCATTTCCATTCTGGAATATCCAGCGGTCTGAGTACACCAGCAGGGCGCAGGTGTTCCGCTTTTACTTGTTGGCAAGTAAGGCAGTGAGCAGCATGTTCCGCTACCTCTCTCTTCATGTTCGGCCACCAAAATGTTCTTTTCATGTCTTGATACATTTGGTACCTCTTGGATGAATAGTGTACTTTGTCTTGTGAGCTTCATCCATTAGCTTCATCTTCAGTTCTTCATTATGAGAACACATGTCCTTTCTTGAAAGACAAGCCTTCTATCTTCGGTCATAGCAAAGTCCGGTCTTTCGGCTAGAGTTTCTTTAACGCGAACTAAGAATCGATCATCATCTTGTTGAGCTTTGATCTCCTGTAGCAAATCAGATTGAATCTTGATATTGGAAACCAAGACTCGATCATCCGTATGTTCAATATTTAAGTCTAACCTTGCAAATTGTTCTAGTAGTTGCATCTCGCCAAGGACTAGACTTGAGACAGATGCCATTGGCTTCCTACTAAGAGCATCAGCCACGACATTACCATTTCCTGGATGGTATTGGATGTTGAGGTCGAAATCCTTCAGATATTCTAGCCATCTTCTTTGTCTCATATTGAGTTCTTTCTGGGAGAATAAATACTTCAGACTTTTATGGTCTGAGTAGACAGTGAACTTTTCTCCGTAGAGGTAATGTCTCTAGATTTTCAAGGCGAAGACCACGGCAACCAACTCAAGATCATGCACAGGGTAGTTGACTTCATGAGTCTTCAATTGTCGAGAAGAGTAGGCGATAACTTTCTCCTTTTGCATCAGTACATACCCTAGCCCAATCCCTGAGGCATCGGTGTAGACAGAGAAACCTTCTCCCTCTATTGGCAAAGCGGGAACAGGTGCGGAGGTCAGACAATCTTTAAGAGTTTGAAAACTTTTCTCACACTCTTTACTCCAGGAGTATGGATTCTCCTTTCGTGTCAGTCGTGTGAGAGGAATGGCGATCTTGGAGATGTCCTTGATGAACCGCCTGTAGTAGCCAGCCAGCCCCAAGAAACTTCTAATTTTTGTGACATTGGTTGGTCTCTCCCAATTGAGTACAGCTTCGACTTTGGAGGGATCAACGAAGATGTCGTCCTTCGAGATGACATGGCCCAAGAAGGACACTTCTTCGAGCCAGAATTCACACTTGCTAAGCTTTGCACACAGTTTGTTGTCTCGCAGACTTGCAGTGCAATCTTCAGGTGTTCTTCATGCTCTTCCTTGGTCTTTGAATATATGAGGATATCGTCGATGAAGACGACCACGAACTTGTCAAGGTATGGCCAATATATGCTGTTCATGAGTTGCATAAAGGTTGCAGGAGCATTGGTTAGACCAAAAGGCATAACGATGAATTCATAATTTCCATACCTGCTCCTGAAAGCCGTTTTGAAGATATCGTCATCCTTGATCCTCATTTGGTGATAGCCAGATCGAAGATCGATCATGGAGAAATATTGAGCTCCGGATGTTTGGTCGAATAGTTCATCAACCCTAGGCAGTGGGTATTTGTTCTTGATGGTTTGTTGATTGAGTTGACGATAGTCATGCACAACCTCATCGATCCATCTTTCTTCTTGACGAATAGCACAGGTGCTCCCCATGGAGAAGTACTCGGTCTAATGAACCCCTTCTCTAATAGCTCCATCAGCTGCGTCTTTAGTTCTTTGAGCTTGGCAGGTGACATCCAGTATGGTTGACGCGATATCGGGGCAGCTCTAGGGATCAACTCTATGGTGAAGTTGACATCACGTTCCGGGGGAATCCCTGGCAGATCTTCAGGAAACACATCGGGGTAATCCTGGAATATGTGGATGTCCTCTATCATAGAACCCTTCTTTTCAACAACTACAGTTGCTAGGAAAGGAATGCAACCTTTCCTTATAATATTGTGGGCTTTGATGGCGGAGATTAGAGACATCCGTCCCTTATGTCTAATCCCGGAGAATGCCAATTTGAGAAAGTCACTAAAGGTCACCGTTCCTTTCTTACAATCGACACTTGCCCCATAAGTGGACAACCAGTCGGCTCCCAAAATTACATCATAGCCTTCCATGGGCATACACACCAGGTCGGCCTTTAGGTTATGGTCTCCGATCATTACGTCGGCAGATGGGAAGTATTTGTTCAATTTCTCCTTTTCCCCTAGTGGCGTTGTGACAGAGAACTCACAACCCATGGATATAGGTTTTGCAGTTAGGGTATCAGCAAAGTTTTGAGATATAAAGGAATGAGTTGCTCCAGTATCAAATAAGACAAATGCTGATAAGGAGAAAACTTGTAGAGTACCTTCTACCACGCCACCATCCGTAGCAGGTTCCTCATCATGCAGGGCTTGCAGCCTTCCCTGTTTCTTAGGCGCATTAGGGTGCCTCTCATGTTCTTTCAGCAGCGGGCACTCGGGGATGTGGTGCTCGCGACTTCCGCAGCACAGGCATGCACCGACTTTCCTCCAGCACTCGTCCATGGTGTGACCAGGCTTGTCACAGTTCTTGCAGTTGCTCTTGGCTAGAGTGTGGGGTACGAAGACATTTAGTTTCCTTTCTTGGCTGGATCCCTCCGTGATGTTGAAGGGACGCTTCTTGCCGTTGTTCGGCTTAGCAGATGACTGACCCAAGGTCATTTCCTTTTTCACAAACATCCCTTTTATACAGTCGGTGAAGTCCGTAGCATCTTCCAGCAGCTGTGCTTTCTTCACCATCTCAGCATAGGTCTGGATGTCGAGAGGTGCGAGTTGAGTAATGTATTGAGGCTTGAGGCCATTGAGAAAATGCTTAGCCTTCATCCTCTCAGTGTTCACCAGGTGTTCAGCATATCGTGCCACTCTTGAAAACTGGGCTTCATACTCGGCCATAGTCGAGATCCGCTGTTTAAGAGCAGCGAATTCCGCAGCCTTCCTTTCTTGGACATGCTCCGAGAAGTATTTGGAATTGAAGGCTTCTTTGAACTCGGTCCAGGTGAACTGACCATTAGCTCTAGTCGCTTCAACAGACTCCCACCAAGCGCAGGTGTCCTTTTCCAGTTGGAATGTGGCTAGCAGCAGCTTATCCCCCACTACACATTGCATGATGTGGAAAATTCTTTCCGTCTCTTTGAGCCAGTGCTTAGCTTCATCCAGATCCGTGGATCCACTGAACCTAGGTGGGTTCAGACTCCTGAAGTTGCGATGCAAGTCGCCTGCACCACGATTGCCACCTCCTTGGGTAGCTTGCACAATCTTGTGCGTAAGTTCTTGAATGGTTTATTGCATGCCCCTCATTGAGCACGTTCAACAGTCATCTTGATTGCGTAGTTCCTACAAAATAACTTACTGTTATGATATTGATGTGAAATTTAATTCGTGCGTGTGTGAGTTTATTTTAGCTAGTTACCCTCGGCTCTAACCACAACTCACATAGGTAGGATAATTGACTCTAGTCGAGGCTGGTCAACCTAGATCATCCTATACTTAGAACAACCTAGGCTCTGATACCACAAAACTGTCACGCCCCGACGTAAAATATCAGAACACGAGGCAGTTGCAAGTAAACGGGTATAGAGCGAGTACTAGACATCAAACCATTGGACAAGAATAAATACTAAAGCAAATTCATTTCATTAATAATCTTTCAAATGTCTAGTTACAACCACTAATATCAGAGCCATTCTATAGGGCCCAATTACATTGAAATAAGCAAAAGGCTAAACTACGACTCGAACATAATGCTAGGACGCTAGGGTACTCGACATCACTCCTGGTCGTTCCCGTCCTCTTGAGTGTATAGTTCATCCTCGGTCTCACTTGAGAACACAATGACAAATAACGTAGGGTGAGCGATAATGCCCAGTAAGACTTAAATCTCAATAGTCAAGCAGGCTTTAGATGATTAATGTATTAAAAGGCAGAGTAACTAATGATAGAGCAAGAGAGTCAAGTAAAGTGAGAGATAACATGATAGCACGTAATTGAAATAGCACAAGTTTCCAAATATAGCAAGAGTGTCGAGTATAGCACAAAATAGTAAGATAGCCATAGCATAAATAGCACAAAGTATAGCAATAGCACAACAGGTATAGTATAGAACTTTTGTCATTAGACAACGAGAGAATATAGCACCTTTTGGTTGTCATTTAGATAGTCGAGATAGATAGCACTCGAGTGTAATGCCAAACACTCTGATCATTTAACTCCCATGGGCAGTTGCACTTTTGGGCGTACATCCCAGAACCAGATCGGGCCCTTTATATATTGCCAGGTATTGGTTATATTGTTTATCTTTAGACAATCAGTCAATGGCCAATATAGAGTACCAAGGAAATAGATGAGAGGACTAGATGAATAGATGAGATAGTAGAGTGAATGTGAAAAGATGAGCGAGTAGAGCATAGATGAGAGCTAGTGGACATTGTACGTAACACGTCGAGTAAACAGGCGATAGTAACAGTTGCACAACACGCGCACTTGGTGTCGGCAGTCAGGTGGAACTCACTACCTTTTCGCTGGCCATGTTATACACAGGTCTAGAGGTTCGGCGTGATTCAAGATAAGAGTGAACTTCTAATAGCCGTTTGGATCATATTGATCCCTAAAGGGTATCATAGGTGTTAGGGTACAACTGGCTCGTCGACCATGTGGGAATCCATGGACAGAGGAGACTTACGAAGGCCTTGAACAAAGACTCACTAGTCTAGCAGAAGAAATATCTGACAGAGAGTTTGTCCAAGTCAAGAGAGTGTGTATTGAAACAAGTGCTCGACGTTCTAGAGGAATTCTAGGACAGTGGAGCTTCGGTATCGGTGTTCCAAAACATCTTATTAATAATGACAAGACAAATCTTATTAATAATGGCAAATTAGTTACATAAATTACCAGACATATTAAATACTTTCATGCCAAATTAAGCCATAATTGGATGATTCAGAGTGTGTGTAAGTGTCATGAAATCATAGATATGATAGGTCAAGTGATTGACTTTTATTAGTTAAAATATAACCAATACTTACAACTTTGTTTTTCAG